>CM060242.1:13305361-13767097 GCA_030555515.1 Acutogordius australiensis | reverse complement strand
GGTAGAATGAATCTTAAACTAATTCCTATATAAATATTTTCCAAATTTTTTTGTACATTTATATATCGTCCAAGTAATTTTATTTACAATCGGATGACCTTGAGCGCATGTAAACTTTGTAGTGTTATACACATCAAATTATGCAACGTTGAGCCTAATTAGTTGTTGGATGGGTGACCGCCAACGATTCCCAAAGCCCTCCAATTTTCTGATAACCCAGGCCTATTAGGTCACCGGGGCGTGTTAAATTTCATTTATCTCTGCGGGTTGCTGTAGAATTAAAAAGGGCAAAGCCCTAACGGGTAAGCCGTCCCCTAATGGGAAAAAAGGTTTGAATGGTTACCTTTGGTGCTCAACAACTAAACAAAGGGCAGTCAATAACTAAAAAAGCTTAATCTATTTTTATTGCAAATTTAAACTGAGTTGTAGTTTTGAAATATTGATTTATTGACAGAACTTGTATTATTTAATATTGATATATCAGTTATCCATTAAGCGATAAATAATTATATTAAGGGTAGTGTAAGGTAAAAGAAGCTCAGTAGGGTGCTGTCTACACGAAGTAACCCGCCAGGAGTTTTCTATTTTAAAGAAAATTCAAAGGATTGGGTGACATTTTATCGAATAATTTATCTAACTTAACATTTTCTTCATGATATCCATCGTTTTATTTATATATCTGATTGTGGTAAGTTTCGGCATGTTTTTAGATATGTCCAATTGCTGGAACCTTTTACAACGTGTCGCTCATCAAAATGCATCAGATCGCCGGATACGATACTCGGTTGCACTAATGGTTCGTGTAGTTCGACTATATCTCGGTAAAGTGAAGGCAAATTGGAAAACATACATGGATGTATATCTATTCATTAAATGTCTAGTCGCCGTCCTTGAACAGGTTGCGAAATCTATGAATAACGGTTTTCACGAGATAATCGTGTGGTACAACGTTTTAGCTTTCTTACATTACCTGGCCTATTTGTTGCGTGCCTTGTTTTCGGTTGATAGGTTCTACGGATTTTACTTCAGTATACATTACCGGAAACACATGAAACCTAAAAAGTTTTACAAAATCTTGGCTTCCGTTGTTTGTGCCATCGTTTGTCAGCAGGCCTATTTGTTTTACCGCATGTCCTACCTGGAAATATTTGAAAACGACTTTTCACGGTACCTAAGCAACTTAAGCAATAACCGCAGCAGTTTCATAAATCTTATACGAATGAAAATGTCCCATGGGAATAAAATTGTACCAGTTCTACAAATTCCGTATTTGGCCTTTCCCGAAGAATGTCGATGCGATAATGCGACCCATTACCTGGCGATGCCTCATTACAGTATGAACACAGTGGTCACTAACGTGGTGTGGAGTTCAACTTTTGCAACTTGCGTGATTTTTATGGCTTTAAATGTATTTAAAACGTCCAGCTACATTGTTGGAATTTATAAGATTCAACAAAGCATTAGGCCACACAGGCCAACGGGAGCGGCTGATTTTCCACCGCGTTTAAATGGAATGTTTGTGGTAGCAGATCAAGCACCCAATCCTTCAAATCGTCATCAAATGCCAATGCCTGGTGGCATAGATTCCCTAAAAACCACCATGATTCTGGTTATAATAGCACTCTTCGATGTGGAATTTATTGTGATTGGAGTTGTCCGCTTGGCAAAGATAAAGGCTTATTACTTTTTCCGTTACTTGATCCTTTCAGTACGCTTTAGTATAGCTCTTATAGCCGGCATCTTGTTTAATGACGTTGCGTACAGCTATTTTATCAAATTCCTACGTTTTACTAAATTGCTACGAAAATCTTAATTTACATTTGTGGATTTAAATTTGTAACGCGGTTTTGATATTTTGAGTACAGACTTTATAATTTAAAATTTCAAACCAGCAATAAATAAACAAAGGTATATTTATAAAGAGTTATTCGTGGGGTGCGTCAAAAATTGTAAAATTATTCAAAATAGCGAAATTTTAGATTTAAAGGAGTGTCTTATTTTTGGTATTTTCTTATAACCGTAAAAGGTCTTTCACATAAGTCAAAATATGTCAAACGCGTTCTATCAATGGCACCGTGGTTAATACAAAATGCCTTCACGTTAGTGTTATCAACGGGCCGTATTTTTAAGGCCCGGGCCTGAAATTTTTTTTAAGTGTAGCTCGGCCCAAAATTATTATTGGCCCAACCCGGCCCGATGTTTTTTTATAAGAGGCCCGGTCCGGCCCTAATTTATAAATATCGGCCCGTAATATTTTTGTGAATATTAATTACAATTAAACATCAAATGCTTTATTGGATATTAAAGAGCATTTGATTAAAAGTAATCATTTAAAAAAATTATATAGTCCTGTTTTTCCTGGTTTAAACGGTTTCTTCTTTTTGTAAATATTTGACCGGCTTTCGAAAAGATACTTTTTGCAGTGCAGGAGCTCGTGTGGTAAAGATTTTGTTTGCATAAATATTTAACTTAGGTAGAAGTTTTTTTTTGTTTTCCCACCACTGCAAAAGAATTTGATTATCTGCATCTTGTGGTTTATATAAGTTTTAGCTTCTTCCTCAAGTCTATTATCGTCATCTTCCCACCCAGCTCCTTGATATGTTGAAGAGTTTATATTTGTCAAATTAAGCTAAGACCGGATTTGGAAAATCATTCCGTCTCGTTCATACTCGCTAATCATTTTCATTTTTCTGTTCAGAGGTACATATATCTACTTATCTAACTATTTATAGCAATCATTATAGCGCAAAAAAATAGGCAAATTTAAGAATCAATTTTGGCCCAGCCCGAGTCTGAAATTAAATAAAACCCGGCCCGCCCGACAAATATTTTATATTGCCGGGCGGCGCGGGCCGGACGGGCTTACGGGTCCCGACTGTCAACACTACTTTACGTAGCCAATGTGTTTTTTGTATTTCATTTTTTTAAAAAATTAAAAACCAAATAAGGTTTGGCTATTTTAATATAACATGGATTGGTACCGTTATATTGAATAACACCAGGTAAAATGAGGAAAAAACGATCAACAAGTTGCAGATAAATAACAAATGTCAGTTTTTAAATGGTTTGCTTTATATATGTACAGATATAGCCTAAACAGTATTATTTGATAAAAATGAGTAAGTTCTTATTTGGCATTAAGAAAAATGTTTTTTAAAAATTTTAATTTTTCCCTTTTTTAAGTTTTTATTGAAAAATATAAGATCACATATTTGATTTATTTCTAAACAAAATTGCATAAGCACACAATTAATATAAACATCCCTTTTTCCATCTAAGCTAATGATCTACTACCAAAACCTTGATATCGAAGGGTTTTTTCGGACAAATAGCCATCTTTGTCTTTTAAAATCTATGAGTTGGCCATAAATCGTTTTTTTTATTCACAAATTTTTATCCTGCATAAGCAATATATTTTGATAACTCCATTTATTTAGGGTTAAAACAATTTTCTAGATATAGGTAGGGTGTGAAACCTGAACTTTTAACCAAGTTCTTTACGAATGGAGTTTAACAATTATACACGGAATAGTAAAAACAAAAATGAAGAATAAATTTTTGGATTACGTTTTTAATCAAACTTTTGTCAAAGATTTTAAATGATTTAAACTTTGATTTTTATAAATGTGACATTTTTTAATCCATACGAAAACTAATGGCTTATACAATTTGAATACCAGTCCATTAATTTTATTAACGGCTTAGATTTTTACGTAAATCAAAGTTACAATCCGAGAGTTACCCTTTATTTATTAAGCTAAATCTTGGATATTTAGCCATTTACTTAAATTTTTAATAAATGAAAAACAAATTAAATACTATTTTGAAGAATCCATGTCAAGCAAACTTTTTCTTGGATTGATAAATTAGTGTTAAATATTGCTGAGTATATCTATAAAGCTTCTAGCTTTTTATTATGATTAGCCCACAAACTCCATAGGTAATCACCCAAAACTAATTTCGTTTCTCTTTTTTCGTTTAGCGCACGGGTATTTAAATCTTTAAATAACACGGGACAACAAAAAAAAACAACATAAACGATTTTTTGAGGGTTTTGTAGAAAATTCCCTTCCGTAAACGATGCCGGGTTTAGTTTTTTTTTCGAATGCCTCCAATTTTTAAACAGCGTCTAAAGTTCAGAAAAAAATTTACAAAATTTCTTTAACTATTAACTTACCGAAAATTCTATTGACATATTCAGATTCCATATAACATAACTAAAAAAGATTTTAGCTTAAAATTATTAACAATTTACTTTTAAGTTTGGGATTAAAAAACAGATTTTATCAAAAACCACTAATTTTATAAATTTGGACAAATTAAAAACAAATAAAATATCATAAAAAAATTCAAACGCTTTACGCTAATAACACTGGACAACAAAAAATAACAACATAAACGATTTTTTGAGGGTTTTGTAGGTTTAGTTTTTTTTCTAAGGCCTCCAATTTTTTTTAAACCGCGTCCAAAGTTCAAAAAAAATTCAAAAAATTTCTTTATTATTAAATCTACAAAAAATCTAATGGCATATTCAGATTCCTTATGAAAAAACATATCTAAAATAGGTTATTACATATATTTTTAGCAATTTACTTTCAAGTTTTTTAGGATCAAAAAACGGAGTTTATGACAAAAACCACTAATTTTACAAAAATAAAAAAATAAAAAAAATTAAATATTAAAAAAAATTAAATATTTAAAAAAAATTTAAACCCCTTACGTTAATAATGAATGTTTTCGTTATCTAAATATATTTTTAAACTTACTACCCATAGGTTTTACAAAATACCCCAAAAAATAAAAAATCTCAACTTTAACACCGAATAATTTCATATTCGTGATCAGCGCCAAAAACTTGACCAAAAACCATAATTGCCATGAATGATGCTTAGGTCCAAATTTTGTTGTCCAGTGTAATCAATGTTTCCGCAAACTATATTTTTAAACTTTTGTTATTACCCATAAATTTCATCTAATAGAGGCCCGAAATACCCCAAAAATAGAAAAATTTTAACTTTGACACCGAATAACTAAAAATCTGAGGCATTGGCTAAAATTCTGATTTCATATTCTTAATTAGCACCAAAAACTTGACCAAAAATGATAATTCCCTTAAATATGTTTAAGGCCATTTAAATTTTGCCAGTGTAATTGGGCGACCATTATTCAATTATATTTGACCTTAGCTATACATTAACAAATAGGGTTATCCTTTTGTCAGTTGTTCTAAACTTTTACGGATTTCTGAGGCTAATGTCTTAACCAAGTAAACCGGCCCTACCATCAAACTTGATTTAGCTATTATTTCAAGTTTTTATAAGCTATTACCATTACAAAAAAAAGATGTAAAAAATACAGTTCTGTGAAAAACCGTTATAACAATTTTTATTTTATGTAAATGTTATTGCAATTTAGACAAAAGAATTTTTCTAGCTAATTCCTGTTTTGATCCGAGTGTCTCTGATTTCGTGTCCAGACACATGTGATATTGGGATTCCTTAAGCGACGAATCGCAGAATTTGTCATGATAAACGTGATACAAGTTAGGTTCGAAAGCGCGAAAAACCTAGTATATTTGATAGAAATATTAAACCAAAAAGCTTAGCATTTTACTTAGGGGGGGGGGGAGGCTTAAATTTGTTTTATTTCATTTTTAGGATAAAAAAAACCCAATTGGTACATTTTTGTTTTCAGAATTTTTAAATAGTTTGCCGTAGCCGAAGAAATAATTACGACACTTTGAAAAAATAAAAATCCAAAAAATGTTTAAAAACATATTATTTTTAAAAAAAGAAGAATTTGCTGTTTATTTAAAAAGCATTTTTTTGCTATTTTTTATATTTGATAGTAATGTCATTTTTGTTGCATTTAAATGTTAGAAGCAGGCTGAGAAGTTGTTAAATACAAATAGGGAAATATGTAAGTTATCATTAATAGAGATTACAAGTCTAAGGCTATTGGTTACATTTTTTGTAGCCCTGCCAAAAGGAGCTATGCGCTGAGTGGTATGCCGTCTCCTTCGGGAGATGTAGACAAAGGAGGGAAATCTAGCAGATGAATGAATCTGGCCTTCAACTTTTGCCAAAGTAGTAAAGCCTGCATGTTGTAATATCTTCATGTAACGTTATTTCAATGGAGACTATGGTATTGGCGGAAAGACGCCTTTAAATATACTGAACCCAGGGGTTATGAACGTCACCGCATATAGCAATTGCAACCGCACCCAAAAAAAGAATTAAATGCTTTGAAAGGTACTAAACGTTGGCTGCCTCAAAATTAACCGAGCAGTATTGCACCAAAAAAAAATGAATTAGCAAAAATTTACCTTTAAAGGGCTCAAGACGTGCTTTTCGTACAGCTCGACATCTTCGACGCCCCATCCCGTAATGTTAAGATTAAATCCACCAACGCTCAAATAATCTTGCTTGTAAAGGCAAACAATTCCGAAACCGTAGTGAACCCAGTGACCTAATTTGAAACATAAAAATTGCAAAAATGTTGATAAAAATCCATAACAAATAAATGAAACATATGGAGGAACCTTTGTACTCCTTTATAATCTCTTCATTATCATCAGAGAGAGTTTGGTTGCTGCGCGTCGAGTCGAAAGATTTGAATTTGGTCACAATTTCCGGTTTGTATTGAGAAAACACGGTGGGATAATAAACACTTTTTCCCAGCTCGGTATTTTGTTGACAGTGTCGTAGAAACTTGGGTAATATAATCATATCAGCATCACAAAGCAAAAGAAGCGCTTTTTTGTCTTCAACTTCCATAATACCTAAAATATATATTAAAATACATGGATTGCTATTATAACTAAGGGTCAGATGTTAAAAAATGTCCTTTGCCTTAGACTAAATAACCATTCATACCTAATCTGGGCACAATTATAAAAATTCAAAAAAAAAACCAAACCTTTATGGAGTGCCAAGCCTCGGTTAAAGGACCCATCGACCGGTATAATCTTTATTTCACAATTCACCTGAGAATATTTTTTAAGATTTTTAGCCTGTTCTGTCACTTTAAGTTGAAAATCTCGGATCATGACATTGAGTTGGTATATAACCTCGTCGGGTGTTTCTTCGACAAATAGCACCACGTAAATCGTCCCAAGATATTGAACATTAACGTGGAGGCCATTTAAAAATTTGGCAAATCTTTCAAAAATGCCAGTTTTTCCGCCGAGAGGCAAAATTACATTAATCACCGGGTACCGGACGATTAAACTTTTCTGAGCTTGATCATCGTAATTCAGTTTAGTATTATAATCATTTTCCAGTCCAAAATTATTTGATTGCAATGCGGGGGATGATCTCTCGACTTCGGCTATCGATAACATTCGATGATTTTCGAGTGGGTGAAACACTGAAGTTTTGAACGTTCGAAATACGAGTGGACCGGTAGTACGATTATACTTGACCCGGAGGTCAATGTGATACACGGTCCCGTACCCCGGAATATATCTTTTAAGTCCGTTAAGAATTTTTTGAAAGGCCCATTTGATTTTCTTATTCTTGCCATTAATTTTTCTGTGTAAAAATAATAAAATTCATAAAAAAAATCATGAATTAAATAATGTAATTAGCATAAAAAAAGTTTATTATTTGCACAAGTATATTAAAATTTATAAATATGTGCTTAAACTTGACTATATCGTCGACGATGAGCGCGTGCATTTCCCTATCATATTTGGGTAAGGAGATTTTGGGCTCATTTTCCCACTGATCGTACAAATAATAATCGTCAAAAGCCTGATACCGGACTACATTTGTCCTTAATCGAATTTTGTCTCCTTGCAACTCCGTCGGTGACACGAATAGCGGTGGTTTGTAAATGTCCCTCGTGGGTTCGTTTCTCCTTACTCTATAAATAGCAAAGCATGACAAACATTTAGGTCATCGATTAAGCTAGGCTTTAAAAAGTCTCATTTGTTTTTAATATTTTTGGGGTTGATGGTATTGGGTTATTGGCAGACTGTTATAAATTTTGCATAGAAAAATCGATCACAATGAATTAAAGTTAAAGTGGCATGTTCGTCAAACTTTCTAAAAACTAATTTTTTATTTGTAAAATTTTTGCCAAACCGGCAAATTATATTAATATTTAAATTTTTTATAATGGATGGTTAATTTTTTATATTTGTTAGATTGGTAAGCCACAGCCATCATTTTATTTAAAATCTTAATTTTTATATTTTTTATTTAGTAAATGATAGTGGGGGGTGTTTACAAATTGTGTTAGTGGCTAAGGTGCTGGTAAGTCGTGTTGATATAACATGGAAACCTGGTCATGGTTCCTATGGTGTTGCAGCTCTAAGAATCTGTTCCATACGTCAGACCATAACAAAATTAAAAAGAGTTTTTGAAAAAATGATAATATTTCTTACCTTTTACTTTTAGCATTCTGAGGTTGAATAATTTCTGAGCCTGACTTAAAGGCATGGAAAGAGGTGAGGGCGGGAAAGTGGAAAAAATTACGACATTCCAGCACATGAAGCCACAATCGAATATTAAAGCCGAGCAAAAACCACAGAAGAAAATATAAAATTTTTCTGTAAGTGAATCCGTTTTTTATTGAATGTTGAGTGCTGGCATTGGCCTTTTTATTGACTGGTTTTGTTGTATTTGTGACCGAAATTGACATTTGATTAAATTGGTTTCACATCAAGCTCCGTCCAAAAGTGCTGAATTTAAATTGTGAAGGTTTACTGTCAAAACTAAATTTACTTCATTGCGTTAAATAAGCAATTAATGTTTAAATAATATTATTTATAGAACTGATATGCTGACCAAAATAATCCATGTATGAATTTTCTCTTACGGCATTAATTTATTTAAGAATCTATAATATTGAAGTTAACTCTATATTGTATAATATCAAAATTATATATTTATGATTTGATAAGGCAAACCTGTACGATGAACTAAACAATTACCCCTCTTATAGCATAATTTTTATACTTCCTCCTATAGCATACTTTTAAAACGCTTAATGACTCGAGTAATTACATTGTCATTACGATATTATGTTTCACATGGTGGATCTTTAATAGGTATAAGCTATGAGTTGCAAAAGATAGCAACGCATTAAGAACGCAGAAAACAAAATTTACCAGGTCTCTGCAACTCAGCGTGAATGTAAAATAAAATTCCAGGCTGTTATATTCCGGCCAGCGCTACAAATATTTTAACTTGGGCCCGGTTTGTTGAATCTGGTGGTCAGCTCGGATTACCCTGTATTTTTTTTCGGACAGGCTCTAAATTACCAATAACGGCCCGAAAATTATATATTTTAAGCTTTAAATTTTTGGCTATATAATTATCAACAAAATACAGTGTGTCGAAGTAATACACTTTGGAATGTAATGAAAAGTTAGATATTTGTGTAGGGCAGGCCGTGCAGGCTTTTGAATGCTAAATCTCTAATGTAAAAGACAAATCTAAAAGTGGCAGTAAATGCGATTTTATAAAATCTCATGGGCATATTAGTAGGGTTTGTTTATATCAAGCAAAAAAATATTGAAAATCTGTATCGGACATCTTAAATTACACACGTTGACAAATTTAAAGATCGTTTTCAGATTCATGTAAAAAAAATTAAAATTGATATTACCATTTGTCCTATTTTTTTGAATTTTCTTAAATTCGAATTAGGTTGTTTTAAACATTAAAAGGTTAAAAAAATCACCGACAAAACTTAAAAAATTAATAATTTTATTTTTCAATAAATACATCATTTATTACCGGTCGTAATTCTAGCCTTCGAAGCTGAAGGCCGGGGGTTGAAATGTCTTGTCCGGTTTTTTTACAGTTCTGCCTTAGCCGTTCCATTCAACGTGGAAGCTACTGCGTGACCTGGGAAGTAGGCCCTAATTACGCTTAGCGAGAGACTAGGACTAAAAACCCAATTTAATTTATACAAAAATATTTTAAAATTTACACCTTTAAGGAAATGTTTTGTGTCATATTTTTTCGACTATTTAAGGTTTTTAGCCGACTTGAAAAAAATAATATAATAAATCAGACAAAATTCGAGTATTACAGAAAGCTTTAAACCGAAAACCCTACAAACCTGTATAGTTTGATATTCATATGCCGAATTCAGATTCACCCTTCCAATACAAACATTCTTGTGACATTTACATTAGAGATATTAGTCCAACCATCATAAAACCAACCCAGATAATTTTAAATAAATTTATAATGAGAGCTTTATGGAAGCGATGCACGTTAAATTACTAAACTAGTAAAAACATACTTTGCTTAACAAATTTAAAACTCAATTCGTTCAGCCTCGCCTAGCCGGATTTTAGACATAGCGAACTACTTTAGTAAGTATGTTAACCTAAACTTTTAATTAGAAGAAAAATTGGTCTCATTTTCGCATTAAATTTATGGTTCACCTGATATTAAAAGTGAGCATTTGCACCCTTATGATAGTGGATTCTTTACCCATATTTCCAAATTAGTTATATTTAGGAGATATCAAATTTTTTCGTGAGTTAAATATATTTCTTTAAATTACTAAATTTATTGCAAATTAAGAAATTTATTATTTTAATTTTAAAAATGGTAAAATAAATTTTAAGGTGGGATTGTAAATTTATGTATTAAATATAACATGTAGAAACCTATTAAAACTTGCAGAAAGTGCATCTCTAAAGGCATTTCATATATACAAAAGCCGGAAAATAAAACAATTCTTGTTTAGTTACACTTTAATATCCAAAAATAATCGAAAAACACATATATCACATAAAAAATTAGAATAAATAAAGAAGAAGTTATGTAAAAACGTACAAAATTTGCAATAAATTATGATTGTAATATAATGATAACAATTTATCACAATTTTAATTCACATTATACTTATTACAAGGTTTGAAAACAAATCATAAAAATTGATACTAATTATAAATTTGGTTTTAAAAAAATGTAGGGTTTAAAATTAAACCCAAAACATTTTAAATGTTAATAAATTATAAAAATTTGGTCCATCGTTTAAACTAATAAAAATGACTATACAAAGTGACAATTAATTAGGATTAATACTCTTTTATATAAAATATAAGAAATGGATTTTATTTTGTTCTGTTATCAAAAACGGATTTAGGGAGCTTGACAGTGACACCATCCAATTCTTTGGAAACGGGTATTTGACATCCCAAGCGTGACCTTTGTAAATTTTATTTAATATTTTTACGCTAAACACAAATGGCGTTATAGTAAAAATGCAAAAAAAAATAAAATTATCAAACGTAAAAAGAATTTTATAAAATTATGAAAAAAAAAGATTTACATTAAAAGATATTACACAGGACAACAAATTTTTGAGAGTTATGAACTAACTACGGAGATCAAACCTGCCATCTTAAGAATTTTTAAATCCGTTTACCGTTTTTTCTAAACAAACTTAGTTAGTCAGCTATAAACATTGAAAATTTTGTAAAAAAAATGCCAAAAAAACAAAAAAGATTTAAAAACAAAAATAAATTGAAATTTTTTGCATATTCAAATAAAATTTTGTTAAAAATCAAAAATATATCGTGTCGTATTTAAGTTGACGCAAAATATTTTGTATTATCTAAATGCTCGTGTAACAGCTTGATATACCAAAAAATTTTTCTCATTATTTGATATGATAAATATAAGTTACAAGGGATTTTCATATGAAAAAAATATTCTTAAATTTTTTCTTTTTAGGGTATTTTCGATCTGTCAATTTGGTCAAAAAAGGCCATTTTATCGATATGGACGGATGTAAGGAGACAAGGCCGGAAGAAACAAAGAAAAACGAAATATATATATGAGATAAGGTCATCTTGGGGATATATTCTTTTATATTTTCATAATATTCACAGTTGTGCCATTGATATTTGTTGACCTGTGTTATTAAAAAAATTAAAAAAAATATAATATCAACGCCAACAGATATGGTTTATCCTATAAGTATAATAAAATACGTGTCTGTTAAGTCATAAGCCAGGTCTAACATGTCTAATTCTTCAGGGGTTGGTTTTGGTTTTAATGCATCAAAATCTTTCTGATCAAATATTAGATGACAGGTTGAGCAAGATAAAGTTCCTTCGCAAGCACCTTTAAATAATTATGTATATTTTATTGGCATAAAAGAAAAAAATAATATTAAAAAAATCACATATATTAAAAAAATAATCAGGATATAAAATTTAAAGAATTATGTAATTCTTTGCAAAAACAATTATAAAACATAGATATATTAAAAGAACAATTGGGCTTGAGGATTCCCCATGCCTATCCCCATCTGGCTGCCATACCCCTTTAGGGCTTTGACACTTTAAACCCATTACAAAAAAATAATATAAAATAATTCTTACCAGGCCCGATTCTAGCTTTTCCATTTTAGGGGCAAAAAATCTGGGGGGCAGAAAAAATTTTTCGCCTTCCCAAAATAGCTGACTTCGTCACGCAAAAAATATACATGTAAAACAATAGAATCATGTTCAAAATTTTTTAATAAATTAATAGTAATTTATTATATTCTTAAATTAAAAAAATAATTTATAAATGAATATTGAATTAAAATTAATTTTTTCACTATAATCAATTCTTAAAAGATATGAATTTGAATTAATTGTAAGTATAATTTTATCATTTGTATCATTCCATGAAAATTAAAAATATGATATATATGAATGATAAAAATGAATTATATAAAACTTTGGATTTTAAAAAATGAAAAGTGAAATAAGATTGATTATCATGAAAACAAAATGTATAAGTATGCTAATTTATGAAAAAACACTGGTTATATATAAATAGTTATTAATATTAGGGTAAAAAATTAAATAAAACATGAACATAAACGTTATTTCCATAAAAAAGTTTCAACCATTTTAAAATAGTAAGCAATAATTAGCTGATTATGAGCAGTGTATTTATTGATCAAACTATTTTATCTTAGAGGATTTTAATTAAATTACAATATTCACCAAAATTCAACGCCCCTAGTTAATGATTTTTCGTGTTCTAAAGAACCAAATCACCTTTAACAGGTCACTACTTGTCAGCCGTTATTATTAAAGAAGAAAATGTGGCCCTACAACTCGACGTTGAAGAGCCAATTAACAAACTTATAGGAAAAATGTTAAATAGATTAGAAAACGCATCATTGTAATCAAATAAAAATTTAACAAAATCAATGGTAACACATTCTTTGTAATTATTAAGTTTCTTATTAAAAAAATTTTGGCTACGTCAATTTCTTTAGATAATGAATTTTTATCAATATTACTTATTTTTAAAAGAGGCTCTAATTTATTTATATCTAAAATAAAGGTTAATCAAATTTATAAAGGGAATCTAAAGATTTTAAACAACTATTATCGTAAAAATTCTATTTTCAAAATATAAATAAATCAATAATATTAAAATAAATACTTTTTTCATCATTAATATTTAAAATATTTTCAAACTTATGAGTAGAAAATAAATAAAAATCAGAAAATTTTTTAGTTTTCTTTTATCCATAGATAAATTATTGTCATTTAAAAAATATTAATATCAAAACAATTTTTGAATAAATCTTCAAATTATTTTTATTTCTTAATTTTTAATATCTAACAAACAATTGTGTATTAAATCAGAAGTTTTAGAAATATAAATCGTTCTCATTGAAAGTGATCCATAATTATTTTTAATAAATTAAATAATTTTAAAAAAAAAATAAATAGATGATTTTAAATATGTCAAAAAACCCCGATTCCTCTGTGACCTGAAGATATAAAAGTTTTTTTATTTTTAATTTTTAAAAGAGTATTAAATATTTCTGTGTAATTTAAAAAATCAATGGGCAGGTAGTGACCACACCACCAATGGGGCAACAGCGGGTATGGTGCATTCACTAACTACCTTGACTCATCATTTGAAAAATTTATGAAGGGAAGAAAAATCAAAAAACTTTCCCTTCACTTAAAATAGGACAATCTTTTACAACAAGATGCAATCGTGGTAAAGCAGTGAATATCGGGACATGGTGTCCAGCTATTTTGCTTAGAAATACTTGAACACCATTTTTTTCCCGGGCATTACGTTTGCCCCATCGTAGCATTGTGCGATCAGGTTCTTTGGTTCTAGATTATATTCTAACAAAAGATTGTTGTTAACTGAGAAAATTTCTTAGGCATCAGAATTATGAATTGGTTTCACAAATATAAAGCTTTCTGTAAAATCAAATTATTCTATAAATTTCTGTTAGTTTGATCTCTCTTCGGATGAGAAGTATTATGAATAAAAACACTTTTAAAAAAAGTAAATATTTTTAGGATAATATTTTTTAAATATTTTTGACGGAGCAAATTTAATTATATTATGTGGAAGAAATAAAATTACTATGTATTTTGGGGGGGGCACAATTTTTTTGGGGGGGGGGGGGGCAAACATAAAATTACTATGTATTTTGGGGGGGGGGCAAATTCAATTTTTTTGGGGGGATCAAAAACTTTGGGGGGGGGGGGGGGCACTGCCCCCCCAAAAGGGGTCTAGAATCGTGCCTGATTCTTACTATAAATTTAAAATTAAAAATTATTAAGTAAATAATAAATGCTAAATAATGAAAGCTATCATAGGATAACAAAAATATCAAAACAAGTTCAGACTTAAGGTCTTTTGTAAAATTGGTTTATTTTTTTATCTCTAATTTTTTGGTTTTTGTAATATAGTCTAATTAATTAGACAAATAATACTGATTGTACCTAAAGCTTAATATTTTCTTTGTTGTATTTAAGACAAATTGTATTTATTTCTAAGTTTTCCAAAATAAAAGTACCATAATTGGCATTTAATAGTTAATATAACAGGCTATTAAAATCATGTAAAAGGGGAAAATAAATCAAATATAGTAAAGATGTGAGAATAATCTAAATAAATACCTTTTAATTTTGAAATTTATGCAGGTCTAAGTTAGGTCTTGTTAAATATTTTATACAAATATTATTCTAATTTTCAACTAACTTTTGTTTTAATCCCATCTATTTGTGATTAAAAATTTGTTGTTCCTCTTGACAAATCTAGCCAAAATGGTTATACTCTAAGGAATAAAGGGGATTAGCACATGCCAGTAATTTTAAACATTAATTTTAATTTAAGAATTAACAAATATTAGGTAAATTTGTAAAAAAAATAACTATCATCTTAATTGGATAGGTAACTAAATATTTTTTGCACATCATAAACTGTTTTAACATGTATATATCTTAAGGCACTAGGGCAAAAAATATAAAAATAATGCCAACAATGCCCTCAAACTCTAGCAAATCAGTTAAAATTAATACCGAATCCATCAATGTCTATATTATTATTTATCACCACATCTAATAACGTGTCTCCATCTTTAGCATGCCCTGATATCTTTTCACCAGAGGGCAATATAAAGTTGACGGTGTATCTAATTATGAGGTTTAAATTATTTTGCATATAATTTATAAGGCAAAAAAATTCTCAAACTTCGGCAATGTATTGGGTTTTCCAGTACTACAAGGTCTTATTAATAAATCTTTTCGTTTTAAAAATTTCAATGCTTGAAAACCGAACCACCGAATGTTGAATTGCATTCATTAATAAATGCTTATTCGCGCATGCCCCCCCCACCCTAAAAATTTTTTTTTTTATTTTGTTTTTTTTTTTTTTTTTTAAAAAACCCCCCCCCTAATTTTATTTTATTTAATATCCCATCACAATATATAAGAAATATGAAAACAAATTGATTTGTTTAAAGAAAATTTTTTTTTTGAAAATTTATTTCATGCGCCATTTTGCTTTTTAGAGCAGAGTCACTCCATCCGCGCATGCTTCCTCATCAGGAATTCTGCTTATATTTTGTTAATCAGTTTATAAATAATTTTTTTTAATTTCGGTAAAATAGAGTCACATATGGCAAGCAGAAGAATATTTTATGGTACACCAATAGTTGATGAAGATGATATACCCGAAGATCAGCATGTTAAAGGGGGCGGGTTAATTTTTAAAAAACCTGTTAAGACTCACGAACAAATTGTGACTGATGACAAAGGTCGTCGCCGATTTCATGGTGCATTTACAGGAGGTTTTAGTGCAGGATATTTTAACACAGTTGACACTCCAGAAGGGTGGAATCCTTCGACTTTTAAGTCTTCTCGAAAGGATAAGATGTCTACAATACAAGCACAGAAGCCTGAAGATTACATGGATATGGAAGATTTTAGTGAATATGGCATTGCTCCTAAACAAGTTGAAATAACTAAAAAAGCACAAGATAAGCAGGTTCCTATAACAAATGAGCAATCTCAGCCTTTGTTTGATATGT
Source organism: Acutogordius australiensis (assembly GCA_030555515.1). Classification (NCBI taxonomy): domain Eukaryota; kingdom Metazoa; phylum Nematomorpha; class Gordioida; order Gordea; family Gordiidae; genus Acutogordius; species Acutogordius australiensis. The sequence goes on along the minus strand of CM060242.1, from coordinate 13,750,774 downwards.
TCTTTGCTCCTATTGATTTATCTATTGGCTTGTCTATATTTAATAATCAAGGCGGAAGAGCTGGAAAAGGGATTGGAGAAAAATCTACTAATGAAAATAATAATAATAATAATAATAATAAAGCTATACTCCAGATTTCTGATTCAATAAAAGAAAAATCCTATGGATGCTCTCTGCCCCCAGGATTTAAAAAGCAACAAACTCTTAGTGACAATATTCATTTATTTTTCCCACACGATTTGGAACCCATTATAATAGTTCCAAAAAATGATATTGCTGGAGTCAAGGCAACCAATGACATTTTGGCAAGTAAGCCTAAAACAACTTCTGAAAATTTTATGAATGAGCATGGGTCAGTTGCATATGCTCTGGGTAGTACTTTCATGGAAAATGTTAAGAAGCAAAAAAGAAAGGGCATTACTGGTCAGGCATTTGGCTATGGAGCTTTTGAGGATTCTGATGAGGAGGGTGAAAAAATTTGGGATGACACGGATTATAGTGCTCAAAAGGACAAATATTCCACTATAATGGATAAATATGACATACCATTATATAGTGATTTGGAAAAAGCAAACAAACAGAAGGGTAAATATCAAAAAGCAGTTGCTGAAAATGAAACTAGTCAATCAATGTTTAATGCATCAGCAAATAAAGATGACCTTATATCCAATTTTACTATTAAATTTAAGCATTCAGCGTTAGCTGACCCACAGCTATCAAATGTAACTATGCCCAAATCAACTATTACCTCCCAAAATGTCAAACTTAGACATAATTTTAAAAGGGATAGATTTATTGCCAGAATATGTGATAATCTTAAAATCTCTGGACACATTACAAAGTTTGCTAATTATCTCCAACAATATGCCAGTTCCAAGTTATATAATCATCAAGACTCGCAAACTCCTAAATCACAATCTTACCCAACCACCACTATTACTCAAAGGGCTCATCTTCTTCAAGACCATGCATCACAACAAGATCAATCAAAACGTACTACAGGCAAACCTTTGTTCGAACCATTTCAATATAATCCCGCAAAGCAAAAACGCTATAAAATTTTTCTTTCGAACTTACAGCAATATATTGGGCAGAATCCAAACCTCGTTGATAAAAACGGCAAAGGCAAAGCTGATTTTTTTTCTTCCCTCAGCACATCCGAAATGGAATATTTGTTTCGTGGTATACATTACAGTGATATAACCGAATGGGACAGGGATCGAGAAAAGACGGAATTTGCAAACATTGCGACCATAACTTTCTTGAAAAGTGCTGCCTCCAAGTTTTCATCTACAGTTAAAAACTCGGCACAAACTCCGAATGGATCTTTATCAGTTGATCTACCGCCACCTTCTGGTTTACTTTCTCGTTTTCATAAATCTTCAACGCTTGCAACTTTAGATGACGAAAAGTCTGAATATTTAAAAGAAAATGAACAGGAAAAGCAATTAAAAACGTATCTCGAGAAGGGTCAGTTAGGCTTGGGCACAACACGAACCATCCTCGACTGGACCCCAGACGCCCTACTTTGCAAAAGGTTTGGCGTCAAATTTTTGGGCTTAAATTATTTACCTGCAAAACTACGTGCGTCCACGGCTTCGACCGCTTCTCAACCTTCAAAATACCTGGCAAAACCTATAGCAGATACATCTACCGATGTTGCCTATAAATCAACACATCCACCGATACTAAATGAATCTAATCTTCTCTCCATAAGTTCAGATAATTTAAATGACCATATGTCTCCTGCTGTCCCTTCAATTGATAGCCAATCCTTGTATAACAGTATCAAAGTTGCAAGTCAAAAAAATCAGAATGAATCCTTTGCGCGAACAGGTAATGCCTTGGTGTCGGAAGAAATTCGAAATGAATTATTTGATTCTAGTAGTTCTATCGATTCTGAGGAGGAGATTAAATTATACAAATTATCAAAAAGCACAAAATCTTCTGATCGGAATCGCAGAACTCGTAAGGTACCAAGCCAGCGCTTTATCTTTGAAGCTGATTTATAACCCTGGACAACAAAATTTGACGATCTTAATTATCATTTATGGAAACTATTGTTTTTGGTCAAGTTTTTGGTGCTAATTACAAATTTAAAAACAGAATTTTAGCCAATGCCTCAGATTTTTAGTTATTCGGTGTCAATGAGGTTTTTTTACTTTTGGGGTGTTTTGGGCCTCTATATCACAAAACTTGGGGGTAGTAACAAAAGTTTAAAAATATATTTAGATTACGGAAACATTCATTATTAACGTAAGGCATTTAAATTTTTTATAATATTTAATTTTTTTTATTTTAATAAAATTACTGGTTTTTGTCCGAAAATCCGTTTTTTGATCCTAAATAACTTGAAAGTAAATTGCAAACTTTTTTTAGGAATGTTTTTTATAAAGAATCTGATTATGGCAACATTTTTTGAAAATTTATAGTTAATGAAATTATGTGACGCGGTTTAAAAAATTTGGAGGCATTGAAGAAAAACTAAACCCAGGATCGTTATCGCAAGAAAATTCCCTACACCTCAAAAAATCGTTTATGTTGTTTTTTTTTGTTGTCCAGTGTAATCAAAACAAAGTACTAGCATTATAAATTATGCCATCATAACCAAAATGATATTTTACCACGATTTTTTATATATAATTTTGAGTATTATATCATAATTATTTAAAATTTTAGCCACAAACAAATAAATTTTACAAATTAATAAATAATGAAATATGGAAGAGTATCGGTCATTGACATTTTTATTTTCAAAACCTCTTTACACATTAATTTTAACATTCATATTAACATTCTTTGTCGACACAAAATGAAAGTGTCGCAATATTAAACTGGTGGAAGTTACGAGCGATTTTAATTTTTTTTTGCTAGACCTTTTGTTAAATATTTTAGGATGAACTTATACTTACGTGTTGAAATAAGATGGCACTGCCCAATAAAACCTTTATTAATCTTGAGCAAATCGAATTAAATTTTTTTATAATTATTTTATTAGTATTTTTGCATTTTTTTAACTAATCGACCTCTGAGCCGCATGTGTAGCCAGTTTTTTGGATAGAATATTTGGTCAATAATACCAAACACATAATTAAACATGTTCAGAGTAAATTTTTAATAAGCGTTAATTGTATAATGCGACTGTTTTTAGATTAAAAATAAATGTAGCATACATAACATAGGTCAACAAATATTTATATCAGAAACGAGATTATTATGAAAACATAAAAGAATGCATCCCCATGATGGCCTAATCTCATATATGTTTTTCTTAGTTTCTTCCGTCTACTCCTTAAATCCGTTTATAACAAAAAATGGCCTTTTTTGACCAAATTGACAAATCTAAATATACCCAAAAAAAAAATAGTGAAAAATCTTTTTTGCATATTAAAATTCCGTGTAACCTGCATTTTTAATCACAAATAATGACAAAAAAATTTTATTAATATATCAAGCTCTTAAATCGGCATTTAGATAATACAAAATATTTCGCGTCCAAACTTAAATACGACACGATATATTATCGGTTTTTAAAATATTATTTGAAGTTTAAATTTAACAGTTTAACTATTGTAAAAATGCTAAAATAAAATTTTAATTTATTTTGGTTTTTGAATCTTTTTTGGTTTTTTAACCTTTTTTTCTAAAATTTTCAATGTTTATAACTGTCTAACTAAGTTTGATTAAGAAAAACGGTAAACAGATTTGATATTTCCTAAGATGGCAGGTTTAATCTCTGTAGTTAACTCATAACTCTCAAAAAATTGTTGACCTGTGTAATTCAAAATTTTCAAACCAGGGAACTTTTTTTCTGGTGTTTTTCAGAAAGGATGCATAGGATTTATGGGTAAAGAGGGCGAATTATTGTGCCGTATTTCTTGGCCCATAAGAATTGAGGCAGGCCACAGTAATTAAATTTTTTAAATGCCGACTGCCTTTTGCTGGCATAAAACCAAATATCAACCAACAGGGCTGGACTTAAAAACTTTGGATTAAAGAAATTTTATATTAAGTCGTTTTAGGTAAATTTCGTCTTAAACGAATTTACTTATGACTTTGTTAATAAATCTTACCATCATAAACTTTTATAATATTTATAAATGAGAGGTAAGTTGGACGCTTTTTTTAGCTTAGTAAACAGGTAGTGTATTTATTAATATTTCTTATTTACATTAACTTTAAAGATATTCATCCAAATTTTAAATGAAAACAATTATTTAATTTGTTCCGGCCAGGTTATTCTTTCATTCTTTCCAATATTTAAGATCTATGGTAGGAAGGTCTTCGCAGTGGCGTATTGGGTTGCTATATACAAAATTTAGTATTAATAACAAATTAAAATTAAAAAAAAACTTTAATATCTATTTGCTAATATTTACGTTATCTCTGTGACTAATTATTAAAATAAGTACGTTTGCAAAATGTTTAATGGTTCGATCTGGATGGGGTTATGAAAACATTAAAGTATGCCCGTGTCACTCTTACTGCGATGCCTAAAAACGTTATAAACCCATTTAGATCGAACGTATAGGCATTTGCAAATGAATATTAAATAAATAGTCACAGAACTGATATATTAATGTTTGTATTTATGAATTCGCTAAATATGGGGCAAAACCATTTGTCACATTGTTATTTTATGTTTAGTGGGTTAATGAATAAATACTATACCAGGCTCAAAGGATAAATATGTATATTTGGTACTTGAGGCAATAAATAAATATGTTTTGATGAATCGTTTGAAACGTACAGAGCAAGTAAGATATATTTTAGGACAATTTAAACTTAAGATTTCGTTTTAACCACTAGCTCATTTTGCGTGGCATTAGTTTTACAGAAGCAAATTGTTTAAAATATGCTGAAAGTAATTAATTAATTATTACACGAAATATAATGCCTTATGACAGTCCAAATTATAAAATTATTTATTTACTGATTTTATTTAACCCGACAAAAGAGGTAAAATTTTGATTGTGAAAGATAATTGAAATTCTGGTGAATTACCATGCTCTGTCGCCAAACATTTTTTCCAATGATTTGTAAAATCTTATCTTAAATCTTCCGGGCGTCCCCAATCATTGCTTGTTTTGCCCTTATGAACTGATTGGGCCGAGGATTACATAGATTGGCAGCAAGAAAGCAATCAACCAAAGTGGTCTTTTAAAAAAAATCATATATTTATGTATTAAAATCTCATTTTACATCTACTTATAATCCTTTTTTTGCGCAAATTTTTTATCAAAATTGACTCCTAAACATAGTGACAAAAAAAACAGAAATCACTTAAAATAAATTTTTCTATCGAACAAAATAACTGGAATATTGTGATTGACGTAATGCCTAAAAATGACAATTGAAAAAGATAAGAATTGGAGTGGGCGCGAACCTGAATTAGTCTGCATTTATGAATTTTTAGATGTCCTGAGATTTTTTTGGAGAAAAGTACTCGCCGAAAACTAGTTAACCAAGAGAGATCCTCTCAAATAAGGCATTAAATAGATGATTTTGGTGGTAAGGTGCGACTAGTACTAATTTTAAAATTGTATAAAAAAATTTTAAAGTTTCTAAATTTTGTTTAAGTTCTTTTAATGTTAATTAAATGCGTTCTTTTTTTGACTTCAATTTTTTTTAACTAGCCATAGCCTAGACTCAAGGAATATATTTATAAATTCTCATAACTCATTGAGCTTAAATTCAACGGAAATAAAAATCAAATCGGCATTCTGCACATCGCTTTCAAAAGAGAATTTTGTTCTTGACCCGAGAAAGTGAGAATTTAAGTTGTAAGGTGTAATCTTCATAATACCAACTTTTTTTCTGTATTTGGGTTTTTTTCATTAACATTTACCAAATAACGCATTTTTAACAAGGCGCTTTGAATGCTTAAAAATAACCTTGGACCACGTGTATACAAAATAATTGATGCAAAATAAAACAAAATTAGCCATGGCCAATATTGAAAGTTTGTCTTAGAATTTGTTAAAAATATTGGTTTATTCGGTAAAAAACTTACTATAAGCTCGGTTGCTTGAATATGTATTTTTGAATGTAGGGTACGTAATCGGCATTATCACAAGCTATTTTACTTAACGTCATTTTACGGATTTCTTGTAATTGTTCTATAAAAAAATAATTATTCTGGCTATCAATATTAATTAATACCGATGAGAGCAGAAGCATATAACAAAGGCTTAGGTGAATGAAATTGAAATAAGTTGTAATAAATCTGATCGAGCATAAATATTCAAAAGTACCAACATATTTTTTTAAAATTTGTTTTGTTTAATTTGTAATGTGTTATATATCACCGGTCAACAAATATCAATGTCAGAAGTGTGAATTTTATGAAAACATAAAAGATTGCATCCCCATGATGGCCTAAACTCATATATATTCTTCGTTTTTCTTAATTTCTTCCGTCATTGGCTCCTTAGATCCGTCTATAACGAAAAATGACCTTTTTTGACCAAATTCACAGATCTAAGTATACCCTTAAAAGAAAAATTTTAAAAATCTTTTTTGCATATGAAAATCCCTTGTAACTTATATTTTTAATCACAAATAATAAAAAATAAATTTTATTAATATAAGCTCTTACATCGGCTTTTAGATAATACAAAATATTTCGCGTTCAAACTTAAATACGACACATTATATCGATTTTTAATGAAAATATTATTTGAAGTTATAATTTAACAGTTTAACTATTGTGAATATGCAAAAATAAAATTTCAATTTATTTTTGTTTTTGAATCTTTTTTGGTTTTTGACCTCTTTTTCTAAAATTTTTATTGTTTATAACTGACTAACTAAGTTTGATTAGGAAAAACGGTAAACGGACTTAATATTCCCTAAGATGGCAGGTTTTCTGTAGTTAACTCATAACTCTCAAAAAATTGTTGACCTGTGATTAGACATAATATGTTTTTGACATTTTATTTTTGATTAAGAAATTCAGGTAAAGCCGCATATCAATATTTCATAATATCTAACAGACCCGGCCGGAGGGTTAACTAATCTGGGTGCGCTGGACAGAAACCGACTGCAAGCAAGCCGGGCTTGACAAATTATGCCCGTGTCAGTGTCATGTGTATTGTACCTGGTTTGAAGGGGTAGTCAATGATGCCTGGTTTAGGGTAGTTTTCGTACCAAAAACGATCGCCATACCTTAGATTGTGAAATTGAAGTCCTATTACACATGCCATAGTGGGTCCGGCCAAGCTACCTTCAGATGGAAGTTCACTTACGCCAGCGGCAAATAGATCAACATCGTCTGGATGCCTAAAAAATATCTATGCTATTTTGTATATATTGTTTTGAATGCCTGAGGAAGGGGAAAATTTGTTATTAAAAAACGTCATAGCAAGTAAAAATTTAATTATTAATTATAAATTGTTTAATTAATAACTCGTATATTCGAGCTAAATCGTCGGAAATTCCCTTGTACATTTCCGATTCCATAGATTCAAAGTCAGAAAATCTTTCGAGACCGCAAAATTCGCGCCATTCGTTGTAAGCTGGAATACCATGATCACGACCACGTAGCACGTTTATGGCTGGTAAATCTAAGCCTAATGGTTTCATAAAATTAGAAACTAAATCATTAAATTTATCAGCTATTTCTGATACAACTAAGATCAGCTGCCTCTTAAACAAAATCAACCCTGCATTTTTCAAATATCGTTTAAATTTTATAATGTTTTCATAGGGCACGTTAAAAACAAGCATTTATTTTTTTAATAAAGATGAATTTATTTTATTTATTCGGAATGCGAGGAATCGTGTTACATTTTGAAAAAATACTGTTTTTAAATACAAGCGAAAACTAATATGACTTTAACTTAAAATATCACATATTTAATTAACTAGGTAATTCGACAAATTTAAAAAAACATACTATTTTTTTGTTATTTCAAAATGTGACTTTAAACGTGCCCATAATGAAGCTTTGGCATTATAGGATTAAGCTTTATATGTATACCAAAAGGAGCGTCCGGCGGCTCAAACAAGTGGTTTTTAACGTCTTCGGCGAAATTGTGATCGACACGTTGTATGTGTTGCTGTGCATACCCCCGAACGATGGGGTCAATACCTTTAGGGAATTGATCAATGTAAATATTTTCGGGTCGGAAGAAGTCGGCCCTGAGCATGATGGGTGAGAAAGCTTGTCGGTCTGGCGTCACGCGAAATGTGTGGGGACTTGATAAAAATAACTAAAGATAGGTATTTGTTATATGAATAATCTGCTAGTTAGTTGGAATACCAACCTTTATATGCTACTTTAATCGACCTTCATCCCAGTATACTAGTAATTAGCCATCAATATGGCTTATTATAAAGAAATTTTTTATATTTTTTTTTCCGCATATTTCTCACACCGTCCCGCAACTACTTAACCAGCAAAGCATTACTTACTTGATTTGTGTGTGTCCAAAACGGAATGCGGAAGTTGTGAATCCTTCCTCAATGCTAGGATCGATTGATTCATCATAGCCTGTAAAGTAGCCTATCGGTAAAATTTTTGAATTGTTATAATATAAATTAATTCTAAAATACCTTTTAAGTCAAGCTTTGTTGACAGAATTCATATGTATGTAAAACAACTCGTGGTAAATAATTTTGGTCAATAATTTAGCAGTTTAAGACATTTAAATATAGATTACCTGTGCTTTCCAATCCAAGTTTGTACTTTTTCACGTTATTTTTGCCGACCGCTATAGGTAAGTATTCATTGTATGTAAAATGTTGCATTAAGGCACCGATAATACGCCTACCTTCTAGATATCTTTACATCGTTAAATATATATAAATGACAAAAAAATTACATTTACTTAATCTTTTTTAGAGTTTCATTTCTTTATTAATATCTGTAATTGCAGGCAAAGAAGCCTTAAAAATATAATATCTAGTTTAGTTTTAAATCTTACCATTGTACATGCATTTCCTTTGGATTTTATTTATTTAGAGTGTCTATGGCGTACCCAGAAGGATGTGAGCATGCCATGCTGGTCATTAACATTCAAAAATGCAGTAAAAATTTGGCTTATAACATGCACCCCTTCCCCTCTCCCTATAAAATTGTTAAGATTCCTAAAATATGGCGAAATGCCTCTAGCTTTTCATTTAGTGCTGATCAAAGCGATATTATCTTAGTAATATATCTTTATTTTTAAAATGTAAATTTGTATATGAGTTTGAAAAATTACGTAAGGATTACAAAGTAAATATTTTTTGCGATTTTAAGGCCACTTACTTAGTTATTGCATTAATAAAAGAAATTAATGATTTTTATTTTAGTTTTGCCTTGAAATTTGTGCTAATAAGTTGATTCCTTATTTAAAAAAATATATTATGAGATATAATAAAAAATTAATTTGTCATTATACCAATTTATAGGTATATATATAAAAAATGACGATGTATTTTTATATTAAAGAAAGTAGGGTCATTATAATATTTGAAAATTGAGATAAGATTGCATAAATATAAAAAAGTCATTATTTAAATGGTGTGGTTTTAAAATTCTATCGAACTGCTGCGTTTGTTTTTAACTACCCACGTTTTTTTCTATAGACAATAAATTGGAAATATTTAAATGTTTATACACATTTTTACAACCTTTATCTTTAATAAAAAAAATAAGAATTTAGGGATATAAAAAATATTTATTTATCTTAAAGCTCCAAAGGGTAATTAATTTTTAGAGAGAGATTAAAATAACATTGTCTGCTGCCTTAGTGTTGTTCTTTCTTAGCTTTTCTCTGTCCAGATTTGCCGGAAATTTGGCGAAAAAAATATATTTAGAGGTCTACAAGAGCTATACTAATTTAATATATAAGTATCCGATTAAAACAATGTTTTTCTTTTTTTTTGTTATTTCATACATGTCAATTGTCTTTTTTAAGCAGGTGAGATAGCTATCAATTCCTACGCTATCTTAAAGTAAGTATTGCCAAAAAGGGGTAATTATTTTAATTTTAGCTGAAGTTATTCAAAATATTTTCCCCGTGTGTTACCACAAATTCGACCAACTCCTGCTTTAACAATCTATTTTCAATTTATACAAAATTATACAATTTCTCATCCTTCCAGTGAGGGTTAATCTCTGCCAATTTTTCGACATAGGTGTTGTGTTGTCGCATAAATATATGGTGCATTGATATCAGCATGGAATTTTGGTTGACCCGCTCGTCACCTAAAATTATTTTTTTGTATAATTCTATTAAAATTTTTGCTATATCAATCTAAATTCCACAACATTTAAATATCCAAATTTTCTTATCAAAACGTTTTTTTTATGGAAAAGACGAATTTTCTTAACCGCATACTTCAATTAAATTATTTCAGGCAACTAAATAATTTTAAATTTTCCCTTGATCGAATGTCCTTTTACATTGGGTTTTTTAATAATTAACTGAAATTATGCTATTAAAAAAATCAACCAGCAGCACAATGGAGATCAATCACATTCGAATATTGTATTTTGGTGAGAGAAAAATTGCTCACTTCAAATTCCAATAAAAATGTCCTAATTATAAATTTATAGAAAACAAAGCTAGGCCATCGAATATCCAAGGCAGCAAAATATGAATTTGCTTTATGGCGCGTTCAGAATTCATTCCTTTTTAGGAATATTTTTTTGAAAACTTTATAAGCATTTGAATTTTTAAATGAATTATTTTAAAATAATTATTAGCTATAAATATTTGAATTCTGATATAAGTTTTATATAGTTTTTGAATATAAAAAGAGCAATTTTACCGGATATTAAATGTTGTAAAAAAACGAATGTTAAAAAACGATTTTAAAACCCAATTTTTAAAAATTTCTAAATTTTTTGAAAAAAGTGAACACTGTTCGCCCCCTTAAATAGATTTACCCGCAAGAAAGCATTTGTATTTTTCGTCGGCATTCATGCATTGCGTAAAAATGTGTTTTTCCTCGGGTGGGAGTAGCGGTTTGGCTGCCGTATTATAAGGGTTAAGTTGCGTTTTCAGCATCCCTCACGTTAATACCAATATGGAAATAAAGTATATATATAGAGGAGCGCGTTCAAAGTTGATTTATTTTTTCAAATACTTATTTAAAAAGAATTTATTTTAAACAGATTTTTACAAAATTTAAGCACTGATATAATTTTTGAGAACAATTTTAAGAAAAAAAAATATAATTATGTTGTGTTAATTTTAAAATTTTTGAAAAAGTAATTCAACTTTGAACGCATTCTAATTAAAAAATTCGAAAATTATAGCCAAAGTAAGAAATGAACAAATATTTAGTTTCCATATTTTTCCCAAATCATCTGCAAAAATTTTTCAATATGATGAGCATATCAAAACATTATATATTTACCATTGTGAAAAGCTCGTAGACCGTCGCGAACCGTAGCAGTAGATCCGTAAATGGGAGACGCATCTATAAATGATGTGACCTCGTTTTTGTGTTGTCGGGCCCCTAAAAGTTATGTTATGCAATCAATCCATTTGAACGCGTTGTTTATTTTTTTTTAAAAAAAAATCTATTTTGTTCGTTGCCATATTTTCAAAAATTCACAGAAAATTTTGCTAGCATAAAAAACTAAGAAAAAAGGGTTAAAAGAAAATAAAATTCTAAAAAACAAAACTTTGTATAAAACGCGCCCTTAGCCAATAAAACTTATTCATGTTGACAATGCAACAAATAACTTTTGCGAAGCAATTTAAAAATGGAAACCCAATCGGCATTTAGGATCGGTGGCGGGTGGTGATCGAACGTTTTCCAGACAAGTTACGTTATATTTGCTAAAGAAGTAATCGTTTTCGGGTATAAGGACAGGCAGACACCCTGGGTGATCCTTGTTTCGACCGTCACAACAGGTAAGTCCGCCCATTTTGTCACCTGTAAATTCACAACTGATGTTCAAATGAAACGTTATCTTTTGCATCGAATTAATGCACCGTGGTGATTCATCATATGTCCTAAATTTTGGAGGTAAGATGTTGGAATTTAAATCTTAAATGCCAATGTCATGCGATATGACGTTATTATTTTATGGTTTAAAAAAAATGAAGTGCTTAGGCCACTAGTTTATGTTTAAGGGTGTGCAAGCGCAGATTTCTCATTGGACATACCCGTCAGGGCTTTGCCTCTTTAAACTTCTTCAACGAGTTGCCCCGAAGGGTTAAATGAGAAATAATTCATGCCGGGGACCTAGGTTTTAAAGCTTTGATTCTCAGAAAATGAACGGCGTTAGGGTTATTTTGCGGTCATCCAACCAACTATTCTACCTGCTAAATGTTGCTTAACTTAAGTGCATAACACAACACTTCATGCACTCAATGTTCGATAGTCCAAGAACGTTAATAGAGCTACCATCAATAGTTTAAATTAAATGAGAAATATTAAATGCACTTCAGTTATCTCTGTTAAACGTGATTAGATTTTTTATAATGGTTGTTAGAAAGTCTAAACCTGAAGGACTTGATGCAAGTGCTATTTCATGATCCAAAAATTGGCCCCAGACCATAAATCCATTCGTGACCTCTGGGTCTTGAACCACACGAGTCATCAGAACCTCAGTACTAACGAGTCTCGCTAGGGGAAGAGGTTCACCTTTTATTGACAGTCGTGGAGTATTTAAACCTAATCACAAAATAAATTCAAAACAATTATTAGTTTCTAACCAAAGATAATTTATTTTTATATTAAAAAAAATAAATTTGCACACTTGTATTTATAAACACGTTAATTCTGACCCATTCATGGAATAGATAGGCCACATTGCAGATATATATCTATTGGGTCACGTTCAAAGTGAGTGTTTATTTTCGTGAATTTTAAAATTATTCATTTTGTAAATGAACGCATTTTTCCAAAAATGCCACATTTAGTTTAAAAACATAAAATAGTTTTTTTTATAAATTAAAATTTTTTTAGAATTTTAAAATAAAGTAAAAACTCAAGTTGAACGTGGCCTCTATTGGGATATATTCCAATACGTCTCTTAATATTTTAAAAATTAAAAAAAAAATTAGAAAAAAATCCTCCAAAAAAGCATTTTTTAGAATAAAATGTGATGGATTCCAATAATTCAAAATTTACAATATGACACTAAATCAATATCCCATTCAACGATCGTTTATATTTTTTTTTAAGATTTGTTAATATAACAATTTTTTCGGCTCAGCTTTGAGATGAGACTTTCATATTACACTTTCAGTGTAAGGGCGCGTTGTGACTTAATTCAATTTTTAAAATTTTTTTAATAAAAAAAAATTTGTTTTGCTGAAAATTTTTATAAGGATTAAAATTTTACTAAAAGTCTAGTTGAAATGATTATTTAGCCATGTATGTATGGATGTAGATAGATTTATCAAGATTTCCAATTACACTTAGAGCAACTGCTCCAAATATTAGAAAATATTGTAAAAACAAAGGGAAATAATTTAATCTAAAAACTCAAATTTTAAAAATTTTAAATTTTCAGAATTTGCTAAAACTGTTTGTAAAAACGAATGAGGTTTAAACGCGTCCCAAAAAGAGATTAAAAATATTATTTTCCACCAATACATACCATCCCCATAATCAGGTGGGAGAAAGCGTTTAGCAATGCCATTAGCCATGCCCAGGACCGGATTTTTTAGATTGTTGCAAAATCCATCGATTTCCCGGTAATGTGGGTCACATTGCCTCCCACGATACAGGTCTTCCTTGTAGGGGCATTCCTGTTCGAGTACCGTGCCTTTTAAATCAAAGGATTCCAGATATTCGCCAAAATCGTATTTGTTTAGTCGACCGCTGGGAATGATGCATTCGCACAAACAAAACTCAGGTATTATTTTTGGACATTATAAAAGACACTCTCATTGATTTTGTTTTTCAATAAGGGCACGTGCAAAGTGAGTTTTTATTTTCTGAAATTTTTAATATTTTAAAAAATTGTATTATGTAATAAAACGCAAATTTTTAAAAAAGTTGCCAAATTTAGTTAAATTAAATGCTATTTCTAAAAATAAAAATTTTTTAAAAAATTTAAAAAACAAAAATAAAATTTACAGAATTTTCAAAATTTTACGAAAATAATAATTCACTTTGCCCGTGGCATAACCTAAATGACCATAAATTATGACAAGTTTATTTCTGCTAAGGGGTACGTTCAAAATAGATTTATTTTTTAAATAAAATTTTTAAATTATAAAATCAAAAATTAACATTTTGTTGCTAAATATCTCTTTAGGTATATTTTAAATATTTTATTAAAATTATATCTTAAAATTATTTAGTTTCTATAAAAAATAAGCAAGTTCAAATAAATGGCATACATTAGCGACTCTTTTAGAATGTCAGAGGCAATTGTTTTTATCATACCAAGCCGTAATTTGCGTAGCATAATGGGCTGATCGTACACAGTGATAATGTCCCGTTTATCTAACAATAAAATTGCAGCGTATGTCCTTAAACATGTTTTATTATCTTATTTAATTGCTGCATAAGGTTTAATTAACATTCAAAGAATCTCAATATTTGTAATAATAATAATATAATAAATATCCTTACGTTGTTATGTTGCAAAATTTGACCTTACAAAACCTCTATTCCACAGCATGTGAAAAATTAAGATCCTTCGCAAGAATGATAAAGCCACCCGTCGGTGCCTCCCCACTATTAATGCCTAGTCTAGATAGATCGGGCAGTGCCGCCCGGGTACTTAATTAAACTAAAATTTTTAAATCATTTTTTTAAATTTTTAATACAAATTTGGATTATTGTGGTAATCCGGGGGGAAAAAAGAGGTAATTATTGTTATTTGGGCGTTGTTAGTTATTGGGGAAGGGTCAAATGTGGACATTTATTTGGGAAATGGGGCAATAAGGGTTAGAAATAGGCAATTATTGAAAACTACTGATTTGCGCGCTTCAAATCTTAAGAATACCAACATAAATTTATTGTCATATTCAATTATAAAATCTCCATCTACCAGCACGCACCAAACATTCCCTTTAGCTATAACTTCTCCTTTTTCACAACACAAAATAATTAACTTAATTCTCACCACAAAAAAAAACAAAAAAAAATTAAATTATTTTTATACTCGCGCTTCGTGTGCGCGTAAGGCATGCGCGCGTGCACAACAATTATTTACAAGTTTTACTTGCAAATATACTAAATATTTATACATTCAAATATGTTTAAAAATATTACTTGCAAATATGCTTAATATTTTTACATTCAATGCTTAATACTTTTTCTTTCATGGCCTGATACTTTATATTTTAATACATCTATTATATTTTAATAGTTTTTTAATTAAAATTTTTTTATAAAATTTGCTATACGCCAACATCTAATTTTGAGGTAAAACATTAACTTAATGTTGGGGATTGTCGTGCGCGTGCCAACGCACACGAGAAGCCACGCGCACGAGAAGCCTAAGGGGATAAAAGAAAATATTATTATTTGATTTAGTTTTTTAGTAGTAGTGTTTGGTGGTAAAAAAAAGAATTTTGTTTTGCGATGGCGGAGTGTCGGGAGAATCATGAAGAATTCGATGTTTTGATGCAATGAAATTAATAAATGATTTAAAATAAATATAAAAGCTAAATAATTGAATGTTTGAAATAAATATAAAGGTCTACAAGTATTTATTCTTTATCCTAATGCACCTCGCCCTATTAATTATAATCCCCTTCTTTGGCCCCCGGATTACCTCAATGGAATATCTTAATAACTTTCCCCTTCGGACCCCAGAATTTGTCTATGACCCAGTTTTGGTTAACGGCCACGAGTCTGTCATTTGGCGCAGTCGACAGGATACTAATAATAACTTTCCCCTATGGCGCGCATTTTACGATAGGATTCTAATAAATAAATTTCCTCTATGGCGCGCATTTTGTTGATGACAGGATATTTAATAATAACTTCCCCTTTATACCCCAAGTTACCTCAATGGCGCAGCATAACAACCGTTTCATTTGGCCTCA
The DNA here is from genome assembly GCA_030555515.1 of Acutogordius australiensis. Classification (NCBI taxonomy): domain Eukaryota; kingdom Metazoa; phylum Nematomorpha; class Gordioida; order Gordea; family Gordiidae; genus Acutogordius; species Acutogordius australiensis. Next base: position 13,734,815 of record CM060242.1, on the reverse strand, counting down.
ATTTAAATTGCCGAGAACAACAATATTAATGTATATGGTCCACCATTTTATTCTATGCTCCTTGGTGTTCGATATTGATCAGCCATTTTATTCTTTGTTCCTTTGTGTGGAGCGTGTAAACAATTATCAGTCAACAGAAACATACGATCTGCTTGGTGCGAGTTATAAAAAATAATAAGAAATATATGTACAAACTTACATGCGGGGGATTGAAAGATAATCGAGCGAACCGGACAACTGCACAAAAAATGCATCATTATTAAGAATAAGGTTATTTTAGGAACTAGGCGAGGTCCCGGAATTTTATTTAAAAAAAAAAAGAAAAATTTTTTTGTGATTTTAATAGACATAATGTTGATTTTGGCATCGATTGTGATAGAAATGAATTATGTAATGACATATTTTTTTTAAACATTTTAATTTTTTTTTAACATTTTAATTTTTTTTAATTGGTTATTGCATCTAAATTTTATTATGGAAGGGTTTATTTTGGATCTTTGTAAAGAAGAGAGGAGGTGGCGTATTGCTTGTTTGAGTACAAATGCAACCAATTTCTAAGTTAGTTGGGGTCAATTAAGAAGTGAGAATATGGTTATGTGTTAGCCCTCTAGTGGATATAGATATAAATTAAAAGCCCATAAGTGTTTATTTATTTTTTGTTTATTTTGGGAGGCTAAAAGACCTCTGGTTGGGTGAAATGATCCCATAATTGATTTTTGTTTTTGGTTTATTTTGAGAGGCTAAAAAGACCTCTGGTTGGGCAAAATGCCCGGGTTTTTGTCGAATGGGACATAAGAAATGATCCCTGTTTTTTTTTGTTTGGGCTGATGGATAAAATATTTGGGCTGATTAAAAAATTTTGGGCTGATTTATGTGTTATTTTGGGCTGTGTAGGAGACCCTAATAAAGAAAAATTTTGATATTTAAAGAATAAAGACATGCTTTTCAAATAATTATTTAAATTTGAAATATGTATGATGTAATATTATGTAACACATTATGCAATTGTAACTGTATATATTATTGATGTAATATTATTTAACCCAATGTTTTGTAATGTGATTTCATACCAGCACTCGCCATGTTTCTTAGTTATGTTTTAAATATTAATGGAATAGGTATTGCAACTAATTTTGTTTAAGGCTGGTTTACATTTTGTCTTTTTTTAAGCGGTGAGGTGTCATGCGCGTGCCAACGCACACGAGAAGCCACGCGCACGAGAAGCTTAAAGGGATAAAAGAAAATATTATTATTTGAATTAGTTTTTTAGTAGTAGTGTTTTGGTGGTAAAAAAAGGATTTTGTTTTGCGATGGCGGAGTATCGGGAGAATCATGAAGAATTTGACATTCAGATGCAATGAAATTAATAAATGATTTATAATAAATATAAAAGCTGAATAATTGAATGTTTGAAATAAATATATGTCTACAAGTATTTATTTTTTATCCTAATGCACCTCGCCCTATTAATTATAATCCCCTTCTTTGCCCCCGGATTACCTCAATGGATTATCTTAATAACTTTCCCCTTCGGACCGCAGAATTTGTCTATGACCCAGTTTTGGATAACGGCCACGAGTCTGTCAGGGATTAATAGAATATTTTTGCGATCACGATCCTTAATTTACTTTTTCTCCTATTGCCTCTAAATTAAGTCCAAATAACAAAAATTAAACCTAAAATTTATAGAACTATATAATTTTTAAATATATTTGCATGATTAAAATCCTGGTAGAAGAGTTGTCTAAAAAAGTTAATCAAAATTATTAGCAATTTATTTCAAAGTTACTCTAGGTCACGATTTTATGACATATAAATAGAAAAACGAAAATAAAAGAAACTATAAATCTAAAGCCTTTATGTTTCACAGATTTTTATATAACACAGGGCAACAAATTTTTGAGAGTTATGAGCTAACTACAGAGATCAAACTTGCCATCCTTGAGATTTTCAGTCGTTTACTTTTTTTTCTTATCAAACTTTAGAAGTCAGCTATAATTGAAAATTAAAAAAGAATGCTAAAAAAACAAAAAAGATTTAAAAACAAAAATAACTTGAAATTTTTTTTATTTACAAGAGCTAGACTGTTAAACTCAAAATTTAAATAATATGTTTATTAACAACCGATAATATATTTTGTCCTATTTAAGTTTGAATGCGAAATAATCTGATTGCTGATGTAAGAGCTTGATATACTAAAAATATAAGTAACAAGGGATTTTTATTTGAAAAAAACATTCATGAATTTTTACTTTTTAGGGTATTCTTGAGATCTCAAAATCTATCACGTTTAAAAAAGGCCATTTTTTCGATATGGATGGATCTAAGGAGCCGAAGACATAAGAAACTACGATACACCGAAAATATGTATGAGATAAGGCCATCATAAGAATGTATGCTTAGTTTTAATAAACTTATTTTTTTAACATCGATATTTGTTGACCTGTGAAATTTAAATCCCTTTTTTGATAACGAATTTAATCAGAAGCATTAAAACTTTGATTTCAAAATCGTATTCAACACTAAAAAATTGACTAAGAACGATGGTTGCCATTCTAGAAAATTATACAAATTATGCTGTCTAAAAATTATTATTGATTAGCTATAATTTCAAAATAAAAAATGTTATAAAAAAAATTAAAAATAAAACATCTTAAAGGCTGAAGTCTCACCATGAGTCTTTAAATCAACCTGTGAGCGATTGACGCATCACGTTTTTCTATAAATTACTGGTTTTTATTTTACATTAAATTAATTTTAAAAAATACCTACTATTTACTAAACTAATCTACTATAAAGGATGATCTTGATGCAATTATATGTTACAACCCGCTTATTTAAATTATCTTAATATTTTAAATTTACCCCACATGCTAAAAAGTAATTCAAAATTCTTGAAATTGCTATCTAGATAAATATATTTATAAATTTCATAAAAAAAATTCTCTTCCTTTAGACTATTTAAAAAGTCACCTAGATGACCCTCGTGCAGCCTCATTACATCAATGGTTTATACATAATCTAACCGAGCTAAATACAAGTTAAGTTCAATACCATAAAATAAGCATACCTAAATCTAGGATTCCCCTTAACTCCGGTTCCAGATCATTTAGGATGTCAGACGCTCGATCTACTGTGCCAGTGACTTCGTTAGGAGTCAGTAATTCGCCGGTAAAAATTGTGCTCGACATCGAAAATAAAATTTGGATTGTCAATAAAATCCGCTGCATTTTGGGCCTTATTGACTTGGCGTCTCCCAGCAAGTTTGATTTATTTCGACGTTGTGATCTCATGGGACCTTCGATAAATTTCGCACCAAAACAGTTTTTATAACATAGTTTGACAAAATTTTGAAATATATGAGCTAATTTTTGAGATAGGTCCTACTATCTTGAATAGTTTCAAATCCTTTTACCGTTTTTCTGAATTTATTTATGTACATATAATAGCTAAATTGTTAAATTCATACCTTACTTAACAATATATCAGACCAATAAAAATCGTATCCTCCCCCTATAAGGATACGGCGCTGACGTTGTTACAAGACTTGCTACACAGGATATACGTGCTAGTTCTTTGACTCAGACCAAGCGAAGTAATTACTATTGCCTTGGAGTTAAATAGCAAAATTGCCGGCGATATAGGTTTTTGACCCAAGCCCCCACTTTTGGCACATTGTAGGCCCAATCTAAGTAGGCTCCTCTGAAGCTTCAAAAGTGCTGTAATTATGAACTTTTTCCCGAAGATGGAAAGCGGCCAGCATTACAAGACCTCCCTTTCAAAAAAAAGTTCTGTTCACCTAAGCCCACTCATATTCACAAACACTAAATTTGTGTGGGATTGTCACTCATTGCAATTTAATTGATAGTTCGTCTTGGTATTTTAAATTAGTAAATCACTTTTAAACTTATTGAACGTTTTAGCTCACAAACTCTGTTAATATATTATTATAAAATTGTCATGGTTACTTTACCCTGCTGGCCCAAGTAAAGAAAAACAATTTAATGTAACCCTAACATTCAACCCTTCCACATATATTTGACTTAAGATTTAGTATGTTTTACCTTTAATGATAGCATCTTCAATATGGACTTTATCTTGTTTGAGCAATTGCAAAAGGAATAAATTTCAAGATTAAGCAATTTTTATCGATGATTAATAAAATGCCGAATCATACTAAATTCGTAATCATCTTCAAAAACTTTATATATTGTATGATATGTAGATAATATATTGCGATTCGTAAGAGAACTTTTAAAAAAACTCTGGAACAACTGTGTCGCAAAACTAGATTAAATAATTATAATTTGCGAAAAAAAGGGTAATCAACTGCTATATCTAGCACCTACCCAGAAACATAACTCTAAACAATGAAATTCCGCTTTCCCATTATGGTTTCATTTTAGGCATTGTTTTGCCTGCATCTCTAACCGTTAACTGCAAGCGTCAAAATAACACAATAGCAATATATGAGTGTAAGCCCAGCCTTGGAGTAGACACCAGATCGGAACAAATGCAGTTCTAAAGTCTTTTTGAGAGAGAAAAAGTGAAAGTTTCAGAGAAATTTTCAATGTCAAAAAATGACAAAGCCAAAGGAGCGGAAGAATTGTAAATTAAGAGATAATCTTATTAACTGTGTGTTTTTCAAGATTTCATTCCCTCCTTTAGTAATTTTCAGGCAACTAAGACATATTTAAAAACTGATAATTTGTCACGCAAACAATGTGTTCAAGTGCTTGAAACCGAAAATATTTTCTTATCATCTATTTTTATAATAATAATAATAATGTGAACATCAACTAGTTGCTTCTGAGTAACGCAGGCTTTGATTCGATATAACGGCTATGAGGTTTTTTATAAGTCGAACAAAACTTTTAAACCCTGTCCCTTTAAAAACACCCTGTGTTAAAGGAAACTCCTTAGAACATTTTTCCCTTCTGCCACTTTTAACTCTACAGCTGTTCTCGCAGAGTTGAATAAGATTAAACACGCACCAGTAACATATATTTTTAGGCCTATGCTCTAAGAAAAACGAAAAGCTTTGGAATTTGTCAGCGGTCACCCATCCAACTATTAACCAAGCTCAACGCTATTTAACTTGAGCGTAAATCACAACCAGGTTAACACTCAAGGTCGTCCGACGTCGTCCCTCTAAAAATGACTTGTTTGTATTTGCGACCGGTTCGTAGGTGAAAGTGGTGAGTTACAAAAAATGCAATATAACTTATTAATTGCGGCTTTAAGGAACATCAATTTGGCAATAAAGCTATCGATTGAGTTACACAAGCAAAGCTCCTGATTTTGGCAAAGCTTGTTGCCAGGTTAATTGGTTAACATTTTATTACCACTGAAAATATTTTTGTTGACGCACATTGAAAAAAACTTAAAATCATATAAATGGTATCCTTAAAACTTCTGCATTTTAAATGTTGTCTAGATATGATTAAGGTAATTTTTTTGCTACGACTTAGGCTGACACATATGAATAAGGTGTACTGCCCAAGCCCCTTATCAACCTTGAGAAAATCGAATATCAACATTTTCTCTAACGTTTTGATACTTACATAGATATTTAATACAATTTTAGGGATTTAAAATATATATTCTTAATGGCGCGTTCAGGTTCATTCTTTTTTTTTGAAAAATTTTTATAAAAAAATTTATACAATGTTGAAATTTTTTTTAACATTAGATATTAACTATCATTTTAAAAGTAATGAGAAATTTTTTTAGATAATTTCCTAATTATGCTAAAAGATTGTTTATACAATTTACATATATTTTGGGGGGTTTTTTATAATCAAATTACCTATTTTTTATTGAAGCTGTTATTACCCAAGATATTATTGGCATGCCAAAGCATCTTTAAAATAAGGCCAATATTTAAAGCAGTTAAAATAATTTGTAAGTTTTCAATTTCCTGGATTTTAATAAGCTTGATTTTAATATATTTTAAAAAAAAATCAGAATTTTGATCATAAATAAATAACACAGGTCAACAATTTTTTGAGTTATGAGTTAACTACAGAGATCAAACCTGCCATCTTAGGGAATATCAAATCCGTTTACCGTTTTTCCTAATCAAACTTAGTTAGTCAGTTATAAACATTGAAAATTATAGAAGAAAAAGGTTAAAAAACCAAAAAAGATTCAAAAACAAAAAAAAATTGAATTTTTATTTTATTTTTGCATATTCACAATAATTAAACTGTTAAATTTAAACTTCAAATAATATTTTAATTAAAAACCGACAATGATATCGAGGTATTAAGTAATCAAGTTTGGACCATCTAAATATTTTTTGCATTATCTAAATGCCACATGTAAGAGCTTTGATGTATTAATAAAAAAATTTTTCCATTATTTGTGATTAAAAAAATAAGTTACAAGGAATTTTAATATACAAAAAAAAGATTTTTAAATTTTTCCTTTTAGAGGTATATTTAGATCTGTCAATTTGGTCAAATAAGGCCATTTTTCGTTGTAGATGGATCTAAGGAGTCAAAGACGGAAGAAACTAAGAAAAACGAAAAACATATATGAGATTAGGCCATCATGGAGATGCATTCTTTTATGTTTTTATAAAATTCACATTTATGACATACATATTTGTTAACCTGTGTAATGTTGGTTTTAAGGTTTCAAAAATAACAATTTAATAAAACTTAGGCTCTTATAAAAAAATTACTAACACATTTCATCACATCTTGTTTGAAAAAATAAAATCTAAGCTAATAAAAAAAATTTATTACAATATAATAGACACTTAAAGTAAGCAAATACATTATTAATTTATAAAACTAATATAAATAAAAATTAATGGTCAACAGTAATTCTTTAAAGTAATATTTTCACTAACTAACCAAACATATAAAATTAGTGCAAAATAGTAAATTGAAAATAAAATTTTTGACACAATAAATTAAGTTTTTCAATAACAATTAGGCTAAACAATATTATATAAAGCCACCCCCAACTTTTTCAAAATCCTGCTTAAGGATCTTGTGCATAATAATGGTATAATATTTTTTTGTGCACAAAACATTTTGTATCTTAATTTACAAAAACATTTTACTTTAAAAATTAAGCCAAAATTTACAAAAAAATGAACATAAATTTATTTAAAAATTTTAAAGAATGAATGAGGTGACAACAAAACAAGATAAACATAATTTAACACAAAATGTCATTATATTCATTGATAATCTTGCGGGCATTTTGGTAAATCTCATTTTGCTGATCAGGCAAATTTTCCTTATAATTAGAAAAATAAATAAACTGTAATAGATTTCAACTCTTTTAAAGAATTTTGCAAATTTAATTTGGAGGTACTAAGCATTGATACAGATTCTTGCAACACCTCCTCCTAAGAAATAAATTTTAAATATAAACTACTACTTGTTTAGTTATCATATATGGATCTTCATGATTATTTTTAAGCATTTCAATCCTTCCCTTCTGGCTTTTAATTTCTTTAAGATAACTTGAAACATCTTTGGCATACCTAGTTATAATTACAAATTTAAAACAGTAAACAACACAATTTAATTAATATACCTTTTCACAACCCCCGATTTAATTTTTAAATTATTCAAACTTTTTTCGGACATATGTTTATAATAGAAAAATAAACAAATACATATGCAATTTCGAATTAATGGAAAACCCAGCTGAATGTGTAAAGGTGAGTTTACCTGAGGCTTCTGAAGAAAGTGATGATGAATTTGATGATTTTACCGATTTTCAGAATGGTTCACCACCAAAGATTAATGATAAAATCCCAGATCTTGTAAGTTTTTTTTTTATTATTTGAGCTTTAAAATAACTTAATTTATTAAATAGGATAATCTAAATTGGGTTAAAGATCTGTTTCCTTGTGACTATAAATACTCTAGCTCTGTATGCTCAAACACTACCTTAGAAGATATTTTTAATTCTTTAAATAATACAAACAACTCAAATTCATTGCTTAAAGAGTAATTGCTTTATTATAAGCCATATCTATAACCTGTTGTATTTTATTGTTTATATAATAGCATCAGTCTTCAGCATATGTTACAAGCAATTATAAATTCAGAAGAAATGAATGATCTCAATTTAAATTCCTTGAACTTATCAGATTCTTTTAAACAATCAAACACATTTAGGTCCTTAAAACAAAGTTTAGATTTCATAAATGACTTTATCTGTCCATGGACAAAAAGATACACTTGCTGGTGCTTGCTGAATGCTTTGCATAAAATAGGCAAACAAGTAATTTTAAATTATTTCTTCCTGGATAGTTTAATTTTTTATTCGAACACATATGAGGTGTTTTCCCACCCCACTTTTAAAAATTTGCATTTTTCTTTAAATATACTTTACAGAAAAAAAATTCACATATGTCTCAAAAAAAATAATTATATCTTTAATATAAAGATTAATTTCAAAAAGTATTTTACATGTAGGACCAACTTGCAAATAACACAGGTCAAATTTTTGAGATTTATGAGCTAACTACAGAGATCAAACCTGCCATGTTAGGGATTTTCAAATCCGTTTATCATTTTTTCTAATCAAATTTAGTAAGTCAGCTATACATTAAAAATGTAAAAATAACAAAAATAAATTTAATTTTTTTTAAATCAACAGGTAAACTGTTATGTTAAATTTAATACATTAGGTCATATTAAGGTTGGGATGCCAAATATTCTCTATAATCTAAATGTTGATGTAAGTGCTTGATATATTAAAAAATTTATTTTTTAATAGTTTAGTTGAAAAATATAAGTGGTTACAAGGGATTTTTGAAAAAAAAAGATTAAATTTTTTTTTAGGGTAGTCTTGAGGTTGCAAAATCTATTAAAAAGGCCATTTTTTGATATGGACAGATCAAAGGAGCAGAAGGCAAAAGAAACTACAAAAAACTGTAAATATACATGAGATAAGGCCATCATGGGGATGTATGCTTTTATGTTTTCACAAACATATTTTTATGACTTATTGACCTGTGTAAAGATTAGGTTTAAATCTACTTTGTGAATTGGCCTAATTTGGTTGAATTTAATATTTGTAGAATTAAAAATATTGAAATTTTAAATTATACATAAGACTAAATTAACCCTCCGTCACTATAATGGATTAAAACAAAGTATAAGGCCTAATTACAACTCTTTAAACAAAAATTTCTCCAGCCATTCTTATCCCTTACACAACAAAAAAATAATAATTACGAATTTCGGAAAAAACCAAAATAAAAAATAGGACATTTCCTTATTTAATAATTCGCTAACGTGTTAGATCGACTAAAAATTATCTTAATTGAAGATTATGTTTAAAGTGATTAATTTTGTTTTCATTTTTACGACTTTTATTTTTGACGGGAAATTACCTAATTAAGAAAATTACTACGTAGTCCATCAGGTTAATGATTGTATAAATTAAATATTTATTGTATATATTTTTTAGGATTTATACAGGTCATTTAAGCCCAAAGAAAAATTTGATGACACTATTGATACTAATCAACCAAAACAACTCATTAATACTCATTTGATAGTTGAAGGGATTCTCAAAAATTTACCTGATATCTCATTTATCGATAACTCGTGAGAATAGGCTACATACATTTTATTAGCTACTTTATTATTTTATTCTCCTTAAATGCACTCGTATCCATTATATTTGCGTACAAAATTTATTTTAATAGTTATTTTGATATCATAATATAAATCAAATAAAAATAATTAAACCACATATTTAAACCATCTCCTATCAATAAGAATTGTTCATAAAATATAGACTAAAAATTAAAATTTATATATACTTCAGAGCATACCCTCACTTTGTGATAAAAATAATAATAATTTCAATAAATTGGTTATATGTGAATAAATTTTAAAAAATTATTTAATTGTCTTGTCTCGAATATTCACCCATCTCAAGTTAAAACTTAAAAAAAGTTCTAAGCGGAGGTCGATTGTTCTTTTTCTTCAATGGTTTTTAAACTAAGGGCAACTTGAGAGAGTAGTTCATCGAAGTTGGGAAGGGAGAGATTGATTGAATCGCTAATATTTTGTTCATTTCCTTCGGTAGAAACCAAATCTTCTATAATTGTTTAATTTTATAAAAATGTGGCTATAAAGCTTCGCTTTTAAGGCTTAAATTGGCCTTTTAGTGCAAATAAATTTTACCCATTAAAAAACTATCAAACTTAAATAATACATTCAATATATGTTTCGTATAAACAAAAACCTTTGTTGGTAATAAACGATTTGATCGAAATTTCTTTGGTATTTTTGCCTATGTGATTTGAGGATCTAATAAGAAGTTACCAAGACAATTATAGTTGAATATATTATAAATTATTGTTAATCATATAATTTCAATTTTTATTGTAAGAAAAGAAAATAAACATAAGTATAACTATCTTCCCCTCATTTACGTTCAAAAGTTCTGATAATTAAAAAAATATGGAAATTGATATTATTGCAATTAATTGAAATTTTTTATACCTTATTTAGATAGATTCGTTTTAGTCTAATATAAAAAGTTTACAATAATGCTTACTCTTTCCCCTTTTTCTGATCAAATGTTTTATTGCTATCTGTACGACAAGGGTGTATATGATTATGGTGCAGAGAGCTTTTTGGTGTATTTTTATGATCACTATGGCATGATGACTCAGATTGTTTATGATGTAACGTATGTTTAGAGGGCGAACGAGAACTTTTTGCATTGGGTGAATGTTGAGTTTGATTCAAAAATCTTTTAAAAATTAGGTAACAATAAAAAAATCATGACAAACAAAAAAACCCATTTTGACATTTAATTTATTAACATTATAAATTAATGATGTAGGCAAATATAACTAAATAAATCAAATATTAATTTTGGTCTAAAAAAAGAAACCTGTAATCTACATCACCATGAGGAAGATCTCCAAGAAACGAAAAAACGTCCTCTTGGCTTTCTTCATTTATCGCGTTACCACCTATTGTATCAATAACTTGTAAGGGTTCTTTGGTTTGGTTAAAATCTAGAAAAAATGTCATTGAAAAACAATTTTTTTTGAAACATTATATCTATAAACGTTGAATCACATTATTTAAAAAAATTTATAATTCGTAAAAATGTTTTTGTTTAACATATTTTATAACAGTTCATTTACCCTTTTTAAGTGCTGGAGATGCTGGTGTGGAGGTAGATAGAACTGGAACAATTTTCGAAATCAAGGCCTCAATCGATATTTCTTATAACAATATAAAAAATTTACGGCATTAAAGTTAAAAATAATTAATATATTTAAATAAAAAATTTAGTGCAAAAAATTTATAATAAAATGTAACATTTTTAATAATTACCTGTGGCCTCTTGTAACTTTTTACTCTTTTTGGTTTCGAAAAAATCTGGCTGTGTAGCATTTTGAAGAACCATAATCACACATATTAGATATTTTGAATTGTGATAATGAGCAAAGCAAGAGGAAGCTAAATCACATTAAAATAATACAGATATCTAAAATTAAACCAAAACCTAGTAAGACTTAGGCTAAATGTGGACTACGTAAGTGTCCTAATTAGGACTTTTTTTCGAGCGCCAAACGCCAGAACTCATAACAAGGCTACAAAAAACTAAAGGTTCGAGAAATTTATAAAACTCCACTAAAATGATATATGATGTAATGTTTTTTTGTTCTTACACAATAGATAGGGCTCGAGAAAATCGAAAATATGGCAAAAGTGACTGATTTTGCAACCTAGAGACTCGTAAAATTTAACATTTTAACCTAAATGTGGCAAATATTGAAAACAAAATAATGTACATACGGATTTTCTGAAAATAAGCTTAAACATTTACTAGCAGCAACAACGCAAGTATAAAGTAAGGGATGATCACATTGCATATTGCTTATTTTTATTTCATTTTTTTTTTAAATTTTAATATACTAAAATAATATTTCTTTGAAAAGTTAAATATATATGGTCAATTCCACCTCAATCCAGCAAGTCCGGGAGGGGTACCCCTTTTGATTTGGCTGAAATTTTGCATGGAGGTAGTATCTAAGAGTATCTCATAATCTGGAAATTTTTTTTGACCGGAAGTGATTTTTGACGAAGATAGGGGCGAAAGAAAAAAAAATTGCAAGGTGAATTTTCACATTTGATGCAACTTTGCGAGGTTATAAGTCAAAAAGTATTATAGCTAGAGACTTAATTTTTTTTTATTTTGAAGAAGACAATAAGGGCTATCTTGCATGTGTTTATTATTTTAAAATTATTTTTTTGAAATTTTACAATTTTGTAAAGAACATTCAATTTGATATAACTAAAAAAACGTATTTTTGAATTTCTTAAAAAATTGCTGAAATACAGTCCTTAGTATTCATTATTAATATGTGAACTCAAAAGTATGGGACCGACTAGACTTTTTACAAAATTCAAAAAAAAAATTTTTTTTTTTAGACAAAATTTGCTCCCTTACTATATTAAAATATTTAAAAGTGCCAAATTTGTTTATATATAAGAAGTTAGACATAGGGGCAAATATATTAGGCTATAACAGTTTTATTAATTTGATTCAAACTATTGTCAATTTTGGAAAGAAAAGGGGAACTTTAGAACAAAAAAATTGGTAATTTTCAGTATTTTACTCTTATCTTCTAAGCCGACTTTCTGGGTCACTACCAAACCAATTTGAAAATTTAAAACTGCATTTTATACATAAAACATCACTATATAACATATATTTCCCCCAACATTTTTTAACGTACCCATAGCTTTTTATGAAATAAAAACCAAAGTTTGCCAGGTTTTTTGAAATTTTAAGGTGTAAAAAATAAAAACTTAAAATTTTTATGCTAATATATGTTAACTTTTACTAGTCATTTGTAGTTTGATGAACAATATTAAAATATGTACATAATTCTCAATATTTATCCTCGGCAAAATTCAATAAATTTGTTAAATTTATTGGATAAAAAAAAATTTAAGAGGATTTTAGAAAAAATAATAAGGTTAAAAAATTTGTAAAAATTAATTTTTTTCTATTAATTAATAGTTTTTAAATAAAACAGACTCAACAACGTTAAATCTGACAAAAATAAGTAAAATAGAATATATTTGGCCTATTTAGAATATTATGATTTAACAGATTTTCTTTTTTTATGATTATCAACAAACTTAAAATAAACGTAAAAAGTCAATTATTTTATGAAACATAGTGATATGGTTTTTTGATATTATAACTACATAAAAGAAGTCAATTTTAGGGTTAAACAACCTTAAATGATTATAACGGGCAGAATTAGCTTCAATGATGAATTTTAAGACTAAATATTAGACCCAATTTTAATATAAACAAAATATAGACATTCAGTCTTTTTTACTAATTTTTACAAATGCCAAATAAGTTTTTGAAAGGCTATTTAGAGCAAGGAACACCATATATATCTAACTGACCTTAATAAAGTTTAAAAACCAACAATTTAAGTTCCAATTACATTTTAGTTTTATAATATAGACGCACTAAACCTATTAAAGAAAGAGGAAATATTACTGTGACTTGATTCTATGGGCATATAGATTTGGGCATTGACCTAAAGTTTTTTATAACTAAATGCGTTCCTTACGAGTTTTAACACAAAAATGTGTTTTAATAGATACATTAAATTACAAATTTAATAAAAATAATGAAATGATTTAATAATCTCATTTTTTTATAATTTACCTATCTAGTTCTTTTAAGATTTTCTATACATAACATATATACTATTTTTTTAACACTTTAACAGGCAAAATATGACTGATTATATAGGTTCTAGATATTTTTAGATAATTTTGCCAAAATAATAAAAAAATAAGCTTGCACAGACGAATAAAATCTGCGTTAGTTTTTTGACACCTGAAAATTTGCTGTTTTTTGGCAAATTTAGGTATTTTTATTGTAGAAGCGTCAAAATCGAGTGATAAAAGGTGGGGCTATTATATGTTATTAAGCAATATTTTATCTATAAAATAAATGTTAAATATTAAAAAAAGGTTGGCTGGTTAACCATAAAGTCGATTTTAAAAACAGGCAAAATTTTCACTTTTTTCGGTTTTAAGGTTCACTTTTTCATTGTAAATTTAATAATGGTAGTATTTAATTAAATCAAACTATTATGGTCTAACATAATTGCCCATATGTCCTGCTTTTTGAATACTGTCAAATTTGGCACATTGGCATATTCTAATATAGTGCAAAGGGCATAAATAGGTCCCAAAATTAGTGCAAAAAATTGATTTTTTTTAAATTTTGTAAAAAGTCATGCCGGTCCCAAACTTTTTTAATCATATATTTATTAACATTATTAAGGGCCATATTATATAAATTTTTCAGAAAATTCAAAGATACGTTTTTTAAGCTATTTGTGTCTAAACTTGACTTTAATTTTTTGGTAACTTAAAAAAAAAATTTTTTAAATATTTTTTGCATCTAAGGTAGCCCTTATTACGATCTTAAAAATAAAAAAAAAATTATGACTCTAGCTACAATACTTTTGATGATACATGCGCGCAAAGTTGCCTCAAATTTTTTTTTTGCAAAAAAATGAAAAATATTTTTGCTCATATCTCGGTCAAAAATCACTTCCGGTCAAAAAAAATTTAGGTTTATATCAGCACCCTAGGACCCTACCATTGTACCAAATTTCAGCCAAAACTGAGACTTCAAGGGAAATAGTTTGTCGATTTGAGGTGGAATTGACCATATATATAATTATAACATATTTAAAAAAGGCAAAATATACAAAATATTTAGTAAGTGTAATTTTATTTTTAAAAGGTAAATGGAATATACCCTTTTCGGCAATTTGACTAGACGTTATATGTTTAAATTGCTCAAGCTTAGGGAAGATGCGATTTGTGTTAATGTTGTCGAAAAATCCGTGAATGTCGGTGAGATTATTGCGAAGTGCAGTAACGTAAAGATGCGTTAGTTGGGAGGACTGAGATTTAACAAGTGATAAATGACTTGATTTTAAAGAAGATGAACCATCTTCGTTACTAGGTGACAATTTAAAGGGCGCAAGGAGGCGTTCTAAATCATCAAGGTGAGCCGATTGCGTGGGATCGACAATCCCAATATATACCAAAGGTTGCTGGTTTTTCTATAAAAGACAACGTAAGTTATATAAAAAATGTAAACGATTGTTATTAAGATTTAAAAATGTTTTTAAAGGTTGAGTTCAGAGCTAAACCTATTTTTGGGGCAAACCGATTATTTTGTTATTATATAATTCAATACTGGGCGTTAATTAAAGGGTATAAACAGTGTTTAATTATTTGTAAGAGTTGGAGTTCAAAATATTTGGCAAAATTAGCCAAATTTTGAACTCAACTCTTTACCATTTTTTACCCCCTCTTATTTAAATAAATTTAAATGAAAAAAAAAATTCCTTTCTCTTGCAACTCACCTCAAAAAAATCCCTAATTGTAAAAATGAATAATTCTCAAAAAAAGTGCATTTTGTTTCTTTTCTCCTCAAATGAGCTCAAATGGCTTCTCCAAACAAGCTGAAACTTTAAGATTATCACAGGGAACTGCTGCCAAATTTGGGTATATTTGCTTCGAGTGTGAATTAATTTAAAATGGCATTTAGTACCCAAGAATACCAAATTAAGGAAATATTATTTAAAAGTTAATAAATCTGAGCTTGGTTCTTAAAAAAACTTATGAAAATTTTAATTATAAAAAAATTTAAAAATAACAAAAATGAGTTTGGCCATATAAAAAACTAAAGTTTTCCAAAAATTGCCCAGAGTACCTCATTCCGAGTCATTTGAAAAAATTCCATATTGAAAAAAAAAAGAAAAGAGGTTCATTAATACTATCAAAACTCCGTTTTACCAAAAAATAAAAAAATTGAGTTCTTTTTTATTAAAATGAGGAATATTCATTTTTTTTTTAAATGAAAATTTTTCTTTTGAATATTTTTCACCCCCGTGAAAAATTGAATTCCCTCATATTCACTTTTTTCTTTCCTCACCATTCACTAGAATTGAGGAATTCACTGCGGCTGAATTCTTTTTTATTAAACACTGGTAAAAAATATACAAAAAATTTGGTAAATTTAGATATATTATCTTGTAGCTAACCTTTAATTTTTCTTAGTTTTCAAAAAACATAATAAGTCTGAACAAAGCCTTATCCCACAGCTCTAATCTATTTAATGTAAAGACAGAAATTCAATAGTTTAAATTATAAAAAAATGGATAAAAACCTCATGTTCTTTAGTTACATGTGCTTGTAAACTTCGCCAAATTGTCGTATAAGCTGATTCTTGTGAAGATGTTTTATTTGGTGATGGTATATTTTCCTTCAATTTCATATTTGCAACTATGTTGGTAACTTCGTTTGACAACGGGTCAGTGGAAAATTCTTCTAGAATCGGCTTAATTTTTAGTTTAAATGACGAACGTTTAACCGCTGATAGAGATGGATAATTATCAATTTCGATATCAAGGGTGTGAAAATTAGAGGACAGTTTAGTGGAAGGATGTTGTTGTGAGTTGCTAGATTGCTCAGACTCAACGATGTTTTGTGTGCGAGAATCCTCAGATTTGCAAAGTGATACTTCTGTTTGAGCTAAATTCTTGCGAAGAAGGGAAGCCTTGCCTCGTAATCGGGGATCAGCGACATTCAAGTTTGTTGCTGAAGTTAACAAAGGGTCATTTGATTTTGATTGATACGAAGCTTCCAAGTGTAAAGGAGATGATCTAAGCGTAAATTGCATATATTTATTTGTGGCAATTAATAGTGCGTGTAGAAACTAAGGAGTATTAAATTTGCTCTAAGATTAGAGTTTAGCGCAAAAAAACTTTAAAAATACAAAGAAAAAAAACACAAAAATCATTGGTAAATTCTTTTTTATATTGACATGCGATATTAGGTCAATATTTTATTATTTAATATTTTAAATGGTCTCAAACGACATTTGTTTGTGTCATGTTGCAACTAAAATTTTTAAAGTGAAAAATTAAAGGTATATGAGGACACAATTAAATAATTTCTTAATCATACACTAACAATTACTTAATGAAAGCCATTGACTAAAAAATGTGTTAAGGGTAAATTTATTAGCAAAAAATTTTAAAAAAGTAGTGAAAAATTAAGTTATTTACCCATGTATTTTTAAAAAAAATCAATCAAACAATTTGATATTTAAAGATCTATTATTATTACGCTTTGGTCATCCTGTTCTTAGAAAAAAGTCTTTTTGCTAATTAAAGTAGAATTTTTCCCCTTTTAAAGATATCCACATATCATAAAATTCAAATTTTTGCTAAAATGAACAGTGCTCTAAATAATGGTTCTATAAAAATTCTCCAAAAAAATGATCATCAAAAAAAATAATTTTTATATCGAAATCCAAATTTTTAAATAAACCAAAAACACATAGTCAAGAACGAAAAAGCCACTTTTTTAATACTGAGCCTTAATTAGGTCGTTTCCATAAATGGACGTCAACAAATATATATGAAGGCTAGAATAAAATAATCCACAATATGTCTCCCATTGTTTTTCCATTTTCAATTCAATCTCCGTGCTAGGCCGATTTGA
This sequence comes from Acutogordius australiensis, assembly GCA_030555515.1. NCBI lineage: Eukaryota > Metazoa > Nematomorpha > Gordioida > Gordea > Gordiidae > Acutogordius > Acutogordius australiensis. The sequence goes on along the minus strand of CM060242.1, from coordinate 13,717,236 downwards.
AAATTAAAATGACAAAACATGCAAAAAGTGATGTTTCTCAGAATCATAAATAAATTATTTTCTTTCAAATCAATATTATATTTTTGTTTAAAATGACGAAAAAAGTTTACTAAAGTAATTACACCTAATCTTAATAATATTTGACCTATTTTTAAATATGTTGACCGGTTTAGGCTAAACAAACTGCCGTTATCACTCTGCCAAAAACCAGATTAAACGATAATACTTTTTTTTTCAAATGCAAAACATTTTATTTTTTGCATAATATTTACTTATATTTTTTTATTACATATTGAAAAAGAAAAGACTCAAAATTATTAGAAATTGTCATAAATTTAACAAAAAAAATTTATTAGAGAGAATATAAAAATACTCATTTAAAACTTTTTTAAGAAATTTTAACATAATTTCAATGTATTTAGAATTATTTAATAATAAGTTCTAGGAAAGATTAATAAATACAAATTGAATACATGTAAAATAATAATAATAAACATCCAAACACTATTAATTTAAATGTTTAGTACATACAAATTTAAATATATAAAAATACAAACGTGAGCTCGGGTGTTGGAGATTGGCTGATGTTAATGGCATAGGGCAAAGGAGGAAGGTCCGGTGCTGATTTGTATGCACCAAATTTTTTAAGAGGTGAATGGTGATTATTTGAAAGCGGTAGTTGAGGAGCTTTTCCTCTTTGGTCGTGTTTGTAATAAGAAGATACATTAGGTCGTTTTTTAAGCTCATCAACATTGGTCAGTCGTGAATTCCGATTAACGAGGGAGGTAGAATCTTTATTTTGGAATTTCGTGGTGGGCTACAATTATAAGATTATAAATGTAAAAATGTATAAAAGATTATTGCGGGCACGTTAATGAACTTTTGTTTTCAAAATTAAAAATTTTTTATATTTTGTAGAATTGCTTTTATTACAAAAAGTTACAAATAATGAGCACAATTTAAAATATAAAAAAGACAACTTCACTTTGGACGGGCCCTATAAAAGAAAATGATAAAAAGCTCTATTCTTCCAAAGGCTTTGGTTAATTTTATTTAAATATGATTTAAATTTGCACTATATGTAATAAATAATATAATTTATAGACTTTGGATTCGTTTTTCAAAATCTGAGCGAGGGTTCTAGCAGAAACAGTGTACTGAGGCAACCGGTATTTTGATATTTCATCTTGGCCCATCTTAACTAGGTGAGCTGATCCAACCTCACCAGTAAGAAGCTTCCCATATATCTAAATAAACAAAATATAAGAACCTCTAAAAGCTTGCAAAAAGATTAAACCTCTTAAAAAATATTTAAAGTTACCAAACACCAACAACACCTAATTTGCTCTTATAATATTAAATTGTTAAATAAAGGGAATTGTGATGCAATTAGATGAAAAATGCCATTAATTTTGTCCTGGACATTAAAAAAGGAGAAAAACAAATCATAAATGATGAGATTCATACTTTATTTTTGACGTCCCCTAAGTTGTAGGTAAGGGCCCTATGCTTTGCCTTATAAGCGTGAATCGAAGAAGTTTTATTAGGCTGATTGTCTATCTTTGGCGTATTGACTGCGGCATTATTGGATGCTTGACCAAACATACAAAGTTCGATTTCGTTGGAAAGTCCAGTGGTTAACTGATCAAGAAAAAGCCCCATAGCAGAGGTTATGTGAGAACTACCAATAGTTTGGACCGTCCTCACCCTCAAAATGGTTGCAATGTGGGACCGGACCGTTTCACGGAGACCATCGTCAATCGGTAATTCGGGGGTCAATTTAGAAGCAGCTAAATCGGCACCATTACTGAAATTTGGCTTGTCCAGCGAAATTGGGAGAGCTTGTTTCTTTTTCCTAATTTTGCGCAATCGAACGATAGTTTTATCATCACCTTTGTCAGGACTGTTGGATAATTTTCTTTTGCTATGTTCCATAGGTGCGTTTACTTTATTTCGTATACCTGACAATTGAACCTTTTTACCAACTATGATGCCTTTGGATGGATTTAAAGCGTTCGGCCTTGGTTGATTCGCATTCGTAGCTGATGTTTCGGGAGAAATAAAATTATTTTGCGAAACTGGAAGGTCAATTACTTTAAGCTGTTTGGAAAACTTAATTTTAAGGTGATGTTGCTCATCATTACCTGGATTGTTTGTGTTTAAGTAGTTATGAGACTGGTTGGAATGCTTAATATTTGGCGGGTGTACGTTTTCGTCCTTCGCGATATATTGTCGATCGTCAACACTATTTGATGGGGCCGTGACAATCTATTATGTAAATTAATTGTATTCCTTTATACATATTATTATGTTATTTATATAACATTTAAATTCAAAAAAATAAGAAATGATTTACAAACATTAATAGTGACTGATCAAAACTGTCATAAGATTCACCAAACAAGCTCCAATTTTATATAAAAAATTGTTATTAGTCCCTTTTTTAATCATGTAAAAAGATATTGCATAAAGATTAGGATAAAAGCAAATTTACTAATTACGATAGTTTATATGGTGAAAAATTGTATGCTCACCTTAAAACAAACATATATTAAAATAAAAAATAGTATTTAAATGTTGTAAAAAGGCATTGCAGATAAATTTAAGTATTTAATTAATAGCCAAATTAAATATAATTATCAAAAATACAAGAAAATGAAATATGACTGAGATATGACCAAATAAATATCGTCCAATCGCATATATAAGGATTTATAATATAAATTTATTTACCTGACCATATTGCGAATACGAATTACAGGAATCTTCTCGAATGTAAGGATCCAATTTTTCTAATTGGACGTGAGGTAGCAACGAAAAGTTTGTTTGGTCTAAACCTGTATGACATTATACATTGTAAGATTATTCAAATTTTTACGATACTCATACGCATTATTGCGAACAACCAAAACTTTTTTTCCAGTCTCAAAGGACTTTTGTTTATCGACGACAACATGTTTATTTGTCAACTACAAAAATACTATAAATACCAAACTTTTATGAGCTCTAGGTTAAGTTGTCAAAATTTAATTTCACAGAGAAAAATTCTGTCATATTTATTGCCCAGCATATGTCTAAAAAATTATGAGAAATGCTTTATGAGAACAAACCTTAATTTTTTTTTCAAAAAAATAACACGTGCAGAAAATTATTTTATATATACGTTCAAAATTAACGGCAAGGAAATTCTAAAAAATCTTGCATGTCGACATCTTAAATGTTTGCTACAGGGCGGGGCCATAAAGAACTGTCCTAAGGTCGTTGCAAATCATTTTTCAATATTCAGTGCACGTTTAAAATCTTATTTTAAAAAAAATTTTTCATATTTTTTCTTATTTTGTTAAATTTCATAAATAATAGTTAGATGAAAATTTAAATAATATTTAACTACATACATGAATTGATAATTTATAAATAATCAAGTTGAGTATCATTAAATTTAAATAGCTGTCGAAAATTAAAAAGTCTTTGAACGTGTTTTTCTACTATCATTTTTATAAAATGGGAAAACCAAATTTCATATTTTTGAGCAAAAACTTCATTTTGAACATAACCTTAACAAGAGAATTTCTAATAAAGTGATATGTGAAGATATTTTAACAAAATTTAGGTATATGGAATATCACGTTATATAAATGATTTTAACCAGAAATGTAATCGATCAAAATAATTTCTAAATAAATCAGTAAGACCCTTATTTAATTTTATATTTTTGCCTTCTTTTGAATTTAGCTATATTTTTAAATTTATTTACTAATACAAGCTTGAAAAATTTGAGAGTTATCAGCTAACTTTAAAAGCAAGACCTGACAACACATAAGAAATGCTTAAACCGTTTCCCGTTTTTCCTAATTAAACTATTCAAGTCAGCTATAAAAGTTCGAAATTTAAAAAAAAATGTTAAAAAACACAAAGAAGAATGAAAACAAAAAATAGCGATATATATTATTTATATATATAAAACAAACATAAATTCAAACTTCTAATAATATTTTTATTTCAAAACAACAAAATATTGGGTCCGAAGATGTAAGTTGAGGTGCCAAATTTTTTACAACCTAAAAGCTGAGAGCTAAAATTTTATTTCTTATTATTTAAGGTAAAATAGAAGTCATAGGTGATTGAAGTATGAAAATATATTTTTTTTAAATTCATCTCTTTAGGTATTCTCGAAATCGTCAATTTAACCTACTTGCCATTTTTTTCAATTTTTATCTCGCAAATCCAATTTTTGAATTTCGGAAAACGAAAAAAATATATAAGTTAGGCACTAATAGATAATATTAATAAGGAGTCATAATTTGGGTGAAATAATATTTGAAGACTTGTGTAAGCCGAGATGCATTTAAAAAACCATTCGCATCAGCAAACTTAAATATAAAATTTAAGTAAGAATTAAAAATATGATCTCATTTAATTTAAAATTTTTTATCAAACACATATATCAAAGTGGTGATTGGGAGTACTAGACTTTAGTCATTAGATAAGCCTTTTTTAATTTAAATAAGTAAAAAGTTGTGTTTGTCAGGATACTTTGCTAGTGGGAGCCAATTAGCCCTAGAATGACTTAAGCTATAAATGTAGTAATATGTATTAGTAAACCTTTTGTAAAAAAAAACTAAAATTAGGTTGATACATAAAGCAAATAATTTCTCCTTTAGATTGAACAAATATTTCAATTACTTGTATATTAATAAATAAGTTTTATTTTAAATAATAAAAAAATAGAAATAATAAATGGCTAATTATTAATACTAATTTTATCTTTTTTAAAATACATCTGACAATAAAATTGATTTTCAAAAACATTTTATTTTAAATAATAGGCTGAATTTGCTACATTCAACTTATTTCAATAAAGAGAACAACTTAAACTATATGTTTTAATGTTAACATATAAAATAGACTTGTATGCCTTAATTTTTTTAAATCTTAATTTAATATCTCTGGAAAAATAATATACCTATGGGTGAATTATTAGATAATGGTACTCTAATAATTTCATAAGACTCATCATATTCAGAAGCTGGCATCAGGTGACCTAATTCATTATTTATAACTATAGGTTGAGAACTAGTGGAAGGCCATTCAGACTTCATAATGTTTTTAATAGCTCTTTTATCATCCCTAATTTTTTTCAAATTTTCAACCCTTTTTTTGAGATTTTGCATGGCAATGGATTTAGGCTTCATGGCAAAATTGCCTTGTGCCTTGCTTTGAAAAACATGATCCTCAGATGGAGTATTAGATTCACTATCATATTCTGATTTTATTGTTTCTTCAAAATCAACACTCCCTTGCATTGATGGTGAATACGAGTTAATACTGCTTTGAGCAGGAAAAAGTAAGTTATCATTTTGAATAATGAACCCTGCATCATTAACAGATTCTTCTTTTTTAATACTTTTATGATGATACTTTGCAGGGTCTCTATAAAAAATCTTGGATAATATTTTGTTTTTGTTAGTGTGACTATGGAAAGGCCTATTAACTGCCACCTTATTAAGGTAAACAGAGGCCTTTTTATTTTCAGACTTTATTTTAAGATCAAGTCTGGCACAAATAGCTTCCTGGAAATCTATCACATCTTCAACCTTAAATATATCACTCAAATTTTCATCAGTTATCCTATTTAAGGCCACATATGGTTGAAATATTTTTGAAAGATTTTCTACTGATGGATACTTCAAAAAAGACTTTTCAAGCAATGAAAATCCTAATCCCTTTTCAACCTTTATACCTTTTAGTAAAGTAAACCCATCTTTGTATATCCATTTGTCATTCTTGACTAATTTGTTCTGAAACAAAATAAGTTTCAAGATATTATCCCGAACTTTACATTTATGGGAGACATTTTGTGATATTAAGGATTTAAACTTATTTTGCTCTTGAATTTTTTTCTTCTTTATAATTGAAGTAGCTTGTAAAAATTGCACTTTGGTGTCAATTTTATCTTCAATACAAGCAGAAGAAATATTGTGATTCAGTGGTTTTAATTCCCTTTTAATAACTTTTTTGGGCTGTTCAAGTGACGGTGTGCCATGCAGTTGAATACCAGTATATGATTCCAAATTTATAAAAGAATCTGGAGATGCAAAATCATGTGTCAAGCAATTATCTGAGTTGTTAATATCTGGCGAGATTAAAGAAGTGTAATCTTTTGGAATATAAACATCTGATTGATATGAGTTTGAAGGCTGGGAAAACGTATAAACATTATTGTCATTATCAATTATGATTTGAGATTGATTAGAGAATGCTACTAGTTCAGATGAATCTACGGTTGTGTGAAGATAATAATCATTTTCAAATTCTATCTCTGGAACAATAGTTTCCTCCTCTTCTCCTTCTTGATACAAGGCCGCTGCTGTATTATAATCCTGAAAATCTCCAAAAATATCTGTGGGCTATAAAAACATATAAATACCTTAATAATAAATGATTATTAACATTAAATTTATATATATAATACTTCACTCATTGAATGCGGTTGAAATCAAAACGAAGGTATGCTTTCCATATGTCTGAAATGTTGTGTGTATTGGGGCTGCGGCTAATACTTATTTCAAAGGGCTATGCCCTGACGAATATGCAGGGGCGTATGCAAAAAGTTTTCCAAAGGGGGGCAAGAAATTTTTTGGAGGAAAGGAACTATGAATTGAATTTTAATGTTGATATTAGATTTGCAAAATTAATATATAAGCTGTATATTTTCCAAAAAATAACAATTTTATTAATTTTTATTCCCATTAATATGTTTAATATTTAAATCCTCTAATTACATTATAAAAATTTAAAAAAAATTTAAAGGGGGGCAATGGCCCCCTTTTGACATTAAATACGCCCCTGCGGGTATGCCGTCTCTTTGAAGAGATGTAGAGCAAGGTGGGCATTGTTTTAGCAGGTGAATGACTCTGGCCTTTAACTTTTGCTAGGGTTGAAGCCTGCATGCTATAATATTCCGGAGAATGCGTCGTTATTTCGATGGATATTATGGCAGAGAGACGCGCTTAATCCTATTGACCATAGGAGTTATGAACGTCGCCGCATAGCAATTTTAATGCTCCTCAAACAAATTTTTAGTTTAAAATTTTTAAAAAATATTTCTAATAGCCGCTAATATCAAAAAAATAAGAATTTTTGATTTTTTGGTTGTTTTAGGATAAGCCTATTAAATTTTTTTTTATTAGAAATTATTTACACTAGCCGCCTCATTGTTATTCAAATGCGTGCAATATTTTTTCGTCTAGACTTTTATTTCCATTAGCCGCAGCCTTAGCTATGGCTTGTAAAAAATATTTAAAAAAAGCGTATTTAATTAACACTAATAGCTAGTGTACAAAAAAAATAAAAAAATTAAAAATTATTTAAAAAAATTTTTTTTTAAATATTTTGATTAACATTTTTATATACGTCAACATTAATTCCCGTTTTTTTATGACTGTTAAATTTTTTAAATTTTTTTTCTAATTTGGAATAGCAACCATTTATATATGTTTTTAGGCGTATAGGGTTTGAGCGCTGGCAACGCAACATCTCGATTATTAGCTGCTTGCAAATTATACTGACTATATTTTTAATACTAATCTTACCTAATTTAGCCTAACCCTAAACTTAATTACTTTTTACTTCTATGACTCAATTTAACTTTGAATTTACACAAATAAAGCCTAATGAATTGATGCAATATTACCAGTGGGCTTTGTGCGAGTTTGCTTAAGGTTTTGGCCTGTGCCTCTTAAAAAACTAAAAAAGTTTGCTTTTAATAATAAAATAAAACAAAATCTAATTTGTATGTTATTGTAACCAAAAACATCATTTTAAATTTACCATATTAAAGTATTAAAACTTAACACTGCTTTATAACCGGCCAAGTTAAGCACTGTGGGTACATATACGGCACCATATTTTAAATTGTTGCAAGTTTTTAGTTGACAGTTGGTCTTGAATATATAATAAACAAAACTATTAAATAAAATTTGGTGGGGGTCTAGAATACAAAATTTGTTTTGAAATTACGAAAAACTATTGGTGTACCGTATGGAACCCACAATATCAATTTCATTGTTAAAAACTCATGAGATTGCATTTTTAATTTTTAATTAAAAAAGTGTGCAAACTTATTTTTTAGAACGTAAAAAAGTTTTGAATATTACGTACAAAAAATGTTTGAAGTAAAATATCAATAGAAATTTTTACTTCTATATTAAATATATCCCTAATTATAGATGAATAATTTCCTCTATTTATTTCCGTTATCTATATTATTAGACCTGAAAACCCTAGTTTTGATGATTACCTAATGATACATTTACGTTAAAAAAATCGATTGTCTAAAATGAAATATGGAGAAATGACAATTTTAAGTTTTTATCCACGAGGTGTGTTTATTTTTTGATTAAAATAAAAAATCAGTTTTACACCAAAATAATCTGGACAATTTTCAAACTCGAAATTTTTTGCTACGCTATATCTAGTAGATCGTTTGTAGTTCAGCGAAAAGTTTGGTCTTCTAGGGTACGTTGAGAAGGTATGCTAAATATAGTTAGGAAATCAAGACTTCCGGTATTAGTGAAAACCGACTTCAAAATTTTTCGACGATAAAAAAAATCGTTTGTCGAAAAGGTGCCTAGGAATGTCGGATTTTTATTTTTATCCACTAGGTGTTTTATTTTTTATTAAAACAAAAAAATTTTTACGCCCTTTAAAAGGTAAGGTTTTATTTTGAAATTTTTTTAGGTTAAGTATATCCCTATTGCCCACGTTTTTGGAAAGTTTCGAGATTTTAGCAGCTTCCATTACCGAGATATTTAAGTTAAAAAGGGGTTAAAATTTGAACTTTACACTCGGGATCGGTTTGACAAAATTTCTGACTACAAATTTTACTTTCAAATTTTAATATCGAATCATAAAAGAATGTCCTTACTTGAATTTCATCAAAATTTCAGACTCTTAAAGCCCATAGGAGCCGAGTTAGCGTCCAGGTACCGAAAGGTACATAAAACGTACCTTATAGGAAATTTCAGTCTATAGAGTAGTTAAAAAATATATTTTAAACGTCCTTATCCATAATATCTTATGTAAGCATGTTTAGGTCCTTAAAATCTCTGCAAATTGAAGCTACGTCAGTATGCGGTGTGACAAGATCTGTAGGGCGCAATATCTGTGCTCTTAAATCAAGATTATCACTCTGTAAGAATTAAATTTTAACATCATATACAGGTCATCATAAAACGATCAAAATTTGTCTTATCCTATTCCTTATTATAGTTTTATCGTGGTATAAAGGATTGATCATAGCTACTTTATTTGTTTTGCTAAGATTGGGCCATATCCATTTTCAGGTACAAAATTACTTCCTATAAGTATGCTTTATATTTTTATATAAGTTAAATTTTAATTTATAATACATATATATTCTAATTTAAATGTGTTATATTAATTTATTATAACTAACCAAAGTGGTCCGGGCCCAGACCCCCTTCGTTTAGTAAAATAATATTATACTGAATAATTGTGCCTTGAAGATCAACATTTCTTAATTAAGAGGGTACGCTTAAAATATTATGTAAGATATATAAAAAATTTTGATGATCATTTCATATCTAATTGTTTTTATAAAACAAATATTTCTCAAAAATAAGACATATGTATAAATTCATAGAAAAGCAATTATAACTTTAATTTTTATAACTTGGTTAAACTAAAAATTAAACATAACATATGTATATATAAATTTTATTTAATAGTTATAATCTAAAAAAAATATTAATAATCAATAAAATATTAATGGCATTTAAAAAATATTTTATATTTACTTTTTGTCAATAATATAAATTATATGTTAATTTTTATTTCTCTTTCATCTTCATGATAAAAATACTTAGCCTGCAAAACCAACTAAAATTCCGCTCAACATATACCGTCTCCAGATCTAGCATAGCAATAGGAAAATCGAATTTGAATTATTCATCAGACTTGATTCTAGTTTTCTATTTAGGTTTTAAGTAAAACTTTTTGGGGGGATTGTAAATTTGGCCCATTTAGCTGCATATTATAGGTATGACTTTCGTTTCAAGATATAACTAAAATTTAAAAAAGGGTACAACATTAGATTTGTTTTCAAAATATTTTTTAATAAATTAATAGTAATATTAGTATATTCTTATTTTAAAAAAATGAGTTTATAAATTTATACCCAAGTGAATTAACATTTATTGTTTTGACTATCAATTGCTTACAACGATATGAGATTTGAATAAATTGTAAGCTATAATTTTATCTATCTCAGCTATCATATCTCATTAAATTAAAAATATGCTATTATATTGTCCAATTTGACAAAAATAAATAAAAAAATTTTGATTTAAAAAAGGGGAAATCCGATTGAACATGAAAACAAAGTGACTAATTTAGAAGATAATATAAAAATAACACTGCTTTATAATATTTATCGGCTAAGGTAAACCTGTAATACAAAGTTTGACGCCAAATTTTAAGGAGAGTTAAGCTATCTTGTCTGCGAAAAGTTGACAGGGGATCTTTGTTGTATAAAAACTTTATTTTTTGTTTTAGATTGTTTTTGGGGGTTTTTTGATACAATCTACTATATATAAATCATATGTAACCTAAAACACCATGTTAAATTTATGACTATATAAGGTAATAGTTTTTAAAACTTAACACTGCTTTAATATTTATCGACCAAGTTAAATTTGTAATACATAATTTGACGCCAAATTTTATAGGGTAGCGAAAGGTTCACAGGTGGTTTTTGTTGTTTAAAAACTTTATTTTTTGTTTTAGATTTTTTTTTGGTGGTTAATTATTGTATTATCTACTATATATAAATAAAATGTAATGTAAAACACCATAACAACATTAAGACCATAAATGGTAATATGTCTTAAAAACTTAACACTGCTTTAATATTTATTGACCAAATTATTTTATATGGAGAATCTATCATATCAGTGCCCAAAAATTAAGAAGTAGCTGCGCTGCTTAAGATATTTATATTTTGTTCTTAGATCTTTTTTGGGATCATTCAATGCTGCTATTATAAATGAAATGCATCGTAAAATATCATTTTAATTCTTTGACCATATATGATAATGTTTTTTAAACTTAACATTGTATTTATTGACCAAATTAAACTTATAAGAAATATATCGTTCGACGCCAAATTATTATGGAGAATTTTACTATCATATTGCTAGTGCCCAACAAGTTTACATGTAGTATATATTGCTTAAAATTTTATATATTTGGTTTTTTAGTTTTTTTTTTTGTTTTATTAAATTATTCAATAGTTTTTTTCCAATAAAAAAATTGAAATGTTTGATATGTTACATAAAACCTTCAAGGTGTTACTTTTAAAATTTGTCACAATTTCTACATTAATTGACCAAATAAATATTAAATCCTTCAATTTTAATTAAAATTTAATTATAGTGCCTAAAAATTAACGAGTGGTCTATTTTGCTTGGAATCATTTTTTTTAACTTACTTTTAAGATATTATTTTACTCAATGGTTTTAATATAATATGATATGTTACTTAATATGCCATATTTATTTCATGTCCTAATGAACTAATATTATAATTTCAAATTGTATCAATGGCCATTTGTCTACCTTAACGTTAATTTGAGAACGGCAAATTTGATTGCTCGCCTCTTCCCATCATTGTAAAGCAGAATTCACCATGCGGATTGTTCAATTAATATGAAACGGAGCTGGGTTTAGACCGTCGTTAGACAGGTTAGTATTACCCTACTGATGACCCGTTTTTGCTACAGTAATCCTGTTCAGTACGAGAGGAAGCGCAGGTTCAGACATTTGGTTCAGGCGTTCGACTGAAAATCGACGGAGAAGCCACCATTTGGGAAATTATGACCTAAGGCATCTAAGTCAGAATCCCACCTAGAAAAGTAATGAAATTTTGGAGTGCCTCTTAGTCAAATAACTCAATATACGGTACCGTTTACGCGGTTACCGAACGAAGTTGAAGGCCGAGCGCGTTGATTAGATTCACAATTAACAACCAACAACCGGCTCAAAGTTTTTATGGTTTTTAAATATGAACAAAATCAGTATATGATAAAGTTCTTAATATTGTAAATATTGCACTTTTTTCTTATGAAACGTCCATGATGATTTATATGACTTTTGACATTGAATATTAACTTTGAAATTTTATTATTAACATTGAATTATTTCGGGGTTACCATCTAATTATTCTGCACTGATATTAATGTTAATTAAATTATCATTGAAAATAATAATAATAACATTGAATTTTATGTTAATTAACCATTTACTATTACTGAAATTTTTTTCCCATGGTTAACCATCAAGGTTTAGCCTTTACATTTGGAACAATAATTGCTTCATTGCACATAAAATTTTTTAGCACCGTGGCTGACGTTTGACAGCTTTTATACTCGTAGTCTATCATTCAACTTCTCTGAATTCTTTTACCGAGTAACATTGCGTAATTTCTTTCCTGTCAATGTTTTAACAAAAATCTGCATTTTATGAGAGGTTTAAAATCGGTAAAATTGGTAGTCAAAAAAATGGCGGAATTGAAGTTAGATAAGTGATTTATGCCACACATGCGCCGCTTCGTTGCGCAAGCAGAGGATGCCTAAATTTGTGCGTGTCAATGGTTTTTCTTTCCCGCCTTACCCTTCCCACTTGCCAATTAGATCCGATCGTGGAATGCCTCATCTCCCCCCGCCTTCCATTTATGCATAAACGACGGTTGCGTTATTCTCACGGTCAATATGGCGTTCGGGGCCAAATTATAAATATTCCAATTGACGTTGACGAGATAGTCACCCTTTTGCCCTTGACCCCAGACGAGGATATGAGCATACATTCTAATCAAAAAATGCCACTCTTATAAGTCGGTGCTATGCCAGGGGCGTTATGTTACTTGCGCACTAAAGACTTGGCTGTCGTATAAGTTAACCACTCCACTCTACAAGCAATTAAATATTCGCCTACATCCAACTTTTTTACATCCCCCCCCCCCCCCCCCCCCCTTAGGCCACCTCGGTGTTGAGTGTCGCGGTTAGACCTTTGATTAGGATCCGTTTTTATTAATCCACGACGATACACGCATACTTGCCACGTGGGCAACGTGCTCCCGTCAAAATCTTCCTTTAGTTTTAGCATGTGCCTTAACAATATAAAATTTCAGGGCGCGATTTATAATCAATTAGTATACGCATACTTAATAAGACATTCTTTGGACCTGGTCTACGTAGCTCTTTCTCGCGTTTAATTGGCGAGGAGCCGGGCACTATATGCCATATCGCCCCCACCATAAGCCTCCCTTTACGTCAAGAATTAGCACGGTTTACGCACACGCCTCTAGATACACTGCAAAATAGTATGCTCTTCATTTCTCGCCCTAGTCTCTCTATTGTTCAACCCAGAGCCTACGGGCGCACGTGCTCGACATTTCTTCTGACTTCGTCATTTCTCGCTCATCTATTCTAATGCTCTCGGGATGGACATCCAGCCTTACAGATATTTCCATCCCGGTTTCGCTTGTAATGCCTGTTTTAGACGTCCTGGACCACGGGCGTTTGGAGTAGCTGTTTATCTCGCACTGTAGCTTCATCATCTAAGCCACTACCCCTAGCTCTGCCATCCTTTACTCATACATGTTGCCCAGGGGACATATGTGCAACCATTTTTCTCTTAGCTCCCACTATCATGCTACTTATTTCTGTGTATATTAGTCCGGGCACACACGTTGATGCTCTGTGCGTATTTCTAAAATACGCAATACTCACCTGTCTACCTGTGCTCTAGAACATCGAATTAATCCATCCACAATCCCAGTCATTTTAGGCGGTGATTTTAATACCGACTTGACATCCGTGGCTGGGGCTGTGCTACACGATTGCTTGCAAAATTACTCTTACCTGCCTCGGACATCGCCTTTCCAACTACGCGCGGTAATACAATTCTTGATGCCGTTTATACTTGGTACCTAACATAGAAGTACGCCCGTTTGGTTCGTATTTTTTCTATCATTGCCCACTCGTTGTCAAGCTTAGCCCTCCCCCTTTTAGGTATTTTAATATTGCATTAATTTACTTGTTTCTTAACTAATTGTGTCTTTTGCTCATTGTTAACATTTTGTTTATTACTATTTAGTTTATTGATTATTACCAATGAAGATTTATTTAAAGACAATGGCTAAAAAAGTGACAAAAAATTTGAACTATATCAGTCACGAGTTTCCCTTTGAAATTAAAGGCTACTTAATATGCCTCCATTTAAGGACTTCCATTTCAAGACTATCCTTGATAAGTTGCCGACGACCCAAATTGATAATGAGATTGACCTTTAGAACAAAAAGAAGACAACTCGAATGAAGATGATACCTTAGTCTTTTAATATTCACAACCGTCAAATTTTATATACCTCTCTTATCTAGTTCGACGTGACAGATGATATATTTGTGATTGACAAATTTAACCATTATTGCTTTTTTATAAAGCAAATGTTTCAATTCAAAACTATTATATTTTATAATTTAGCATGGATCAAATCAAAGTATAAAATTAATCTAGTTGTTGCTGTACCTGACTGAATTGACGTTATTCCAATCCCCAGCTAAAAACTGCTACTTCCACTACATTTCATTAGAGTGTTGGTTTGCATTTTTACAGAAATTTAGGGTTAAGCTAAAGCAATTAGACCAAAATTTGTATTTCACATAATTTGCTTTACTTTGTACATTGGGTTGATAATTTACATATCAAATAAGCGCATAAATATACTTTGGCCCCATTTTATATAATTTGCTTTACCCAGTCTTATTTTTATTCTCAGATCCTAACCTATTAACCCATAACAGAAAAATATATAAGTATCCCGAAGATGTAAACATCTTTTTATGTTATAATTGATTTTAAATTGTTTTTTCCATTTTATTAACGCATCTATAATTTTAACCGAATTTTATATAATATAATTTTTTACATTTTAGATACCAACTTAATAACGCATCCAAAAAACCTAAATTCTCATTTTTTAATATTAGCCGCTAAATTTTTTTTATTTTAGAAAATATTTTTAATACATTTGAAAGAAGTATTAGCCGCAGCCTAAACAGGATTAAAGCATTAAAGAAAGCGGCCTTTGAATAGAAAGACAACCTTTTTTTAAAAAATAGAATAACTGCATCATGATATTTTCTATTAAACTCTATAATTGATTACTTCTTGTTTAGTAATTTATATTAGGGCACGGGCAAAGTGAGTTTTTTTCGTGAAAATTTTAAAATTTTGAAAAAAATTATTTTTTTAAAAAAACGCAAATTTCTAAAAACTTGCCAAATTTAGTTTATGCACATACAATGCCATTTCTGAAATAAAAAAATTTTAAAAAAATTTTCAGAATTTTCATAATTTTACGAAAATAAAAACTCACTTTGCACGTGCCCTTATAAGCAACTATATTTCGATCAAAATTTCAATTTTAAATGTTTTACTTGGTGTTTAACATTGTGTTTGTGTATTATAAAACAAATATGAAAAATAATTTTGAATTTATATTATTATATGACTTAATATTATTTTATGTAATTTATAAATGTAAATTATTAGCAATTACTTGTATTCATTATATATATGGTCAATTCCACCTCAAATCGACAAACTTTTTCCCTTGAAGTCTCAGTTTTGGCTGAAATTTGGTACAATGGTAGGGTCCTAGGGTGCTGATAAAAACCTAAATTTTTTTTGACCGGAAGTGATTTTTGACCGAGATATGAGCAAAAATATTTTTCATTTTTTTGCAAAAAAAAATTTGAGGCAACTTTGCGCGCATGTATCATCAAAAGTATTGTAGCTAGAGTCAAAATTTTTTTTTTATTTTGAAGATCGTAATAAGGGCTACCTTAGATGCAAAAAATATTTAAAAAAATTTTTTTTTAAGTTACCAAAAAATTAAAGTCAAGTTTAGACACAAATAGCTCAAAAAACGTATCTTTGAATTTTCTGAAAAATTCATATAATATGGCCTTTAATAATGTTAATAAATATATGATTTAAAAAGTTTGGGACCGGCATGACTTTTTACAAAATTTAAAAAAATCAATTTTTTGCACTAATTTTGGGACACATTTATGCCCTTTGCACTATGTTAGAATATGCCAATGTGCCAAATTAGACAGTATTCAAAAAGCAGGACATATGGGCAATTATGTTAGACCATAATAGTTTGATTTAATTAATTACTACCATTATTAAATTTACAATGAAAAAGTGAACCTTAAAACCGAAAAAAGTGAAAATTTTGCCTGTTTTCAAAATCGACTTTCTGGTAAACCAGCAAACCTTTTTTTAATATTTAACATTTATTTTATAGATGAAATATTGCTTAATAACATATAATAGCCCCACCTTTTTTCACTCGATTTTGACGCTTCTACAATAAAAATACCTAAATTTGCCAAAAAACAGCAAATTTTCAGGTGTCAAAAAACTAACGCAGATTGTATTCGTCTGTGCAGCTTATTTTTTTATTATTTTGGCAAAATTATCTAAAAATATCTAGAACCTATATAATCAGTCATATTTTGCCTGTTAAAGTGTTAAAAAAATAGTATATATGTTATGTATAGAAAATCTTAAAAGAACTAGATAGGTAAATTATAAAAAAAATGAGATTATTAAATCACTTCATTATTTTTATTAAATTAGTAATTTAATGTATTTATTAAAACACATTTTTGTGTTAAAACTCGTAAGGAACACATTTAGTTATAAAAAACTTTAGGTCAATGCCCAAATCTATATGCCCATAGAATCAACTAACAGTAATATCTCCTCTTTCTTTAATAGGTTTAGTGCGTCTATATTATAAAACTAAAATGTAATTGGAACTTAAATTGTTGGTTTTTAAACTTTATTAAGGTCAGTTAGATATATATGGTGTTCCTTGCTCTAAATAGCCTTTCAAAAACTTATTTGGCATTTGTAAAAATTAGTAAAAAAGACTGAATGTCTATATTTTGTTTATATTAAATTGGGTCTAATATTTAGTCTTAAATTCATCATTGAAGCTAATTCTGCCCGTTATAATCATTTAAGGTTGTTTAACCCTAAAATTGACTTCTTTTATGCAGTTATAATATCAAAAAACCATATCACTATGTTTCATAAAATAATTGACTTTTTACGTTTATTTTAGGTTTGTTGATAATCGTAAAAAAAGAAAATCTGTTGAATCATAATATTCTAAATAGGCCAAATATATTCTATTTTACTTATTTTTGTCATATTTAACGTTGTTGAGGCTGTTTTATTTAAAAACTATTAAATAATAGAAAAAAATAAATTTTTACAAATTTTTTAACCTTATTATTTTTTCTAAAATCCTCTTAAATTTCTTTTTATACTATAAATTTAACAAATTTTTTGAATTTTGCCGAGGATAAATATTGAGAATTATGTACATATTCTAATATTGTTCATCAAACTAAAAATGACTAGTAAAAGTTAACATATATTAGCATAAAAATTTTAAGTTTTTATTTTTTACACCTTAAAATTTCATAAAACCTGGCAAACTTTGGTTTTTATTTCATAAAAAGCTATGGGTACGTTAAAAAATGTTGGGGGAAATATATGTTATATAGTGATGTTTTATGTATAAAATGCAGTTTTAAATTTTCAAATTGGTTTGGTAGTGACCCAGAAAGTCGGCTTAGAAGATAGGAGTAAAATACTGAAAATTACCAATTTTTTTGTTCTAAAGTTCCCCTTTTCTTTCCAAAATTCACAATAGTTTGAATCAAATTCATAAAACTGTTATAGCCTAACATATTTGCCCCTATGTCTAACTTCTTGTATATAAACAAATTTGGCACTTTTAAATATTTTAATATAGTACAGGGAGCAAATTTTTGTATAAAAATCAAAAAAAAAATTTTTTTTTTTGAATTTTTTAAAAAGTCTAGTCGGTCCCATACTTTTGAGTTCACATATTAATAATGAATACTAAGGACTGTATTTTAGCAATTTTTTAAGAAATTCAAAAATACGTTTTTTTAGTTATATCAAATTGAATGTTCTTTACAAAATTTTAAAACTTCAAAAAAATAATTTTAAAATAATAAACACATGCAAGATAGCCCTTATTGTCCTCTTCAAAATAAAAAAAAAATTAAGTCTCTAGCTATAATACTTTTTGACTTATAACCTCGCAAAGTTGCATCAAATGTGAAAATTCACCTTGCAATTTTTTTTTCTTTTGCCTCTATCTTCGTCAAAAATCACTTCCGGTCGAAAAAAATTTCCAGATTATGAGATACTCTTAGATACTACCTCCATGCAAAATTTCAGCCAAATCAAAAGGGGTACCCCTCCCGGACTTGCTGGATTGAGGTGGAATTGACCATATATATATACAAATTTTATGTACAAATGTAACTCAAATATTTATAAATAGGACCTTTTTATATTATATTTTTCTGGCTATTAATAAATTTAAAGCTAAGTTTTTACGCAAAATATTCTTTATTATTTGAATGCTGATGCAAAAGCTTGATAAACCAAAAAATTTATTTCTCATTTTTTGAGATGATATATCAAGGTTACAAGAAAATTCTTAAATTTTTTCTTTAGAATATTCTCGAGGTCATAAAAATTGGTCAAAAAGGCCGTTTTTGGCATGGGCGAATCTAAAGAGCCGAAGGCAAATGAAACTAAGAATATCGGAAAACATGTATAGAAAATAAGGGCCTTATGGGGATGTAAGCTTTTATGTTTTTATAAACTTTTTTTTTCTGACATCAATATTAGTTGATTTGTTTAACAAGACTATTAAATCAAGTAACTTGAAACAAAATATATAGACTTTAAGCAGTAATACACCTGTTAATTTCTTTTATTAAATTTTTCCATAAAATTTGGAGTCGAAAGATGTAGTTTTAGGTCTTCAATAAATGTTAAATGCCAAGAATATTCTCATATATGGTCATACGTAAATAGTCTTTCACGTTATATATCACACAGGTCAACAATTTTTTGAGTTATGAGTTAACTAAAGATATCAAACCTGCCATCTTGGGAAATATCAAATCCGTTTGACCCTTTTTCTAATCAAACTTAATTAATCCGGTAAGTAAAAACATTAAAAAATTTAGAAAAAAAAGGTCAGAGAAAAACAAAAAAGATTCCAAAAAATGACATTTTATTTTTGCATATTCACAATAGTTAAACTGTTAAATTCAAACTTCAAATAATAGTTTCACCAAAAACCAAAGATACATCGTGTCGTATTTAAGATTGGACGCGAAATATTTTGTATCATCTAAATGCCGATGTAAAAGCTTGATATATTAATATTATTATAATTTGTAATTAAGTTACAAGAGATTTTTATATGTAAAAAAGATTTTTAAATTTTTTAGGGTATATTTAGATCTGTTGATTTGGTCAAAAAAGGCCATTTTTTGTTTTATCCGGATTTAAGGAACCAAATACGGAAGAAAGTAAGAAAAACAAAAAATATATATGAGATTAGGGCATCATGATGATGCATTCTTTTAAGTTTTCATAAAATTCACGTCTCTGACGTTGATATTAGTTGACCTGTGTCTTATTAGATTTATATAAAGACTATTAAATCATAAATAACTAAAAAAATCTGTTTAAAAACAAAATGTAAAAATTTTGTTAAATAAGGCACTAGCATTATGACTCATGCACGATTCTAGACCTGCCCCCCCCCCAAAAGTTTTTGATTGCCCCCCCCCCCCCCAAAATAATTAAATTTGCCCCCCCCCAAAAATACATAGTAATTTTATGTTTGCCCCCCCCCCCCCCCCCAAATTGAATTTGCCCCCCCCCCCCCCCAAAAAAAAAATACATAGTAATTTTATTTCTTCCACATAATATAATTAAATTTGCTCCGTCAAAAATATTTAAAAAATATTATCTTAAAAATATTTACTTTTTTTAAAAGTGTTTTTATTCATTAATACTTCTCATCCGCAAGAGAGATCAAACTAACATAAATATATAGAAAAATTTGATTTTACAGAAAGCTTTATATTTGTGAAACCAATTCATAAATCGGATGCCTAAGAAATTTTCTCAGTTAACAACAATCTTTTGTTAGAATATAATCTAGAACCAAAGAACCTGATCGCACAATGCTACGATGGGGCGAACGTAATGCCCGGGAAAAAAATGGTGTTCAAGTATTTCTAAGCAAAATAGCTGGACACCATGTCCCGTATATTCACTTTAACCACCGATTGCATTTTGTTTTAAAAGATTGTCTTATTTTAAGTGAAGGGAAAGATTTTTTTGATAATTGTGTGGTCACTACCTCTGCCCATTGTTTTTTTTTTAAATTACACAGAAATATTTAATACTCTTTTAAAAATTAAAAATAAAAAATTTTTATATCTTTAGGTCACAGGGCCGAATCGGGGTTTTTTGACCATATTTATAATCATCTATTTATTTTTTTGTATTTAATTGAAATTAAAAATAATTATAGCTCAATTTCAATGCAGAACGATTTATATTTCTAAAACTTCTGATTTAATACACCATTGTTTGTTAGAAATTAAACAATTAAGAAATAAAAATACATTTGAAGATTTATTCAAAAATTGTTTTGATATTAATATTTTTTATAAATGACAATAATTTATCTATGGATAAAAGAAAAACTATACCTAAAGATTTTTCTGATTTTTATTTATTTTCTACTCATAAGTTTGAAAATATTTTAAATATTAATGATGAAGTAAAAAGTATTTATTTTATAATTATTGATTTATTTATATTTTGATAATAGATTTTTTACCGATAATAGTTGTTAAAATCTTTAGATTCTCTTTATAAATTTGATTAACCTTTATTTTAGATATAAATAAATAAAGCCTCTTTTAAAAATAAGTAATATTGATAAAAATTCATTATCTTAAGAAATTGACGTAGCCAAAAATTTTTTAATAAGAAACTTAATAATTACAAAGAATGTGTTACTATTGATTTTGTTAAATTTTTATATGATTACAATGATGCGTTTTCTAATCTATTTAACATTTTTCCTATAAGTTTGTTAATTGGCTCTTCAACGTCAAGTTGTGAGGCCACATTTTCTTCTTTAAGAAGGATAATAACGGCTGACAAGTAGTGACCTGCTTTAAGGTAATTTGGTTCTTTTAGAACACGAAAAATCATTAACTAGGGGCGTTGAATTTTGATGAATATTGTAATTTAATTAAAATACTCTAAGATAAAATAGTTTGATCAATACAATACACTTCTCATAATCAGCTAATTATTGCTTACTATTTTAACATGGTTGCAAACTTTTTTTATGCGCATTTAACGTTTATGTTCATGTTTTATTTAATTTTTTACCCTAATATTAATAACTAGTTATATATAACTAGTGTTTTTTCATATATATTCTTCCAAATTAGCATACTTATACATTTTGTTTTCATAATATTCAATTTTATTTCACTTTTCATTTTCTAAAATCCAAAGTTTTATATAATTCATTTTTATCATTCATATATCATATTTTTAATTTTCATGCGCAATGATACCAAATGAAAAAATTATACTTACAATTAATTCAAATCTTATATCTTTTTAAGCAATTGATTTTAGTGAAAACAATTAATTTTAATTCACATATTCCATTTATAAACTCATTTTTTTAATTTAAGAATATAATAAATTACTATTAATTTGTTAAAAAATTTTGAACATGGATTCTATTGTTGTACATGTATATTTTTTGCCGTGACCGAAGGTCACGGCCAATTTTGCCGCCGAAGGCGGCAAAAAATTTTTTTCTGCCCCCCACGAGTTTTTTTTGCCCCCCTAAAATGGAAAAGCTAGAATCGGGCCTGTTATGACTATAAAGTTCCCCATAAAATTTGGCGTCGAACGATGTATCACACGTTTAGTTTGGTCAATAAATGTTAAAGCAGTGCCACGTTTTTAGAAATACTACCATATGGTCATAAAGTATAAATAGTTTCTCACGTTACAAAGCATATTTGATTAATATATAATAAACCTACTAAATCAATATTTAATTAAAATTAGTTTAAATACAAAATATAAATATTTTAAACATAAAAAAACACCTGTAATTTTTTTAGGCATTAAAAATATGACAATAAGATTCTCCATAAAATTTGCCGTCGAACGATGTATTAAAAGTTAGTTTGGTCAATAAATGTAAAAGCAGTGCCAAGATTTAGGAAATAATACCATATCATAAAGTATAAATAGTCTTGAACGTTACACATATGTTGTTTTATATATGATAAGACTACCAACTATAAATAACAAAAAAAAAATAGTTTTCAAAAACAAAAAATAAAGATTTTAAGCAAAAACCACCTGTTATATTTTTTTACCTTGAAAAAATGACCATTAGATTTTCCGTAAAATTTGGCGTCGAACGATATATTACATGACCATATTTCTTTAAAAATTTTGAAATTGAAAGAAAAGTAAAATGTGTTTTTGTAATCTTTTAAACACGAAACATTTTGGCAAAAATATTTTTAATCTTTAAAACACGAAAAAAATATTTCGTGTTTTCTCCAGGACAAAAACACGAAACATTTATAAATGTTTCGTGTTTTTGTCCTACCCGTAGGCTTATAGGGTTTGAGCGCTGACAACGCAACATCTCGATTATTAGCTGCTTGCAAATTATACCGACTATATTTTTAATACTAATCTTACCTAATTTAGCCTAACCCTAAACTTAATTACTTTTTACTTCTATGACTCAATTTAACTTTGAATTTACACAAATAAAGCCTAATGAATTGATGCAAAATTACCAGTGCGCTTTGTGCGAGTTTGTTTAAGGTTTTGGCCTGTGCCTCTTAAAAAACTAAAAAAGTTTGCTTTAAATAATAAAATAAAACAAAACTCTTATTTGTCTTTATTGTAAAAAATTAAATTATTAAAAATAAAATTAACGATTAGCACTGTGGGGTCTATACGGACCTTATATTACATTATTCAAGTTTTTGTGACATTTTTCTTGAATACATAATAAACAAAACTAGTAAATAAAATTAGGTGTAAGTCTAGAAACAAAATTTGTTTTGAAATTAGAAAAACTAATGGGGTCCGTATGGAACCCACGATCTCAATTTCATTGTTAAAAACCATGATATTGCCTCTGTAAATTTTAATTAAAAAAATTGCAAACTTATTTTTTAGGTAAAATAGTTTTGAATATTAAGTATATAAAATGTTTGTATGGTAAAATAACAATAGGAATTATTTTTCTACCATTATAATATATCTAATTTTAGATGAATAATACCCAAAAAATAATATTTTTCTCTATTTTTTTTTCCTGAAACCTTTTGTTCTCATAGACCTAAAAGCACTATTTGATCAATAATATTGATACATTTAGTTAAACAAGATTATCTAATGAAATATAGAGAAATGAAAAATTTAATTTTCAGATTTTTTTTTACTTCGTGTTAAATAAAATTTTAGATTTACATTAATAATAACTTATATAAGTTCACAATTAAAGAGCACGTATTTTTCTTCAAAATAATAAAAAAAATAAAGGTTATAGCTATTAAATTCTAGAAGTTATAGAGGTTTAAAATTGGGGTCCGTATGGACCCAACTATAACATTTGCGTTACAAATTCCTCACCCTACCTTTCAAACCTGCGAATGGTAGGGTAATTATGTAACGCGAATGCTATGGTGAAGTCTACGGACCCCAATTTTAAACCTCTATAACTTCTAGAGTTTAATAGCTTTGACCTTTATTTTTTTATTATTTTAAAGAGAAATACGTGCTTTTAAATTATAGACTAATAGAAGTTATTATTAATCAATATTGCAAATTTTGTTTGACACAAAATAGAAAAAAATCTAAAAAATTGAAATTTTTTATTTTTCCATATTACCTTAAATAAATCATGTCAATAAATTAAATGTATTGATATTATTGATTAAATCGTGTTTTCACGTCTAGTAGAACATATTTAGAGAGTTTCATGAAAAAAAATATATTAATATAAAAAATTATTTTTGGCTATTAAACAAAACAAACTTTTTGTATACTTAATAATTAAGATTATTTAAAAAAAATAACTAGAAAAAAGGTTGCAACTATTTAAATTTAAATAAAGGTAATTACATGGTCAGGGACGTATTGAGGGGGGGGGGGGGGCAAAGGGGGGCCGTTGCCCCCTTTAGAAATAGCTTTTTAATTTTTTTTGTGCAATTTAACGCTAATTTTTATTTATTAAACAGAAATCGGAATATATGCTGGTATATTTATTATTTTTTGGCAATTTTGCGGCGTTATAAAATATATTGTACAATTATAATATCAAAATTTAGCTTAAGTTTTCTGAATTATCATTAAGTACTATTACCTGTTTTTGTCATAATAAAATAAACATGTAATATACAACTTAATAATTATGTTTCATAATTGTAAATGTTTTATCTATTAAAAATATAAAATAGTAATATACTTTTTGTTATAATAATTAAATTTTTTATTAACACAACTATTCTTCCTAGCATAAAAAGGGCTCTGCTTATTGCTCTTTCACTACCAGTAACCACGTGTACAATTGAACGAAGCTTTAGCACCATGAAGCGCATAAAAACATATTTAAGATCTCAAATGAGCGATGATCGATTATCATCCTTGTGCTTGCTTGCCATACATAAGGACATAATAGATAACACTGAATTAATAGATCGAACTTTAGAGTGGTTTTTAATAGATCCTAGAAGAATATCAATTTCTTAAACATTTTTATTTTCTTTATAAAATTTTTCTTGAATTTATGTCATACATTAATTTAATTATGATGCAATATAAATAAATATTTTATGCTAGTCATAATATGATCATTCATTAAGCAACAATGTAATTCATTAAATTTTCTCCTAAAATTTCTTGCCCCCCTTTAGAAAAAGTTCTGCCTACGTACCTGAACATGGTATTCAACATTGAAATTGAGAGGGTGGGATCCTAATGGATCCCAATTCAATTTCTAAATTCTCATTGTTATTAGACTTATATCAAATTTTACTTACCAGATTTTATTAAATATTAAAGAAAAAAGTCACAAAAATTTAGCCCATAAATATAATATTTTTAATGATATTTAAAATTATGTGCTGGGGTCCATATGGACCCCACAGTGCTAATCGTAGGTTAAATTAGTGTAAAAACATTTTTTATATTATCAATTAATTTTCATGATAGCACGTGGTAAGTTATTTTTTAAAAAAACCAATCTTTTTATATTTTTCTATTTGTAACACAGGTCAACAAATTTTTAAGATTAAGCTAGAGAGATCAAACCTGCCATCGAGATTTTAAAATTTGTTTGCCGCTTTTTCTAATCAAACTTAGTAAGTCAGCCAAAAACTTTTATAAGTATAGAAAAAATGTCAAAAAAAAAACAAAAAAAAATGGAAAAAACTATTAATGTATTTAAAACAATTAAACTGTTATTCAGACCTTAAATAATATTTCTTGAAAACCGATAAAAATCTGGTCATTTAGGTTGGGGTGCCAAATATATTGTGTATGTGAACTTAGAAATTCTATTTCTCATTTTTGTAGATGATAAATATAAGTTTTAAGGAATTTTTATATGAAAAGGGATTCTTGAATTATATAAATTTTATTATACATGCTACTCCGTACTCTTTCATAAGCTGCGGCTAGTGAAAAAAAAAATTGAACGTGATTAACACTAAGGTGGCTAGTGTAAAAAAAATTTAAAAAAAATTCTCATTTTTTAATATTAGCCGTTAAATTTTTATTTAAAAAAAAATGTTTTTTTTTTCGAATTTTGAAATTACTATTAGCCGCAGCCATGAAACGGATGTGCGCTAAAATAATCTAATTTATAGAATGCTAGAAATTCAGGAAAAAGGATAAAATATAAATCAGCCCTTCTTTGTCTACCCAAAAATAAGTTTTAACGTTAAAAATATACGACCATGGCAGCAATTGAGCTAATTTTATTTAGTGCGTAAATCGGCTTTCAATAAGTTCGAACTATTATAATTTCGTTTTTACAAAAAATTCTAAAATTTGAATTTTGAGTTTTTACATCAAAAACTAATGACCAATGTTTTTACAATATTTTCATAACATTCGGAGCAGTTGCTCTAATTAAAATTAGAAAAGATAAATTTATAATTAAATCAAAAATAGCTGGTAATAATTTCAACAATATTCTTAAAAGATTCTAACCCTTAAATTTTTCAACATTGACCTAATATTTTTTTTATGATAAAAATTTTAAAATCTTTTAATTTTTTTAAAATTTTAATCAAGGCTGTAGCCCTCATTGAAATTTATTTCATTTTAAATAATTTACATGGTTGGGCTGTGATCGTCCTGGTCCAATCTACATTTAACTCATAGGCTAAAAAGGTCATAAATTTTAAATGCGAGCGAACCAATGTTTCTAGTCTTATTTGCATATTTGAATATTGTAGTTATCCAAAAAAGATATTTAAAAATATCTATGATTTTTTAAATAATCCAAGTTAATCACGCCCATTTTTTTAAGCCTGATTTATGATTATTTTATTAATTCGATTGAACTGTATGTCTTTTGAGATTGATGTGCTCGGGAAGGCTGACATGATGTGAAGGGTAAGTCAGTAGATATTGTAGGCTCATAACCAGCTATCAGTAAAGGTGGTTTATACAGAATAGGGGCATATGGTTGAAACTTAAAAAATTATTTTATGCGAGTTTAGTTAGCATTTAGCGCGAATATGGCAACATCGCAGTTTTGATTCTCTATAAGGTCGCAATCGGCTCATATTGGGCCCCAAGTAAAAGTTGTATAATTTTTAACATGATCGCAAACGGCGCCATCATATCGTTTTAGCAAAACATCAATAAAGTTTCACCCGATTATCAGAATTTTTAGGTTTGCGCTACACTAACATTTTAAAGTATGCCTCGCCTATACTTTTCAGCCCTGAGCCGTTAACTTTAAAATACTTATTTTTTAGTTTGATATTAATATAAGGCGTAAATTAGGGCGTTCTGTTAGTCAAAAATTTTAATTATGTCCTGGTAATAATTCAGGGCCGCTTCTCAAAAAATTATTATTTCGATCGTTTCTAAACTTATTTTGCCCTGGGGATTAGGGGTTGTTACGGTAATCATTAAAGCCTCTTGTTTCATGCGTGATTGTCTTGTGACGTGCCTCTGAAATGTCATGTCCACCTTCAGCTATCACACAATCGACACATTAATTTTGCCTAAAATTGCCTCTTGTCCCTCGAAATCTAGGTCTATGTCATTTAAGCTAGCAACGACTCTTTGTCATTAATAGACGCAACTAGGACCGGGTGCGTAAACACCCAAGAAAATATTGCAGTGAATGTTTACGCGTTTGTAAGAGCGTCGTCATAATTGATTAGGAATGCATAAAGTACACAGCGTTTTGAATAGATGTTGACGAAGAATTAACGTCTTGAATCAAATAAATTTGATGCATTAGGTTTGCAGCGAGTTGTTTGGTAAGCGTTTATAATAGAAATTAAGTGGGCTGCGCGGGTTGTGTTAGACCCCTTTCGACGATTATTTCTGACACCAGTATTCAATTCACAAAATAAATATAATGGAAATATCGACAATTATTTTTGACACCAGAATTCATTTCAAAAAAAAAGATAAGAAGGAAATAAAAAATAATAAATTTTGTGTAAATATGGTAAATACCCTTAAAAGCTCATGGTAGAAATTCTCCATATTTGCATATTTGAATATTGTAGTTATCCAGTAAAAAGAGGTAATTCAAAGTATCTATGTAATTTAAATCCAAGTTAAAACATTATGTTATTATATTACTTTTAAATACAAATGTTTAGAAATCCAATCTTTATAAATATCAAAAAAATTCAATTTTGGATAATTTTCTGGTAGTTCGCACATTTAGGATAATCATCATTAGCTACTAAAAATCTATAATTATGTAATATTGGAAGCGGACGACTCTGATTAATCTAGCAAATAAAGAAAAAAAATTAAAAATTTATGATATTTTGCAAAACCGAAAAAAAATACAATATAACACGGTCTTACTTTTAAATATTATTTTGTTGTCAAAAGCTATAAAACCGTCATTTATAACGAAGGACAAAATAAAAGTTAATTATATTAGATAAATTATAATAATAATAGATAATTTACATAAAAGTTTAAAACAATATACTTTATTTCTAACTTTCAAAAGCGTGAAAAACAGCATGTATTTGAGCCGTTTAAAATACCGTCAATTACAAAAGTACCAACTTCTAGTCTGTCAATAAACCAATTACTAAAGTTCGGAGTTAAAATTAATTTACTGTTTTTTTCCCAACAAGTACTTAAAAATTCGGACCAAGATAAATATTAACGCTCATGTATAATATGGTATTTTATTATAAAACATTATTTAAATTAGAATCGGTGTATAAGGTTAAAAAATGTTGGGTCCTTTGTTTGATTCCTTTAAACAAATAAAAAGTTATAACTAAATATAAAACCAATTGAATATTATGTAATAACGCTCGCTATTTAATTGTTCAAACAATTTTTCCGTGTTATATTGGTTTATAAACATGGCATCACATTTTTTAATATATTTTGAACAAATAATTAATGTATTAAACGGATTAATGGAATAAATAATATAGAAAAAGTTCAATGCACCGGGTTATAAATAATAAATTAAAAACTAATATAAATAAAATCGTATTTAGTAAATTAATCTATAATTGTAATAACTTTCATTGTATCAAGAAGCCAATGTTCTAAAAAAAATAAAATTCTCTAAATCTTTTATTTGAAACCGTATGTTTGCTTCGGCATATTAATGAATATCAAATAAATTTATGTTAATGTTTAATGAATAAATATTTTTTAAATAATAAAGTTTATAAAATGAACAGTTAGTAAGGTGGTGAATGTAAGGTTTATTATTGTGACCTATTTTTACGCTCTATTTGATAAATTTAGAATTTTGCATTAAAAAAAAATTTGTTGTTAAAGTCATTATCAAACATATCAAATAGATATCTATATTAGAGTACAGGGCCGTAATACTCCGGCCCAGCTTAGCCAGCCCGACATGTTATTTAATTTTGGCCCGGCCCAGCGATGGCCCGATTTTATAAAAAAAAGGCCCGAAAAATATTAATAAAAAAATTTCTGTTAATAAAATTATTAATAAAATACAGAGAGTAGAAGTAATGTCCTTCATCGTGTGACAACAATTTTATCATTTTTAGTTTTTGTTAATAACCGTTAAAAAAAAGAGGACAATATGAGATTTAAAAATGCGGCCCGGCCCTTAATTCCTTTTTTTAATTTCAAGCCCGGCCCGGCCCGCTCGGCTTATTTTCGGGTGGGCCGGCGGACATCTCTAATCTAAACTTGTTTAAGACCTATTAATGCAATTATTTTTTAAAAGTTGCCCTTTTAACGTTGCAATTTCATTTTTAAGTCGTAAATTTTCTTGTAATAATTGTTCTTGCGGACGATCTGTGCCGGGGTCAGGTTGATGAGACTTTTCGAGCATTTCAAGGATTATGTTCAAGGCAAAAGCGTTATGACATCCTATATCGTTGGAAATTAAGTTATTATAGCGTGTAAAACATAAAACAAATTTCCTCATCAAACTCATTAAGAATATATTAAGCTGAGGAATTTAATTTTGAATAAAGAGCAAATAAATAAGATTTTGGGTAGGTAACAGCTGTGCGGCGACGTCCATAACCACTGGGGTTAACAGAATTAAGTTAGTCTCTCCGTAAAATAATAACCAACGAAAAGACGCCGCATTTTCAATAATACAGCTTTCAGGCTACTCGCAAAATTCGAAGGTTAAAGTCATTAAACTAAAACAATGAGCTATTGCCCTACATCTCTTAATATATGGCATATGTCAAAGCATACCGCTTAAAAGAAAAAGATAAATATCAACACAAAGACATTTTTGCCAAAATTTTTACAAAAAAACTATTATTATAGAAACCATAAGGAAACATTATAACTTTAATTGTCTTTAAGATATATATATTCTACGATTTATATAATAAATATTTTCTAGAACAAATTACAAATTTTTTAGCCTTAGTCATTTTTGATGCTAAAAACAATATAGCCTTGATATTAAAATTTTAATGTTTAGAAGTTTGTTTAGTAGGTGTAAAAGTTTTTAGCGAGTTACATATAAAATGTTTCAAGCAAGTAATTTATTAATTTTTTTCAGATTTAATGTTTCACAGGGCCAATGTTGAAACAAATATTCATGTCAGAAAGGAGATTATTATGAAAACATAAAAGAATGCATCCCCATGATGGCCTAATCTCATATATATTTTTCGTTTTTCTTAGTTTCTTCCGTCTTTGGCTCCTTAGATCCGTCTATAACGAAAAATGGCCTTTTTTGACCATACAGATCTAAATATACCCTATAAAAAAAAATTTACAAATCTTTTTTGCATATTAAAATCCCTTGTAATTTATATTTTCAATCACAAATAATGGAAAAATTTTTTTATTAATATATCAAGCTCTTACATCGGCATTTAGATAATACAAAATATTTCGCGTCAAAACTTATATACGACACGATATATTATCGGTTTTTGATGAAAATATTATTTGAAATTTAAATTTAACAGTTTAACTATTGTAAATATGCAAAAATAAAATTTCAATTTATTTTTGTTTTTGAATCTTTTTGGTTTTTTAACCTTTTTCTTTTAATATTCAATGTTTATAACTGACTAACTAAGTTTGATTAGGAAAAACGGTAAAGGGATTTGATATTCCCTAAGATGGCAGGTTTGATCTCTGTAGTTGACTCATAACTCTCAAAAAATTGTTGACCTGTGTTATTCATTTATAAAATAGAAGTATAAACAGAATTGCCTTTTAAAGTTAGTTTTGTTTGGCGCTCAAAAAATGTACCCTAAATGTTTATTAAATTAAATTTTGATAATAACACTAGCATTTTCAGAACAAAAAAAACAAAGTTGTTGTTTTAATATTAAGGCCCATCCATATACCGTTTGGGTTACAATCTATCTCTCGAGGGCTAATATAATTATAATTTTTTAATAATTTATATAAACAATTATTTATATATTAAGAGCTACCCTAACATTTTAATTTATTATTTTTTTTTAAGTTTACGATTTTGATCCTCAAACCAAAGTTTGCATACTTGAGACATTTTTTAAAGACATTACTTGATAACTGTTCAGCGTGGGTCATTATAAATAGGTCGAAATCAAATGTGCGATAAAGGATAAAGGGTTGCAACTGGACTGGAAATTCGGTAAAAGGGGTAGATCCACTATGTAATACATGATCGGCTAAAATATTAATCAAACATTGTATAAAAAAGAGCAAAAATGCCTAATTTAATTGTTTTAAATGTGAAAAATTGAACAAAAAATTTTTATCGAGCATACAATTTATAGTTTAATCCTTAAACATGTTTAATTAAACTAATAAAAAGGCTAGATATAATTACAATTAAAATTTTAATAGTATTTACACCATTTCAATTCGATTTTAAGTATTTTCTAATAAACTATGTATTTAAAAACTATTTAGCGGCCAAACTAATTTATATAAGGCCGATATTAAAAAATTGCAAAATTGTTTTAAAAGATTAAGTATGCTACTAATTAATTATATCAAAAATTTGAATATATAACAGACAATTGCCCCCTAGAAATATTTTACAAACTAGAGTTGATAATTCCAAAAATTTAACTATAACTTTAACTTAAGTGATTCAAACTTAATGACCACCCTATATAAACTAACCTATTTCTTCTGAATTGTCAATCGCCTGAGGATGGTGAGAATACTCCGGGATGAGTGTAATGAGGTTAAGATTTAGAGGATGCGTTACATTTAGAAACAAGGAATATGGACTTTTGGCAGAGGTTTGTTCTGCGGCAAATGTATTTTGAGTCGAATCTTTTGTAAACTCCGACTGTTTTCGCAATAGTTGTTGTTTTAGGGTCCAAGCCTTTCGCAAAACTTTGGGATCCTCACCGAGTAAATCTCCTAAACCGGTAAATGTTTCAAGTGAGATAGGTAAAAACTGCAGGACCGTATAATCACCGGTTTTAAATGTATGATTAGTTTCTTTCGATGAATCTAGGGTGGGCTGGCCAATTCTCAACTTTTGCGGATTTACGTTTAATTGTATCACGAATGAATTCGGATCTTGGTTGGTGTATGAAGCGCGCATTTTTAAGAAATTGCTTTTAGTAGATTGCACTTGGGTGGATGAGTTTGCCTCAGATTTGGCGGTAATCAAGTCCCCAGTGCCGCCAAAATCGCGACAATTTATAGAGTCATCAGGATTGTTAGTATTGCTCGAAAAGACTAAAATTTAAAGGTAAGAGGGCTGAAATCAAACGTTACAAAAAATTTAGCGTATATTAGCAATTTGAAAAAAAAAAATAAATTCGGAAATTTATTGTGTGCAAACTCATTTCATCAATCCTGGCCGTTATTTCGTCAATAATGCTCCCATTTTCGGCCCAGAGTTTGAAATCAACTCGATTCGTTTCGCGATAAGTTTGGCCCGTGATATCGGCCACTTTCCAGATATCTATGTCCAAGAAACAATTAGACAATTCAAATTGACAAAAAGGTTGAGAAGTTTGAGTTGAAATTGATTGACTAGGTGGTGGTAAAAGAGCTTTAAACAAGGGGTTGAGGTAAGAAACGCCATGCACTTCTGTAGAAGACTCCTAAACAGGTCAATAAAAATATTAAATTTGTTATTAATTTTTATTTTCGTAAAATTTTAAAAATTCTAAAAATTTTGAAAAATTTTTTTTTTATTTTTTTTTACATTTTTTATTACAGAAAAAGCATTTTATGTGCATATATTAAATTTGGCAACTTTTTAAAAATTTGCGTTTTATGACAAAATAAAACTTTATAAAATTTTGAAAATTTCACGAAAATAAAAACTCACTTTGCACGTGCCTTAATAAAAAAAAATAATTTTAGGTTTCTAAATTAGACTATATAAAATTTTATTGATGTATAATTTTTATTGAATTGGCTAAACTGCGTAAGAGTGAATAAATTAAACAAAATTACGGGATTTATTGATTTATGCTGATCCTGGTATATATCTTCTGTGTTTAGGGTTAGTGGATCAAAACCCATTTCCAGAACATCTTGCTCCTTCAAAATGTCCGAAAAAGTATTGTTTGAAAGCGGATCATATTGACATTCGGATGAGTTCTGGGGGTCTTGTATTATAAAAATGCAAAAACAAAAAAGATTCAAAAACAAAAATATATTATAATTTTTTTATATATCCAGAGGAGCTAAACAGTTAAAATCAATCAAATAATATTTTTAGTAAGAACCGATATATATCGTACGGTTTTGGTATTTTCTGTAAATAATGTAAGAGCTTAATATATTTTTTAACATCTCATTATTTGAAATAATAAGGGAGTGATTATTTGATAAAAAAAAATTTTTTCTCTTGGTATTCTCGCAAAATTAGTCAATTTCATCACATTCGGCCATTATACCTAAGAATATAGCCGAAGTCTGAAGAAACTTCGCGGAAAATATAAAAGAGATAAGACCATCATGGGAATTATTTTCCCCCAGTGTTATAATTATCTTTTTTCACCGACTGATTTGAGTCGATCTGTGTTATAGATGGAAAAATAATTAGTTCTATAACCAAATAAACATAAGAGGTTTTACGTAAGTATGACAAATTTTTGAAATCAATCCTTCTTTCAAATATTGTTTCTATATACCTGGCAAGTTTTGTGTCCTCAATTGAACTCCTACTTGTCCTTGCGAGTGTCTAGGTTGATGATGACCTGGTGTTAGTAAAGCTTTGAGCTTTTGACCCGTAGAATGGCCGGTAATCGATGATTTTTTGTGAGGGCCGTTATCCGGAGTAGCAATATCAAATTTTTTTGGTGGGCCCGTTAGGGAAGGCTTAGATCCGTCGGTAAGGACGAGTGAGTTTGCCGAACTTCTACCTCTTTATGAGAATTTGAATAATCACCTGAAATATTTTGGGGTGGCACGTTGTAATTACTATCGGATTTTTGCCGTCGATGATGTGTCAAATCAAGAAGGTTCTCACCCTGCAACGCTTCATTTCTTGCCCTGGAACTTTGTGGTAGTGGGTATGGGAGTTGTTGAGTCATTTTACCTTAAAAATATATCTGAAAATTAAAATTTATAACAAAAGTAACAAAAATATAAAAAGAACAAGAATAAAACAAATTTAGGCTCCTAACCTAAAATGAGCCTAAAGATTTACCAAAATATATGTAAAAAAAATAATGAAGCCCAAATTAATTGAGCATTGTATAAAAAGTTCAAATAATTCAGAAACTAAACTTGGAAGTATACGATCCGATTTTATTGAAATGTTGTCGTGTAGCTCGTTTAGAGGCACTTTAGAAGAACTGGAGCCAGAGGTCAAGTTTAAGGCCGAACCGCTAAAAGTTCCACCGGGCGTTGATAGAAATGTATCATCCTCGTCTGAAACAAGGTTACTAAGGGCAATGCTGGCTGTTTCGTCGTCTGTATGGGTAATTTTATAATACATTTGCTCTAAATAAATTAATATATATTTTAAAAAAATAATCTTAATGTAACGATTCAAATTAGATTTACGCAATTCATCTGTACCATCCAATCTTATCCAAGAAACTCTTCTATTTTTAGATGAATCATATTCAAATTCTTATACTATATATACCCTGAAATATTTAATAATAAACACAATAAAATCTAATTTCTTATAATTGGCGACAAGGCGGGAGCCATGTTTCCAGAAGGACCTCCCGTCGGCCATTATGTGAAATAATTTTAAATAAATTGGAAAATTGTTTTTTCAAATAATTAAATTTAACCCCCTGTTATTTGTTGGTCCAACCAATTATTCTTGTGGCGGATTCTAATTGAGGGAGGAACCATGTACAAGTGATTGACGATGCACCTTAAAACAATTACGCTCATCAATGTCACTCGGGGATTACGAATTATAGCTTCGTCTGAAAGACAGAAGTGCCGTAACAAGTCAAAAATTGATGGAGCAACGAATTTGTCTCAAAGACAAGCACACCACGGTCTAAAACGAATGCGCAACTAGTACGGAAATGGCCCCCTAACTAAGAATCAAATCTCATATTCATGGAATTGAGATGTCTGAAAAAACAGACAGAAAGGTCAAAAAATAGACCGGAAATGGTTCTCCAGTCTCCAAAAAATGGCAGAAACACGATGCCTGATCGATAAATCCTAAACACCGAACGGATATTGTTCCCAAACAACCTGACGACAAATGGTCTAAACGACCTGGCGATAAATGTTCTAAACGACCTGGCGATAAATGGTCTAAACGACCTGGCGATAAATGGTCTAAACGACCTGACGATAAATGGTCCTCAACGACCTGACGATAAATGGTCCTCATCCTAGGATAATGGTCCTCGACCTGACGATAATGGTTCTCGACCTGACGATAATGGTCTATCTGATGATAATGATCCTCGAACTGATGATAATGGTCCTCGAACTAAAAATAATGGTTCTCGAACTAATGATAATGGTCCTCGACGATAATGGTCCTCGACCTAACATGGTCCTGAACGACCTAACAATAATGGTCCTCGACCTGACGATATCCTCGACCTGACAATAATATTCTTCAACGACCGAACGATTCAGGGCCCTCAACGATTTGACGATTAAAGTTCAACGACCGACGAATATTAAACGACCGACAAATATTAAACGACCGACGAATAGGTCAACGACCGACGAAAACTAAACGACCGAATACTAAAAGACCGATAAATACAAAACGACCGACGAATAACGGCCCCGCAAGAGACTTAGACCAAGTAACTAGTATGCGATTACTTCGATGGATCTACAAAGTCTCAGCATACGACTATGGTATCGATTACAAACCGGGTAAAACTAACCTCGCTGATTGCCTACCCCGTCCCTCGGTGATCAAAAATCTAATTGGGATGATGATGATAAAGCATGCCACCATGTACACTTATTAACTCTAAACGAGTTAGAACTTAAAAATAGCCAACGTCACCATATCTGCTTTACCGACAGTGTGACCGGTGATCCACGCGAAACACTCAACGATGCCTTATGGACGTATCGGACATCCAAACATTCGGGCGTGCAACCCCCTGTAAAACTTTTTTTAAAAATGAGATCTCCCAAATCCACCTACCTGAATTAAGGCGAAACCGGCCGATTTCATAGATATCCCAACGCCACTGGCAAACAGTTATCCCAAAACTCAGTTTGAATAAAAAACGAAACAATTAAGGGATGGCGAGAGGGAGAAATTGACAGGTCTCTGCTCATATAGAGTTCAGGACAATGAAAAAACAATTCGAAAACACGCGGATCAGTTGAGATCAGCCGACGGCTTTAAAACAAGCCCATCGTCGTTTTCGAACCCAATTACCATGGACGAGCGGCGCTACCCATCCCGGATACGCCATACCCGGATCGAGTTCAGGTCGGATATTAAACACAGAAAAAAGGTGGCAGTAATGTGACGATTCAGATTAGATTTACGCAAATATTCATCTGTACCATCCAATCTCATCCACACGAGGAAACTCTTCGATTTTCAAATGAATCATATTCAAATTCTTATACTATATATACCCTGAAATTAATAATAAACACAATAAAATCTATTTTCTTATAACTTAAAATGTCTTTTAAGTAGCCCATTTTCTAGAATAAAAGTAGTTTTGGAGTATAGATATAATAATAGTTAGTGGCTCACTTTAAGAAAAACCGACATAGACCAGGCCAATTTATTAAATAAAAAAATAACAATTCGGCATTGATATTTGCAAATTTTTTATTATCATAGAGCCACACTCGTAATTAAACAATTTTTAGTAGGTAAAGTCCGGCCCATTTATAGTAAATATAATGCGAATAAATGGCCTCAAAAAGATAATGGGCTAAAACGTAAAATTTTGATTAGGCCAGGCACTAATTCCCAAACCTAACACATTGAGTATGCAAGTATTAGGAATATAAAAATGACCTTGATCTAAAAGGGCCTCATCATGCTGGCTATTGATCGTAGGAGTTTGTGGATGGGAACCACTTTTCAGCGATATATCGGTATTACGCGCTAGTAGAATATGAAAAATTGAACTTAGATAATATATAAATTCTATATTTATAAACAACTAATTTTATTGTAATTAAATTAAAATTTAAATAAAAAAAAGAAAGTAAGTTTTACGACCATTTTATATATTTTAGAGCAATTTAAACATCGAACTGGTAAATCCAATTCTTTAATTTACTTTCTTTTATATGTTGCATTTGGCGTGCAGTACAATCGTCCGAAGTAATGATTGAAGGAGTACGAGATACATGTTGGGTCTGATGGTACAACCTAAACTTTATTTCATTTAGGATGAGTGCCAAATTAACCCTAACAGATTCTTTGAGTATGGCATAATTTTGATTAGAAGGCAGTGTCTTCAACGTTTCGGAATTATTTGAGGGACCATTAGAGCTAGAGTTGCAAGTTTCGACAGGATTTGTGGGCGAAGAGGAAGGCATAAAGTTATCAGACATTTCGGATATGCATTGGCCAATGCGTAACATGGCAAGATAGGTATCACGATTCAAATTGATGCAAACATATCGGTTTGAATCATCGAAGGAATCTTTAGGGTCATCTTTTAAATTGCGCGCTACAGGGGGTTCGGAAGGCTGTTGCTCACACAATTGTGTTTGTTGTTTGGACGCGGAAGCTAAGGAATGGCTAACTTTTGTAACAACTTGGTAATCAAAATAGGCTACATCGGTGTCATTATTTATATTGTTGGACCTATTAACAGCTGAAGGTACGTTTACGTGTTCAAAGCCAGCAATATCGCTAAATCTGGAGGCAACATTTTCAGATGTAAAATGTTTGCCATCATCAACGGTACCTACGGGTTGATTGTGAGCCAGGGTGACTAGAAAATCGTCAAGAATATTCCAACCCTTGACGCAAACACGTGAAGGCGTTAGCCAGATTTGAAGGTCGATTGGTTCGAGCAAAAAATCAGTTTGAGACGGGCCAGGTAAAGTACGATTTATGCTTTTAGGTGTGCGGTCTTTATTACTTCCAGGGGGACCAGGGGGCCTAGGAGGCAAAGGCCGAGCCGAATTAGAGGCGTGGCGGGCATGTATTTCGGCAAATTTAACATGAGTCGTTAGCGGGGAAGCATAAAATAGGGTTAGGGCCGTTGCTTTAACGGCCCAGTCATCCGTATAGGCGAGTGGCCAAAGACACTTTTTGATAGGAGAAAGAGAATGTTTGTGTAAACTTTCAAGTGTGGCTAAATAGTCATTTTCTAGTGGGGGATAGTATCGTGAAAAAAAGGTCTGGGTGTTTAGTCTTATAAGGCGATTTTGGTCAAAAGTTTCGTTTTGCAGTGATACATTGTGTGTTATTAGTGGCTCACGTTGTGGAAACACTGACTCATCAAACAGGTTAACATCTTAAGGAAAAAATTATTTTAACTGAATATATAAAATTAATAAGTGTTATCGTTAAATATAAACCAATCCTACAAAGCCAAGTAAACCATAAGACGCATCCTTAGAAAAAAATAAGAAAGCTTAAAGTAGTTACAATCAGCATTAACTAGTGCAAATATTGATAATAACAGATGAAGAAAATCTTGAAAGAGCCTAAATTATAATTAAAAAAAAATTATAAAAATTACAAATAGATAACTACCAATTAAGTGTTGTAGACCAGTTAGATATCGCTTAAACATTAACATTTTCTCATGCTTCAGGTTATAACTGATCGCCATATTTTGGGTTTGAGTCATTTCTGGTATTAGATAGTTAATATTGGGGGGCCTAAAATTTGTAATATCTGCGCCTTGGCAATAGATACATAATGTTTCGATGTGTTCACGTATATTTCCATCGGTGTTTTGGTGAATTCTGCCACTAAGCGTTCCACCAGTCGATGGATTGGAGACAGAGCTGCCACGTTTTGAAAGTGACTCCTTACCTAGTGGACGCCCATAGTCAGATGGTATATTTACCTATTCATTAATGCAGAAAAAATATGAGAGATTAATCTATAAACATTAAAATAGGTTAATAGGATAATAACTAAATTGAACTTCAAAATTAGGACAAAAACTATCCAAAGAAACATTGAAAAGAAATATTTTATTTTTAAATACACCTAGCCTAAAGCGTGAATTACATCATAGCCATTTCAGTCATATATTTAAAATATTTTTTTTTAACTTTTTGGACCAGGTCAAAGCATGTGTTATATAAGTTATTATTACTTTAAAATAATTTAATTATTAATAGAACGTAAAGTGATATTGTCTTTTTAAAAATGAAATTACTACTTTAAAAAAAAAGGTTTTCTTCCAATTTTTTTTGAATGGTATTGTTTTTTAATTTATAATTAATATTGGCAACTCTTTGTAAAAGTGCGTTTTTACTAGTAACAAGTCTGTAAAATTTAAAAAAACATAGGTTATAAGACGGAAACCCTGCAAATAAGGCCCAAATAATGTCTTAAGTGACAACCTGTAAACCATCGATTTCAATGTGTGTATCCGTGTGATGCCTTTTGGCAAAGGGAACATGGACGAGATAGTATTCGTTCCAAAGGGTCGTGGCCTGAGAAGCGATCCCCGTCAGCCAAACGAGACTGTCAAACAGGGCAACCAATTCTATTCCTTCTATGTTGCAGAACATGGCGTTGGGAGGGATGGGTAAGTGAGCGTTAAGGCAGGCGGTCATGATATTTGCATTAATGTAAGGTGGGCCGGTTTTGGTAGCACCCATTGATGATATGGTATATGTTGGTCCTTTTGATTGAGGAATAATAGGTATATTGCTTCCAGCTAAAATTTACATTTAGGGTAACAAAACAATTTTACTGTCCCGATTAACAAAATTATATTAAAGTATACAAAAGTTTTAGCAAACTTATATTATGAGACTATATAACAGGTTAAAATTCAGGGGCACATAAAACTTGAAATAGATAACACTCAAATTAATTTTGCACAAGATAATATCACAAATAAAATTTAAGGCAAAAAAAGACGTGAAAAGATTATATAAAGCACTGTGTATTTACGCGTTTACATATGTTTTAGCTGTATAAAAAATGCGTTAAAAATCAAAAATAAAAAACAAAATTATTGTATTAGCATTGAATTTAACTTTATTGAAATCCCTGACAAGATTTCAATAGATTCTATATCCCAAAACTCGGTCAAAAAATGATAATGGGCTGGGTAGAAATAGAACAAAATATATTAAATTCAGGCAATTACCAAAAACAGGCAGTTTTTTTGTTAAGGGAAGCGGTACGGTAGTATTTAGAGTAATATTGGCAGTTTTTGCAGGTTGCTGTTGGATGGGTAGATCTTCTTGAGTACGCAACATTGCTTCCGATATAACGGGCAACGGATATTGTCCCGTGAGAGGACAATAAAAATATTCTAAAAATTCGAATTTTAACATGGCTTTTTGAGGGGATAATATCCCTGGCCAACTTTGGGTGGAATTTTGGGATGTTTGAGAAGGTAAAACTAGTGGAGCATCTCTTGGATGATGGAATA
This sequence comes from Acutogordius australiensis, assembly GCA_030555515.1. Classification (NCBI taxonomy): domain Eukaryota; kingdom Metazoa; phylum Nematomorpha; class Gordioida; order Gordea; family Gordiidae; genus Acutogordius; species Acutogordius australiensis. The sequence continues at coordinate 13,676,493 of CM060242.1, read as the reverse complement.
TAAGGAGACCGTTGAAAGGAGGTGTATCGTATAGGCTTAAATCTTGAACACGTATGTCGCCTAGCACACGGATTATTGTGGATTTTTGATGTAAGCTTTGGTTGGCAAGGCCAAATAATTGTTCAGGTGAATATTGAGAGTGAAGTGTATCAGATTTAATATTTTTGGATGACATGAGTTCGTAGAACGTTTCCCAAAACAGATCAAGATGTCCTTTTTCGGGTCCAGCTTGGGACGCCAAATCATTAATGGCAATGTATTCCCCGCGTGGCTGACTGGGTTCGCCACAAGCTGGATTAGAAAGAGCAACATTATGAATATTGGACTTGGTTGGGCCTAGATCAGGATTTTGTGATTTGTCGTACTCTTTTACCCAATGGGCACGACCTAAATCTAGAATTAAGAAGTTATATTACACTTTAACAAAAATATTGTATAGTGACTCTCTTTAATTTGCAATCGTGGCAATATTACTTCGCCTGCCAAAAATAGGAAATTTCTTGCGACATCAAATTGAATTACTCAACACACAAATTTAACTCGCATGGACTGTAGAGGCTAAGCAAAGTTTTTTATAGTGAATTTAATGATGTCTTTCATTGTTTACATGCCATTTAAAAAAATAGTCTTATGAAATAATGGTAAATTCCTATTCTCGACAACTTGCTAAATATATGGCAAAGCATAATTGCCTGACTAGTTAACACATCGGACAGCATATAATTTGCTATATAAAAAAATGCAAATTTTAATATCACAATTTACTTATGGGATGTCGAGGGTGCATATCAACGGCCAATTTTTCAAGGGTGACCTGGAGTGAATTGTTTGAAGCATTTAGGTTTGCGTTTGCCGCGCTATTAGGGTTCAAATTAGTTTGGCGAGAGTTATGTATTTGGACGTGTTGGACCAAATGAAAATCAAGTCGTTCAATTTCGAGGTGAGAACTTTCCTCCAAAACTTGGTGCCGGATAAAAAAGGCATATTTTTCACGAAGGAGAGAGGATAAGGGTGTTTTGCCTGAGGGCTGTACGCCCATATTACCACCTTTAAGATGCGGAGATGATTTTAAGGAGGTATTGAAGTTTTTTGAAGGCTGGTTACCACTTTGAAGTAGCCTTTGAAGCAATGGGGCTAATTTCAGGTTTGGATTGTACTAATATAATAAATATCATGGATAAAAGTTACAAATCTATGCAAGAAATGTTATTATCGACAAAAGCACCAATGATATTAATTCTCAAATTATTGAAAATATATGTAAAAGATTATATTATTTGAATTATTACTTGCTGAAGCATTTGATAGGAATTCCCAGATGGAGTGGGCACTTGTGTAGCCGAATCATTAAGGGTGGCAGCATTTTTAAAACTTTCCGCGATGCGTAGCACAGCCGAAGTCACAAAAATTATGTCGGGAATTTGAGATTCATTAATAATCCATAGAATAGATTCAACGTATAAATGACTCCGCACAAGGGTTATTGACGCAGTATTACCGATGGAACCGCTAAGAAAAAAAAATATTATTTTATTAAAAAACTAATAGGCGTCTTAAAAAGTAAAATAAATTTTTTATAATCCCATATATTGGCTACAAAAATGTACACATAAATTATATAAAACAAACTTCTACCGCAAAAAGATTAACATATTCTCTTTCAAATCCGTTAACCGTTATTCGCAATTTGTCAAATTTTTAAGTAAAAGTTGTTGAAGCAATTTCTGTATTTTGTTTAAATTTTATAATCATTTCGGTAGAAATAAAAAAATTATTATTATTATAAGAATTTATTTACAATTTTTTGAAATGAGGGTAATCATAAAAAATTTTTTGAACAACTTATGAAAGAGAATATAAAAAACATTTAATGAAACTTAATAAGCAATTAAATATTTTGAGAGCTGGCCGTCTTAATATAATATATTTAAATAAAATTTTGGTGGTAAACGGATATAAAAACGAGCACTTAATTCTCTTTTACTATGATTCACACATATATCAAGCCTTTTTTTATTCACTAAACATTCACATTAATTTTGTATAAAGAAGTGCAATAATCGCCATTAATTTTAGACATTTAATTAGTACATGTAAAATCAATAAAATTAATTCTAAAATATGAGCACCTAGAATGCGCGGCACTTTGTTGTTGGGATAATTGCAATAGGTTTGGTGGGAATGTGTTTGGATCTAAACATAATCAATAAAATATGTTTTTTATAATCTCATAAATATAACATAGTTTTAATAATAACTTAAGACCAAGCCATAATAAAAAGTTTTTTTATGATTCAAGGTTATATAGTTATACATTTATTCGTGGGTAATCAAACATAATTTATCGAATGCAGAAAAGGGGAATACAAAACACGAAAATTTATAAAAATTAATTTATAACATAAGATTATTATTTCTCTCTTATGGGTAAGATCCATTGGGTTAAATTCAAAAAGCAAAGCTTAAATGCATGGGGCCCAACAAGATGAAGGCCATTAAAAGATTTTGGCACGTGCACCAAATCTTACATACGCCTATTTTTTTTAAAGGAGCATACTTAACTATTATTTCTAACTTATACTTATTCCATCTCTTTTTCCTTTATATTTTGGGAATATTTGATAACACAGGTCTACTAAAATTTAGGATTCGGAAGATTAAAGCTGCGGCGATAATGGGACAGGAGCCTTACTCAGGACCATCGGAAATATGGCCAAATTTGGCAAAACTAATTTGCGACCTCAAGAATCTTTAAGAAGAATAATAATTACAATTAAAAATATTTTTTCTATTTATGAAATTAAATTAACTTTAGTTTTTTTTACTGAGATATCGTATAAAGCATATCAAGATCCAACATCCACATTTAGGTTATATGTAATATATTTCATGATTTTCTACCGTTTGAAATAAAGATATTCTTTTTAGCAACAGGTAACTGTTATGCAAGTATTTTTTTCAATATTTTTTAATTTTTATTTCCCCTGTTTTTTTTTTAAATTTTTCAAAATTTTTTAATGTTTATAGCTGGCTTACAAATTTTGGCCAAAAAAAGATAAACAGAATTGAAAATCAACATAAAGAAATATATCCACTGTCTGAGCAAAACAAATTAGGAGATAAATAAATTTTTATTTATTTATTAATTTAAAATAAACTTAAAAAAATGATTAAAAAAAGGATTATGTATAAAATTACAAATAGATATAAAACTTGGTAAGAATTTTTGAGCTACAAGTCGTATTTTGTTTTGATTTGTTATAATTTTTATGGTTGATGTCATTGCACTATGAGAGAATTTTTGAGTGTTTGCTTCTTGGTTATTTCTCTCTGTTGATTTTCTTTCATTGTTAAAAATTTGTATCTCGATTCGTGTGTTGTTCCATTGGATTTCTAATAAGTACATCAAAAAATATTTTTTCGAAACGGTTATTTTTTACTGTATATACATAAAAAAATTACCAATAAATATCTAACATATGCAAAAAAGTTATAAAAGACTTTTTTGTTTAAAAAGTCTAATATGAAAATAAGCATTGATCAATATAGCAAAAAGCAATAATTAAAAACCTTTAAAATGAAGATATGTTCCAAATTCTTTGAGTGAAATTCTGGATAATTTAAGAGTGCAAGGTTTCCAAATGTATGATGTGCTTTGTATAAGAACAGAAGATATCTAAAAATTTTATCATACCATATTCTTATAAAATAACTGGCATGAAAAGGAATCAAACATAACAATTAATAAAATTATATTTTCAATAAATAATTTTCTAAAATATTACTTCTATAATTGCACAAAAACTATTAGGGCAATTAATTGTGACAAGAAGAGTATTTATGCTCATTTTAACACCTTCAATGATTTTATCAACTAATGAGGCATAAGAGGTTGAAGATTGAATGTTCTGAATCATTTTGTTATAATTGCTGGCACTGTGATTTGAATGTTGTAAAGTGCCATTATGGTTATGACTTTGCATTTCACTAAAGTACACAATTAATTTTAATACAGAAATTACATATCATCTGAATTTATTATATATACCTTGCTGATTTAAGTATTGATTCAAGTAAATTTTTATCAGAGTCAAAATTTTGTTCTAAATTTATATTTACTTCTACACAGTCAAAAGCCTAAAAAAATTATATATGCAATAAATAACAAGGTAAATTGGATCAGTTTTCAACTTTGTCCAAGGAATCTATTAATAAATTAGTATATATTTTAGAATATAAATAGTATACATAGTTTAGGTTTAATTTAATTTATGTTAGGCTAAGTGCCCAGTTTAGGTTTAACAGAAATTACACTTTGGCAAATTATAACTTACATGATGACCTTATCCAAAATCTTTTTTGTATTTTTTGAATTATCATATGGGCCTCAATAGATAACAATTAGGGCATGTCAAAACTCCGGAATTCGGGAAGGACTCCGATTCACCGGGAGTTCCAGGGGAACTCCGTTTAAAAATCACTCCCAAAAACCGCCCGGAGTTTTCCGTTTTTAAACTCCGGGGTTTTTTCCCGGGAGTTTAAAAATTAACATTAGCCCATTGGAAATGTTGGAATTGTGTATTTTTTTTTTGTCCAAATTCATTTTTTATAAAAATAAAGTTGTAAATAAATGCAAAAACAGCTGATTATGCAAATATCTCACATTTATAATGTTATTAATTTTGTTTTTTTTAGTTTTTTCATGCTACTTGATATACACTAACTAATTAACTTATGGTCTACATAGAATTTTAGTCGATAATTTATGTATTTGGTGGTAATTTTTTTATTAGACGATTTGTACAACTTGTATTTATTAAATTATGGTAATTTTTATCAAATTTGTGTCTGCTAACGGTGTCACTAAATTTGTCGCAAATGCATTTTATGCATTATAAAATTAATTTTTTTTTCGAATTTTTTTTGCTGTAAAATATAAGTAGTTATTTGGTAAAATTAATCCATTTTTTTAACTTGTCACAATGTCACCAAATTGTCGCAAATGCGATTTATGCATTATAAAGCGAATTTTCGAATTTTTTTCGTGCGGTAAATATTGGTAGTTTTTTTAGTAAAAAAATCCAATTTTTAATTCTAATTTATTAATAAATAAGGTTAAAAACAAAAAAAACTCAAAATTTTTTTTTCAAAATTTAAATAATGGTATTTGCGACAATTTGGAAATGTCACTAGTTGCCTAAAACTAAAAAATTTTCACAAAAATTACTCATATATGGCAGCCCGAACAAAAAAAATCGAAAATATTTATTCAATGTTAAATTATAAAAATTTGCGACATTTAGGTAACATTGACTCAGCAGGCTTCATATTAACAAAATTTGCCAAAATTTATTATTAAATAAGGCTAAAAACAAAAAAAAACTCGAAAAAGTTTTTTCAAAATTTAAATAATGGCATTTGCGACAATTTGGAAATGTCACTAGTTGCCTAAAACTAAAAAATTTTCACAAAAATTACTCATATATGGCAGCCCGAACAAAAAAAATCGAAAATATTTATTCAATGTTAAATTATAAAAATTTGCGACATTCAGGTGACATTGACTCAGCAGGCTTCATATTAACAAAATTTGCCAAAATTTATCAATAAATAAGGTTAAAAACAAAAAAAAACTTGAAAAAGTTTATGTAAGTCAAATTATAGACATTTGCGACAGATAGGTGACATCCAGCAGGCTTAATAATGACAAAATCAAAATTTACTAATAAAGCCTAATTGAGAAACTTTATATAAAGATTACTAACACACGACCGCCCCAACCAAAAAAATAAAATAAATTCAATATTAAATTATTGGCATTTAGGAGAGTTTATTGACACAATTTCAGCAAACTTGACATTGAAAAATTTATTAATAAATAGTGCAAACAAAAATTTCCAGGGCTTAATATTTACAAAGTTATATTTGATATTTAACAAAATACAAAATACTAATTTTTTCCAACAATTATTTTCTTTACCTAAAAAACTATCGTTTCATCGTAGTAAAAACATCTGGTGGCTAAATACTATTTAAAAAAAAACTCACTTTTGAAAATAACTCCAAAAAACCCGCCCGGGCTGAGCTCCAGGAGTTCAAAACGGGAAAACTCCGGAGCATAGGGGTTCCCGCCCCACTCCTTCCATAAACTCCAATTGGAGTTTTAGCAAGCCCTAATAACAATCAAAAAATGGCCAAATTATTGACTATTTTTTCAACCTCATATTTTTCATCTCAAATAATGAGACATATCTTACACAAACATTTAGGTTGTACAGACCTCTAATATGACACAATTATATATTGGTAATTAAAAGTATTATTTTGTTTAAATTTAACAATTTAACTGTATTGCTTATAAACAAAATCATTCTATAATTTTTGTTTATTTAACATTTTTAAAATTTTAAATGTTTATAGCTATATAAGGATTAAAATAACAGACAGATTTAAAAATTTTTAAGATGGAAGGTTTGGTCTTTAAAATTAGCTCATACAAAAATTAGTTGAGCTGTATAGATAAATCAGATTGGTAGCATTAATAAAAACTTTATAGAAAACAATACAGAAGTACAATTTCTTTTATAAAAAATTAATATTGTTTATAAACATAATCATTCCTGTTTTGACTTTTTATACAAATTCTTTAAATAATCATGGCACTTTTTGATAAAAATATCATAATTATATTTAAGTTACCTTAATAAATACTTCATTGCATACAGCACTTGTTAAAATAATAAACTTAGGCAATTTTAATATTTCCATTAGAGCCTTTTCATTAATTTGAACATCTGATAATTTGGCTTCTCCCTTCACCAAGCTAATTGACAGCATGTCAGATGAAAGATTTTTTATAAACCTATAACAAAATTAATAGAATAGAGCATATGAAAAATTAAAAATTTTGTATAAAATACCTTTCTAAACGTTTTATTATTTGATTTTTCACAAATGCCATCAATATAATTTATTAAATTTAAGTTCAGCTATAAAACATCTGACAACCGAATTTATTAGAGTTTAGAAAGGGGTGAGGACTAAATAAAAAATGCTAGAAATTTAAGTAAAATTGCTATGAAATTAATACTTCCACAAATTTATGTTAATAAAGCTACTTGTTTACGCACTAAAAAAATTATAAAATACATTTTTACTATAACTGTATCTATTCATTCAATTTAAAATTAGGCAAAAATGCATATACCTTATATATGTGTTAGTTTGAGTTAATCTAGAGTTAACCCGCAATAAGCACTGCGGGGTTTATAGGCCCCAGCAAAGAAATCTTCAAAAATATAATATATTACGGGCTAAATTTTGCGACTTTTTTCCTAAATATAAAATAAACCAAATTAGTAAATAAAATTTGGTTTAAATGCAATAACAAAATTGGTTTAGAATTTAGAAATTAAATTGGGTCCATATGGACCCCACCTTCTCAATTTTAAGGTTGAAAAACATGTTATTTACTCTATATAAATTTAAACTTAAATATTTGCAACCTTATTTTCTAGTTATAATTAATTTTAATTATTAAGTATACAAAATGTTTGTATTGTATAATAATAATATGAATTATTTATTTTTCTTTTTAAAATATCTAGTTTTTATGGTAAAGAATAGCCAAAAATATTTTATATCAAAATATTTTTTATGATGAAACTCTCTAAATATGTTTTACTAGACGTTAAAACACAATTTTATCAATAACATTGATACATTTAATTTACTGACATGATTTATTTAATGTAATATAGAAATATAAAAAATGTCAATTTTTCAGATCTTTTACTTTGTTGTGACAAATAAAATTTAAAAAATTTATTAATAACAATTTACACTAGTCTATAATTATATAGCCTTCAAAATGATAAAAAAAAAAATAAAGATCCTAGCTTAAAAACTCTTGAAGTTATAGAGATTTGAAAATGGGGTCCGTATGGACCCCACCATAGCATTCGCGTTATAAATTTCTCACCCAACCACTCGCAGGAAAAATAAAAAAATTTCAATTTTTAAAATTTTTTTTTCATGTGTCAAAAATTTGAAATATTCATTAATAATAACTTATAATAGTCTATAATTAAAGAGCACGTATTTTTCTTTAAAATAATTAAAAAAAAAGATCATAGCTCTAAAACTCTTGAAATTAAAAAGGTTTAAAATTGGGGTCCTTATGGACCCCACTGTACCATTCGCGTTACAAAAATCTCACCCTACCATTCGCGGGTTAAAGAAATGTTAGGCTAAGGTTATTTTAAACTTAGAATTAGGTTTTAATTATTTTAGGGTAAGATTAAGGTCAGTATCAGATAAAATATACTAAATTTTGCATGAGAGATAAAATAATAATTACATGCATGTAAAAAGAGAAAACAATTTTAGAATTGTGGTTTAAAAGTTTTAGGGAAAATGTTATGCTATAATTATTTGAAATTTAGAATACAATTAGTATGAGTTAAGATTATGGTTAGTATAAAATCAAATTATATACTAAATTTTGCATGTGAGACATACATGCATGTAAGGCTGCGGCTAGTGGAAAAAAAGTTTTGACGAAAAAAAATTGCACGCATTTGAATAAAATTGAGGCGGCTAGTGTGAAAAAAATTTAAAAAATTATAAATTTTTAAAATTTTAAGAAAAAAATTTTTTAAAAAAAAAATATTTTGTTAGGCATATACTAAAACAACCAGAAAATCTAAATTCTCATTTTTTGATATTAGCCGCTAAAATTTTTTTATTTTAGAAAAATTTTTTTTTACAATTTTGAAAGAAGTATTAGCCACAGCCTAAAAAGAGAAGGCAATTGTAGAGCCTAGGCACTCTGTCATAAAATAGGGGCTAAATTATTTATTATTTGTGTTTACCATTTTTGTGAATTTTGGGTCAAGAACTATCAACCTACCATCATTTTATTAAAATATGTAAACTAGGTAATTTTGTTAAGTATATTGAAAATTTCTGTGATGCCCCATTTTGTTTTTTAGAACTGAGGCCCTTTTGTTGATATCTGAGTGGCGATTAGTCATAGCCAAATATGAACTTTTGATTTAGATGTTCAACTAACTCATTCGTTAATAATTTGGTCAATTAGTAGTTAATATATATAAATATATCACATATGCCCCTCCCCCTTTTTAAAAATCTAAATAGAATATTATGCAAAGGATTTAGCTCTATAATATTTTAAATAAATAGACACAAATTATGATCAAGGGTACTAAGGAATGCATATCTCTGTCCTTATAGGAATTATCTCAAAAAATGGTATCCCCTATCCCCCCCCCCCTTTTAATTAAAAATTTTTTTATTAAAAAAATAAAATGCCTAAAATAAAATTTTTTACATTTAATGGCTCCCCCCCCCCCCCCCCCCCCACCTTTTTACGTAGCTACCTAGGACTAAATTAGTGGTAAAGACCGCACCTCCTATATTCTCATAAGAAATTCCTTAAAACAAGGATCTATGCCCTTTAATGGCTAAATCAAAGCCTAACGACTTAAATTTGCGTCTTAATTAACCTGATGCGTCTAATTTACTCCTTTCTTATTTTATTATCGAAACTTTGTTTCGTATAATTTAATATTTTTTTCATTATAATTTTAGGGGGCATATTTAATAGCTAAATATTAAGACCCCTCGGTATTAGTTTCGATATAATTTTATAAAGGGATGGCCATATTTGGTACACGTAAAAAACTGAATTTTTCGTTTTTTTTATATTAAAAAAAAATTGTCTTAAATTATCGATGGAATCGCCTAAATTACCTCCGCCTGATAAGGGTATGCAGTTAAAATAAAAGTTGGTGCCATTGTTTGTAATAAACATTGACGATAGTTGTCACTTGTTATCTAAACTGATTATAGCCTAAATAAAGCCAGAATAATGAGCCCATTAAAACAAAAAAAAAACGTTAAAAATTAGGCATATTACATGACAAAGACTAAAGTCTCTAAATTTATATTTCTTATGGAATCTTTAACCTGCGAATGGTAAGGTGAGAAATTTGTAACGCAAATGCTATAGCGGGATCCATACTATCCCCAATTTTTAACCTCTATAACTTCAAGAGTTTAATAGCTACTTTATTTTTTATTATTTTAAAGGAAAAATACGTACTCTTTAATTACAAACTAATATTAATTAGAATTTTACATATTTCTATATTTCATTAGATAAATCTCATTCAACTAAATGTATCAGTATTATTGATCAAATAGAATTATAAGGTCTTGAACTTTTTTAGAAGGATTAATAAAAAAAAAATTATAAAAAAATTATTGGCTTCACTTAAAATGAGATATTTTATAAAAAAAAAATTATTCTTATCATTATTATACAATACAAACATTTTATTAAGACTAATTTTACAAAAATAAATCTTTGGGAGCATTTTAATCATACAAACTAACAAATTCCGAAAAATTGTTAGATTAAATGCGCCATACATTAGTGTTAAATGTATCTCAAATATACCATATTCCTATTTAAACTTTAACTTAATTTAATAAAAGCCTTAAAAATGAATCGCTGCAATTCTGCCACAACAAATTCTAACAAAAACATCATCCCTCGTGAAACTTCAATTTCATAATTGAATTATAAAAACAATTAAAGTTAAGGCAGTGCCTGAATTAATTTGGTGACAATATATTGGTTAAAATAAAATTTGTTTTCAAGTTATTCATAAAATGCCTTAAATTCCCTAAAAAACCGACAAATTTATGACATGGCATCTTATATCAAAAAATGATCATAATATAAATAACAAATGTTATTAAATCAAGAAAACAGCTAAAGGTATTCAGATAATCTTTCAAACTCCCGGGTAAAAACTTCCCGAAGGTTATGAGTAATACGAGCTTTACCCTCTCAGGCGCTAAAAATAACACTAAATTAAAGTTGTACTGAATTAGCGCCTTAGCTTATTTAAATACAAAGTTTTTAAATCATTATTGAGACGCCCTTTAAAGCAACTACTTTTTATAATTTAAATTAGAATGTCAATTTTCCTATAAGGGTAAATAATGCAACTTTCGGCCATTTGAAAATTTCTTATTATCGCGGCAAAACCAAAAAATCATCGACTTTTAAATAACATCAATTTTATGCATTTAATTAACCTTTTTTTCCCTAGGTCACCATTTTATTATTAAACAAATTAATGGTAATTGTTAACAATCATTCATATTTATTATGATTTTATCTAAAAGGTTTGATTAATTTCAGTTTTTAAATGCTGATGCGAAAAAATCTAGCCACAGGCACTATTATATATGATTTCGTTAAAGCACAATAGCTCAATTTTTACAATTTGGATTTTCATTGCATCGTGTCTCAATGTCTCAATCTTGGGTTCTTTCCCCTTAAGGCATTTAAATGTCCGAAACTATTTCAGTCGTTACACCATTCCGATTTCTCCCGTTTGTCGACAAGTATCCTTAGATATCCAAGAAATCGAACGGGAAAATAGATTTGGGGACGGATATTTTTTTGGCTTCCCTAATTACAGAGAAGCCCATCGTTGCATATATGATAATTACGAGGGTGATGTCGATAATTTAGATATTGGAAATAATGGAAGAGGAAACGAGTTTGTGGAAGTTGCCTTTAATTGGCCCAACCGGCTATTGGAAAGCATTGATCCGCGAGACGTGAGATTTTACATTTTTAAGAGACGTCCTCATACCTATCACACCTACCTACACCGAGAACGGTCCCGTGAATATGATTTGAACTACGATGATTCGGATGGGTTCGGAGCAGGTGAACGTTCCTGGGCTTCAAATCCATTTCCACCGGGTAACCGGGACTTCGTGACTTACGTGGATACCCGATACACCGGTGGACCACTCAGGTTAGCTCCTACCTCAGATTACCTAGTTTGCCTGAGACTTCCTGGTCAATGGCCGCTAAATACGGAACATTGTCGGGGCCTCATGATAGATATGAAAAGGTGGAGACGGTATTGGCTTTCAAAATATTTCCAAAAACTAAAGAACTTACAGGCCCTACCAGACACTTTTAGGAGTAAGGTGATAAAACCCATCAAAAGATACGTGCATAAAACTTTCCGACAGCTGGGAAACATAATGACGTATGGTAGACCTATCTTTGTTAGGAAAGACAGACGACAACTTAATATTGGTGCCTGCAAAAAACCAGGGAGCGCTTACAATTTCAAACATGCATCTGAAGCTATTTTCAGCTGCAAAAAAAAGCAATCGCCCGCCCCTAACTGGTTTAGCTCAACTTTTGCCGGTGTTTTCAGGAAAAAATCTCCTGGACTCAGAGCTCGCATCAAGCAATTCGTCGGGGACGTTTGGAGTTATGTCACGGTAAAAGTGATTCGAGCCCGAACGGTAGTTGTGAAGAGGTTTGCTAATCTAAAGAAACGTGGGCAACTACTAAATGCAATCTCTGTAAAAAAACAAACGTCGAACAAGTGGTTAAAATCAAAAATACAAACCCTTCAAGCTTTTCACGCGAAAACAAAACGCAGCTGGAAAAATGAATGGTCACCAATACGTTGGCTCTACAGGTTTTTTTATAGCCATTATGATATTTTTTTATAGAAATGATTGCATTGTTTTTAAATGCATAAAAAATTAAAAAAGTAGTAATAACAAAGGTCGACAAAAAATCAATGGGTGTAAAAATAAAATTATGTAACTGGGGGAAATAATCCTCATGATGGTGTAATCCTATGTATTTTTTTCGTTTTGAGAAGTTTTCTCAGACTTTGACTCTTTAGGTATTTATTGAAAAAAATGGCAAAATTTGACCAAATTAACAGAATTTGGGACCTCGAGAATACTAGAGAAAAAATGTAAAAGAATATTAAAATCACTTGTAACTTAGGTTTAAAAATTTAAATGTTTATACCTGACTAACTAAGTTTGATTAGGAAAACAGTTAAAGGATTTGATATTCCCTAAGATGGCAGGTTTGATCTCTGTAGTTAACTCATAACTCTCAAAAAATTGTTGACCTGTTGTGTAATGAGAATTACAATTTTTAGGTATATGAACCTTTTACATCAACATTAGGTTAAACATATTTGACATTCCAATCTAAAGAGGATACGTTATTTTTAAATTAAAATATTATTTGAAATTTAAATTTAGCGTCTTAAACATTATAATATTTTTTTATTTTGATCTTTTATGACATTTTTTTCAATGTTTATAGATGGCTTAAGAAGTTTGATTAGAAATAAAGAGAGTAAACATATTTGGATCCTGGCAGGTCTGGTTTTTGAAATTAGCTCATAACTCTTAAAAATTGTGTAACATAACACAGGTCAACAAATACCAATGTCAGGAATGAGTTTATGAAAACATAAAATACATTCCAATGATGGCCTTATCTCATGTATTTCGGTTTTTTGTAATTTCTTCCGCCTTCGGCTACTTAGATCCGTCCATATCAAAAAAAATGGCTTACTTGACCTTGATGGATTTTACGACCTCTAGAATACCCTAAAAAGAAAAAATTTAAGAATTATTTTTCATATAAAAATCTCTTGTAACTTATATTTGTCATCTCAAAAAATGAAAAAAAAATATTTTAGTATATCAAGCTCTCAATTCAGCATTTTACAGAATACGCGTCTAAACTTAAATACGACACGATATTATATCGATTTTTAATAGAAATATATTTTGAAGTTTGATTTTAACCGTTTAGCTATTGTATATGCAAAAAGCTTTTGATTGCTTTTTGTTTTTTTTAACATTTTTTCTATAATTTATAATGTTTATAGCTGATTTAGTAAGTTTTAATATAAAAAAGGGTAAACGGATGTGATAATCCCTAAGATGGCATGATCTCTATAGTTAGCTGATAATATTCAAAAATTTGTAGACCTGTGTAATATAATATCATTATTTCGTAAGGCACATTCACACTGCCACCACTTGCCTTGTTTGTTTCCCCTACGTCAAATACGTTTCAAAGCTCGCAAAAACAAGTTATTTCAAGATATCAAAGTTGCTTGCTCCAGCGCCTAAAAAGTTAATCGCATGTGATCCCCCTCCCCGGTCGACACCCAAGCCACCGGCTCCTCCCAAGATACAATCAAAACTAAACCGTGGTTTCTTTAATTTCTGGAAAGGTCCGTCAACATCCAACAAGGGAGGTTGCGTGAAAAAGGCGCCAATACCTAAGCCGACCCCGCCGCCGCCAATCAAAAAATGCGACGATGGCCAGTCAGATAGTTACTTCAAAAATCCATTTAATTATGGTGGGGACGGCCGAAGGTCAACGGGACAGGTTCCAGGCTACTTCAAAAGACAAACGGCCGATACGATATCGACGGCAATTAGTCGAGTCGTTGTAAAACCTTCGGTCCTGACCCGTATAAAAACTTGGCTGGCCCGATTAACATGGCGGTCTCGCCTGCCCAAAATTATGTTCGTACGTGAAATGTTTGGGAATCACGTGAATGACTTGTTAGGAAATTGCAATTCCACTTGGTTAGTCATGTTACTACTCTTGCTCAACCTACATCTCGTCCTGGCGGTATTTTACAAAGTGTATTTCTCATAAAACTCGTCAACAATAGTTTCACAACCTGGTGAAGAAGGATTACGCAAAAATTGTAAAATATTAAGTGGTAAAGTTTTATAATTATTTTTAGCACCCTTATTTACACATTTACAGAATGTCTATCATAATTATAAATTAGTAAAAGCGTTTGGAAAGTAACGTAATCAGATAGGTTTTTAAGCATATCAATAATTTATTGTATAAATATAAATAGACATAAGAGAAATCGTTGTGCAATAATTATGTCTCTAAAAAATATATATAAGACTAAAAAATATGAAAATTTAATACATCGAAATTTGTTTATAAATAGGAAATCAATATAAAAAACAAAAAGTGAATATATATTACAAAAAAATCCTACCAAGGTTAATTGGTACTGCCTCTATAAAAATTATTTAACTTTATATTTGGTAGTCCATTAATAATATAATGAAAAATACCAACATAAATCATTTTTGAGGAGGATCACAAACAAAAGTAAAAAATTTATTAAGTGTTAAACACTACTTGCCAAATATTCGAAAAAGACAAAAAATTAATTTTTAATTAATTCTACAAATAATTAATTATAAAAAAACATCATTTTAGAAATAAACCAGATTTCCTTAGTAATGCGCCCCCAGTAAAACAAAATTTTTTTATATAAATTTATATTTTAATCCATTTTCGGGTAGGGCAATCTAAGATGTCTGAAATTACTGGATATAAAACCACAGATATAAACAAAAGAAATAGTATAAAACTTATAACAAACTGTTATAAAGAGCCTTTAAAATAGAAAACTCCATGCTAATATTTTTCAAATGGGTCTGCATCCTCACTTGCTCACTTTTCATGGCCCGATATCGGTTGAGATCATTGAGAACTAAAATGAATCATAAAATTATCCAGATATATGCAAAATTTAATTTTACATATAAAGATCACAATGCTCATTTAAATTATGTAAGAATGTAAAATCATGGCAGATGTATATGTATGTATAAATTATTTATAAAAACTTTAAAAAAATTACAAGTCGGTGGCAAAAGGGTATCAAATAATTCCTTCATCCTAGTAGAGCTCATAAAGTTGTCAACGTATTCAAGATCTAATCTAATGTAAAATAAGAAACAAGAATGGGTTTATAAATCTGTATCCAATTTATTTAATATAATTAACACATAAAGATATGATATAATGATGAATCGATTTTGATTAAATATTGTTCCCTTTTTTTATCATTTAGTGTTTTTAAAAAAGCTAACCCCTTGGTTTCAAAATTGACGGTAAATATGCTAAAACAATAAAATTTGCAAAATTAAATAAAAAATGAAGTATGTATTTAAAACAAAAAATGCATTTTCCTTTTTTATCCAAATTAATTCGTGAAGTGTGATTGAAGTTAAAATATGCATCTAAGCGTTCTAATTATAAATTGTATTAATTACTCTGTTGGAGGTGTTATAAAATCTCCATCAAATTCCGTACTCGCTTGGGTATTGCCTACATCATCTTTATCGTGGTAGGTATTCAAGCGATGATCAACTGGTCCGGCCGACATTTCGAAGCCACCCATGAATATAGGGCCGGTGGAAGCGGCCAAGGCCCGGTCTATTTCATCTGAAAATGAAAAAAAAATTGATTTATCAAAAAAGACGTAAATGTGTCATTTTGTGTATTAAAAAACTAGGCTAAAATCCATTTAGCACTTTAAAATAATAAATCTGAGCATTAAGACTTATAACACAGGTCAACAAATTTTTGAGAATTATGAGCTAACTACAGAGATCAAACCTGCCATCTTAGGGATTTTAAAATCCGTTTACCGTTTTTTCTTATCAAACTTAGTAAGTCAGCTATAAACATTAAAAATTTTAGAAAAAATGTCAAAAAAAAAAAGATTCAAAAACAAAAATAAGTTGAAATTTTTTTCTTGCATATTCATAACAGCTAAACTTTTAAATTTAAAATTTAAATAATATTTTTATCAAAACCGATAATATATTGTCTATATATTTGGATGTAAAATATACTGTATTAACTAAATGCTGATGTAAGTGATATACTAAAAAATTTTATTTCTCATTATTTGAGATGATAAATATAACAAGGGATTTTTACATAAAATAAATTTTCTTAAATTTTTTCATTTTAGGGTATTCTAGAAGTCGCAAAATCTGTCAATTTGGTCAAAGCCATTTTTTCAATATGGACAGATCTAAGGAGCGTAAGAAATTACACGGAATATATATGATATACGGCCATCATAGGAATGTATGCTTTTATGTTTTCATAAATTTATTTTTTCTGATATCAATATTTGTTGACCTCTGTATAAACAAATAATATGAGTTAAAAATTTATTGCTATTTGATAATTAAAAATAAAAATAGATTTTTTACATCACTATGACAAATTGTCCTCAATAATATATATAAAAGTTAATCTCTAAAAGTATAGAGTCAACGAGTTTGTCATTCGTAAGTAAAAAATGATAAAATGGCATATAGTGTTACCATTCAAATTAGCGGTAGCTGTATCCACTTCCATCCTATCATCATCGGCAAGGGAATCGACAGTGTGATGCATTGCCGACAAAATCTTGTTTGGGGCTTCTTTAACCGAGGACGTTCCGCAAAGCTGCGATTTCATGTTTCTTGTTTTAGCTAATTTAAAAATGAATTAAATTAAAATAGGTTGTTTTATAGAGTTGAGACCGCAATTTAAATAAAAAAATTTAAAAATTATTGACTACCATTTAATATAATAAATAAAACTCGAAGGGTTTTGCTTTAAAAATATAGATAGAAATGAAAAATCCCTTTCTTTAAAATATATTTTCTCTTCATATATACCACTCTCCTCCCCGCTTCCTAGTTTTTATTCAATTTTTAATAAAACAAAAAAATACGTCTAAATGAGCTTTTTCCAAAAAACATTTTAAAATTAAAATTAAATATATAATTAACGTTTATTATAATAAAAAAAACTGATTTAATATGAATCAAATAGGGTTTTATATTTAATATATTAATAAACAAATAGGACACGTTCAATGTTAAATAAAGAGATCATTACTAATTAATAATATAAATTACATGATTCATCCCCGATTAAATTCTTGTTCAGCATAAGCAAAGAAGCCGTTTCGTCGTTATAACACCGTGTATAAGTTACTTCTACGGTATTTTTCTTTATACTGCCACTTGAAGTGGCATAAGATATATCCTTTTTACCTATCGGTAAATTGTTTTTAACATTTGCTGCTGCAGAAGAACGCAGGTGTGTCTCATTACTAGGTTTAAATTCTTTTCTCTTTTTAGGTTTAGGGTATTCCTGTATTAATAAATAAAGGTTAAAATAGGGTTTTTGGGGGAAAACAAACTAATTTAAAACATAAAAAAATGGAAATAAGCATAGATATTTTTGAACAAATTATAAGTATATTTATAAGAAAAGCAATATATAGGTATATGATATTTAAAAAATAAAAATAATTGATACTCCTAATTTCATAGACAATTTTTCAGTGGCATGAGTTGGAGTAGAGGGATGGTAATGGTTATCATTCATGGCCGTGGTGTCAGTACCTCCAATCGACAGATTTGCTTTCCCAGTCTTTGTCGAAAATTTTGGAAGTGTGGCTGTGGAAAATGAATCATATTTTGTGTCAATGTCTTTGCTGCCGGACTTTGGTTTACGAGGTTCAATGGTTGTAGAACTATTCGGGGAAGCCTTTTTAATTAGGAGAGGTTTAGAATCGATATCTTTAAGCCCAGTTGGTGCCGGCTTATGTGCATTATCACGAATTGGTTGCTAATATATAGAAAAATCAAAAAAAAAGATAAACAAAAGCCAATGGAAAAGGGGAAAAAGTTAGATATGCACAAAATTTGACATAAAGTCAATCTAAAATTATATTAATCAAATGTATTTAGAATACCATATAAAAATGTATGTATAAATGCAAAATTTTTATTTCACAAAACCACTTAAACCTGTCTAAAATTATTAGTGTTGTTTGCCATAATGTTCTCCTGGTTCGAGGAAAGAAGTGTGGTAGCTTGAGGCAAAGAGGTTGACGTATTCATGGCGACAGAGGCCGAAAAAGTGGGCGAAAGTTGGGACGATGGAGCGGAAACTGAACCAGTCATGAGTATGAATTTGGAGAGGGACCAGCTTTGCTCAGCTGCTTTCACGTTAACGTTCGGTCCACCGTCAGATGAAGAAGTTATGAGGCCGGAGCTGGGTAGGGAGGTCGTGCTCGTAAGGTTGAGAGATGAAGATACGCTGTAATTAGACGTATTATGAACAAAACGTAGTCTGAATATTTACTGAAAAAATCTAAAAAAAAATGTTTTTAATATTTTATAAAACATTAATTACGGTTGCATGTAAAAGAAGAGTTTTAAAAAAAATTGCAATTTAATTTTATAGAATTTAAAAAAAATATTAAGAAGAGATCGAAAGTTTTATTTTTAATTACAATTATTGCCCTCTTACATAAAGAAGAATTACAATCTTGAAATAATTGGTACACACAATTATGTGCTAGAGCTGGAGAAGTTTGTCTAAAGATTTAGTCGGTTTGAAAAATTGCTTATTGTTTTAATAATATATTTAAATTTTGGAATTTAGGGTATTAATGTAGAGAATGTAAATATTAGGTTGAGCATGTTTATTCGTTGTAATTAATGCATTTTTGCTGGCAGAGCTGTATAACGTTAATGTGGCGCTTATTGATAGTTGGCGAATAGTTTAATGATAATGCTGGGTTTTCGAAGACTCTTAAACACGTTATTAATAGTTTTTAGTATTGAGTTTTTATGTTATCTTTAAAATTTTAGCTGTTAATAAATTTGCTAGTATTTACTAAAGCAAATTTTTTTAAATGTCTATAAATTGGAGGAATATTATGATGAAATTAAATGATTTGAATTTGTATAAAATTTTAAATTGTTATTTTTTTAATGTAATAAATTATTTTTTTGTAAGCTGGTTTCAAAATATAGATAATAGATACAAATGCGAAAAATATTAACTTTATAAGTCTGCCAGCAAAAATAGTGCGTTAAATGAAAAATCACACAACCTCTTACAACCAATATAGAAGCTCAACCTATATTTACCACATCAAAACGTTCCAAATTAAAAATATATCAAAAAAAAAAAACAGCATTTTTTATACCAACAAAACTTTTAGAAACATTTCTCTGGTACCTCAACTATGGCACCATCTAACTTTGTGTACCATGTCAAGATTGATTCTTTCAACATTGGACATTCTGGCAAGATTGTTAAGATACGACTCAATGAACACTAAACTGCTAAAAAAATAAGCTTCACATTAGCAAAACATTTTCCACAACTTTAATTTTTGCAAAAAATTGTATATACCAACGTTTTTGAAGGTTAAGATTAATTTCATCTCAATCTTATACAGAGAATTTTAATTAAAACAATGTCTAAACAAGACTTCGAACTTTGTTAAAAACTTAAATTTTAAAAAATAAAAAAAATTAATAATCTTATTTCCAAACAATTACTTATGTATTTTATTGTGTGACTGAAATAAATATGTAATTTTTATAAATTAGGTAACCACTTGTTAGTAAAATATCTTTAATTTTGTATTTTGAATTTGTATGATATATTTATTATTTGTGAGTATTATGAATGTTAAAATTTTATATCTTGTTTTATAACAAATATAATAATTTTTACTAATGGGATGGCTCATTCGTGGCGAAAGAAAATGCCGTTGTCGTCAGATTTGTAATAGAAGACACACTCTGGGCGGTGGTCTGTGTCGAAAGGTAAGATGGACTTTTGGTCAAGGGTGACAAAGGATCAATTGGGAAAAATTTTTCGTATTTCTAGAGAAAAAAAAATCAAATTTAGATAATAGAAATATTGCTTTAGTAAAATTATTTGTTAATTCATACTTTCCCATTATCATAACATTATTTTATTTTTTATATTACTTTGAAAAAGACCAAGATGTCAAAATATACAAGTTAATCTATTTAAAGTTATTCAATTATGATAATGATAAATTTTATAATATCCATTCTATCTTCAAAATCATGATAGTGCAAATAGAAGTTAAACCTTGAAAAATAATTCATTCTCGGTTTTACTGGAGCCAGATGAGGTGCCAATCGGCGAAAGAGTAGTTTGAGGTTTAGGCCGACCCGTATTTGTAGAAATGCTAGGTTCGCGCTTAATTGCAACGTTATTTGAAACTGAATTAATTGATGATATTGTTGATTTAACATCGATCGAGGCTCGTTTATCAGACACACCACTATAAGAGGCTGGCAAATCTCGAGGAATTGATTTAATCTCTTTATTGCTTGCATCACTAAATAAGTTTATAGGAGTTTTCAAATTATATTTCACACGTTATGCTTGTCAATTTTAATATAATTAAAAATC
This sequence comes from Acutogordius australiensis, assembly GCA_030555515.1. Lineage (NCBI taxonomy): Eukaryota > Metazoa > Nematomorpha > Gordioida > Gordea > Gordiidae > Acutogordius > Acutogordius australiensis. The sequence goes on along the minus strand of CM060242.1, from coordinate 13,655,513 downwards.
TTATTGAAAAAAATAGGTAAATGTATTTTACGAGGTAATTTTGCTGCTAGAAATAGGATAGGATAAAGATGGCAAGGTGTCTAAAACACTAGATTTTCTAATGTGCCCAGACATTTCTATTTCCTTGATTGGTGGTGGTATGTAAGCAGGAACTGAGAGAAATTGGCTAGGTTTAAACTATGTTTTAACACAAATTATAAAAATAAGATCAATCATTTAATACCTGCAAATGAAAATTCCTAAAAAGTGTAATTCCGTTATATATGTAGTTATAAGGTTTTGTAGGCAGGTATTGGCAAATTAACTAAAAAATTAACTAATTTAAATTAAATTTTTTATCGCGTCAAGGTTAAATTTATCTGCAATTACAAATTATATAATTAATTCGTTTTAAAAGTTTAATTCATTTATCACTTACTTGAACTAAGTATGTTTTTGAACTTACATGCAACATTCCTTGATTCAATGAAATATTTATTATTTTATAAACTTAAAGCTAGGGAGTTCTTTTTTAGCAGAAAAACAAAAAATTATTGTCATAAGCTGGCTTTAAAAAATATATAAAAAAATCTAACTAAATTAATTCATGATTAAATGAAATACATTTATTAAACCGTAGTTAATGAACACTTATGAAAATTTACAAAGTTATGGTTCATTTTTATAATATTAAACTATAACTGTATTTTAGTTAAGTTATCAATAGTTTGTTTACCCATCTTTGGCTGTAGGGCATTAAACGATTATAAATAACTTAATGTGCTAAGGAGTTAAGCGATATGGTCATGCTTAAAATAGTGTCTTGTTTATTTAGGTGCAAAAAACAATTTTTTTAAACAAATTGCAATGGTTAATTAAACCTCAAACCAACTCTATATAAAATACCTCCAGGTGTTTACATATTATAAAACATAATTTGTTAAAAATTTATTTCATTATTCAACCAATTTATTGCCTTGTTTTGCTTAATGCCCAACATATATATGCCAGTTTCAAACACTTACATTCTTAAAAGTAAGAGCTTATGGCTCATTTTATATTACATAACACATTGAGGAATGTTTATAGCTAAAAAATTAATTTCTTTAAAAATTAAATTAAAAAAAATATAATACCATATATATTGGGGTGCAAGTTTAAAATTTATTGTTAATTTTAATAGAATTTATGTTATGATATTTAGAGCACAAGGGACATATTAAAATTCTTTTAATATTATATAAACAAACTTTAGTTCTGGTTGATGGCATAAGGATAATATATAAGAAAAAGTAATGAATCTTGTAAAAGTACAACCACAGAAAATGTTCTGGTCATCACTCTGATTTTTAGGTTCCTTTTTAGAAACAAATTTTTAAAATTATTATGAGATGCCCTAATTACTAAATAAATAAAATTTATATTTTTTATATTAAAAATTGTAAATCTTTTACAATGTATTATTATAGTAAAACCTCTTTTTTGTAGTGAAATGAACAAAAGCCAGTATATTTAATTATGTTGGCCTCCTTAGCTTTGGTGCTCCTTTTTTCACATAAAAGACCAGCTTTTTGACCACTAATTAAAATTTAATGTTTAATGATATATTTGAATTATATAAAAATTTATTTTTATTATTACCAGGTAACATGAAAATCATTTGGACATTCAAATTTATGGCAAGCCATGCAAGCTCCCACAATTTTCCTATCATTTGTTGTTTCCTTATTTTCACAGATGTAACACACCTTCAAAAATATAAATTTTATAATGACTATGAAATAGTAAAAATAATCAAGAATTAAAGTTTGTCACTTTATTGTATCTTTCTTTTGGTATTTTGCTAATAATAATAGGTTCCATAGTTTTAACATCACCAAATTCAACCTCGGGAATGTAAAGAGCACATATAACATGAGCCCATTCTATAAAGATTGCAAATTTTTTATTAGTTACCCTTAGTATCTGTCCTTTTAAGGGCCCCATCAGGGTTAGGACATAGTTTACAAACTACCTTAGACTTGTCACCCTTATATTCACATTTTTTACAATACCATGACCCGGAAGGTACAACTTCAATACCATAACAAGCTATATAAATAAAAACATTATAAAAAATATTTGCTAAATCGTATATATTTTATAAAATACCTTGATGAACAGCAACATTGCAGCCTTTGCCGTCACAGTAGACTAAAGGGTTATCTGCCCAACCTTGCTCATCTGAGCATACGCAGCAACCTCCAATCATTTCTTTCATAATGATTTTTTTATAATTTAACCACGATCAATAATTTTTCAGCTGCTTAGCATGGGCAACCAAATTAGCTAACGAGGAAAATATAAAAAAATAATAAATAGGTTAGGCTGCGGCTAATACTTTTTTCAAAATTGTAAAAAAAAAATTTCCAAAATAAAAAATTTTAGCGGCTAATATCAAAAATGATAATTTAGGTTTTTTGGTCGTTTTAGGATATGCTTAACAAAATATTTTTTTTAAAAAAATTTTTTTCAAAAAATTCTAAAAATTTTTAATTTATTTTCACACTAGCCGCCTCTATTCAAATGCGAGCAATTTTTGTTAAAACTTTTTTTTCCACTAGCCGCAGCCTTATGCACGCAATTTTTCGCACGGTTTATAATTTAAAATCAAAACTGCTTAAAAAATCAATTAACCGTACCCATCTCTAACATATTATGAGCTACCTTAACGTAATCTGGGCTAGACGTAATCCGGGAGCCAAAGGAGAAGGTTATTATTCGCCATTGAGGTGCCCGGAGGAAAAAGAAGGGGATAATTATTAATAAGACCTATTTAATTATTGAGAAAAAAAGTTAATAGTTAACATTCGATAGGGGAATGGGGCAAGAAGAATAATTACTTATAACTTTTTTATTTATTTCGAACATAATTAATTTTTGTTAAATCCATTTAATCAAAATAAACTCCATCAATTCCTTCCAGCACCAAACCAACACCGATAACTTTTTACCATAAAAACCAAAAACTAGATTAAATTAATCTTTTATTCTTCACTAGGTTCCGTGCGCGCGTAAGGCGTGTGCGCGCGCACGACATACCTTAATATAATTTTATTCTTCCGATGCAAAATTGCAGGCAATTCTACAACCGCCTTTTGTTACATACCTGTAGGAATAATTCGTCTAACATGCAAAATTTAGTATATTAGTTTATCTAATACTAACGTTAATTTAACCCAAACTAAATAAATCCTAACTCTAAACTTTAAACATTCATATCTCAAACTAACATCTATCACAATCCGAATGGATAGATGCAGTATCAGTAATGTAAGGATTGCATTTTTCTAAAATTGCATACCGCATTTTAGATTTAGACTATTAGTTAACTAAATAAAACGAGGAAAATAAATTGGTAGGCAATACAGAAATTTTTTTAAGAGTTTGTTATGCTTTTAGAAATAGCCTAAACATGTCTTGTTAAATCTAAGAACACTAAAGTGAGACAAAAACGATTGGTGGGCAATGCAGAAAAAATATAAGCTCTTAGGAAAATTTATAGAATAGCCTACCTATAATATATTTTAATATGGCCCAAATAAGTTTTAAAATTTTGCATTTAAAAAAATGTTTTTTAATAAAGTATATTTTTTCACAAATTTTTTTTTTCGTGTATTCATCAAATATAATTAATATGAATTTTTTTAGACTAAGATTGCTTATGTTTAGCCCATATGTCAAAAAAACTTCTTTTCTCCCATCTAATTTAGTGTAATTTGCCCACCAAAATTGTCTACATTCCGCATTTTCTTCTGACAAGTAGCTTGTCCTTATATTTATAAACTTTTTAAAAAAATTTATTTGCTTATAAGATTCATTAAATCAGGCACCCCAATAATGAATAAAATTATCTTTTAAATTACTTGAAAATCTGATAACTTTCATTTTATATAAATAAAACTCAGCTTAAAACATATGAATTACTGTATTTAATATATTAAAAAAATATAAAAACCATATTTTTTTTATTTTTTATAGGTATTAAAGTAAAGCGAGACTTCCATTCATATATAAATCACGTAAACTGATTCACCTTGATCAATCGCGGTATAAAACATTCATAGACCCAATTTTTCTAAAGTAAACCCATAATAAAAACATTCTTAAGATCAAATTTATTTTCCTATACAAAAATCTTTAAAAATAGAATCTAAGATATCCTCGGTCCCTATCGGAAGGTAAAGTGGCAAGGGTCCGTCAGGGTCATTAGGATTGTTGGCATAGGCAGAATAATCTGTATCAGTCATACCAACCGTTATTAGAGAAAGATTTCGTGCAGCCCGTTGAAGGTTTCGAGCAAGCACAACGTAATTTATTTCGGCAAAAGGGAGATCTCGAAATTCCCGTAAATACTTGAGACAAACTTGCAAATGATTTTTTTGTCGTTGACTATGAATCAAGGGATGTTCCTTGGAGAGGTCACCGCATCTATAAAATAGTTTACAATTATTGTAAGGGAAATATTATAAGGGCATAGCAAATCTCAGTCTGTTAGCAAAACAGTCATACGGTAAAATACGAAAAAAACTAATAATTACGAATATATTACGTTCAACTAAACCTATATTTTCAAAAAAAAATTCTGTCCCCTTCTGTCTTTTTACGTTTTTTCCGAGGAGGAAGAATTAAATAGTTTTTTAAATAACCTGCCTTTTGTTATTAACAGTGAGATGAAACATAAGAGATACAGTATCTAAGCCATTAAAATATTTACGAAAATTACCAATAATTGTCACATACTTAATAATTTTGATAAATTTCCAAATTTTAATTAATTTATTTCAGAGTCTAATTAGTTAAAAAAAACCAAAAAATAGGTTGTTGGCTTTTTAATTCACATTAATTGCCTTACTATATTTTATACTAAACAATTGTATAAATACTTTACTTTAAATTTTTATAACACAGGTCGACAAATGTCAATGTCAGAAAAAAAGTTTTAAAATTGAAATAAATACATTCACATGATTGACTTATTTTAGGTATATTTTTCGTTTACCGTAGTTTCTTTCGCCTCGGCTATTTTGCTGCGTCCATATCAAAAAAATGGCCATTTTTAATCGAATTAAAGGATTCGGCGACCTCGATAAAACTCTAGAAAGAAAATTCGGGATTTTTTTTTCTTAGTTTTTTATCTCAAATAATGAAAAATAAAATTTCTTAATATATCAAGCTCTTACATCAACATTAAGATTATAAAATATACTTAGCACCCCACTCTAAATAGGACCAAATATATTATCTTTTTTAAATTTGAAGTTTAAATTTAACAGTGTAACTATTTTAAATAAAAAATTAATATTTTTTTGTTTTTGTTTCTTTTTTGTTAGCTGACTTTGATTAGAAAAATTAGCGATTTAATCCCTAAAATGCAGATTTGGTCTCTGTGGTTAGCATAACTAAAAATTTGTTGACCGGTGTAATTTGTATTAAAATTACTATATAACATTTATTAAAGCGTTATTGCATGGCTAGATATATTTTCCAATTAATATGAGTAAAAAGCTGCTAATTGATAGAATTTAGTGAATCAAAGTCTTTTTTAAATTAATTTAATTAAATACCATGTATCACTTTATGAGGCTTGGTTTACTTAACTGGAGTGCATATTTGGATATTTAAAAGATCGCAATAAGGACTTTTATAACCTTTAAAAATTATAGCATATTAAAAACTCTGCTGATTAAAAAATTGGAGAAAAAAGTCATATTAGTATAAACTTCTACAATTTTCTCCTTTTTTAGACCATGTAATCAACATACAAACCAAAAACCCTTAAAATTAAAAAAACCTCTAGAAAATTACGAAACTTCTAAAAAAATTACAATCTGATAAATAATTTATTTTTGGAAAATAATTTGATAGATGCTAAATCAAATTAAAATTTATATTACCCTAAATTTTATAAATGTAAAAAAAACATGTTAAAAATTTTTTACCAAGTAGATTTTATTACACAGGTCCACAAATCAATGGCACAACCGTGAATTTTATGAAAACATAAAAGAATATATCCCCATGATGGCCTTATCTCATAAATATAATTTGTTTTTTTTAGTTTCTTCCGGCTACGGCTCCTTACATCCGTCCATATCAAAAAAGTCGGCTTTTTTGACCAAATTGACAGATCGAGAATACCCTAAAAAGAAAAAATTCAAGAATCTTTTTTTCATTTATAAATCCCTTGTAACTTATATTTATCATTTCAAATAATGAGAAATAAATTTTTTTTAAAATATTAAGCTTTTACATCAGCATTTATATAATACAAAATATTTCGCGTCCAAACTTAAATACGACACGTTATATTATCGGTTTTTAATAAAAGTATGATTTGAAGTTTGAATTTAACAGTTTAGCTGTTATAAATATGCAAAGAAAAATTTCAATTTATTTTTGTTTTTAAATCTTTTTTGAATTAGCATTTTTTTTTTAATTTTCAATGTTTATGCTGACTAACTAAGTTTGATAGGAAAAACGGTAAACGGATTAAAAAACACCTAAGTAGGCAGTTTTAATCTCCGTAGTTAGCTCATAATTCTCAAAATTTGTTGACCTGTGTTATGATCAAAAAAATTATATTGACACTTACATTTGAGCGAGGGCGTCAATTAACTTAGTCGTAAGAAAATCAATATTATGATTGTCTTTGCAGGAAATGGGAAGGAGATTTGTGAAATGTTTTGTTGAGAGGCGCAAAAAAGTGTCAATCTGTTCGTAATTTTTGATAGTTTGGGAATTAATTAGATCCGATTTATTAATGATACATATGATTTTCTTCTCTAAACTTCGCACCAAGGGTGGCTCTTCAAAATATAAAATATAAAACATAAAACACAATAACAGTAACATAATCTTATAAAACATGTCAACAAATATATATGCCTGAAAACACAAAAGAATGCAATCCCATGATGGTCTAATCTCATATATGTTTTACGTTTTTCATAGTTTCTTCCGTCTTTAGCTCCTTAAATCCGACTTTAACAAAAAATGGCCTTTTTTGACCAAATTGACAGATCTAATAAAAAGAAAAAATTTAAAAATCTTTTTTGCATATTAAAATCACTTTAACTTATATTTTTAATCACAAATAATGGAAAAAAAATTTATGATATCAATCTCTTACATCAGCATTTAGATAAAAAATATTTCGCGTCCAAACTTAAATACGACACGAAATATTATCGGTTTTTAATTAAAATATTATTTGAAGTTTAAATTTAACAGTTTAACTATTGTGAATATGCAAAAATAAAATTTGAATTTAATATTATTTTTTAAGCTTTTTTGGTTTTTTAACCTTTTTTTTATAATTTTTAATGTTTATAACTGACTAACTAAGTTTGATTAGGAAAAACGGTAAAAGGATTTGATATTCCCTTAAATGGCAGGTTTGATCTCTGTAGTTAACTCATAACTCTCAAAAAATTGTTGGCCTGTATAATATATTTTTATTTATAAAAATAGAAATACCACAATAAATATACATAAAATACATATTAATAATATTTTGATAACAAATGGCTACCATCAATTTTTAATATAAAATAATAATTGCCTTTTTTAGTTATCCTTTTCTAAAAACTTTAAAAATCAGAAACAATTATGGGATGGATATGTACTTCTTAATTTTGTTTTTAAAATTTTCAAAATATCTTTTATTTTTTAGGTCTTATATTGTTGTAATACTATTTTTAACAAATTTAATAAAAAAAAAATTATAAATCATACCACATACTTAATTTATTTATAATATAAAATGAAATAACAAATAAGTGGAAAAAACAATTGTTAAATTACCTTTATCACCGGAAAATTTATTGTGATTAACTTTAAGCGGATCGAGGAGATGAATATAATTGCGAGTGTTCAAATTATCACCGGAACCTTTGAAATACTCAGAATTTTGGCCAAATATTGTGTGAGGTTGAATCCCAAGTGTTATTTCAATGTAATAAGTTAAAAGTTTTTCCCATAAGGCATACAATGTTTGGATGTTCTTTGAACATAACTGGTTGAAATTGCTACGAATAAAGGTTGCATTATCCAATTCTAGCAATATAGGTAATTGGGCAGCTATATATGTTGCATCAATCATAAGAACAATGATATCGGATTTAACGATGCTACAACATATATAAAATCCAAAATTTTTAGAATAAATTAAGTAGCCAATCCAATCAATTGTACTATCTGTCCATCTTACAAAATTCTTCGTTTTTATAATCTTTTTTTGTTTATTAAAGTGCTTGGCGATCTCATAACAAACTAAAAAATTTTTTAATATTTTTTTATAAATAAAATGCCTCTTTTTTAAAAAATGATAAAATATTAATGGCAGTTGCCAACTAAAATTTCTGACGTTCGATTCTAAGAGGTAAATTCAACACCTTAAAATTTTAAGAATATTATTCAGTTTCGGAGTTAACGGTTGAAGCTATATAAATGAATAATAATGTAATAAAGTTTTAAGTCTCAAAATCAAAAAAGATCACATTTGACTTCGCGACATAATATAATGTGTACCGAGGTAAAAAGCAAAAAAAACATCGGTTATAAGACAAATTACAGTTGTTAGATTAACCAACGTGCCCAAAACGTAATCTACTATATATACAAACTTAAAGTAATATACCCGATTTTAAATGGACAATTATTTATTAAAATTAAATGCCACTTGCTAATAAAACATTAGGTAAATTTTGTCGACCTGTATCTAGATATTTTTAAATACCAAAATAAACACCACCTAGCTTTTGCTCGTTTAATGCCTTCGCTTTCAATCTCATCTTGGCATAAAGTGTTGTTCGACTTGATGTTTCTAATACCTGCCGTATCTGTGTATATAACTGGGTAACCTCCTACAAAAAAGCAATATAACAACATAACACAGGTCTATAAAAATAAAATTAGCTTACAAGATTGGTTACATTAAACAAGCTTTGTTCTAATAACATAGGTCTACAAAATTAAACTAAGATTGCACCGGTCAGTTCTGATTATCAAACTTTTTCCCATTTTTCGCAAAACAATTTTTTTCTTTGTACATATAACAAAATAATAGCAAAAAATAACACTTGTGAGTTCCGAAAAATACTCGAAAAATAATTTTTTAAGTAAATGATTATAAAATTGAAAAAAAAAAAAAGTTAAAATAATAATAGTTTCTTTTAATTAGATTGGTGAAAAACGTTAAAATTTAAAGCTCCAAAACAAATCTTTAATTTATAATGTTTTAACAAAACCTCAAATGCTCAACTGTTTATAAACATAAATATAAGAATTGTACAAAAGTATATTTGACACCAAGCTTAGTGTAAATTATATAAAACTTTTCAAGCTCTATATATGGACAAAAACATTTTCATGTTAAAATTAAATTAAAAATATATGCATTTTTTCAAACAAACTTATAAAAGAAAAACAAAGAAGATCTAACATAAATTTTGCTTTTTTTATATATACAATTTTATTTTAATTTTTAGAAACATATCAATGTGATGAAAAAATTAATTTTTACACAAATTTTAACATTTCATTTTTTAAGAAAAAAGAATTAAAGTTTAAATTAATTTCAATCAATAAAAATTTATTTATATCATTTAAGAGATTCCGAAATTGCAACCAAAAAGGTAACTCTTCAAATTTTTCGCCTTTTAATGATCCACAATTAGAATCGTTAATATATTGTCTGCAACCTCAAAAATTTAAGAGAATAAATTAATAACTTTAATAAAATCAACTACTACAATTTATCTGAAATAATGGAATCAAGCTTCAACATTCATAGATTATATAAAATTTTGCACGCCCATTAAAAAATACGATATTTTAACGGTTTAATGAATTCGACAAATTATATATATAATTTTCTTAAATTTTTGTTTTTGACTCTCATTTGTTTTTTTTATTTTTTCATAAATTAAGCGCATTTAAATTTAATTCATTTTAGTAAATTTTTTTTTTTTTAATTTTTTACTTTTATAAAAAAAATATATGCTCATAATTACAATTGGAAACTTTTTGTAAAAATGGGTTTTATGCCATAAATATAAATTGCTAAAATTTTTCAAAAAACTGAATGAACTCAGAACCCGCCCATAATCATAGCTGGCTTAGAAATTTTGACAAAGGTAAATGGATTTAGAAAATCCTTAATTACTAAAGTTCTAGTAAAAGCCCTTTTAAATTTCATTCATTTATCTGAAAAATTTTAAAAGTTCTAAATTGTTTAATTTAGGTTTTTTACTTCAAAATTTATTAACAAACATTTTTTTAATTTTTTTAGTCGCGTGTGCTATAGCTCTAACAATAGTTAATTTTATTTTAATTTTATACTAATCTTTATAAACATAGCTGATAATCAGTCAACTAAATTTATTTAAAAAAAACGATGTTTTACATTAAATATTTTGAAAACTTTTGATTTTTATTTTTTCGAGAAATGAATGACTCTGAAAACTAGCTTATATACATTAAAAATTTGGAATTTGTGTTATATGAGTGTAATAATAGATTTTTCAGTTATCAGAAATTTTTTGTAATTATGTAAATTTTAAAATTTTTTTAGTAGTTTACCTTTTTAAAATTATAATCCAAAAAAAACAACAAACTATATAGCAAAAATTAAAAAAATATTCAAAAAAGCTAGGTTTTCTGAACCTGGTGGAGAGAGGTTGATTATACAAGACCAATAATAAATAACTTTATAATTTTAAAAATTAAATGACAAAAACCAGTAGGTAAAAAAAATTTAAACGATATATATATAATTACCCAAATCACAAGTTATCTTCAAAATGTCACGAGTGGTTCCAGGAACGGCAGAAACTATAGCGTTTTCAGCTTGAGTAATTTTGTTAAATAAGGAACTTTTTCCAACGTTAGGAGACCCTTATTTATTTGAATTTAGTAAGTAAAAAATGATGGAAGCTAAAAATGAAAGACTTAATAGCAATACAATAAAAAAGAGTATTACAAAAGTAGGCTTTAAATATCAGATTCTACCAAAATATTCTAAATTTACCTAAAAATGTTATGTGAAATCCATTTGCAAGCCTGTCACCCCGCGTTTCAGAATTGTGTAAAAACTTTGAAATATCCTGATACAGTTCGTCAATGCTAAGTTTTATTTGGTTAGGGCCACCGTGTTCGTAATCAATTTGATGCTCTTCACTGAAATCTATCAACATTTCTAAATTGGCTTGGGCCTATTACACATATGCCAAATAATAATTAAACAAAGCAAATTATTTATAAAATGGAAAAAAGATTTGAAGAGGTAAAAACAATAATAGTAAAAAGGTATGTTTATTATTTGTATTAACGGCATCTTATTCCTTTAAAATAAAAGAAACCTTGATAATGATATGCCTCCACTTGGTATATAAACTTTTTAATTCACCGTCAAGCATTCTAATGGCGGCTTTCCTTTGTTGCTCTGTTTCAGCTTTGATTAAATCAGATAAACCTTCAACCTCTGTCAAATCCAATTTCCCGTTGTAAAAGGCCCTAAGATAAAAAAAACAGATTGATTTCCTTTTTCGCACATAAATTTAGAAAAAATATTCTTAGCATGCCCTTCCTCGACAACCTTTTTCCAGGTTGGCCATACATATTTAGGTGATAAAGTGGTAAGTTGGGCAAATAAATTTTTGCCAAATAAGTAAAAAACTCTTACATGGGATTGTTAGGTCTTATAGCTCTTGGCCTAGCATAAATAAAATTAAACTAAAACTTTAAAAAATTTTCCATATAACCACCCAATTCATATAGCTCCTAATTTAATCTATTTTGGGAAATTTTTAAAGTTATGCTAAGAAAAGTCAATTAAAAACACATGTTATAATTAATTACCAAGATATTCAATATCTTACCCATCCTTTCTGATTTATCAATGTCATTTTAAGGCATCACGCCAATCTAATTCTAATCTTCAAAATATAATATAAAGTTTTTTCTTCTTTTAAAAGTCAATTTTGTAACTCATGGACATTTTGTTTTGGCGCAAAAAATAGATTAAAATAGGCTGAAAATATAATTTCTAATTATTTTTAAGACAAATTTTTTTTTAAGCAAATAAAGTCCTTTTAATAAGATTTGAACTCTTTATTGCAGAACAAAATCTTTTATTTCTTGTTTTAAAATAGGTAATATTTTTAAATTTGGTAGAAACATTGTTGTAGGGTACCATAAATAAAATTATTATTAGTTAGAAGTTGCCAATCAAAAAAACATAAGGGCAAACTTCCACCTCCCCAACCCCCCACCCTTTTTATTTATGCCTACCACTATATGAAAATAATATAAATAATAAACATATTTGCATAAACATAAATTATTGGGCAATACCATATATATTAAATAATTATACCGCTTAACAAACTCTCCTGGTTCTGCAAGTCTAACTCCTTCAAAATGTTCAAATGCCTTAAATAAAGCCTTTTGAACTGCAATGCTCCCATGAATATGAAATTCACAACTATCTTCTCCTGTAAATGAATTTGGTCCTAAAAAATATCAATAAATTTAGTAATTTTATATTTAAAATTAATTTATCAATTTAATTAATATAATTATAACAACAAATTTGCTAATTTTGTTTTGTTAAAAACAGCAAAATTAATTATATACACAAAATTCCTAGATATTTACAGTTATTTTTTTTTATAAAATTTAGCCAACCTAAAAAAATCAAAAAAAATTAATGATACCTGGAAACCAGAGCATTATACATTTATCTATGATTTCCTTATTCAAAGGACAAAATATTTTTGTCAATATAGCTCTTCGTGGCTCAGGAGTAATCAAATTATGCGTCAAGGTTTGAATTATATGGCAGCTTTTTAGGCCTGATAACCTTATAACACTAACGCCACATTTTCCCCAACCAGAAGATAATGCATATATCGTCCCACTGCTAAAAAAATTACGTGCGTAACCTTTAGTTTGACACTGTAAAATAATTTATTTAACAAAAACCTTTAAAAATCCATTCTTTATCATAAAGTTTCTTTTCTCACGTTCAAAAATTCAAATTGTACGCATGAAGATGTCGGCTGTGAGTTCATATTGGATGTATTGTTATATTTAGATTTTTTTTTTTGAATTTAATGCACACAGATCCGTATAGGGCATGCTTAAACCTTAAATGCTAGAATTTTTAACGAGTTAAGCTTCTTAATGAACTCTATCTATACCTCTAGAATTTCTAGAGTTTTAAAGCTATAAACTTTTTTATTTATTCTTATAAAAAGTACTTTTTAATTATAAACTAATATGAGTCATCATCAATATATTTTATATTTTTATTTAACACAATTAAAAAAATCTGAAAAATACATTATTTTTATATATTAAGTTTTATATATCCTGCCAATAAACTAAATGTAATAATTTAATTAAATAAGTGTTTTTAGATCTAGTATATCATTTTAAAATAGGTACATAAAAAATATATTTAAAAAGTTTTTTTTATAAGACGTATAAAGATTCATTTTGTTTTTTCAGAAAATTTTAATAATTTTAAAATTTTACTTTTTGGCATTAAACACATTTTAAGAAAAATTCGCCAATCTTTATTATTAGCATTTAAAATAATTTTTCTGAAAAAAGTGTTTAAAAAAATATAATGAGTCTATAGCCCTAAATAAAAGTTTAAAAAAATAGTCACACAAATTTGAGATATAATAAATATTTTTAAAAGATAAAATTCAAGGTGTGCTACGGTTCATATGAACCTTACAGTGATAATCGTATAAAGGCTTTTATGACAAAAAATATTCCATTGATATTTAATATCAGGAAATATTTTTCAGATTTCTGCCAAAATTTACCTATGGCTGTGGCTAGTGGAAAAAAAGGTTTTGACGAAAAAAAATTGCACGCATTTGGATAACATTGAGGCGTCTAGTGTGAATAAAAAATTAAAAATTTTTTAAATTTTTAAAAAAAAATTTTTTTTTTTATATTATGTTATGCATATCCTAAATCGACCAAAAAACCTAAATTATCAATTTTGATATTAGCCGCTAAAATTTTTTTTATTTTAGAAATACTTTTTTTTACAATTTTGAAAGAAGTATTAGCCGCAGCCTATAAGACAGTTTTTATGCATGCGCCCATAATAAGGCGAGGCGCGTACATAATTAGCTGTTGTAGTCAGGTCTAGCGAAAAAAGGGTAAATCCTTGAAGGAGATTTTCGAGAGGCTTTTTTATTGAAAAAGCTCTCACTTAAAGGGCTAAAAAAAATTATTTTTTTTTTGTATTTAAACGCTTTTTTAAGAAGCTCCATTTTTTTTTTGTTAATAAAGCTTTTTATCTAAAGCAGGCCTGGAAAAAAAATAGCCAGCCCTAGGAGATTTTTAGGGACTTTTCTATAAAAAAAAGCTGTAAAAAGTGCTTTTTTAGGAAATACCATTTATTCTTAGTAGAGGGACTTAAAAGGCTTTTTAATAATAGTAATAAATTCCATATTAACATAATCAAGAGAAATAAACTACTACAGAACTTTTAAAAAGGGCATTTTAAATTTTTGGAGAACTTTTGTTGTAAAATTTAAAATTACTGTGAGCTTTATTATTCTTTTTTTGGCCCTAAGTAAAAAAGCTCATTTTTTCCCCCTTTAATCCACAGATTTTTCGGCATTAATCTAAACGGCTTTTTGGGCCTTATAATAATAGTAATGACTATTCCAACTTTAAAATTTAAGAAGAAAAAAGTAAAAAGGGCTTTTGTAAAAAGTTTTTTTTTGCATTTCGGTGCTTTTTTGTTTCTAAAACTACTATAAAAAGCTCATTCCCCTTTTTTGGCCCAAGAAAAGCCTATACCTTTGGCCTTACTTTAGCATTGGTTGTAGTATTACTATTAGATATAAAAAAACAAATTGGGTCAATTTTAAAAAATAAAATATAAATGATATTCCGATTACGATACGCCTATTAACAAATTTCAAAAACAAAAGCTTGCTACTTTATAGATAATCAAATGCGTTCAATTTTTTTTTTCAACAATTTTTTTTGCTAAGAATTTAGTTTTTTCGTTTGAAAGCCCATGATTTTTACAAGAGATATTTTGTTAGGTCCAATGGTGTCATAAGATATGATTAATTTTGAGATATATTATTTTTTTGTAATAAGTTCTTTTGTGCTATACTTTTAAACTATATTAATGAAGTTTTTATTATCAAAACCTAAATCGAAGAGTGTTTGGCCTATCCAAACCCGTAACAAAAAGTTACATATGACGCCAAAAAAAAATTAATGTTGTAAATGGTAATACCACTAGATGGGTAATATTAGGGAAACCTGTTAATTAGGGGGTCTGTCATTACAACGGAGCGTACCTTTTTATTAACATTAAAGATGTTTAGCATTAGGAGCAGCCTGAATATAATGTTCGATCAATGAATTACTATTCTATGGCTATACTAAACACTAGGTACCTGCTGAAAAACCTAAAACCTTGTAATTTTTGCGATCATGTACGCCTCTCTTTCATATTGAACTGAGCAATGGTTAATCCTGTATCTCTGCGTTTAAAAATAACAAGTTTATTAAAAAAAAGTTTAAAATTTAATTGACTTAAAAAAGAACCTATTATAATTAGTAGAAATAATAATATGAATGTACATGAAGAATGTGGAGAGCATATTTCCTAGAATAAAATGCCTATGTATAAATTCACAATAACCCCAAATAGTGATTTAACTGCTCATCTTAATTTAACCCTAACCAAAATCTAACCGCTAGATCCCGACATAACTCTATACACCTAAAATAATACCATACTTTTCATTATAACTTATCTATAAATTTGAAGGCGACATATATTTTCTTGATTACAAGAACAAAATTCTAAGAGTTATACGTGTACAGGATGTTTGGAAAATGCCCTAAGGCCAAAGGTTGTCGCCCCTATTTTTACACTCAACTATTGACATGGGATTTTTTAGCCCCATAGGTTAGGAAGATCCTTCTGCTACAATAAAAGTTGAAATTTTTTAACTTATAAATAAGTATCAAACTTTAAAAAAAGGTGAATCAATGCATACTGTTTATAAATTAGATCTATTAGGACAAGTTTAATATAAACTTTAGTACTTTAAAAAAAATTGAATTTTTGTTTCCCTATGTTATTCAAAAGGGAGAAAAAAGTCGTATTCGTTTACCGTTTTTCCTAATCAAACTTAGTTAGTCAGTTATAAACATTAAAAATTTTAGAAAAAAAGGTTAAAAAACACAAAAGATTTAAAAACAAAAATAAATTGAAATTTATTTTTGCATATTCACAATAGTTAAACTGTTAAATTTAAACTTCAAGTATATTTTCATTAAAAACCAATAATTTATCGTGTCGTATTTAAGTTTGGACGCGAAATATTTTGTATTTTCTAAATTCCGATGTAAGAGCTTGATATATAATTAAAAAAATTTCCATTATTTAAAAATATAAGTTACAAGGGATTATAATATGCATAAAAGATTTTTAAATTTTTTCTCTTTAGGATATATTTAGATCTGTCAATTTTGTCAAAAAAGGCCATTTTTTTATAAACGGATGTAAGGAGCCAAAACGGAAGAATCTAAGAAAAACGAAAAACATATATGAGATTAGGCCATCATGGGGATGCATTCTTTAATGTTTTCTTAAAATTCACGTTACATAAATATTTGTTGACCTGTGCTATCAGTGCTGGGAAAACAATGAGCCAAAAAAATTTAGCTCATCCCCCCCAAAACATAAAGAAAAAAAGGGAGCTACATATAAAGGGCCAAAATAAGAATTCAGAAAAAGCTCTCACTAAGAAAAGGGGCAAAAAAAAACTCCCCAAAAAGTGGCTCTTAAAAAGGGCCCCAAAAAGCCCATTTATTTTTTTCCCCAGCCCTGCCCATTATGCAAATTTTCACCCTTACATGATCAAAAAGGTTAAATTTTAGAGATTTTGATTTGAGAGAACTAGTGGTGATATTATCAAAAATTAAAAAGGTTGTTGTATCAATAATTAAATTTATTAATCTATTATGTTTAACATTAAACTATTTTATTTTTAACGCGAATGAGTACAGACATTTGATTAAACGTTTGATTTGAAATTTAACGACCGTATACTACAGCTCCGCCATAACGACGTCTGCTTCGACCCCTTCGGCTACTCGATCGATGCCGTTTCTCCCTATGTCTAAATATAGAAATATAGAAATTATTGAGGTTATACGACAGATTTAAAATAAACTTTAACCTTTTTTTTTTGATTTTTTTGTTGAAAATTTGTTTTCTTGTTTTAAACAACAGGGGTTGTCTTGCTTACCTAACCATGCGTCCGTTGTTAAAGATAAATTATATTCTCAAGGGCTGTTACAACAATCTTACATCGCTTTAGATAGACCACCCTATATAAAGGTGCAAATGTAATAAAAAATTATATTTTGATATTTAATTTAAAAATTATATTTTTGATATTTAATTTAAAAATCTTCAAGAATATGTTTTTTACGGCTATTTTCGTTTCTTGCACCTCAAATTAACAAAGGCATGCAAGTTTAGAACGTTTTTAGCAAAAAAACAAAAAGTTTATTTCGAACGTGCCCTTATCCATTTCAAATAAGAGGTCCTCTTGTTATGTTTCTTATTAAGGATTTTTCCAAACTTTTTTATATACAATTAGATAGAAGCATAGAACCTGTTATATATAAGTTTCCTCCTAACATTTTTTCCCATTAGGAAACAGCTTACCCCTCACGGCTTTGTTTTTTTTGACTCTACAACAGGTCCCGCAGAGTTAAATGAGATAAAACACGCACCACTTATGTTTTTAGGCCTAAGCTCCTAGAAGTATACTTTGGGATTCGTTGGCGGTCACCCATCCAACTACTCACCAGGCTTTTTAATTTGAATGTTAAACACAACAAAGTTTACATGGGCTCAAGGTCGTCCATCCCTAAGTCGAATCATGAATCATCAAAATTTAATTCTTATAAACAAAAATCTAAAGATCTATACTCTATTTCGTGGTCGACCTCCATATTTTCGTATGTTTGTCGACGTGCCCTAACATCTCTTTTAAAACGGGGATTAGCTACGCTTTCTAAGTCGTTAGCCAATTCGCTCAAAGATCCACGAGATTCATAGAGTTCTGATCCATCAGCTCGAATCACTGGTGCCCGAAAAAGTAGTAAGGCCAATATATTGAAAATCTGTAAATAATCATTTAAACATTTTTTATGTTTTTAATTGATAATTAATAAGTTTTAAGTCATAAACTATAATAACACTTAGAATATAACCGTTTCGGCTAATATTAAACAATAATAAAAAATTTGACATTAATTAATAAAGTATGCATTGCTTAACTTCGCTTAAAAAGTTTTAAATTTTTCTAAAATTATTTGATATAATACAAAAGAAGGTTAAATATTATGTAAAAAACAAAAATATTATAAGTCATAATGATACTTCAATAAAAATTTAAATTTTTACAAAAGTTACCAGAAAAATGGCCTTTATCATATTTCTCCCCGTATTAGAAATAAAATGTCAAAAATATAATTAAAATAAATGAGTCTGCCCAATTTTTTCAATTTGTAAAAATTGGGCAACTTATGAAATTTGTGGTCAATTGACGCCTTTAGGTATATTTTATATATGGGTGCATTCCAATTTATAATTTAACGATATAAACTGTTTTTCTATATCCTGTATATCCAATTATGCAAATTAGTGTCGACAATTGTTCATATTTTTTGGCTCGCATCCTTAATAATTACATAATAAGGTATGGCAGATCTATAACACCTTGATTAAATGGATCCCCTCCTCCTTTAAATTTATATGTCGGGATAAGTAGTGAAATTTGGACGGATCATAAAAACTGTCAATGTTAAAAACACTTTTGCTCAATCAATTTTTTCATAACTTGTGAGGAATATTTTCTCACAACCTATTGATACACGGTAGCAAATCGTGATACTTGATAGTGTATTAGAGCTGGGGAACGAGAAGTTTTAGGCGTTCAACTAATTACCCATTTTTGTGCTTGAGTTACTACAACTTAATGTTTTCTTTACCCTAACAAAAAATATTTGTAAATATTTTGATTAAAAAAAAATCGAAATATATTTAATTTACAAATCAAACTGTCAACTAAAACTTTGAATAACTAGAAAATAAATTGTTTTAATCATATTTTCTCCTGGTCGATGCCGTCAAAATCGGTAAATTGTTGTTATCAACATAAAAATTTGTTGAAACGTTCAAACTGGCTAGTAGCTGAGGGCTAGCAAATCGTAAAGTTATAAGTAATTATTAAGAATAGACCAAATAACCTAGAGTCACTGGATGTGTTAAATATTTTAATACGAAGGTCTAGCAAATCACCGATTTATATCAGTCGACAATATTTTAACCGGTAAGTCCGTCCTCAGATTAAGAATAAGATAACTATTAAACCAAATGTTTTTTTAATCATTTTTTCTTTTCAAAATAAAGAAAGCGCTGTTATAAAATAAATGATTTTGATAATCAAGTGTTAAAACCTAAGGGCGAATTATTATATGATTGAGATCAGCATAAGGTTAGGAGACCTTTAATAAGCTACCAAAGTTGAGTACGCTTAACATTCTACAGCTTATCGCAATGCAAATAATTCTAAGTCCTCTTTGATAACCAATCGGAGAATTAGGCTATGGAATGTTGCACCTTAATGTTCCTTTTAGCGTTTTTGGAATCTCATTTAATCCTTCATTATATCGGCATCATTTCTAAAAAGCTTTAAAACCCTGCCATTTAAATCTTTTTTTGTTTCCAAAATTGGAGGACCTAGGGCGCTTGCCTTCTCGGCGTTCTACGCTTAAACTAACCGCTGGGCCTGGTAATGATAATTTTATTATCACACGATAAAAAATTCTAAACACCTTAAATTTATTGATAATTTGATAGCAAAAAACACCTAGTTTATGTATTATAAAATTATCGCATAATGAATCAACCCGGTGGATTTAGAAGAACGTATGACCCTCAACTCCTATGTAGTTTCGGCTATTTTAGGGGATCAAACTCATTTAATGGGAATACTTTTAAAGATCAATCTTACGGGTACACAAAGCCCGCCCTATAAGCCAACTCATGACTAAGGTTAGAGCAGCATATGAACATCATCTGATTTAGTGATATTGTATATTCACGGTCAACGACCTCAATTGCTTTATAATACATTAATTTATTTATAAACATTAATGCATACTTATATAAATAAACAATAGTAAATAAAATGTTATAAATTGACGCCTTCTTGAAGGACTATTTGGAGCGATTACACCTTAACATGTTCCGTTTAAAACGTTTATCCATAGCCAGCACGATATAAATAATCGAAACTGAGAATAAAAATTCGAGATTATGGGCCGTTTCAATAAAGGCGTCAACCTTAATGGGCGAACTCTCTCGTGTGTTTTCGAGATGTTGTCGTATGACAACGGCCAAAAAACTTGGCATGTGACAAATTAGGTAAAGGAGGAAAAAGATGATACATGACACGTTACGAATGTAATCTTGGCCCTGAAATGGTACTTTGGAAGTTCCTTTTTTTGCCCCATTCCCTGCCCGACTCCCTGTGGTTTGTCCATCGGATAGGATATGGGAAACCGTAGTTGGTCTTTGACTGGTAGCATCAACAATGATTGGGATGTTCGCTAGTCCACCGTCCTCCGTCGTACAGAGTTCCATGTTTGATTGGGTGTCCAAAGATCCATCCTTTGTTCTTTTCTGGTGGGGATTTATTACGGCAACGTTGAGGTTTAGTGCTGTAGATGGTCGACTAGCTTCTCCCATGTTCGGCATAATTTGGTTCCGTTTATTACGTGCCCTCCCCGACCGACGAACAAAAAATTTGTAGAGATGATAGGTTATGTAGGTGCCGAAAAAACAAATAACCAGACCAGGTAAGATAGACAGGATAATTTCGCGAAATATGTCATACCAAAAGAGCCACACAGGCTCATGGAGTTTATAGACGAAGTATAGCGTGAACACTCGGGTACCGTTTGCGTAAGTACTCGTAGCTCTCTCGAGCTCATTCTGAATGATAAATTTTGACTGAAACGTGTCAATTTCGGAGCCAATAACCTGTTTGCGACACGCACCGTCGGTATACCAGAAAAAACTGGACGTGCAAAGGAGTAGAGACAATCCGGCGAAGAACAAGGGTAACCAGGCAACCCAGCGTTTTCGCTGAAACGTATTGTACCTGAAAGGGTACCTAACAAGGATATATTGATCGAGCAGTAGTACGAGAAAGCTGAAAACACACGCTTTTGAGGCGGCCTTCAAGAATATTAGGAGGTAGTGTGCGATGAACATAATCCAAATCCGATCGAAGGCGTAAAACGTGAAAAAAATGTGCCGAATGCGCTCAAACAACCAGAGACCGTAAAAGACACAATATATTAGGCTAAAGGTTGTCATGTAAGCCAAAGCCCTGTCCCTCAGGCTCTTTTTCCGCAGTGTCGAAAGATAGACCGTCCCTATGAGATTTCCCAGGAACCCTGCTAGCAGGAATAGCGGAGCAATGAAAATTTTATAGATTGCCATAAATGACCATGTGAAATGTTGAAAGTATTCTGCACAATCAAGTTCTTCTGATGCATTTGCGGCATCTGACCGGCCATTTGGACGGAATATTTTGGGATTTGAACCGAGGAGAAGGGCCGCTCTACTGTTTTGCCCATTTTTGTAAATTTCAAATGCCGATTCTAAAGTGCCACTCACATTGGAATAAAATTGTTCGACATGGTGTCCGAGCTGATAAGTTCGATCAACGTCAGCGTTGGCTCCCGCAAACACATGTTTAATATGATCCAAGGCTGTTTCCATATCACCGGTAAATTTATACGTTCTTTGAGAGACCTCTCACACCCCAGGATTTATAAATTTAATTTTAACCTCAAATTAAATTAAAAAATATATATGACGGCCAATTTATTATAAAGCGGTGAAGAACATTCCGAAACCCATTCAAGGTTATTGATTATTAACTAAATTTATAAATGAATGGCTTCGTGGACAAATGTAACTTGATAATTATAACATAGATTTAAACATTGGGCCATTAAAAATATAATTGGGTGTTAAATCTTGTAACATTCTAATATTCTATTAGGGAGATAATAAAGGGTTCAGGGTATGTGGGAAGGAGGTGCATGGTTAAGTTTCAACGCTCTGCAAAAATTGATAATTGCGTGTGTAACAGGATTTAATTATGACCTTCTATTGTACTATTAAAAGGATGGCGTCAAAGTGTATTTACAAACTCTAGACGTTTCAAGCTTTTTGTTAGGCTTCCAATAAAACCTTGCACATTTAAGAGTTTTTTCAAAGTTTAATTTACACGCTTTGCAAGGCCTAAGAAATTGAAGTGAGCAATAGGGTAAATATATTTTAATTTTAGCAAGGCCGGGGAAAAAAGGGTATGTTTTTTATTTGCGAATTATTTTATTTCTAAATTCGAACCAATTATTAATATCTTATTTAATTAATTTAGATAATTATCACATAATTTGATTATTAAATAAAAGGTCCCGTTTTAGATTAGCGCCGGACCACACAAAGGCTTATATAAAAATCCGGAGAGAACTTATTTTTTTAATAAATATTTAAAAAAACCTGTACACTTCACTTAAAGATTGTTTGGGCATTTGTTGTGAATATTTTTTTTTGTGAAGGTTTTTCTCTAAAAAGTGCAATAAAACATGAAATTTTAACCAAATTTATTGGTTAAAATAAAAAAATCGCAACCTTATTTTTTGATAGGTTATACTTTTAATTAGTAAGTATAAATTAGGTTTGAAAAATCCTAATCTGGTGTAATAGCCAAAAATAATTATTATTATAAAATTTATTTTGATGTTTAACTTGACCTAAAATATAAAATCAACAAAATTGGCATATTTAGTAGAATTATGAAGATGTATTAATGTAGTTAGAAAAATAAATTTTTTTCTTTATTTCTGTTTTATGCAGAGACGTAGATTTTTTTCAAAAAGGGGGGAGGGGTGAGGGATACATTAGACGTGGGAAATGGGGGTTGGGCATGTTGTCATATATGCCAATTTTTATTGAATTATTGGACTCACAAGAGTGATCCTTCAGCTTAGGGGTAATGCCAGAGCCCTCGCCACCCTCGGTACGCCAACTTTTTGTAAAATAAAATTAGTATGCAATAACTTATTAAAATTTACAATTGAAGGGCGCGTATTTTTATTTTAATAATAAAAAAAACAAAGTGCATAGCTTTAAAACTTGTATAGTTATAGGTTAAATATTTTTCCTATCGCGTTATAATTCTTATACCGGTCGCGGGTTCAATAAAAATTATTAATTTTAGAAGTTTTGGATTTAATCAAGTATGAAGATTAATTACGCCAAAGATGCCAATGGTAAAATTGCTTGTTGGCAAAAGCTAGATGTTACTTTAAAAGTATTTTGCTACGTTTGGGCCTATCTTTTAATATCGGTTTAGAAAATTTGATACACAGGCTTACACCAAGAACAAAAAGTGTTTTCAGAGGTAAAATAAACCATGGTTTTTGGTCAATTTATTTTTAAACTTTTATTTAAAAAATTGAATGTCTGATTAAAATAAATGCGTGCAAAAGGTCATTTTATGGGAAATTTAAATTTTACAAAACATTTTACACTTTCATAAAAATGTACCTTACCCAAAATGAGTTGGTTGTACAGCCTTAGGTTTGTTTTTAACATTAATTTGTAAGCTATTTTATTTTGTTTAACCCGTGAATGCTACAGTGGGGTCCGTACGGTCCCTTAAAACTCTATAACTTCAAGAGTTTTAAGCTATGAATTTTATTTTTTTTATTATTTTAAATTACGAGCTCTTTAATTATAAACTAATATATGTTATTATTAATTGAAAATTTTAATAACACAAAGTAGAAAAAAATCTAAAAAATGGGAAACTTTTATTTTTCTATATTATAATATATCTAGTCAATAAACCAAATGTAATCTTATTAATTAAATCGTGTTTTTAGGTCTGGTAAAACAAGAAAGATTTATGAAAATAAATATTATGAAATAAAAAATTATTTTTGGCCAATATTCATCTTAAGAACTAGGAATTTTAAAAAGGAAAAAAATTATCTATCATTATACAACACAAATATATTACATACTTAATATATAAAAGAATTTAATGTTATTACCTAGAAAATAAGGTTGCAATTTTTTCAGTTAAAATTTACATTGAGGCAATATCATGGTTTTGAACAACTGAATTAACAGTGTGGGGTTCATACGAACCCGAATAGAAATTTTTATTTTTAAATTGGTTATTAGACATAGATCAAATTTTAATTACTAGTTTTGCTTTGTATATTAAAGAAAAATGTCATAAATATTCGAATATAATATTTGTAAGGATATTCAAAATTTAAGACGTGCTGGGGTCCATTTGGATCACATGCTGCGAGTCATTGTATTTTGTGAAGAAGTGCGGCCCTTTATTGGGATTTTTTAGGCATAAAATTCACAATAGATTAACATTAGAGTCTTATTTACCAGTTGCATAAAAAAAATTTTTAATCAATAAATATTTTTGCGAGGCATATTAAAGGCTAAAAATATTTGTTTTTTGTATCTTTAAGCCGTTAACCATCTTTTAATTAATTTTGAGTAGGCTACAGCCATAAAAGGTCCTGCCTTATTTATATTTTTTTTTGGAAATGACAATAAGGCTTTTTCATTTCAATCGGCGCTTTAAAAACCACGTTTTAAATTTAATGTAAAAGCCCAGTCTTTTAATTTTTTGCAAAAATTGAAATATAACCAAGCTCAAAGTTTAATTAGCCGTGTTTTGTAATGTTTTGGTAATAAAAACGCAATTTTTAAGCGTTTTGCCAATGGCGCCAAAGCAACAAAGTTATTATGTGATCTTTCATGTTTACAACAGACATGTATTTAAAGATTTTTATTTTTAAATTGAAGGCCATATATTTATAAAAAAGATTACATAATTTTTTAGTCTATATTGTAAGGACACCAGAAATTTCCTTGCATGTGACACAACTCGAAGTTTTGAGATATATCAGCTAACTTTAGAGATCTGTCATTTTAAGGATTTTTTAATCTATTTACCATTTTTTAATCTAACTTTGAAAGCCAGCTAAAATTCAAAAAAAAATATTGAGAGAAATTAATTGTATAAATAAAAAAGATAAACTGTTAAATATAAACATTGAATAATATTGTTTTTTTGTTAAAACTTTCTCTTCATGTTAGTTAGAAATATTCTATATTACCTATATAGGTTAAAATTCTTAAAGTTATTACCCATGTGAAAATTATAAGGTACAAGAAGTTTATATAAAAAAAATCTTAAAAAAGTTAATTTTTATTTTTAACCTTAAGGTATAAGTCGTAAAATCAGTCAATTTGGCTAAATTTGGCCATTTCTAATTTTATATTGAAATATCTGAAATCTGATTATATGATGTAAAACACAAAAAATATATGAGTAAGATAACGCTCTCGCAAATCATTCAAAATTTTTATAGACCGGTATTATTATATAAGATATTTAGTTTATAAAATACAAATTTGTTTTTTTGTTAAAAATAGTTTTTTTAAAAATAACCCTAGAATCGTCCGTTACATCTACCTGTTTCATATTACGACATCTATTGCAATACCATCGGTCGAATGGGCATCAAATTGCATGCGCAAAACACATAGAATAGCTAATATTTTAATTGTAACCAATTTAGAGTATAGTTAAATATTTTGAAAGTAAAAAGTTTAAAATAATTATTGAAGATGGTTTCACGATTCTAAACCCCTTTTTGGGAATATTGAATTTGCCACCCCCCCCCCCCCCCCCCCCCAAAAAAAAATTTGGCTTAAGAGATGTAACTAACACACAAATTATTTCTGTTGTTATTAGATATATAGAAAAATATGATGTTACAGAAAGCTGTATATTTGTGTTGAAAGCAATTCATAAATCTGATAAAGAAATTTCCTCACTTGTCAACAATCTTTTGTTAGAATATAATCTAGAACCAAAGAACCTGATCGCACAATGCTACGATGGGGCGAACGTAATGTCCGGGGAAAAAGGTGGTCAAGTATTTTAAAGCAAAATGGCTGGACACCATGTCCCGTTAATTCACTGCTTTAAGATTGCATCTTGTTGTAAAGATTGTCTTGAATAAGACAGGGGAAGATTTTTTTGATATTTTTCTTCCCTTTATAAATTTTTTCAACATGATACAATCAAGGAAGAAAGTGAATGCGGGACCAAATCCCGGCTGTTGCCCCATCGGTGGTGTGGTCACTACGACGCCATTGTTTTTTTTTAAAAATAACCTAAAAATATTAAATACTTTTTTAAAAATTAAAAATAAATTTTTTTTTAAATCTTCAGGTCACAGGGCCAAAGCGTCGGGGTTTTTTGAACATATTTATAATCACCAATTTATTTTTGTGTTTATCATTTGTGAAAACGATTTATGTTTCTAAAACTTTTGATTTAATACACCATTGTTTGTCAGAAATTAAACAATTAAGAAATACAAATACATTTACAGATTAATTTAAAAACTGTGTTGATATATATAATACTTTTTTAAATGACAATAATTTATTTATGGATAAAAAAAACTAAACCTAAAAATTTTTCTGAATTTATTTTATACTTATAAGTTTGAAAATAATTTAAATATTAATGTTATAAAAAGTATTTATTTTGAAATTATTGATTTATTTATTGATTCTTTTTATTATGGATTTTTTAACAATAATTATTTAATATCTTTAGATTCCCTTCAGGCCCAATTCTAGCTTTTCCAATTGATGGGGAGAAGGGGGGAGAGGGGAGGGGGCAATAAAAACTTGTATGGGGGGGGGGGCAGAAAATTTTTTTTGCCGCCTTCGGCGGCAGAAAATTTTTTTTGCCGCCTTCGGCGGCAGAAAAATAATGCACACCAATTGAATCCATGTTCAAACTTTTTATTAGGGCACGTGTAAAGTAAGTTTTTATTTTTGTAAAATTTTTATAATTTTTAAAAATTTTATTTTTTAATAAAACGCAAATTTTTAAAAAGTTGCTAAATTTAGTTTAAGCACATAAGCTTTTTATGAAATAAAAATTTTTAACAAAATTTTGAAAAAATTAAATTTTCATTTTCAGAAATTTCACAATTTTACGAAAATAAAAACTCAGTTTTCACGTGCCCTTATTAAAAATGTGGCTTCACAACTCGACGTTGAAGAGCCAAATAACAAACTTATAGAAAAAATGTTAAATAAATTAGGAAAAGCATTTTTTTAATCATATAAAAATTTAACAAAATCATTAGTAACATATTCTTTGTAATTTTTAAGTTTTTTGTTAAAAATTTTTTTGCTACGCCAATTTCTTTAGATAATGAATTTTTATCAATATTACTTATTTTTAAAAGAGGCTCTAATTTATTTATATCTGAAAAAAGGATAATCAAATTGATAAAGGGAATTTAGAGATTTTAAATAAATATTTTCGGTAAAAAATCTATTATTAAAAGAATCAATAAATAAATCAATAATATTAAAATAAATACTATATAATTTATTATTTATATTTAAATTATTCTCAAACTCATGATTAGAAAATAAATAAAAATCAGAAAAATCTGTAGGTTTAGTTTTTCTTTTATTTTAATAAATTATTGTCATTTAAAAAAGTATTATATATATGAAAACAGTTTTTAAATAAATCTGTAATTGTATTTGTATTTCTTAATTGTTTAATTTCTAACAAACAATGGTGTATTAAATCAAAAGTTTTAGAAGCATAAAACGTTTTGCATTGAAATTGATCATTAATTATTTTTAATAAAAAAAAATAATTTTTCAAATAATAAATACAAAAAAATAAATTGATCGACGCTTCGATCTTGTGTCCTAAAAATATGGAAACTTTTTTATTTTTAATTTTTAAAAGAATGTTTAATATTTTTATGTATTTTTTAAAAAAAAATAATGGCGTCGTAGTGACCACATCACCGATGGGGCAACAGCCGAGGTATGGTCCCGCATTCACCTACTTCTTTGATTGCTTTATGTTGAAAAAATTTATGAAGGGAAGAAAAAATATTAAAAAAATCTTTTTCTTCACTTAAATTCTCAAGACAATCTTTTATAACAAATTTCAATCGGTGGTTAAAGCAGTGTATACGGGACATGTCCAGCCATTTTGCTTAGAAATACTTTTTCCCCGGACATTACGTTCGCCCCATCGTAGCATTGTGCGATCAGGTTTTGGTTCTAGTTTTTATTCAAACAAAAGATTGTTGACAAATGAGAAAATTTCTTTGGCATCAGATTTATGAATTGCTTTCACAAATATGCAGCTTTCTGTACCATCATATTTTTCTATATATCTAATAACAACAGAAATAATGTTTGTGTTCGTTAGATCTCTTTAGCGGATGAGAAGTGTTGATATGAATGAAAACACTTTTTTAAAAAAGTAAACATTTTTAGAATAATTATTTTTAGATATTTTTCGGGGAGCAAATTTAATTTTATGGGGTGGAAGGGCAAAAATAAAATTTATACGTATTTCTTGGGGGGGGGGGGGGGGCAATTTTTTTTTTTGGGGGGGGGCAATTTGGGGGGGGGCAAATATAAAATTCTAGAATCGTGCCTGATTTCCATTATAAATTTGATTATCCCTTTTTAAGATATAAATAAATTAGAGCCTCTTTTAAAAATAAGTATATACATATTTAAATCTAAAGAAATTGGCGTAGCAAAACTTTTTTTAATAAAAACTTAATAATTAAAATGAGTTACTAATGATTTTGTTAAATTTTTATATGATTACAAAGATGCGTTTCCTAATTTATTTAACTTTTTTCTATAAGTTTGTTATTTGGCTCTTCAACGTAGAGTTAAAAAAAAAATTCTGCCCCCCCCCCCCCCCCAAATTGAAAAAGCTAGAATCGGGCCTGGATGGTTTATTATTAAAATGATGATATATATTAAAATAATAAGAGATTAAGAATTCCTCTAAAAATCTATTTTAACTGCAGAATAAAATTATCATACCATTTAGTATCTTGTATCCATTAACATTAAGAACCCAAAATTATACTTATTATTTGAGCTTAGTTCAGGGGCGTATAGAGGGGGGGGGGGGCAAAAGAGGGCAATTGCCCCCCTTTAGAATTTTTTTTAATTTTTATGATGTAACCAGCGGTTGAATCTATATATAAAACATATAAAAGGGAATAGAAATCAAGAAAATTGCTATTTTTTGGAAAATATACAGCCTTATAAAATAATTTTGCAAATAAAATATTAACATTAAAATTAAATTTCTAGTTCCTACCCTCCAAAAAAATTTCTTGCCCCCTTTTAGAAAAGTTTCTGCATACGCCCCTGGCTTAGTTTGTAACTCCTCCTGCTCGAAATAGCCTAACCTGTAGTGAGAAAAAAATTTGTACTTTTGAGAAATTTTTTTTAACACCAGTTCCTCCAAAATATAGAACTGTGTATCGCTTTTGCAAGCATGAGTTTTGACATTTAACATAAAAAAGTTATTTGTCAGCTTTTAAAATATAAATTAAACATTAAATTTATCAATAATATTACAAAAAAATTGGATATCAACAGAATTTGGCCTTTACTGTTTTTTTTAAATTGCTTATTTTTAAATGTATATATGTGTATATATATCAGGGATTGGGACTGATACCGGAACCGGAACCGAAAACCGCGGTACTTGGAGGTCGCTCGGTACCGTAACCGGTACCGGTTTTTAAATTTAAAAAACGGTTCCGCGGTACCAAAATATATTAATAGCTTAAAAATATTTAAATTATAACATAGTGCCTGGAAATCTACACTAAGTAGTTTGATACCTGCATTCCACACCAAATCACCTAAATATCAACAAAATATTATTATATTCTTGGTTTGAAGATGTATTTCTTATATATAACTTAAAAAATTTAATTTAATTATGAAATAAAATATTTAAGCTAAAATATTAATAAGTTATATATTTTAGTAATATATATACATAAATATTAAAATTTTATTAGTTTTAGTTTAATTTTTTAACAGCTTCTCAAAAACAGTTCCAGAAGAGAGAAATCCAAAGTACAAGCCAATGTTGTTGGGATATATGCTGAGTTAGACAATTTTGAAATACATGAGAGTTTTAAAAGATAGTTCAATTTTAAAATTTTGGGAAGAAAACTCTGTGTCTCATCCAGATTTGTATATTTTATCTAGACTTGTTTGAGCTGTCCCTGCTACTCAAGTAATTTAATTATATTATTTTTTAGGTAAGTGTTAAAAAGCCTTCTCAACTTTAAAATATATTCTTTCAAATTTACGTAATCGAACAGTATCTAATTTGTTAAATTTAATTATTTTACTTCGTTTAAATAAAAATTTGAAATGATATATTGTATATACATTTGTCTAATTTACAAATAAATATAACCTAAATTTTATGAGCTATCATAATTAAATAATTTTGTACCCCGTGTTACCGGAACCAGTACCAAGTACCGGTACTTGAGCTGAGCTGGTACCGGAACCGGTACTAAAAATTTCGGCGTTTTCCTGATATATATTATTATACACAACCTACATTAAGTTTCAAATTATTATTTAATGTAACAAATTATTGCTATTCCACAGCTAAGCCCATTTAAAAAAAATAGAGTTATTAAGTAAATTAAAAAATTTGGGTTACGGGTAGGTTATGTTATAATATAGGACTAATTTTTACTGCATTTTTAACATTGAATATAAATAATCTTAAAGTTTAAACTTTGTTTACTTGCTTAAAAAATATATTAAAATAAATAAATTTTGCAATACACAATAATACACAATTGCGGATTAATTAAAATAAGTGTTAGCATTATAAAAATGAAATAGCACAATATACAGCTGATTAGCCATGTGGAAAAATCGATCCAACATATGAAAAAAAAATTTAAACCTTGCTACAAAATTTTAAAATTATGCCCCTCGATGGCAATCGTGACGCTTATCTAAAAAATTCTCCTACTCCAACCAATCTTGATTCCTCTATAACTCGAAGTTACTTTAATAGTAGCGACATAGCCGAAAACGATATTGATCTTATTCAAATGCCCTCATATTTGCAGAATATATCACAGATTAGTGTGGCAGATGTATATGAATCAGCTGCTGATATTGGGAAGGAATTTGAAAGACTTATAGATGTTTATGGGACAGACGAGTTTGTGAACTTTATGCCTAAAGTAGTTAAAGTTCTTGAAGAATTGGAAGCTCTTGCGGAACACAATGAGCAAGATAATCTAGAAATTTCAAACCTTACCTATGCAGTGGAAAAATTGGAAACTGAGAAAAATGAAAGAAAGTGGGAAAAAATTAAATATGAGAAGGTAGTTTATATCTTTTATTATGTTAAATTTTAATATTATTTTTAATGTAAATCTTTTTACATTTTTTTTGCTTAGATAAGTTTTAATAAAGTTTATTTATTTATGAAAGGAGTACCATTACTTTAGCAACCAAAAAAGCAGTATTTTTTTAATAATAAAATTCTGTGCTTAAATTTAATTTTTAAATTTTCTTACAATATATGTGAGAGATTCAGTTTTGTACCTCAATTTTATAATGTCTACAGGATGTTTTTGATGATATATTAAGATAAACTTTATATACTATATTTTTATAATAGTAGGTAAAATTCTTCTTTATAATATAAATTAAATGGTGTTTTTATAAAAAGATTGATTTTTGGCTAAAAAAACAAATACTAAACTGATTCTCCAGGAAAATTTCAAGCATGGCTTAATGACCCTCAGGGACATGTCAGGAGCTTAGGAGAGTCCAGTACATTATTGGCACCCACTTATATCACAATGTTTAGCTCAAGATTACAGTAATGAATAACCTGTTGGCCCAAAGGAACCATAAATTGATAGTGCTCCATTTAAAATTGCTACAGAATACTCTTAGTTCGTGATGGCATAATAACATATATTTTACATTAGCTGGTTTTGTTTTTAAACTTAATTGAGATATAAAAAATGCTATTTCCGCCTACGTGATCCCAAATTTGGTGTTTTTAGTGGGAAATAACTTGTGAAAGTTATCGATTTAATTTTTTTTTCTAGCCTGTTTTTACTCAAGGCGCTCATGGCTTGAGCAAATAACATTTTACAGTTTAGCACCATGAAAACTTACTTTATTAGAGCTCTTCCGCTTAAAAGCGTTGTTTTTTTAAGCCTTTACCTAAAACTGAGTTTTGTCTGAATCAAATTTTATCTTTTGGCTCGATCTGGTTCAGCTCGTGTCAGCCAATTTAGAATTTTCAGGTCCTCACCGGCCTAAATATGTGAAATTAAAAAATACAATAACACATAACTTGTTCCTAGTGAAATGTTGTATCGATCGCATTTTATCGCATATTTTAGATATTAGGCTTTGTTGTCACATAAATAATCCTTTATTTTCCTTATTGTAGTTTAAGGGGATTATAGCCATATCTATAATAGTGCTCTGTCTCACATCCCATTTTTGGTCATTTAATTTTCACCCTATTTGTATGTATACCGTAGTTTTACAAAGGGCATTGATTTTTAACAATAACCCTTTAAGTATTTAGCTCCAATTGTGGTGGCCTGCTACCTTTATAAACTACACCTTCTAACATGTGACAGTTTTTTGTTCTTTATTAAACTTATTAATTAATTATATGGTTTAATTTAATAAGATTTTAATCATATTTAATCCTTACACGTGATGTCTCTTTTAATTTTATTCATAAACCATTTTAAACTGCTGAGGAATCTACTTTAGCAGTAGGCCACGAAATGCCTAAAGTGAGAGTTTGGGCCAAAAACCTAGGCCACCGGCGTACGAGTAAATCTGGCTATTTAACCTGACGCCAATACTATTGTATTGCTCGGATATAAAGAATTAAGGCCTTTAACAGCAATAACATTATATGTAAAAAGATATGCGAGAAAACCCTATATCCAATCTTCGTTTAATACCCCAAAAACAATATTGTTAGAAATCTTTTACAATTTATTTGCTTTTTTTCTAAAGTATATATTCCCTTATGCAGGAATTGGAGCAATTGGAAGATGATTGGAAAGGCGAATCCAAGCAACTCAGTCAACTCGTGCGAAGGCTAAAAGAGGAAAACCAAAAACTTAGTCGAAAATTGGAGGACTTAACTACTTTGCAAGGCAACCACACCCTTAACCATTCCTCTTCGGTCACCATTGGCGCCTCAATTAAAGATGGTGGACTGACAAGCCCTGGAGATGCTTGGGGCTCTACGGGATCCCCCCTTGGTTCGTAAAACTAATATAAAAGTTTTTTTTATGTTAGCAAGGGAGGCAAGGCAAAATTATATTTTTTGCAATTAACAGCTTGAATGTTTATGATTGCAAACTAAAATTTTTCTCCCACCCCGCCTCTGGGTGAAGATAATTAACTTAACGCCTTCCTGTGTAATAATTATTTCTTTAAATTAGTGTCTATGGATAAGTAGTTCATTTAACTGTAGTCATTGTCGTGGTTCATTGTCAAGGCCAGAATAATTGATCCATCTAACGTGATTAAATTAAAATCAAACCAATTAGGTAAATGTAAAGGCCTCGTTTGGTGCACATTTTATATAAAAAAATTTGCACGGTTTAATTTGGTTATATAAAATAGATTGTAAATCACAAAGGTTGCTAGCGAATAATGCATATTTTATTGTTTTCTAAATTGACAAATGAAAAATATTAAAAAATAAGGAATCTAGCCTATGATATCAGTATTGACTATAGAATAAAGCAAAAAAAAATGTTGGATTTTTTTTTGTAAATATACTAAAAAACATATTTTACCTTTTCTTAATTTTTGCAGGTTTGAATTTGTCCTTAAGTGTTACCGATAATTTTATTTATAACTTAAAAAAAGAGAGTTTAATTGTCAGTAGATATAGACGAGTTTAATGCCAAGTTTTAAATTTTAATTATGCTTGGTTACCTTTTTAAATCTTTCGACTTGGACACGTCATATGATAAAAATAGATTTTTTTAATCACTAATTTTTATGTGAAGGAAAATTGCCAATATTAATTCTGAAATAGTAGGAGAAGATATAATTAACGAATCCTGAGCCTACGCTATATGGCATCAAACTTGAAATAGTCGGTGGTAGGTTTAAAAATCGATATCTATAAACTTTTGTTGTAGGTGCACTTGCATCAATCTATGCAAGCTTCTTTTAAGAGTCTATAAATTTATTATATTTACTGTACATATATTTTTAATAGAAATTTTAATTTATATATAATTTTCTTCTTTACCATGTGTATGAGTTTTTATGTAAAATTTTGTAGATTTGAATTAAAATTTTATATTTTTATCATACTTTTTTTATATCCTTTATTTCAAAGTATTTTAAGTGCTCAAACTAAATTTAAAATATGATTTTTAAAAATTTTGAAATTTTACGAAAACAAATACTCACTCTGCAGTAGCTATATATATATATATATATGGTCAATTCCACCTCAAATCGACAAACTTTTTCCCTTGAAATCT
The DNA here is from genome assembly GCA_030555515.1 of Acutogordius australiensis. Lineage (NCBI taxonomy): Eukaryota > Metazoa > Nematomorpha > Gordioida > Gordea > Gordiidae > Acutogordius > Acutogordius australiensis. The sequence goes on along the minus strand of CM060242.1, from coordinate 13,620,875 downwards.
CAGTTTTGGCTGAAAATTGGCACACTGGTAGGGTCCTTGGGTGCTGATAAAAACCTAAATTTTTTTTGACCAGAAGTGATTTTTGACCGAAATATAAGCAAAAATATTTTTCATTTTTTTGCAAAAAAAAAATTTGAGGCAACTTTGCGCGCATGTATCAACAAAAGTATTGTAGCTAGAGTCATAATTTTTTTTTTATTTTGAAGATCGTAATAAGGGCTACCTTAGACGCAAATAATATTTGAAAAAAAATTTTTTTAAGTTACCAAAAAATTAAAGTCAAGTTTAGACACAAATAGCTCAAAAAACGTATCTTTAAATTTTCTGAAAAATTTATATAATATGGCCCTTAATAATGTTAATAAATATATGATTTAAAAAGTTTGGGACCGGCATGACTTTTTACAAAATTTAAAAAAATCAATTTTTTGCCCTAATTTTGACACATATTTAGGCCCTTTGCACTATATTAGAATATGCCAATGTGCCAAATTTGACAGTATTCAAAAAGCAGGACATATGGGCAATTATGTTAGACCATAATAGTTTGATTTAATTGATTACTACTATTATTAAATTTACAATGAAAAAGTGAACCTTAAAACCAAAAAAAGTGAAAATTTTGCCTGTTTTCAAAATCGACTTTCTGGTTAACCAGCCAACCTTTTTTTAATATTTAACATTCATTTTATAGATAAAATATTGCTTAATAACATATAATAGCCCCAGCTTTTTTCATTCGATTTTGACGCTTCTACAATAAAAATACCTAAATTTGCCAAAAAACAGCAAATTTTCAGGTGTCAAAAAACTAACGCAGATTGTATTCGTCTGTGCAAGCTTATTTTTTTATTAATTTTGCATAATTATCTAATAATATCTAGAACCTATATAATCAGTCATAATTTGCCTGTTTAAGTGTTAAAAAAATAGTATATATGCTATGTATAGAAAATCTTAAAAGAACGAGATAGGTAAATTACAAAAAAAGGAGATTATGAAATTATTCCATTATTTTAATTAAATTTGTAATTTGTTATATTTATTAAAACATATTCTTGTGTTAAAATTTGTTAGGAACGCATTTAGTTATAAAAAACTTTAGGTCAATGCCCAAATCCATATGCCTATAGAATCAAGTAACAGTGATATTTCCTCTTTCTTTAATAGGTCTAGTGCGTCTATATTATAAAACTAAAATGTAATTGGAACTAAAATTGTTGGTTTTTAAACTTTATTAAGGTCGGTTAGATATATATTGTATGCCTTGTTCTAAATAGCCTTTCAAAAACATATTTGGCATTTGTAAAAATTAGTAAAAAAGACTGAATGTCTATATTTTATTTATATTAAATTGGGTCTAATATTTAGTCTTAAAATTCATCATTGAAGCTAATTCTGCCCGTTATAATCATTTAAAGTTGTTTAACCCTATAACTGACTTCTTTTATGTATTTATAATATCAAAAAACCATATAACTATGTTTCATAAAATAATTGACTTTTTACGTTTATTTTAAGTTTGTTGATAATCATAAAAAAAGAACATCTGTTAAAACTTAATATTCTAAATAGGCCAAATATATTCTATTTTACTTTTTTTTTATCAGACTTAACGTTGTTGAGGCTGTTTTATTTAAAAACTATTGAACAAAGGAAAAAAATAAATTTTTACAAATTTTTTAACCTTATTATTTTTTCTAAAATCCTCCCAAAATTTTTTTTATACAATAAATTTAACAAATTTTTTGAATTTTGCCGAGGATAAATATTGAATATTATGTACAATTTCTAATATTGTTCATCAAACTAAAAAGAACTAGTAAAAGTTAACAAATATAAGCATACAAATTTTAAGTTTTTATTTTTTACACCTTAAAATTTCAAAAAACTTGGCAAACTTTTGTTTTTATTTCATAAAAAGCTATGGGTACGTTAAAAAATGTTGGGGGAAATTTATGTTATATAGCGATGTTTTATGTATAAAATGCAATTTTAAATTTTCAAATTGGTTTGGTAGTGACCCAGAAAGTCGGCTTTGAAGATAGGAGTAAAATACTGAAAATTACCAATTTTTTTGATCTGAAGTTCCCTTTTTCTTTCCAAAATTGACAATAGTATGAATCAAATTAATAAAACTGTTATGGCCTAACATAATTGCCCCTATGTCTAACTTCTTATATATAATCAAATTTGGCACTTTTAAATATTTTAATATAGTGCAGGGAGCAAATTTTTGTCTGAAAATCAAAAAAAAAATTATTTTTTTGAATTTTTTAAAAAAAGTCATGTCGGTCCCAGACTTTTGAGTTCAAATATTTATAAAGAATATTAAGGAGTATATTTTAGCAATTTTTCAAGAAATTTAAAAAAATGCTTTTTTAGTTATTTTAAACTGAATATTCTTCATAAAATTGTAAAATTTTAAAATAAATTTTTTAAAATAATAAACACATGCAAGATAGCCCTTATTGTCCTCTTCAAAATAAAAAAAAATTAAGTCTCTAGCTATAATACTTTTTGACTTACAACCTCCCAAAGTTGCATCAAATGTGAAAATTCACCTTGCAATTTTTTTTTCTTTTGCCCCTATCTCCGTCAAAAATCACTTCCGGTCAAAAAAAAATTCCAGATTATGAGATACCCTTAGATACTACCTCCATGCAAAATTTCAGCCAAATCAAAAGGGGTACCCTTCCCGGACTTGTTGGATTGAGGTGGAATTGACCATATATATATTTAGTTTTTACTTTTAGTTTTTAATTTTTTCAAATTTAAAATACATATTGATGCATAAGGATTAAAAATATTTTTTGCACATTTTTTTCACAGAACAGAAAAAAATTAATCAATTTGTAACAGTCTTTTAGTATTCATTATTAATATGTAACTCAAAAGTATGGGACTTACTAGACTTTTTAAAAGCTTTCAAAAAAAATTAATTTTTATATATTTAATAAAAATTTTTTCCCATGTACTATATTAAATATTTTAAAATTTTACAAATTTGTTTAATATATTAACAAAATAGACATATGGGCAAATATTTAGGCCTCAGAAAAATTTATTTTAATTTGATTCAAATAATTGTCAATCTTGGAAAGAAAATAATAAAATATTAGAACAAAAAAATTGGTAATTTTCAGTATTTTAAACTCCTATATTCTAAGCCGGCTTTCTGGGTCACACAAAACCAATTTGAAAATTTAAAATTTGCATTTTATACATATGTAATCACTATATAACATAAATTTCCCCCAACATAATTTAACGTACCCATACTTTTTATAAAATAAAAATTAAGTTTCCAATTTATTCTAAAATTTTAATGTAAAAAATAAAAACTTAAAATGTTTATTATAAAATGTTAACATTTTTTAGTCATTTTTAACTTGATGAATTAATATTAGAATATGTACATAATTCTCAATATTTATCCTCGGCAAAATTAAAAAATTTGTTAAATTTATTGGATAAAAAAATTTAAGAGGATTTTAGAAAAATAATAAGGTTAAAAAATTTGTAAAAATTAATTTTTTTCTATTAATTAATAGTTTTTAAATAAAAATCAGCCTCAACAACGTTAAATCTGACAAAAATAAGAAAATAGAATATATTTAAATATTTAGAATATTATGATTTAACATAAAATAATTGACTTTATGTTTATCAACAAACTTAAAATAAACGTAAAAAGTCAATTATTTTATGAAACATAGTTATATGGTTTTTTGATCAATTATAATTACATATAAAAGAAGTCAATTTTAGGGTTAAAACAACCTTATATGATTATAACGGGCAGAATTAGCTTAAATGATGAATTTTAAGACTAAATATTAGACCCAATTTAATATAAACAAAATATAGATGATTCAGTCTTTTTAATTAATTTTTACAAATGCCAAATAAGTTTTGAAAGGCTATTTAGAGCAAGGAACACCATAATATAATCTAACTGATTCCTTAATAAAGTTTGAAAAACCAACAATTTAAGTTCCAATTACATTTTAGTTTTATAATATAGACGCACTAAACCTATTAAAGAAAGAGTGAAATATTAATAATTACTTGATTCTATGGGCATATGGATTTGGGCATTAAATTCCAAAAGTTTTTTATAACTAAATGCGTTCCTTACGATGTTTTAACACAAAAAATTTGTTTTAACGCCTACTTGTATAATAAATACTACTTTAAATTAGTGTTTATGGATAAGTGGGTTCATTTAACTGTAATCATTATCGTGGTTCATTGTCAAGGCCAGAATAATTGAGCCATCTAACGTGATTAAATTAAAATTTAACCAATTAGGTAAATGTAAAGGCCTCGTTTGGTGCATATTTTATATAAAAAAATTTGCACGGTAAAATTATTTTGGTTAAACAAAATAGAATGTAAATCACAAAGGTAGCTAGAGTAACAAATTGGATATTTTATTGTTTTTTTAATTATCAAATTGAAATATTAAAAAATAAGGAATCTAGCCTGTGATAGTATTCACCATAGAATAAAGCAAAAAAATGTTGGATTTTTTTCTATAAAGACACTAAAAAACATATTTTACCTTTTCTTAATTTTTGCAGGTTTGAATTTGTCCTTAAGTGTTACCGATAATTTATTTTATAAATTAAAAAAACAGATAGTTTAATTGTTAGTAGATATAAACGAGTTTAATGCCAACTTTTAAATTTTAATTATGCTGGTTACTTTTTTAAATCTTTAAACTTGGACACGTCCTTCATATGGTAAAAATAGATTCGTGTATAACCACTAATTTTTTTATAAAGAAATATTGCCAAAAATTCTGAAATAGTAGGAGAAGATATAATTAAAACGAATCCTGAGCCTACGCTATATTGCATCAAACTTGAAATAGTCGGTGGTAAAATCGATATCTATAAAACTTTTGATGTGCGTAGTTACTGCATCAGTCTAAAATAGCTTCTAAGAGTTTTTTTTATAAATTGTCATATTATATTTAATGTAGAACATATGTTTTTCATACAAATTTTAATTTATATATAATTTTCTTCTTAACCACGTGTATGAGTTTTTATGTAAAATTTTGTAGATTTGAATTAAAATTTAATTTTTTTTTCATACTTTTTTAAATACTTCATTTCAAAATATTTTAAGTGCTTAAACCAAATTTAAAATATGATTTTTAAAGATTTTGAAATTTTACGAAAATAAAAACTCATTTTGTAGTAGCTATATATATATAACATTGACAGAAAGCCTAAGCAAAGATTTAGAGGCTATGAACATATTGGGTAACACGGTGGAAAAGTTGGAACGCCAACTCAAAGCCCGCGACGATGAATTACAGAAAAAGGGCTCTGAAATGGAAACCGTATAAGCATTTCTATTTCAGTTATATTTTAAAAAAAAATATTTTTAATAAAGGTATTTTTACAAAAAGTTGCTCGTAAATACTACCGCTAAAAGGTTGTAAAAAACTGAAAAAAAATATAAAAATTTTAACAAATATAAAATCCTCTACAAAAAAGGTTTGGGGTGAGATACCTATTCCTCTTCCATATAAATTTAGCGTAGTAAATTTTATGGATGGGAGCACAAAGGCGTCAAATAATGAATCCATACATAGGCGGCTTATAACTTCAAAAATAGTTCACATGTCCACTAGCTGCATAGCGACCTGCTAAAGCAGTATGCCCTAAACGACATCTCTAATGTGAAAGCTTGTTTAGGCGTGCGAGCAAATCTTACTATTTTAACCCCTCGGCAATATCAATTGCTTTACTCGGATTAAAAAAGCAAATGACATAGGTATGGCGCCCCTATATGGGGATAGGTATGGCTCAAACTCAATTGATTTTCATACAATAAAAATGCTTTTTTATTAAAATTTGTAAATTGCTATATAATTTATTATAATCGCAAAAATGCTCATTTACAGCTTCGTTTCAATAATTTACATACTATATCAGGTTACGTGTTTCAATAGTGCCTTTGATATTTGTTTAGATGGAAAACCAAATTATGCGACTATCCAAGGTGTGCCAAGAGCTTCGACGGAAGACCCAAACGCTGCAAAAACATTTACGCATTCTCATCGAGGATAAAACGGACCAGCAGCTTGAGATTCAAGACAAGGATCATCAGCTGATTGAGCTCAAGGAACGATTAACCACTTTTGACCCAAACATTGCGGCCCTGTTTGATACGACTAACGATAAACGAGGGGCGGGTTCCGGCGATAATTCCGCTCTGAGTCAAGTTTGATCTCCACATATTACCTTTTTTAATAACCCCAACAATTTTAATCCTTTAGAAGATTCGGTAAGATTTAAATTAAAGGGTAAATATAGATTACGAAATGTTTGAACACCTGAACATTTCGATACTAATGTATTCATCGGTTTAGCATTGATTAAGATAAATTGGCTGTTTTGCCAATTTCTACCTAAGCAACAAGACTTCTTTTATTGTTACCATTCTTTATTGTAACCATAAATCTTTCTCAGGTGTTTGGTGCTTATGACAATATGAATTTAAAATTTTTACATTCTTTTAATTATCTGGTGTTAATTCATATTCAAATTGACCAAATGGAAACTCGATTGAAAGCAATACAAAGAATTTAGTTGTTTCTATGTTTTTTTAATTTTTTGTTATCATAATTTTTATTGAAGTATTAGTTTTGAGCAAACATTTTTTGCGTATATCTAAAAAGTTGACAATAATTTTATAATTTTTACATTTTCAATGTTCTAATTTTGATCTTAATCAATCAATTAAACTAAGATTAGGTGGGGGGAAGGGGGGAGGTGAAAAATAGTTAATTAAAAGTTTAAAGTAGTAAACTTTTAAAAATTTTGTATGCTCTAAACTTGTGTAAGATACCAGTCTCAAAGCTGAATAAATTGGCATCTTGTTTATAATCTATAGCGATTTTATTTTTTTAGAGCTTGTTCAGTACACTTTCGGATGGGAGCGAGGATACACCCAAATTCACACTCGCGGAATTGAAAGAAGTTTTGCGAGAAAAGAACGAGCTTAAAGCTAGGCTCATGGAAGTTGAAGAGGAGCTGGCGCTCTACAAACCAAAGTATTTGTAATGCTTTTTGGAATTATTGGATTCAATTTAGTATTTTTTTTTCTTGTATCTTAAAATTATTTTATTTAACCGTTATTAAATTAAATGTTATATGTAGAGATGATATTGAGGATGGAGAAGATTCCGAAAATGAACCAGTTGTTCAAGGTCCCATCAATAAAGAACCCGACGAAAAACTGTATCCTTGGAAATTCTACAAAGCCAGAGACCGGTCTAGGCCCTATGGAATAAGGCGATTGTACTATATATTTTTTTAATTAAGTTGATATATTTAAACTTTTGGCTTAGATTATTATATTAAGAAAGTTTGAGATTTGTGCCCTCTTTTTACGGTTTGACACTTTTTTGCGACCTCGAGATTAAAAATAAAAATATTTAAAAATATAAAAAAAATGAATAATCGTTGGAAAAATAAGCGTTATAACAAAGGATGTTAAAATATTAACGTTATATGTATCTAAATACACGTTTAATAAAATATCTAAATATATTTAAAGCAATTGCACCGGATGAGAAAGTAGTGTAAAAAACCTTAGTAATAGTTTTGGATAAAATCTCAAATTTTAAAATTTTAGAAGTTCACATTTTATCTAAAAATGAATGAACTAGAACGCGCCCATATATCTCTAATTATTATTAATTTAAGTATTGTTATTTTATAACTATTATTATTTTTTATATTGATATTTAATTGTTATTATTTTTTTATTATTATGATTGTTATCGATTGATTAATTTAGTTTAACAAGATCTAGTTTTTTTGACATTAATTTATTTTGGTTGCTAATTTTGCTACAATTATCTTTTTTATTTTAGCTTCCGTTGCCTTATTCGCAAAATCAGTCAAACCAGTAATACCAGCAATATTAATTGGGATATTATCTCATAAAAAATTCTACTCATAACCTTATGTCTAATATCATTTATATACCAACGACTCAAAAATTTTAAAAATTAAACAGGTCGGCAAAATTTTTGGACAACAGTTTTATTTGATTCAATTATAAGAAATATTTTTATTGTGAGCTTCGAGCCCACTACAATCTTGTCATTATTTACCTTTTCATGTTAATAGCATGCATAAAATGATCTGAACAAGAAAAAGATGTAGTAGTATGATTAAATTGGTCATTTAATTTTTTTAAAAATTGTGACATGTTATATATGATTAAAAAGCGCTGCAAATTTTGTCCATGTCAATCTAATTTGATTCACAACATTTACAAATGGCTAACCCATTTTCATTTTCACGAATCTCAAATCGTTTATCCACTGAAATTATACCAATATATAAGCTTTTTTTTATATAATGTTTTTATACAATACAGCTTTATATTATTTTGCAATACAATGTTTATCGTATTTATTTATTTTTTAAAAAATTTTTATTTTATTTTTTAGATGTTTTAAAATAAAAGTTATATATTTGAATTACATGCAAGCACAACAAATTATGGTTAAATGTTTAGTGTTGCAATCATGATAGTGAAGATAAAATTAATTTAATTGTTATTACTTTCTTAAAAAATTAATATTAATAAAACTAATATAATTCAATCTTATAAATGTATTAGAATTATATATTTAGAGAGTAATAAAAAATAAATTAATTTATCGTTAAGCCAGAATAAATGTTAAAAAATTATGTGAAATATTTTAATTATTATCAATATTATAAATTGGTTCAGGGAAAATTGTTACCAAATGTTGATGACAGATATCTTGGAATACATTTTAATAAAAATTTAAGTATTAAGGAAATTATTGAAGATAGAGCATTTAAAAGTAAAAAAATAGTTTTTATGTATGGACCTTTTTTTCGCTCTTCCTCTCCCTATTCTCGTTAAGAGACACATTTACCTTACATGTATTCTCCCAATAGTAACATTTGGTGCTGAACTTTTCGGTCTTTTTACATCTAAACTTAAACCACTAATTAATTTACACGACCAAATTACTAGGTAGATTGCTGGAAAATTCGGCAAAAAACTTTTGGGCCAAAAATTACATCTGCTCAAAGATTTAAACATTGGACCTTTTGAAGCTTAGGCAACTGAAAAATCTTTTCGTTTTTTTAACAAAGCTCCTATTTTAAAAATATTAATTAAAGATTTAGTTAAGTCTAAGGCAGGCTCTACAAAATGGAGGTCTCAAGTTGTAATATAACTATAAAAAAAAATAAATAAACTCTTAATGATAAGATAGCAAACAAAATTTTTAAAAAAGTTAGGGGTTTCATTTTTAATAAATTTTTGAGGCGAGAAAAAACAAAATCAAAATTATTTTTTTCTCAACTGGGGAATAACTCTTTTTTTGAAATAATCAATAATATTAGCAGTGAAAATAGTGTTAAATTTGCATCAGGAATAAAACTTCTTTTACAAATGAGGACAAATAACTGGTGAGATTTAAAAAAAGCTAAACTGGCCAAACAGGCATTATCACTGTCAGATTGCCCCTGCTGTCATGACAATTTCGTTAACTCAATTCATCATTTTCTATGTGTATGCCAAGCAGGACGCAATACCTAACTCCTAATTTGTCAAAGTCTTTATCCAACTTATCCAAGGAATCACAAATTACACATTTACTTTCACCTATGACACAAATAGATAATTAAATTAAATATATTTCTATTTCAGGCAAACTATATTGATCTCGAATGGGTGATATCCATTGCCCCGTTAACGTTCGTGATGCCAAAGCCCTAACATGTACGGCGGCCTCAATAAAGAAGAGCCAGTAATGAGGTGGTTTTTTAGCATGTACTCCTAACCCTGCATGCACCGGTGAATTTTTAATGAAATACGGACATTAGTGCGGACAATTTAATTTACCATAACATACCTTTAACTCATTTACGCACTAATCCATCTATTCTTCTTTAAAATTACTGGTGTATTTGATGACCCCAATCCCAATTTTAGGCTAGCTTTGGGTTCAAACGAGCAAATTTTTCCACCCCCTTACCATGACAATAGTTAAACTGTTATATCCAAACTTCAAATAATATTTTCATTAAAAAATAAATATATCGTGTCGTATTTAAGTTTAGACGCGAAATATTTTGTATTATCTAAATGCCGATGTAAGAGCTTAACATATTAATAAAATTTATCTCAATATTTGTAATTAATATAAGTTACAAGGAATTTTTATATGCAAAAAAGATTTTTAAATTATTTTAAGGTATATTTAGATATGTCAATTTGGTCAAAAAAGCCATTTTTTGTTCTAAGTAGCCAAAGACGGAAGAAACTTAGCAAAACGAAAAATACATATGAGATTAGGCCATCATGGGAATGCATTCTTTTATGGTTTTATAAAATTAACGTTTCTGACATTGATATTTGTTGACCTGTGTAATAATAAAATAAAAAAGACCATTTATTGTGTAAAAATAGATCTCTGGATAAAAAAATAAATAAATAATTGGGTGTGAGCTTTGACTATAATAAAAAGATAGATATAATTAATAAATTTTTAAAATTATAAATCAAAATGTTTTATGGCCCATTATACAATATACATAGCAAAATTTTAGCATACCCCTAAATAATAATATAAATAAAATTTCAATTTTTTGAATTTTTTATCGACTTTGAACTAAAATAAAATAATTAGCAAATGAGGGGTTTTTGATATAATTTAAGTTTATATAAGAATTAGAAATTGTGTAAATCAAATGAGTTGCATATATAATCTATGCATAGATATAACTTTTTATAATTTGTAAATTTAAGGTAATGCAAACAATTATTTATATGTGTAAATAATATATTTAGCTATTTTTTGGTGAGTTAGATGTTATAATATAATCATTTACGCAACATGAAAGAAATTTTTTAATGACATAGGAGCACACTTTGAGGCAAAATATGTTATAGAAATCATTGGAAACATAGTAATATTCAATTTTGGTTGACCACATCTAAATATATACATTATAAGGAGGCAAGAAAGACTATTTATGATAGAGCACCAGGTATTAATTTTTGAAACATAATTCTGTTAAATATGAAATATGAATTAATTAAACTTATATTAGTTAAAATTAGTAGTTTCTTAAAAATATAGGTAATAAGAAAAAAAACTTTCTCATTATTGAAGACCTTTTCATATAAAATCAAAAAAAAATTTCATACAAAACCTTTAAATTTTGCATGCAAACAAAGGTATGACATTAAAACAATATTTATGTTGTTTAAACTGTAGCTCAATGAGGTTATGGCAGCGTTTCCATTTCAAACATTCGATTTTTCCAAAGGGGGTTGGGTTTGATTTTCTTGATTACTGGAGGTCAAAGCGGCCAACGGGAAGCATCTGTGCTTAATTTCGCGTTTTAAATAACGCTTTTCGGCGCTGAGGCGCGCAAAAACGCTAAAATTTTCGCGAGCTCGACGTAGAAGATAGGGAATAACGGATTCCACTGGCCCATATGGCAAATTTTTGTACACGTAAAGATGATGATCAGAGCTTTGAGCTGAAAATTGTTTAAAAAATATGTTTTTTTAAAGCTGCCAAAATATAAAAATCAAAAATAAAAACAAATTGAAATTGTAATAAAAGATTAAAATGTAAGATTAGTTTGAGTAAATGCAAAAATTCTATTTGAAAAAATAAAATAAATTACCCAAAAAATAAGAAAGATAATCACACATTCCATAAAGTTGGGCAAAGGAAATTCGAAAATCATTTAACGATATGTTTGCGTCTTTCATGCTAATTAGCAAAAAAATGGGTTAAAATTAATTTAAAATCACAAATCTCGAGGAACTTCACACACTTCATTTATCAAGTAAACTTTTAGCCAAAATTTAAATAATATCCTCATACTCTTTTATAGATTTGTTTTGTCCACCCAAAATGGTAATACGTTATTTTAATCTCCATATGAATGAGCTCACTCATCTAAGCTCAAAATATGAAACTACTATGTAAATTTATATGGGCCTAGAGAAACGAGGTAATTTTTGAAATTTAATGTATTTTTTGTAAAGGTAAATTTATCTAAATAGAGCATATCACCATTTTTTCCCTAATAAATTCAATTTCCCTATAAAATGCAAATTAAATCCAAATGAAGATAAAGTAATTATACTATTTTAAAGCGAAATTGACAGTGTCGACGTTGTGCGAGGCTATCATAAAATTAAAGTTGGAATCGGATGTGTTGCTTGAAACTGGAGTGGCATATGAATGAGATGACTTCGAAGTAATTTGGTCAAGGCAATAAGACATTACGCGATCGTAGTTATTGCACGTGTCTTCATAAGTATCACATATGGGACCTAATACAAAATTAATAAATTAATATTAAAAATATAGATGAATGAACTATTTAAAAAATGGATATAGCAAAAGCAATGATATCAATAATATTCCAAAAATAAGAAAAATAGTAAACGAACAATAATAAAAAAAACAATATAAAAAATTAATTAATTATTATTTTCATAATAAAAAATAATTAAAACAGCTAAATCAAACGTGAATTTTTTGAATCTAATTGAAAATTATGCCATTTATTGATCGTAGTACAAAATATTCTGTATAGCCTGGGAGCATATACTTAAAAACTCAACATGTCGTTATTTAAAATGAAAAGTTATATTCAGTGCTGGGAAAACAATGAGCCAAAAAACCTTGGCTCATTTTTTCTCCCAAAACATAAAGAAAGAAAGGGAGCTACAAATAAAGGGCCAAAATAAGAATTTAAAAAAGCCCTTACTAAGAAAAGGGGCAAAAAAACCTCACAAAAAGTGGCTCTTAAAAAAAGTAAAAGCCCATGTTAAGTTTTCTTTATAATAATTTCGAAGAATTTTGATTTTTTCTTTATAATAATGATGGGTAGGTTATTTTTTCTTAAAGCTCCTAAGAGTTTTTTTTGAAGAAAGGGGGCTTTTTTTAAACATGCCCCTTTTCTTTAAGCAAGAAAAGGGGCCTTTTTGCCATGCCCACGAGTTTGTGGGCATTTGGGAAAAAAAACTCAAAAACTTGTTAAAAAACGCCCATTTATTTTTTTCCCAGCCCTGGTTACATTACAGTTGATTTAATGTAAAATTTTACTTTATTTCTTAAGAATTCTCAAGGTCGCAAAATTCAATACCAAATTTAGCCATTTTAAGAATTCTATAAGGCTCTGTTTCACGGATGATTAATAAAACAGAAAAAACATTGGAAGAAAAGTAGAAACTTTTAACTCCTTAAAACTTCCCCAAATCATTAAGTTGATTTTTGTAGATACTAACACCAATAAATAATACCAGTGATGTAAATCAATAAATAAAAAATACTAGGATAGCCAAGTCGAGCTGCCCTGTCCCGTTCGTATTCCATGTAGGCCCCGCGGACCAGTTTACAGCTAAAGTGTAAATTATGGGTTCGGCAAAATTTTACGTCTTCCAAAAACGACGAGAATATATCCTAAAATATTGAAAATATTTATAAAAATCTATAAACATTTTTTTTGTATTATTTAAATAAACACAAATTAAATTTTATAAAACTTAAAAAATAAACTGAAATATATAAGAAATGCAAACTTTAAAATAACACTGATACGTGCCCCCTATAGTGGGATATGTTGCGTTATAGTTTTTGGCAAGTAATTTAACCAACGTTTGAATGGTAGGGTTTACCATAGAATATTCGCTGTCTATGAGTAATCTCGCTTTACTTTCAAGAGATTCCTGTTGTAATAAATGTTAAACATACATGTAATTTATTACATAAAATATTTAATGTGTTTTATAAATGATACAATACAATTGCTCAAGAAATGCAAAAAAAGGGGGGGGGGGGAAGAGGTTATTAGACTGATAATTCAATATTCCAAAGCAAAAAATGATAAAAAAAAATTAATTTCCAAACAAAAAATATAATAAAAAAAATCTCTTAAATTAATGTGCTACTCTGCCTCCTTTTAGTTGTCTATGCTTTTGCATTAAACTTAATATATCAAGTTTAACGTCTTTCTTAATGCGTGTTTATATGGAAAAAAAAACCTGGCATATGTCTTGCAACGCCTCGAGTCCTTTTACCATGGCGTCTCGGTTAGCAGAGCACAAATTTTCATTGAAATTCTGTGATGAGAAAAGCGAAATAAACATTTAAAGTATGTGTTGATGTGTTTCACCAAACAGTACATTAAAATGAGAGTTCTTAACATAAGATTATAGAGAGGACAAAGAGAAACAATAATTTGGTATAGTCTGAAATTTTAAAAAAAACTTTATCGGCAAGCAAGCATGGGATATCAAAACACCGGTCCAGGTTAATTTTCGGCAGGATTTTATCACCAAATTCTTCCTATAGGGCAAACATATATAAACTTATGGCAATTATACGAATAAGTAAATCAAAATTATAATTTATTTATGCAAAATATAAATTGTAACATTGAATTCATCGATAAACCAATTATAAATATTTTTCACATAAAATGGCTCTAGAATACACGAATTGACTTATTACATCTAGACCTTTCTAATTGGTCTAAAACATTATTTTAGAAAAATATATTACCATAGCTTTGATAGGAATGAGGGCAGATAACTTGAAATTCATGAATGGATGACGGTCTTTGAAGTGTGTCCTAAAGGCTGCTAGTGATTCCTTTATGTAAAGTATGTTGCGGTCGAAACATGCCGCTTTGGGGCAATAGTCTGTGGGGCTAATAAATAATCACAGAAATTTAAGTGCTATAATTCAATTAACAAATATAAGAAATTTAGAGTAAACAATATCTCGCAAACAAATGAACTGAATCATGGTTTAATATTTTAAAAATTTATCAAAACAAATTTAATTCATTGTAAATATATTAAAAAAAATAATTATATTTAAGCTATTAGAGTAAACACGCACTAATTATGACTTAATCTGTAATATAAAACGTTAAATTTAACTAAAAAATAAATAAACCAGTTAAGAATATTCTAAAAATAAATACTTGTCAGGTTCGGGTAAATCGGGCAATTCTTCAATAGGAACAGCTATGAAAGGTCTAAGCCCACGAGTTTCAAGTTCTTTCAAAATTTTGACAACATCTTCAACGCTTTCACCCGCAACGAATTGTAAAAACACGGTTGATTTTATGAGGGCATTTGTGAGCGTTTTACCCAGCACTGTTTGAGATAGTGAGACGAGCTGAGGATGTTAAAAAATTGAAGTGAATTAAATTATGAAATTAATTTAACAGCACCAGTAAATACGGTCGTTTACATCGCTATTTTACGTATGGGCGCGTTCAGATTCATTTCATTTTTTTTTAAATTTTTAAATTTTAACCTTTTGACATTAAACGCATTTTAACAAAAAGTCGCCAATTTTAGTTATTAGCACTTTAATAGTTTTCCTGTAAAAAAAAAGTTTTTAAAAAAAATTATGAAAAAAAATTTAAAAAAAAAATGAAATGAGTCTGAACGCGCCCTAAAAAAGGGTAAAACAAGACATATACATAGTTCATGGATATCATCTGATGTGCAAAGATGACCCAGAATTTGTGGGTGTGTATAGCGTTCAATATTAAACCGGCCAATTTTATATTTGTTTTAGAAATGTTATACCTCACATGCTCTAATTTGAGTTTCCACTAAATGAAACGAAGTATCGACATCTACGAAAACTGTTTAGCCCCGAGAATATTGCCTTTAAGCTTATTTTTAAACAAACTCTAAATTTGTTTTTTTAAGAAAAAAAAAACGTAACAATCTTAATAGCATATAATATACTTTTTCTGAAATTGATAAAAATTTAATTTTTAAGGTTTTTTGAAAAAACAAATAAACTCTGAAAGGGTTCATATAAATAATTTTTATTTTAAAGCTAATAAATAAGATCGGCAATTATTTGTAAAAAAAAACTACTTAAAACTAAAAAAATAAAAAATTAGAAAGGATAACTTAAAATAAAAAACTTAAAAGGATAACTTAAAAGAATAACTTAAAATAAAAAATACAAAAGGAAAACTTAAAATAAAACTACTTAAAGAAATTTAGGAAATAAACCTATAAGCTTGTATTACTTATTCAAATTTTTTAAGCCAAACGGACAGCCGTGACCAAAAAACATTAGGGGTACGAAATTAAAAGGCCCAGGTAAATAACAAACGAGTTCTCTTAATATTTAGGACTTACACAAGCTTGCGTTAATAAATAAGCCGAGAGGTGAATCTAATCTATTTTTAGACAAATATTGGTTTACATACGAATATAGAGATTAAATTTGATCAAATATATCGATAAAACTTAATATGATTTAAAGGTAAATGAAAAAAATGTGCGTATTTGGCGAGTGGGTTCCATGTTAAATAGCCCATGTAACGTAAAATCAAAGCGTTGTACCAAAACCTTTTTCCAACTCATTTGACACAATGATACAGCATATTAACTAAACCCGGTCAAAAGGAGGTGTCGTGGAGGAAAATTCGATAAGCACAAATGAACTCAGGTAGAGGGCGATACAATATGGTAACATTTACCCTAGCCCGGAGGTCATGAAAATGTTTAACATATTTGTTATTTTTGTTTCTATTAAAATGACAACTATTGAGTAGAAAAGATTACCAAATTGGGCAATGGATATACATTGTCATTATCGATATTGGGCCTGATGAGTTACTTTAATGGTTCACAATTTTTATTAAAAAAAATATAATCGAAGAGTAAGTACCACGTTGTTTAATAATGCCGGGTTATGTTTTCTATCCAATCCCATAGACCCTTAATTAATATACAGGCCCGGGCTCAAGAGGTCGGGCAGGCTAAGATGGGCTACCGGTCTAAACCTAATAAATTTTTTTATACTGTTTATTATATTGCTTTATTCAAAATGTATAAATATAAATATATTTTAAAGTCCGGCCCGCACGATTTATTAACATTGTTATTTCATAGGTTCAGCCCGACGAGGCTTGGCCCGATTAAATACGTCACCGAAATTTTATGTTGTGCAAGCTTTGATAATTAAAATCAATGTTTAAAATAAGGTATCATGTTAAACTAAATTTTTATCCTAAATAATATTAGCCAGAAAAATATGGAAATATTGAAATATTTTGTTCTCATTCAGAACCTATTTTGTTCCAATTCCCTATTTTTCAAGCAATATTATTCGGGCCTCAAATTTAGTTACCCACATAACACACTGTTTTTAAAGTCCGATTTTAAATAGGCAAGTTAGCCCTGTAAATTCATATAAATTTTTCTGGCTCCACTCTGTTTGATTTAGACCAAACGGCCCTGCTTATTTTGTTGTTAAAAGATATATCACGGTTCATTTAATATAAACAATTATATAAACCATTAGTAAACAAAAAACAAATAATGACGTAGTTCAAAAAAATAAATAAACAAACACACCCCCACCCCGAGATCACGAATAATTTATTGAGAAAAAAAGATTCGCGTAAAAAAGGATGATGAAATATAATAATAATTTTCAATGTTAGTAATAATAAAACGACGCGCACAAGCTTTTTCTCGCTAAACCGGAAGGAGAACTGGCCAAACCGGAAGAGGAACTGGCTAAACCGAAAGAGGAACTGGCTAAACCGGAAGAGGAACTGGCTAAACCGGAAGAGGAACTGGCCAAACCGGAAGAGGAACTGGCCAATACAAGGCGTAACTCGCGCACGGTGTTTAACAGTGAAGGAAAAAAACTCTACAGCGGTTTAAACCGCTTTTGAAGATTAATTAAACAATGCTAATTAATTATAATAAGTAAAGCATTATGGTTGGTTTGCCCTGGATGGGGGGGGGGGGGTTGATAGCTAAATGGGCTGAGCAGGGCTGGTCTGTAACTGTAAGATGCATTTTTAAGCAAGTTTTTACTATGTTACTAAAACACACCTTTGTTTAAATTATAATTATTCTTATTATTTTATTTTCAAAGTGCTCCTAAAAATTGCTATTATACATAAACTGGCTCCGAAGCTCTTAATCAGTAAAGGTTTATAAATGCATATTTTAAAGAACAGGATTTTTTAAAAATTGCCACCTCTGAGAAGCATGAAGGTCAAACATTAACAAATAACAGCTACATATTAATGGGGAAAGAGATATTAGCTGTGTGATTAAAATATTATTATGGGAGAAAACAAATTTTCTTTAGTAAAAAAATGCATTTAGTATGCAAACATATATAATAATGCTTGTGAGTGATAACACCTCTTCCTTAATATAAGCTGCTAACATATGTTAGTCAAGTAATTTGAATTTTTTGCATACAGCAGTGTGTATGATTTTTTTAAAAATGCATCTGTAAGGAAAAGTAAAGATTACTTTATCAGCATTTTTCACAAACATGGGCATTGAACAAAGCTCCATGACTGCATAATTACGAATTAAATCAAAAAAAGATAAATCTTTGTACATGTCATTGGGAGGATTATCATTAAATTTAATATAGGGGGTAGGTAGGGGAAAATCATGATAGGCTATAGGTGTAATTGGCATTAATGATATTTTCTCTGTACCAATAAGACATTTATGGGCTGAGGCAATAGATTTAGGAACTGATGAAGAGCTGTGTAGTGAAGATCTTAAATATATGGAATGAAAACTCCTCCATGTTTGATAATATTTAAAGGCAATATTAATAGACACACACTTGTGTTTATTTAAAATATTCATTGATAGAAGATCAGGACTAAATAGTAGGGGTATTCGATTCATTGAAGACTAATATATTATCTTAAATTATCAAGGTTATACGGTGCCAATAATTTGAAAATTTGTACGTAAAAAATCATATGAAATAAAATTCAACAAAACGTAAAATAAAGCTTGACCAATCAGGGAAAAAACTAAAATATTCATAAGGGGAAGTTCATATCTTATTTTTAGAAAACTTTTTCATATTATTTTCTATAATTACATACAAATAAAGAGAGTTATATAAAAATTAGAAAAAGAATATTTTTTTAAAGATTTAAATAAATAATTTGTTAACATTAGTTTAAAATAAGCCATTCAAAAACAACTATGATTTTGTTTTGCTCATCTAAGGCCATTTGCAAAATAAGTTTTCTAAATTTTTTACATTCTTAGTAGTTTTTTAAAAAACATTTTAATTCAAATAAAATATTTTATGTACATAAACTAAATTTGGCAACTTTTTAAAAAATTGCTTTCTTTAGGGCGCGTTCAGACTTACTTTTTGACATTGAACGCTTTTTTACAAAAAGTTGCCAATTTTGGTTATTAGCATTAAAAATGTTTTTCTGAGAGAAAAGTTTTTAAAAAATTTTGAAAAAAAAAAGATAAAAATTTCAAAATTTTTAAAACTTTTTTTTTGAAAAAAATGAAATGAGTCTGAACGCGCCCTTACAAAATAAAATTTTGAAAATTATACGAAAAAAAAACTCGCTTCAACATGAGTTTAGAAAAACAAATTAATATTTTTTTTATACCACTCTCTTTTGTGGCCCAACTATGACAACAAATGAGTGGGGAAATAATTAAACCGATACATATACAAATTACAGGGTTTTTATATAGCAATTCTACAACCGTCTTCTTACATGCATGTATGTTTAATGCCTCACTTGCTAAATTTAGTATATTATTTGATCTGATACTAACTTTAATCTTAACCCTGGATAATTATAATCTAACCCTGATTTCACAACAACCTTAGCCTAACATTTCCCTATTTCTAACTTAATCAAAATAACACATTAATCCAACCGAATGAAAAGGCTGCGGCTAGTGGAAAAAGTTTTGATGAAAAAAATTGCTCGTATTTGAATAACGTTGAGGCGGTTAGTATGAAATAAAATTTAAAAAACTAAAAAATTTTAAAATTTTTTGAAAAAAATATTTTGTTAGGCATATCCTAAAACGACCAAAAACCCTAAATTCTCATTTTTCAATATTAGCCGCTAAATTTTTTTTATTTTAGAAATACCTGTTTTACAATTTTAAAAAATAGCCGCAGCCAAAGATACAAAATCAGTAGAAAGGTATGTGCATTTTTATATGACTAAACACTTATAATTAGTATTAGAGCTGAAAAATGTATTATTATTATACATCTAGTGTAAAAAATGATTTCAGAGGTGTATTAATTAACAGTGAAAAAAATGCCTTTGACAAGTTGTATTAAAGATTGGTAAAATGGAAAAAGGATCAAACATTATTACATGTACCATTAATAATCAAAACGAATGTTAATTCTTACTTGTTTAACAAATTATATTTAGCAATAGTTAGAATTTGAATGCGCTGAATAATTTATTAAAATTTCGATATAAAAAGGATTTGACTAAGCTAGCAACATAAATTTAAAAATATTTACACAAATTAATAATATTTTAGGGTTTGAGTTGATTCAATGTAGTAGCTCATTGCCAAAAAAAAAGCCTTAGATTTTTTTTTAAAAAGCACCCAAAAATACAAGTTTTTTAAACATCTCAAATCAGAACTATAATCCTGTCTAAATGACCAATCAATAGGGGTCATGTAAAAACCTCTCACGCTGAAATAACAATACAAATAGGACATATCTTCTTATTTCAATTACTGTTGATTAAAAATTAAATTTATTGCAAATAAAATTAAGGAAGAGAAATTTTGTAATACTGTCACATGGTTTTTAGAAATAAAAGCATATAAATATTAATTGTGATATTTTATATATTATAATATTATTAGGTATAGTAGCATCAGAAACAATGCAAATTTTTAGAGCCAAACTTTAAATAAATAGTATATTATATAAAGGGGCAAAAATGTTAATTGATACAATATGTATACCAATATAGAATAAATTGTGGATCACAAAATTACAGGTTATATTTATAAGATATTTTCGAAAATATATGAGCATGTGAGACTTTATAAAAGCAAGTAAAATTAGGTGAGTCAATTTTTTAAATAATATCTTGTCGACGTGTTAATCTAATATGTCTATAACTCCACAAAAGAAAGATCGCGAGTCACACAGGCTCAATTACACTATAAATGGCACAGGTTATTTGGGCATTAACAGAATTATAAAGATATCTATTAAAAAATCGTTATAGCTAAATCTCAATTTATAGATGAATAAATTTTAAACCGAATTTAATCCATTTTGTGTTAAAAGAAATTAGAAAAAATGTATGCAAAGACGTGTGGAACTAATTTCTTGCTTGCATTTAGCACATCAATTGAATTGCCTTATATAGGCATATGAATTTCTTCCGTTATATCTATATCATCCTCAGAATCTGTGCCTTCATCATCCTTATCGAGCTGCAAAAAGTCAATAAGAAAAAAAGTAGTAATGTTTAAATCATAATTATTTAGCTGTTTTTTGCCGTGACGAACTATAAAAATTTATTTTTTTTTAAATTTTCAAAAATAAAAATTAATTACAAATTTTAAAATATATAAAATTTTCCATAAATGTATATAAACAAATTAGATGGTAGTTTTTTTTATCTACAAGTATTTTAGTCTCAAAATTATTTGAAAACATTTATCAATGAAAATTTAAACCAATAACGCTAAGCATAAACGAAAGAGAATAAGACAAACCTCGTATAATTCTTTGGGGGTGTATATCCAATGCAGTTGAAAACGTATGATAATGTAAATGATGAGGACAAATGGAAATGCTTGGGCAACGACCGAAAGCTTGACAGCCCATAGGGCAATTAAGCATGAGATTTGAATGAGCGTATATAAGTGAAGTTTAAATAGTCCAATGTTTCGAAGGTAATTCAACGTGGGGTAATGCTTGAGAGGCATTAGCATGAGAAGGATACGGTCGAAAAATTGAATGCCTGTAAATATGTGTTAACAGTTAATAGTAAAAGTCAGGTTTAGATACAAACATAAGAAATTGTTATAGTTTTGCAAGTTCAACAGATTAGCCCGACTTAAAAAGGGTCAAAAAAATGGGCAGGCCAAAAACTAAGATCTTTTTAAGTTAGCATTAACAACTAATAAAAGTAGTAAAAGTAGACATTTGCTTAAATCAGCTTCAAACACGAGGATAAGGATCGATTAAAAATACATAAATAAAATATATGGGCCGAAGGTCAAAAATTAAGACAAATTAGCAAAACTAAAAATCTTATAAAACCTTTTATTATTTCTCGAAAAAAAGTCTACCTTTAAGTGAGGAGATACCCATGTAAAGGAAAATACCAAACAAAATTGCTACGGGGATCTTTTGAAGGTATTTGCTGAAAAGCATTGATAGACCAATGCATAGTGAGACGGCAAACGCAGTCACCCGTTGTTCCAACACACCTAATAAACAAAATTTACAAAAGATAAAATATTTGTAGCAATTTGTATATATGCCATAAAAATTGGCATGCCGCTAGCAATTACCTTTTTGAAAATGTTAAGTACAAAAGAACCAGAACTGCAATTAATGCAACAATGTCATCCTGCAAAGAGTGGGGACTCCATACTAGTTACAAAGACACAAGGTTTATCGTTATCTAACAAATAATTTATCAATGCTCATAAGAATTTTAATTATTTGACCTGGGAGCAAAAAACTAATTAAGAATATTAATTGTAATTTCCCTATAGTTAATTAGGATCAAACCAAACAAAAATTGACCAATATGCAAAATAACGTTAGAGTATTACCAATAATGGCTGGTGGTTCACCAGGTGCGTGCGATCGACTGAAAACGGTTAAACTTGAAACATGTGCTAAAGATCTCACAGTGGCTCCACTAACAAAAGGTAATCCAAGCAGAGATAGTGGAATAGGTAAAGTACCTTTATTATTATTATATAAAAAATGTAAATTAATTCTTTAGCCAGTTGATTAAAAACCAATACCAATTAAAAAGCCAGTCCCGTTGTTTGTATATAAAATATAAACGATTGGCAAAAAGCCCTGCATTTACTTATACATATTTTGTGGTATATCAAACCTTATACACATTTACGGGTTAAATACATTTACCTAGTATAAGGAGATCCAAATTATATCCAGGTCCCTTGATAAATTTTCTGTCCTTTCGATTCACTATGAGACAGGTGATCATTCCCTCGAGGAAAAGGAGAATGAAAATCATGATGGCTGGGTAAATGGCTAAAAAAATTTGTTTGATCGTTATAGGAGCGTAAAAGAAAGCTGCAACCCCAGCTGGAATATATTTCGGCAAATTTTTTGCTGTGCTAGAGAGAGTTGTGGTAATAGTATCCGGCGTTGGAGTTGTAGTTATGTTCAATTTTCCCATTTGGTCATAAATCACTGTATCATTACCATATTCTAATAATGGGCGCATATAAACAACAAAATTGGTTGGACAGAAGTAACAATAACAAATAAAACAATTATTACAAGAAAAACCGACAAAGTTTTAAAACATAAAAAGGGTATAATACAATAGTATAGCAAACTCTTTTTAGCTTGCCAAAAAAATTTTGGGCGATATTTGCAAATTCGAGTGAAGGCGGGCCTATGGTCATGTCTCATTTCGCTGAAATGGTAGTATATGCATGATTTTTTGTAACTTAAAAGCATTTTGCATACGGTTTTAGCGTATTTGATTGAACGCGATAAAAACCCGTAATATTGATATAATATTGCTTTAATTTTACGAAATAAATTTAAATTGTTACGAGACAAAGCCTAAGATTAAAAATATGTCGGGTGGGTCAAGCCATAATATCAGGGCCTGGTGTACCTAAAAGCTTATAAAATGCTATACAAAACAAACAAGCCTGAGAGAAATATGAGGAAAGAAAGAACAAATTGTAAAAAAAACTTTCAGCCAGGGTGGGAACGATAAGCGGTTTGGGGCCCCAGATGGGTCGTATGAACCAGCCCCGTCGTTCAGGGGATGTTGGGGTAATAATTGAAGGCACATTTAGCTTGAGAGTGTAGACGTTCTTACCCACGAAATGGGCGAATATGATCATAGTTACGATGGCGATGGGGACGCCAAAGTCAGCTAAGGCACGCCGAGCACCACGGCCAAAGTATTTGCTGTTCCGAAATACCTGAATTAACCAAATTTAGGAGACATTAATACTAATTTATATTTACAAACTATAATTTTTTTTAAATTTTAACAAAATTCAATATAAATTTTAAATGACGCAGGTAAAACAAACAAGAGTAGACCATTTTACTTTGAGGAAATAGGCTATAAAAAAGGTCCCAAACATAAGTAACGTTGTAAACAATGCCGTGTTTGGTCTTATGATATGAAATCGTTCTAAATATCTGTGAAAGAGAGGAAAAATAAGTATAAATTATGTCGTATGGTATACAAATTAGGTAGATTGACAAAAAGAACAGGGCGTTTATGATCAAAAAAAATTGAAAATGAACAAAATAAAGATTTTATAACTCAAATTAGCTTAAAGTATTTTTTATAATGTTTTTGTAATCTTTAATGTTTAAAACAAATATTAATTTTAGTATGATAAATGTGATTTCGGAAACATAATTCGGTAAGCAAACTTTTATTCATTTTCAATTTTTAGA
Organism: Acutogordius australiensis; assembly: GCA_030555515.1. Taxonomy (NCBI): domain Eukaryota; kingdom Metazoa; phylum Nematomorpha; class Gordioida; order Gordea; family Gordiidae; genus Acutogordius; species Acutogordius australiensis. The sequence continues at coordinate 13,596,337 of CM060242.1, read as the reverse complement.
TATTAATTTTAATTTTGAGTATAGCTTATGGCAATTGGTTATTGCCTCAAGTTTGGCATAAAAGATTTAATAAAAAAAACTCAATCTCATTTTGGCGTATATAAATGAAACAGCTAATATATATAATTTTTATACAATAAGTGTATAAACTTTTCGAAAATTCTGTGCTGGTTTGATCCCAATTCAGATAGACTGTAATCGGATGGAAATCGGAGAGCAAAATATGGAATTTTATACAAGTATTGATCGGTTGAAACTGTTCCGTTTGAATATCTATAAAATTTAAAAAATATTTTAATTTAGTTTTATCGCGATCGCGACAAAAGATTTTTTTATAGGTCTCCAGAATGGGGGTGTAACTTTATTTTATAGCGAAAGGTCAGCGTATATAAAAGAGGACATCAAATTAATTTAAAACATACTATTTTGTTTTATGAAAATTAGTGTCAAGGTGAATATCATATGTTTTAATATCTATTATGATATAAATCGAAACTGCATTAAGATTTTAAGGCCTTTTATATCGATAAATTATTTCGGTCAAGCCAATAATTACCTACGCTATTGCAAAAAATATGCCCTTTGCACTTTCCTCAAACACGTTTAGACTTTATTAATTATTCTATTTTATTAGAGAAAGCTTGTTTAAATTAAGATGGATTTTTTTTAATTTTTCCATAGTTATCTAATGGTTGGCCAAACTCAGTAAATATTTTCTAAAAGAGTTAAAAATTTCCTCTTGGATGATTATAGCCCTGCATGTTATGCTAACATACAAACTCAAGTTAAAAAAAGATACTTTTAATATCTTTTAGATTTTGTTTCTCGAGGTCGTAAAAAGTGTCATGGTAGTTTTTATTAATTTTAAATGTTAAAAAATTGTAGGGGATTAATGTAAATATTGATATGGATATAGTATTTTTGTAGACCTAAGATAATATTCCTAAAAAAATTTTCAACGATATGTTTATAGTAAAATTTTACGAGGTATATATCCGAAATCGATCAAGGTAAGTATTGATCTGACTGCTATTATTGAGTTGCAGCTTTCCAGTTTGAGCGTGTGTACTGATTGAAGTAATGTCAGTCGTTGCTTTAGAATCGTATGGCGGGCCCATTAATTTGGACATGGTGGAGACGGGGAAAAAGAAGGCGAAGAAATCACGGGCAGCATTGTAACCCGTCATAGTACTACCGGCTTTGTTGGTGAAGGGGTCGATTGTGATATTTAGGTGACAATAATCCGGCAACAAGGGATGTAGTTTGAATATCTAAATAGTGATCAAGAATAATATAAATATATACAAGAAAAAACACAATAAAATGAAAGTAAATTGTCAAAAATTAAAATATCTGATCATTTGGTCAATCTTAGATAATAAAATATTTTAAGAAGCATTAACAAAAAGATCCATATATATATATACGCTAACATTTGAATTAAATTTTAGCCACAATGAATTTGCTATACGAAATAGATCAATAGATAAATGTCGTAGCAATTAAATTGAAATATAACACACACATTATAAAGGTTGAAGAAAGTTTCGTATATGAAAATGAAGGATATGAGAATTGAGAAGATTTCTTGGATAAAACGTGTGAGGTAACGTGTCAAAAATCCTGCTTGGATAGCCAAAAATATAAGGGTTATGACGAATACCCATATAGCGACCCAAACGCGAAAAGCAAGATAATTGATACGATTTTGAACGCTGAACTAAACGATAAAATGGACTATTTATAACTTCGAAAATAATTGGCATAAATCTAAGGCATAAATCTAAGGCATTTATGGCAGCTCTCGTTATTGATTTATTAAAATTTTTCACAATGCCACACCTTATATTACACAGGTCAACAAATATTTATGTTAGAAGCGTGAATTTTATGAAAACATAAAAAAATGCATCCCTATGATGGTCTAATCAAAAATATATGTTTTTCGTTTTTCTTAGTTTCTTCCTTTGGCTCCTTAGAACCGTCTATAACAAAAAATGGCCTTTTTGACCAAATTGACAGATCTAAATATCCTAAAAAGAAAAAAATTTAAAAATGTTTATTGCATATTAAAATCCCTTGTAACTTACATTTTTAATCACAAATAATGGAAATTTTTTTTATAAATATATCAAGCTCTTACATATCGGCATTTAGATAATACAAAATATTTCGCGTCCAAACTTAATTACGTCACAATATATTATCTGTTTTTAATGAAAATATTATTTGAAGTTTAAATTTAACAGTGTAACTATTGTGAATATGCAAAAATAAAATTTCAATTTATTTTTGTTTTTGAATTTTTTTTTGGTTTTTTAACCTTTTCTAAAATTTTCAATGTTTATAACTGACTAACTAAGTTTGTTCGAAAAAACGGTAAACAGATTTGATTTTTCTTAAGATGGCATTGATCTCTGTTAGTTAACTCATAACTCTCAAAAAATTGTTGACCTGTGTTATTAGTCAAATACAATTTTTTTCATATTTTTGAGATATATAAATATAAAACAAGGATGGACAAAAATATAAAAAACATAAATCATACATTTGAATAAGTATTCATATATTGCTTTATTTTTCGTTTTTGTAAATTTAATGGTTAAAATCATTTGTGGCCACGTTAATTCAAATGTGAATTGTCAAGGTGTTTGAGTAATTAATTAACTAATCTACCAGGTCTAAACATATAAAATTATGAAAATTGTATTGTTCAAAAAAATAATGAATTTTTTTTTACTTTGGACCCCCAAAAATAGGCATTAGGAGACAAGATAGAACACTAATTCTAAATCGCAAAAAAATTCTTTCCTCAAACCTGTTAAAATGAAGACATTCAGCAAATAATTTTTCAGACAATACCATTTTATTTGATTTTTTGCAAACTTATGTTTGTTGACTGTGAAAACACGTATGAATTAATTTTAAAGGTAGCTAAAAATAAATAATTTATTATAAATATATCAAAATTACTTTATACAAGCTATCTTCAAAAATGAGCATAGGCCCTGTAGGCCCGATAATAGTGAGGGGTTGGCCACTTAAAAGAGCAAATATACATCCACTAACGGAGGTTGATATCATAGTTTCAGATACGCCCAACCAATTATCTGTTTCAGTACCTTAATAATTTGTAAATAAGTATCATTCGCAAATATATGAATGCTCAGCAAAGTTTATGAAACTTCAATATGACAGTTTTTCAAATCGCTCATAGTGACCGGCCTTAAGAAGATCGAAAAATAGTTAAGTTTGTCAAAATTAACAGATTTTCCCTCAAAAATCGTAAGAGAAAATTTAATAAAATATAAGTGTATTAAATCTCAACATCCACACTTAAATTACTAAAAAACTTTGCACCCAACATTTTAAATTTGAATATAACACTTTCGGTTGTTTCAGTATATACATAAATTTACGAATAATTTTTTTTTAATATTTTTTTTAAATTAAATTTTATTTTTGTTTTGTTCTTAAATATTTAATATTTCAAGCTGGCTCACAAAGTTTGACTGCAAAAATACATGGACTTAAAGATTCCTGAGATATTATGTTTGATCTTTTATAATAGCTCTCAAAAATTTGTCGGAATTATCCACCTGAATATTACAGTTCATTATGTGTTTTTTTCTAACATATACATAATCAAATTTAAAATCTTGATATAAAAAAATAATTACTTAATATTCCACCAAACGTAATACATGGTGAGAGGCATGCGAAATAAATGAATACGAAAGTTGAGAGGCACTGAAGTTTAAAGGCGTTGGTGAAATCGTTTGGGTAAAAGGGTATTTTTCTTTTCACATCATCAATTAGCCCCCCAAAGGGCCGTCTCCACCCACCACCGCCGCCCCCTGGAAATTTACCAGGCGTAGCTGATAAAGTTTCAACGGTGGTTTGATCTTGGTCGCGTTTATGAGCTTTTTTATCTATATCATCCAAATATTATTTAGGATTTCGTAGTCAAAAGAAGTCAGGGATGGGCAAAAACTATCGACAACCTAACTATACATTTATATTAAAATTTTTTTTAATTGTTAAATATTAGATATGTATTTGACAAATATTTTTATTTATCCAAAAATAACTTCGTTAATTTTTTTTAAGCCATGGTTAAAGGCTCAATTTTTGGTATTTACGGTTACACAACTGAGCACTAAGTTTATAAAAAAAAATTAAATTAATTAGATGGAAGTTCAAAAACAGCGATAAAGCATATTAACAAAAGTTCTTTTTTAAATTAACTATTAATTTCATAGTTATAGTTAAAAAATTTGTGTTACCTTAAACTTAGTTAAACTTCTTACGGGTTTAAATGTTAACTATATGCTCAAAAAATTATGGTTAAACTATAACTTAGTTTGGTTAATTTTTTTAATTCGCCCATTCCTAAAAAATCATATGAGCCGTGTTCATTTTTAATAAATCTATTATAAATTTATGATTAAAGCGTTTAATTAAATACATAGTTATTAAATATAAAAAAATATGGGCCTATATATATATATAATATAATTTTTGGTTGTAGTAATCAAAATGAACCGGGGGCGGGTGGGAGATATTACGTACCTAATCCTTTATTTCGGCCCCATTCAATCTGATCTTTTTGGAGTTTCTTTTTAAGAAGTTGCTCCTTATATAAATTTGTAATGGGCATCAAGGTAGAACGTCCAAATTCACCAGGTGGGAGGACGATAGATTCCTTGAGAAAAGTATTGAAGGCGGAAGTCAGATCTCGGCAAGATTGAGCTTTGTAAGCTAATTCGTTAAAGCCCTGTGGAAAAATAGATATCATCATGTTGCAAACTAAATTGCCAAAATATTTGATTGGATAAGAAACATACTAAGCATATAGTCTGGTTACAAATTTTTAAGAAAACCCTAAAGGCATTTAGGACTTGGCTTGACACATTTTAGCAAATATAAACAGAGTATCAGCCGAAAAACGTGTGGTAATGAAGTCTCTTCCAAATCTATTACCCCAGAACCGCTTAGTCAAAGCTTTTCCACTTTCAACTCCAGCGGGATTAATTCACAGGTTTATTAGGCTTTTAGGCCTCACAAAATGGACGGCTTTGAAATTTGTAAAAGGTCACCTATCCAAGAACTAACCAGATTCAGCGCTGCTAAACTTCGTATAGAATACAATCTAAGCTCACAAGCACTCAACGTCAGCCAAGAATAGGTATTGATCAAATTTCTAAAAATCATTCCTAAAATTTAAAGTAGGGGCGCTTATAATTATTTGTAAAGGATTAGAATCAACGAATCTAGTGAAAATTTAATTGCAAATTAAAAAAAAAACATAGGTTAAACATATTGAATGTAATCGAAACTTCATTCGACATGAGGGATGAAAATGTCCGGCCTAACTCTTGATAATCCGTTTCCCCGGCAAATTTAGTTGAGCGAATTAGCCCGTTAGGTGTGCTTGTGTTATGCATGCTAATGTTTGTTCTCGAGTTGAGGGCGGATGAAGGGTGGGAAGGTGGCCCGCTCGAAGTAGATGAGGAAGACGGCCCCATAATGATTATGATAAAGCGGGCGGCTATACGAGCATCCTCCATTATGCCAGGTGGGAAGATGGTAGCCTCCTTGAGTCGTACAAACACCGTGATTTGTGAGGATAGGCAAAGGGCTGATCCTAAAAGTATTACAAATAGATCGATGAAAAAAATAATATGATTGAAGGAAAAAGCTAAAATTTTATCTTTCAATTAAATCATATTATTCAAAAAATGGGTTGTGCAATTTTAAGGAACAATGTTAAACCTCTAATACTTGGATGGCCAGCAACATAAAAAATTCATACTTTATTGAGAGTCTACACTAAGTCGCCGGTATGCATTAAAACTTAAATCCTGCAGGCCACTTTGTATAGGCCAATAGCTTGGTATGGAAATATAAACGAAATATTGCACAGCAGGATGCTGCCTATTAAAAAAGTTAGATTTAATTTCAATGGCCGTGTTTAACGAAAAATGGAAATATACAAGATAAGGATCATGTAAATTATTTCGCTCAAATGTCAAAATTTTCGGTGATCACTCATTGATTTCGACCTGTGTTACACATAGTTAAAATTTAAAAATATTTAAAAGCTGAAATAAAAAAATTTTTTTATAAGAATTTTTTCAAAATTATTTGCTTAGATTTTTAAAAAACAGTGCGGATAAGAAAAAAATAAGAATCAAAAACTCGTTGGGCTACTCAAACCAAAAGTAGAAAATTTGTCGACCTGTGTTATGCCTATAAATATTTTTTCAACCTTTGCAATGAATTTATATCAAGCTTAATTTGGGCGCGTTCAGAGTTCATTCATTTTTTTAAAAATTATTGAATCATTGTTAAATATTTTTTTAAGCGTTAGAAATTTTAAAAGAGTACAAAACTGCTCATGTAAGAAAAAATTGTAGTAAACATTGGTATTATCGATGATAAACCCATAAAATTTAAATGTTCGTAAAAATTAATACTCTCCCCTTCTCATATTTATATTTAAAATATTAGGTAAAAGATAGGCTTATGATAGAAATCAGCTCTCTCCGTGCAATATCTATATCTATTTTCCCCCTTGTTTTTTGTGTAAATTAATATACAAAATTTTATTTGTTCTAAAAAAAAAATGAGATTGCCTAGTACCCGGGGCTATGCCCTGACGAGTATGTCGTCTCATTTAAAAGATGTAGGGCAAGGGGGGCATTGTTTTAGCAGGTGAATGACTCTGGCCTTCGACTTTACCAGGGTTGTAGCCTGCATGCTCTAATATTCCAGATGCGGCTTCAAATGGATATTATGGTATTGGCGGAGATATGCGCTTAATCCTACTGACCTTGGGGTTATGAACGTCGCCGCATAGCACTTCCAAAACTTCTCGCCCAAATAAAAACAGAAAAGGAAACAAAAATTTTACATAGAAAATAAAAAGAAAAGCTAAAGGCCACCATATGCGTAAAACATTTAATTTCTTATATAACACAGGTCGACAGATTTTAATGTCAGAAAAAAAGTTTATTAAGATTGAAATTAATACATCCTCATGAGGGCCTTATTTCACATAAATTTTCCGTTTTCCGTAGTTTCTTTCGCCTTCGGCTATTTTGCTACCTCGATATCAAAATAGCCATTTTTTTACCAAATTGACAGATTTTGCGACCTCGAGAATACCCTTTCTTATATTTTTTATTTAAATAATGAGAAATAAAATTTCTAAGTATATCAAGACATCAACATTTAAATTAAACCATATAATTGGCACCCCTACTAAAATAGAACACGATATGTTATCGGGTGTAAATAAAAATATTATGTGAATTTTGAATTTTACAGTTCATTATTTTTTGTTTCTTTTTTGTTTTTAACATTTTTTTTTAATTTTCAATGTTTATATTTTTATTAGAAAAACATACGGTTTTGAAAATCCCTATAATATGGCAGATTTGTTTATTGTGGTTAGCTCATAACTCTTATGAGTAATTCTAAATAAATGAGGCCTAATCAAAATCTTAAAGCATAATTCATCTTCTCTTATTAAAAAGGTAAAGTTCAAATAATGCCGTAATACAGACTAGCACTTCCCTTTTTATTTTAGGCATCCCTACCAGGCCAGAAATTACAAATACAAAAATTTTAAACAGTAAGTTATAAATTTCTATAAATTTATCGACTAAATAAAATAACGAATGGATACTTTTAGCAGTCAATAAGAATGTAGAAAAAATCAGCCGTGCCCGACATTTTAAAGCCGGTCCGCCAGGCCCAAAGTTTTTGGGTGAACTTAACAATTTCGGCCCGGTCCAATTCGGCCCAACTTTCGAGCTGGCGGACCAGATTGACTGTCGGGTCTCAATGATCTATATTACCTATCAAAACAAGTACTCCTTCCCGATCCTCACCCATGTTATACTCATGTGTGGCGAAGGCTGTATTAAAATGCCCAAAGAGGCCGCTTGAGCTTTTTTTGTCAACGGGGTGAACTGATGGTAAAGTCTTAACTTTACCATTTTCAAGCTTAGAGGTGTTAGATGTGGTTGACAAATGTTTTTGGAGGGCCTTTTTATCCTTTGCTTCCTAGAGTATGTAAATACAATTAATTTTACAAATAAAAATCTAAAAACATGTGAAAAATATTGACAATTTTGGACGAGTGTAAAATTATTTTACATTATATAATGCTGAACTAATAATTAATTGAAAAAAAACAAATAATTTAATATTAATTTTTTACAATATTTTCTTTTGATTCAAGCTTTTGTTTAAAAATAATGTAGTTAGCCTTAATAAATAATATAATTTTGTTAGAAGTTTTTTTCAAATTTTAGCAATATAAAAATAATAACTTAAAAAAATGTTTTGCGCTTAACAAAAAAATTTGATCATCAACAATTTTTTAAGAGTTATGAGTTAACTACAGAGATCAAACCTGCCATCTTAGGGAATATTAAATCCGTTTACCGTTTTTCCTAATCAAACTTAGTTAGTCAGTTATGAACATTGAAAATTTTAGAAAAAAAGGTTTAAAAACCAAAAAAAAAAATTCAAAAACAAAAATAAATTGAAATTTTATTTTTGCATATTTACAATATTTAAACTGTTAATTCAAACTTCAACTAATATTTTTATTAAAAACCGATAATATATAGTGTCGTCTTTAAGTTTGGACGCGAAATATTTTGTATTATCTAAATGCCGATGTAAAAGCTGGATAAATAAATGAAATTTATTTTCCATTATTTGTGATTAAAAATATAAGTGACAAAATTCATATATGCAATGTAGATTTTTATATTTTTTCTTCTTAGGGTATATTTAGATCTGTCAATTTGGTCAAAAAAGGCCATTCGTTATAGACATATCTAAGGAGTCAAAGAAGGAAGAAACTAAGAAAAACGAAAAGTATATATGAGATTGGGCCATCACGGGGTTGCATTCTTTTATGTTCTCATAACAATCTCGTTTCTGACATTGATATTTGTTGACCTGTGTCATTTGATATTACATGGTTATTAATTTTCGATACAATTTTAACCTTTTAACTTAAACTATAACGGATTGAGTTTTAAGCGAAAAACGTTGAAAGGATTTGAAAATAGGACCCAAATACTAATAAAATCGGCCCTTTATTTCATAAAATTTTTTGATCCTTTATTGTGTTAAAAAAAGATGTTTGTAGAAAAAATCCAATAATAAATATTGCAGATACTGGTTTAATCCTCAAAATAAATATATTAAGGTAAAAGTTGTATTTCCGCAAATTATAAAATTTTCATTATATGTTTTTAAATTTTTTAAAAATATTTATTATAGGATAAGTATTTTAATTGTTCAAAATTAGTAGTGTAAATAGTGTATAAATAAATGAAATTTTAAGATTTATATAAAAGATAACTTAAACGCCCAATTTCTCGCAACAAAATTATAAAACTGCCCCAACGGTGTATATACTTTCTTCCGCGTCTGGAGTTCTGGGATGGCAAGGTTGCCCTGCTTAATTAGGGCCGGGACTTTTGTGAAAAGTCCACCCCTGGGTTCAGTACCACTCTCTTGTGTCCTTTGGTTCGGTGCATCGAGATTGTACCCGTCATGTCTTCGATGAAAAAATGGAATTTTTAGGTAATCGGTTAATCTATGGGGAGCTTTTGTGTTTTTGGCATTTTGTGTTGTAGAAAGTGCGGGATCTTCGGTAAGTGTAGTGGTGGAAATTGTTTCTTCGACTTTACCTGCAATAAGGAAGTCGTAAATCTCCTATCCCAAATTAAGTAGTATAACACAGGCCGACAAATAGTATTGTCAAAAAAAAGAAATTTTTGACACTTTGAAATGATCATGATGGCCTTACCTACCATATATTTTCCGTTATAATTCTTTCGCCTTCGGCTAATTTGCTACATCCATATCAAAAAAATGGCCAGACAGATTTTACGACCTCAAGAATTAAAGTGTATAAAGCTCCTACATCAACATTTAGATAATACAGAATATTTGGCATCCCAACCTAATTAGGACACGATGCATCATCGGTTTTTAATAAAAATAATATTTAAAGTTTGAATTTAACAGTTAGCTATTATGAATATAAAATATTTTCAATTTTATTTTATTTTTAATTTTTTTTTGTTCTTTAACCTTATTTCAAAAATTTTTAATATTTATAGCTGACTTACAATTGATTAAAAACGGTAAACGGATTTGTAAATCCCTAAGAGGGCAAATTTGGTATACAAAATTAGCCTATAACTTTCAAAAATTTATTGATCTGTGTAACGTTAAAGCTCTCTCTTTCCCCGAGCAAAAAAAAATGATGCCGTCGAAGATAGATTTGCTCGCACACTACCAAATTTATTGGTTTACAAATTAACTTTAGGCATCGTTTAGGGCCTACTAGTGCATAATTAGGGTTTTACAAATGTGCTATTTTTTGAAAATTAAAGTTTATGGAATCAAATACCAGACCTTCTGTGTTTAAGGCTGAGATGTTTCCACTAAACAAACTTATTAATAGAAGTAGGCTTATACAGCTGAATAATATTGTAAGAATTTGTAAATGTCATCTATACAAGGATTGGAACTAGTTCCAGAACCAGTGCTGGGAAAACAATGAGCCAAAAAACTTTGGCTCATTTTTTCCCCCAAAACATAAAAAAAGAAAGGGGGCTACAAATAAAGGGCCAAAATAAGAATTCAAAAAAAGCCCTTGCTAAGAAAAGGGGCAAAAAAAATCCCACAAAAAGTGGCTCTTAAAAAAAGCCCCAAAAGGCCCATTTTATGTTTTCTTTATAATAATTTCGAAAAATTTTGATTTTTTCTTTATAATAATGATGGGTGGGTTATTTTTCTTAAAGCTCCTAGGAGTTTTTTTTATAAAAAAAGGGGCTTTTTTTTTAACATGCCCCTTTTCTTTAAGCAAGATAAGGGGCTTTTCTATTGCCATGCCCACGAGTTTGTGGGCATTTGGGGAAAAAAACTCAAAAACTTGTTAAAAAAAAAAGCCCATTTAGTTTTTTTTCCCAGCCCTGTCCAGAACTCGGAACTCGTCTTTTTTTTGAAATGGAACTCGGAACTCGGAACTAAGTACCAGGGTACTGGAACTCGTGGAACTGCTCGAGTTCCTTCGCGATTTATTTCAAATACCTAAAATTCAAACTTTTTTAATTGAATAAAAACGCATTAAAATTAATATTTTTCAAAAAATATATAAAATTTGAATAAAAAAACCTCATTTATTGTTTAAATTATTATTTGATTGCACACAAGCCTTCTAAAATTATTGTTAACGTAACATTTTGTTCATACATTCATAAATTTTCCTGCATTTTTAAGTTTTCAAGTTTTTGAATAAATTCTGGCATACCATGAAATTCAGCGGAATTTATAAATTTTATGAACCTCAACTTGTTAATGACCAATATCAATGTTCTTTGTGCAAGTCGTCAAATAAAACAACCTATATAACGGTAATTAATTCTATTTAATATTTTAAGAAATTTACTTCCAACTTTAAAATACACGTAAAGTGTGTACATAAAGCAGAATATGAAAAGTTTTTAACTGTTACAGAAAGAAAAGAAAAATCCAAAATTACAACTCAAACCAAATTTAAGCAGACAAAAATCTTTAATAACTCCGTGCATCCATGTATGGAAGATTGCGTGGAGTTGGTTACTGTTCATGGCAGACCATTTGAACTATTTTCAGATGATGCCATGATTAGAATCATAAACAAAGCAAGCCCATCAGGAACTAATTTTAAACAGATTAATCCAAGTAATGTTAGAAATGAAGTTGAAGAAAAGGCCAAATATATGCGAAAAACTTTAATTGATGATATCAAACATAAAATACTAAGCATAAAATTTGATTTTGCAGGTGTTGCAAACAGATCCTTCTATGGTAAATTAATTTTCACATTTAACTTTTGTACATTTTAATATAAATATTTAATTATTTTTAAATTTTAAAATTATTTAGTTATACAAACTAAAAATTTAGACAAATTAGCCAAAACCAGTTTTTTAAGAATGTATTAATTTAAAAATTCTAAAATATTTATAATTTTGTTTTATTAATTTTTATAAGGCAAGTCAGTTTTTTATTTTCTAAAAATACCCTAGATATTAACTTTTAAAAATTAAATAAAATCATTTTTATGAACATTGTTTAAAAAGCTTTTAAAAAGTTAAATTTAATTGTGATTTTGGCTACTTAGTGTAAAACTTTTTATTCAATTTTTTTAAATAAATTTACTTTTAGCTATAAATTGCCAATACATCCATATGGATAAAATTCAAGTCCGAGTGCTGGAATGCAAAGAGGTCTATGACCAGCATAATGCAGTTAATATTTCCAAATGGCTTAAAGAAACTGTTTTAAATTACAATATAATGAAAACCCAAATATTATCCATAAGTTCAGACACAGCCCGTAATATGAAAGCTGGAATAAAGAATTTTATGGAGCTTGAAACAAGTGAAGATGACATCTTTGACCCATTAGAAGGAATGTTACAAGATGAAGATGTTTTAAATTTTATAGAGGATTCTTACGAGGTTTGTGAAATATATGATTTCAACTCATCAATCATCATTGATCTCAACTGTGCTGCACACGTGGTTCAATTAGCAGTTAATTCATTTCTAGTCAGCACACCTGAAATAATTTTGGCAATTAAGGTAGCAAGACAATTGGCTACTAAGCTTAAAAGGCCTATTATCAGCAATGTTAAAATCTCAAAATCTTCCTCAATCAATACTTATGCATCAGGTAAGATGGAATTGGACTTACACCTGCATTGAAAGATTGCTCAAACTACGACCGTTTCTTGATAATCACAAAAATATTTTAAATGAGTTGGAAGTTTCCAATGATATTTGGCATATGTTTCAAAGATTAGTCGAAACACTAGGCCCAGCCGCAATTTTAACGAAACTTCAGGCACAAACTTTAGACATCTGCAATTTTTTACAAAATACTATTTCTGCAAAGCCGTGTTAAAGACCCATTCAACCGACTTTTCTTTATCCCTTTTGCATTTTATTGAACAAAGAGAATCCCAGCTTTTAGATATTGACATAGTCAATTGTGGGCTGTTTTTAGATAAAAGATTCTACTTTAAATTAAATAATAATAAATGCGAAAAAGCCAAAATGTTTATGAAAATAGTTCAATCAAAAGCATTATCTCTTCAAAGAAATGATTCAGTAAATCACGAGGAAGATTTAGAATCTTCTGGAAATATGTCAGATCAATTTTCATTATTAGAGGATGTCTTAAGAGACGAAGAAACATTTTATAAACACGATGACTCAACTGCCCCTCTAATATATGAGCAATTAGATATAGAAATTTTAAAATACGAAAATTTACCGAGGTTTAAGGCGGATGAAAATATTAGAAGCTGGTGGGTAGCTAACAAGGCTGAGTTTCCGCTACTAGGAAACTTAGCTTTAATTGTTGTATCGGTCCCCTTGACCGAGGTAAGTGTTGAAAGATTATTTTCCTATTTAAGCTTTATTTTAGATTCCCAAAGGAATCGACTTAAGGATGATATTTTGATTGATATTCTTTTTGTTGGAATGAATTTTAAGCTTGATAAATAAATGTTTCCATTTTATATAGTTTAATAAATTATATGTGCAATGTGTAATATATCTTTTTTATCTGTCTAGTAAGTTTAATTATAAAAATAAAAAAATGGAACTCGAGTTCCGATATTTGGGAACTCGTCGGTACTTCCAAGAACTTAGTTCCAGCTCTTTCAAAAATTATCCTAAGAACTCGGAACTTAGTACCAGCTTTTTTCAATAAGTTCCAATCCTTGCATCTATATAATTTTATACTTTTTTAAAAAGGTTTTGTGACCATACTTTTAAAATTTCTTACAATCTATTTATATAGACAAATACTATTTTAAGTCAAATTTTCAATAAACTAATAAAAAAGCCTTTACTAAATCCAATCTTTCCTAAAAAACTACCTTATCCTTGGTGAAATTTTAAAACTAAAGATATAGGGTATGGGTTTTAGAAGAAGTATATCTGCTGAAAAAAAATAAATGCCACTTAATAAATATGGATTTTTTGCTATAAATGTATACATATCTAATGAAAATTAACCTAACTTATGAGGAAAAAGGTTAGTTAATTATTAATTAAGCACAAAAAAAACACAATAGGTAAGTCGTAAACGCATGTGTTTCAAAAATAGCCTTAAGGTAAAATTAAAATGAATAAAATTAAACTAGTGTTTAATATACAAAACTTGAGCAAAATGAAATTGAATAAAAGCCAAAAAATTCGGGAAATTTAATATAACTTGACAATATTATTGTAATTTAGTTTTTTTTTCAATGATTTTCCGGTGATAAATTATGCAATAATAAAATTAAAATTATAAATGCATTTTTTTTAAAAACCAAACAAAATAAATGAGTAAAAATTAAAGGTGTGTTTAAACAAATAAACTTAAAGAATTTGGCTTCAGGGTAAAATTAAGGCTATTTAAATGCTAATTTTAACAAATACTATAATAATATCTCAACTATACAAAAATATGTCACACTTTTATTTTGCGTTTAAAAATTAGATACAAGAATTTAAGCATGCATTTAAATAATTGTAAAATAATATCATTTAAATTAATTGCTTTATTATTTTTGGTGTAAAGCTCCAAAATCGAATGGTTAGGTAAAAATATCATAAAATTTCAAGGACTCGAAGGGAATTGAAATAAATTAAGGGATTGTTATACTAATACAAAATTGGACAAATTGTATCGCAAATAAATGCAAACTTAGGATTGAATCAAACAATTAATAAGAGCTTGCTAAATTTTTCATGAAATGTTTAAAAGTGGATATTGAGAAAAACAATTAGATAACATTTTTATCAAAAAGTCAAGACTATCTATTTTTTAGGTAATGTGCAATTTTGTCAAATTTCTTAAAAAGTTTCCTTCTTTGATTTTTTTTAAGATTTATTATTACAAAAAGAGTATTTTAGATAGATCGATTATTTAACAACTTTTTTAAAAAATTGCGTTCATATTAAAAATTTTACGAAAATAAAAACTCACTTTGCACGTAGCTTTATAGGCATCTTCAAATGAAATACATGCCAGATGGCACATGGAAAATAACCTTAAATAAAAATTTATTTACTAAATCCGCCGTTATGTTGAAAATCGAATCGAACAGCCGAGTCACCTCGTGGGGTTCGAATCATACGCTCACTAGTAGGTGACGACTTAAGCAACCTTAGTTCATCCTCTGGGTGTATAGTCGGCCCTAGTGGATTAACATCAACGCATACCTGATGGTTGTTACCAAGTTGTTGATCAGCAAGACCTTTTTTACCGGAATTGAGGTCGCCGGTGTTTGAATTTGATTGGGAGGTATTCACGGACTTAGGGACAATCGGGATATTTGAAGGGCTACAAAACCAAAAAATATCAATATGGATCATTAAAAACCGTTATAATTGGATGATAGGAAAACATAAATGGTATATAGCACCAAAAAAAAGGTAAATAGTTTAGAAGAATGTGGTAAGCCTGAGCACGACATTTCTCTAGAATTTACCTGTTTAAAAAAAACCTTTTTGTGTTTCGAAAAGATATTAAAAAAAAATGTAAACAAATACCGTGATAAGGAAAGCTTGGACAGCTTTTGGAAGGAAATTTTGGCCGATGGTAACGAAAACAAGGACTTGTTTTGATGGTGCCTAAGTATAGATTAAAACAAAAATTTGAGCTAGGTATATGCTTTTTGTGAAGCATACAAATATATGAAACAAATTATATTTTATAATATAGTTCCTTTTAATCTTGTTTATAAATACTTGTGTGGCTTTAATAGGCAATTCAACATAGGCTCAAATTCTTGCTCCGCTAGGTATCCCTCGTTCCTTAACTCTTTACAAATGTTTGTCATTATAGTATGGTAACTTAATTGATCGCCTTCCATATTGAGAATGACTGTTCCTAAAAAAATGAAAAATTAGTTAACTGTAAAAAAATAGTGTTAATCAAACTTACAAATATGTATACAACTTACAAATATGTATACAAAAAAACAAAAATGCTTAAGGGCACGTGCAAAGTGAGTTTTTATTTTCGTAAAATTCTGAAATTTTTAAAAATTTTACTTTTTACGATTTTTTAAAAAAAAATTTATTTCAGAAAAAGCATTTTATGTGGATAAACTAATGACAACTTTTAAAAAATTTGCGTTTTATTTTGAAATAAAATTTCTCAAAATTTTGAAATTTTCACAAAACAAAACTTACTTGGCAGGTGCCCTAATATATAAAAAAAAATTTTATGATTACCGCGTTCAAGCCTTTTACGCAATTCAGCCAATCCGTGAAAAGATAGGATGGGAACGTGAGGTTTACCCCACCGACCAGAAAGTTCCTCGAGGTCTTCCTCATACTTAATCCATCGGGAAATTTCTTTCCATTGGTGATGACCACCTATTAAGGTATCCTCCATCCCATATTCTTCCATTTGAACGAATAACTATCATAAAAATAGGTTCATTTGGAATCAATCACAAAAAAGAAAATATGTTGTCGCACGCAATATAGATATGGGAGAGAAGTGAATATCACAAAATCGTTTCAAAATGTATACCTTGTGGGGCATTATAGATGCTTGACTTGATCGGTTTGAGTCGAATGACCACGATGGTTTCTGAAGCGGAGGAATAGGGAGAGTCGTTGTCGGTGTGCGTCCACTTGCTGCCGCAAGGGCGCCTAAATCCTTGTGAGAACTTATCAATCTGCGACTCAGTCCAGGCATGTTAAGGGCATGGCGGGCGGCTTCTGAAAAAACGGATATGAGATACATGACAGTTACAATTTATGTTTAGACCATCTCCCCAACCCAATAAACAATCATTTGGGCTATAAACAACTAAGCTTTTATTTAAAACTCTTCTATTTTTTATTTAAAGCTAATGTTATTAATCTTTCCCAAATAAAAGTAAACTTGAATGCTGCAACTTATATCGAAGAGTAAGTAGACATTACACAATTACACCGGTCCTCCATTCAATTAATTAAATGTCTTAAATAACAAAAGGATTAAAAGATGAGAGGGATATGAGAAAATACAAACAAAGTCTTATTAAAAAAATTGCAATTCCTAACTAACAAATAAAATGTGCTAGCCTTTGTCCCATTGGTTCTTCGAATCCTTGCGCACATGACCCACCAATTTTACCTGTGCATCCCAAGGGTCAGATTTCATTCCGGCCACACCAAGTTTCGGGCTCGTTAGGAGCTTATTGGCGAAATTATATGAATTTGAGGAGCCTTGAGAAACTAGCTTAGGGTGATTATTGACACCTAATTGGTGGTTTAATGCAGTAGGTACGGCCAATAAATTAGTATCGTGCGGCAAATGTGTTTGACCATCTTTTTTAAAATTATTGTTTTTACCTCCTGATGTCCCTAGTTCCAATGTATTTTTTTTAACACCGTGATGGTGGTGATGTCTATGTTGTTGCGGCAACTTTTTCCTGGATCCTCCCGAATAATTAACCCGTTCTGACCAATGTTTCAAATCATCTGGATTATCACTCTCTTGGTTTTTAACATTAAAAGGGGCCGAGTTCTCGTTGTAGTAATCAGTCAAAGAAATTGGCAATTCGGAGGGGCTCGCTTGATCATCGGAATATCTATATACACCAAAAATCTCATTAAATAAATGCAAAATAAAAATAGCTGCAAAATAGTGAAAAAGGCTTTAAGGGCCCGTAGAGACGGGGGTGTTAACAAGGGCCAGTGCAACCCTAAAAATTTTTTTAAAAAAACATTTACCTTATATTTAAGGTGAATAGTGGACCCCAAAAAACCAAACACAATAAATCTTTTTTGTACAAAAAGTTTTAAACAGTTGTCAGAAATGAAATTTCAATGTTAAAGTAAGCAAATTGGCTCTGCAAAAAATAAATTAACAGTCCCTATAAAATAATCCTTGCTATTGTCAAGAAATTAAAGGTTAGAAACATTTATACACAATAAAAAATGCCATAAAGACACAATTTTATACTAATTCTAAAATATTGGATTAATCAGAGCACCCAGGATTTGTAAAAAAGTAATTTTTTTTAATGCTATCTTTTTATTTTTTTTGCTTTTAATACAATTAGGATTTCTTGTATATCTTAGAATATATGTAAAAATTATATTGGCAAAAATATGTTTGCTTTAATATTTAAATGTTATTTAAGTTATTCATTCAACAACGTTTTTACAAAAATTAAAAATAACATGTCTGATTGTTTAAAACTTAGCACATTCATTTAATTTAAGAGTTTTTATATTTAACCTCTATTTAATATTTATATTATACCTATGTATTTAAATTTATACCTTTGTGGCAAAGATTCAAAACTTTTCAAGGTTTGCAAATTTTCTACATCAGATAAAGAATTTGTGTTTGTTGCATTATTTTCTAAAAGTAAAAAAATACCTCTATAAATTATTTTTTTAACAAAGTAAAAAAAGAAGGAAGTAACAAAAGTGATTCATTTTGCTGATCAATATTACCAATCAAGGAAGTATCCTTGATATTTATTAAACTATTATTAAAAAAATGCTTATTTTATATCAAAATATTCATATATGTATTGTTAAATTTATATTTCATCTATTTACATATTATAATGCCAGAAAAAAATTTAAAAGTAAATTCACATTTTTGACCATAGCTATGCTTAAATATATTGCCTTAATATTTTAAAATGTAATACAATGCAATTATTTAGATATTATCATAAAAAAATTATAAAAAAACGAGCAATAAATAAAAAAATGATAATATCGGGATAAAAAAGACACATATCTTACCTTTATTGGGGTGCATATTGGTTATAAAAAATATTCATATGATTGAATCAATGCATGCTTTTATTAATCATTCATACTGATGTCTTGTTACCGCTAAGCACTATCGCAAACTTAAATATCTTAAGGAACATAACTATTAGTCAAAATCTAGTATTGTTTTTAAAACTATTATTGACTACATACAAAGTATTTGTTTTTTTTGTAATTAAGGATAATTTGCATTCTTATAAAATTCCAACTAGAAAAAGAAAAAATTTGTTTAAAATTATTTTTTCTTTTTATGAAAACGCCGTTTTAAAAATTAGAAATATACAATAAAATTAACATTAATAAATAATTCATATGAATACAATATTAATATTTAACGTCTATTTGTGCTATTTAACAAATAAAAAAAAAATAAAAAAAATAGTTTTACTTTACTTTGAACGTAGCCACAAACACTATTAATTAAAATTTGGTTTAAGTTTAATAACATAATTTGCTACAAAATTATTCCTAGAGTCTGTGTAACCCCAAAATTCGCCTTACAAATTTCTCGCCCTAGCATTTGCGGGCCACAACATTAAGTTCATAACTATAAATTTCTTAAAATTATAAACAAGCTAAGCCTCTGCAATAAAATATTTTAAGATTTTAATTTATACCTATTGACAGCTTGTTTTATATTTTTTGTTTTTAAATTACTACATTTGTCAAAATTAACTAAGTTTGCATATGAGCAATCAAAAATTTATAAAATAAATTTTTTTAGCCAATAAACACCAATGACAAACGTCTTTTTTTTGGTGCCTCACAATTTTAGACAAGTAGTCATTATTGTATATTAAAAATTATACAATATAGGACGTGCATTCAAAATGGATATGCTGTGGATTGGTATATATAAAATCTATATAATATAATACATTTGTAATTTGATTGGATATTGTCAAGATTAATTTTTTAAATTAAAATTTATAATAAAAAATTAGTAAAAACAAAATTTGCGTTTAATAAAAATTGTATTTATTTTATACCAATTTTTTGCGAAACAAATCTTGGGTAATTACCATAAATTATGAAACTTTATCAGAATAATCTACATGATCACCTTATCTTATTTATTATATCTTTCTAATATATGGTCTAGAATGGTGTATTTTGATATTTAAAAATCAAAAAAATGGTCAAATTTTAATTGACAAATTTTGCGACCTAGAGAATACCTCTAAAAAAAATTCATATATATATCAATAACTCTTATTTTTTATTTTATATATTTAAATCGAATTTTAATGTATGTCAAGCTGTTACATGAAAACATAGGTTTACGTAATATTGGAGCTAAATAATCAATATTTTATAGGCTTTATAATAAATAATATTTGAATCAAGCAAATCTGTTTTGTTTTTTTACCATTTTTTTTATATAAATTTGGATACAAAAAAGGTGAATGAGTTCCTTAAAGTCGCAAATTTAATCTCTAGAGTTGCTCATATATTTCAAAAATTTGTCTTGCTGTGTGATATTAAGCACCAAAAATAGCTGAACTTTTTTTTTGGCAAATCTGGTCTTTAGAGTTAGCTTATATTATATTTATTGAGCTGTGTGATATTAAGCATTGAAAATTGATAAACATCTGTTTGCAATAAAAACAGATTTTTATTGTTGAACTACAATTTCTTCTTATTTCTAAACTTTGACTTAAAATAAAAAAACGTTAGGGTAACATCCAAGCTTTTGTTATCCAAGTCCTAAAATTTAGGACGCAACTTAGGTTATACTTTATTTTTTATTCGGTCGGACGACTTTGAGCGCTAAACTTGCTTGTGTTCCACAATTAAATTAAGCATTGAGCCTAAATAGTAGTTGGATGGGTTTCAATAAATCCAAATTCATTTTTCTAAGACCCTAGGCCTAAAACTTCAGATCAACGGTGCGTGTTAAATCTCATTTAACTTTGCAGGGCCTGTTGTAGAGTTAAAAGCGGCAAATCTCTAACGAGTATGCCGTTCCCAAATAGGGAAAAAGGTCTGGAGGAAACTCCTTTATACCACAGGTGTTTTTTTATATTAATATTTTTTTTTAATTTGTAGTAGCAAATATTTTTTTGTGCTTATAATTTAGATTGGAACTTTTACTTAATGGCATGTTTTAAAATTTGGTTCTTATAAAATATTTATTTTTTTAAATAATTATATTAAAAGAATAACAAAAAGCTGTCAAATTTAATTGAAAGCATAGAATAATACATTTGCTGAAATAAAATTAAAATAAAAATTTCAGAATTTGTATTTAAAAAAAATATTAAACCAAACGACTAAATGCTCCAAACAAAAAAATTCTAGAAATGTCAAAATTTTCTATAATATAGTATAAGACGCGCTATTATTCTATTAATTCAGAGAATGATAAAAAAGCCCGGAATTTGCATATTAAATTTAAAAATTCTTATTACTTCTATGTATCTATTAGACATAATAAGAAATTTGAATAGAAGTTTTAAACTTTTATCAATTTTCCTAGCTATTTCATTTTATTTAGTGTTGTTTAAAATGGCGATAGCAATATGCTTTCATAATCTTTGCCCAATCCTAACAAAAACATTAATGCTATTAGAGTAGACGACATATTAATTTGATTGTAAATTATATAGAACTGTGTCTTCAAGCTCATCTCAGGCTATGATCTTCCTTGAATAGATATAGTATGACTAAATATACCGTGTATATGCACTAATAACAAGTGCAAAATGTGTGACAAATGTATATCGTATTTTTACTTCTAAAATAATTCTTTGTTTACATACAATGCTCCAAATTAATATATATTTATTTGTGGGTATTGAAAAAGAGGTATAAGTTTAGTATCAATATAAAATATAAAATTGAGGTAGTTTTTGTCATAGTCAGCTAAACAAGTTTATTTTCCATTTCTTTCAAATTATACAATTATATTAGAGGAAGTTGACTAAGGGATCTTGTATGTGGAATGTACTCTTCCAAGGATCAAAATAGCCCACTCGTTAATAAGTTTAGATCAGCTTAGCTCGGCTTAACTATTATATACAACCTGTATTTTTTAGCAAATAAATAAATAATTTGAACTCTCAATTAGTTTGAACACAAATAATTAAATTGGCTAAAATTTAAAATAATAATTCGATTAAGAAAATTTAATATTTACTTCAGCCCAAAAGTTGTTTACCTCTACCTGCCTAGTTTTATTTCATATAGAGACCTTAGTGGGTCTGCGCTTAATTGATGAAAGTTGTTAAATCGTTTTATTTTTATGGGATGGGCAAGTACCATAAATATTGAATGAGTTAAGTTATAGTCAAACCAAAAATTATTATCGAGCACATTAAAAATTAAAATTGTAGTTAGTAGTTTATATTTTTTAAATGTAACTATTTTTTTTTTGGGTGAGGAGCATTGAAATTGCTATGCGGCGACGTTCATAACCCCTAGGGTCAATAGGATTAAGCGCGTCTCTCCGCCAATACCACAATATCCATCGAAATGACGCCGCACTCTCCGGAATATTATAGCATGCAGGCTTTACAACTCTGGCAAAAGTCGAAGGCCAGAATCATTCACCTGCTAAAACAATGCCCCCCTTGCCCTACATCTCTTAGACGGCATACCCGTCAGGGCATAGCCCCTTTTAGCCCTGTCGGGTACTAGGCAATCACTTAACCTAGACCAAGAGCTAAAGAATCTTCGGCCAGCATAATGACAATATTTAATTATATTTAAAATTTGAGACTGATCAGAAAGCCCTAAAATATCAATTAACAACATATTATCACATTTATTTGAAGATATAAATTCATGCAAGTATAAGCGTTTAAATTCATGCAAAGCAGAGCAGTGTAGAAAGAAACGAACAAGTGGGTCATCAACTACTGATTTACAACACGGACAGTCGAAGTCACTTGTAACCAATCTTAATAGTCTTGCTTTTTTAAAATTCCACCAATTACCTGTCCTCATATGAAGCAGAAGTTTGCAGCCGAAAGAAAACTCAATGCAATCAATACTTTTTTATTTTTTTAAAGAAAGATAAAAAGGGTTACTGAACGATTTAAACAATGTGTCATTTTTATACTTACTTTCGCTAAGACTAGCTTTGTCATGGTTTAGGCCAAATGATTTTGAAATAATTTTTGGGTCTCCATTAAATGATATTTTGTTTTTATTAAAATACCTAGAGCAACGCGAAACCCACGTCCATTTGCGAGAGTTAATACAATTAGGTATTTTAGTTAATTTTATGCTTCAAAAATTTAACATTTATAATTAAAAAATTTTATGATAAGCTCAGTGATCAAATTATTTTGTTGCTAAAAAACAAAAAACTATTGATATAAGCTAGCCATTATTAAAAAAATGTAATCATGACTTTTATAAAATTAACAAGTTATTTAAATAAAAGATTTTATCGAACGCGGAGCTAATTATTATCACTTGAACTCCAGATCATTTTTACCTCCATTAAATTTGGTTAAATTGATACATTGCATTTTGACAGTATCTTCCTTTCCATCCAGGTTTACATATGCATTCGTACGTATTTTTATCAATGTGGCTGACCCATTCTGTGACAGGACCGTCTTTCCAAAACCTGTCGTAAAGGACACCGGTTCCTTGTGCTTCGGAATTTATAGCAGCCTGAGCGGCAAACAATCGTCGTATACAGCGACCGTTTCCGCCACACACAGTTTCACTACATTCTTACAGTTTCAAATAAATACAAATTAATCTGACTTGAGGAAGAAACTAGATATGGGAAATATTTTGGGGAAACAATGAGGCAGGGTATTATGTCATATAGGCTATTGCATTTTAAGAAGTTTAACAAGAATCATCGTTAGCACTAATGGGGAGAGGTGGGTTCGCCTCGTTAAAATTAACTTTACAATAAAGTTTATATAAATAATAAGAAAAATCAATGTTTCAAATTATTGCTATATATGAATAAAAATATATTGAGCGTAAAATTTTTTTATAAAATAGTCCGTCTTTAAACCTTGTGCATAGTTGAGCATATTTTTGGCGATAGGTCCCAAGGTTGAATCAATAAATTGCTTCAATTCAGAGCATCGTCCAAAATCTGAAAAATCGCCCCAAATTATCTAACCAATTAAATATTTATATTCAAATATCATAATTGAAAAAAAAACAATATTACTGTTAGCGTTTATTTCAATTGAGATTAACATATACTTAGACGAGTAAATTTTACATTGTGGATTTTGAAAATCCTGAACTATAAACGATCGTGAGAGCTATCTATTCATAAATAACACTTTTACAAAACTTGTTGTTTCTTTCGTTCCCTCTAATAACACAGGTCAACAAATATCAATGTCAGAAACGTGAATTTTACAAAAACATGAAAGAATGCATCCCCATGATGGCCCAATTTCATATATATTTTTCGTTTTTCTTAGTTTTTTCCGTCTTTGGCTCCTTAAATCCGTCTATAGCAAAAAATGGCCTTTTTTGACCGAATTGACAGATCTAAATATACCCTAAAAAAGAAGAAAACTTAAAAATATTTTTTGCATATAAAAATCCCTTGTAACTTATATTTTGAATCACAAATAATGAAAAATAAATTTTATTATTACATCAAGCTTTTACATTGGCATTTAGATAATACAAAATATTTCGCGTCCAAACTTAAATACGACACGATATATTATCTGTTTTTTTTATGAAAATATTATTTTAAGTTTAAATATAATAGTTTAAATATTGTGAATATGCAAAAATAAAATTTCAAATTATTTTTGTTTTTGAATCTTTTTGGGTTTTTCAACCTTTTTTTCTAAAATTTTCAATGTTTATAACCAACTGACTAACTAAGTTTGATTAGGAAAAACGGTAAATGGATTTGATATTACCTAAGATGGCAGGTTTAATCTCTGTATTTAACTCATAACTCTCAAAAAATTGTTGACCTGAATAACTAAATTGATTCAAACGCGCCTGAGGCTGTGGCTAGTGGAAAAAAAATAGAAAAAAAAATTAACATTAAGGTTAATGTAAAACAATACAAATTTTTGTCAGACATATCCTAAACGGCCAAATTCCATTAATTCTGATTTATATCAGCCGTTACAATTTTTTTAAAAAAAAAAAATTATTTTTAAAAATTTTTAATCATTAGCCAGCCTTGTATAAAATTGGAAAAAAATAAATTGACCACGACTTTTCAAATGAATTCGCCTACTCTAAGGTTGCAAGCCCCAGAATCCAGTAAGGATTTTTGCCCATAAGCTACCTTCGCAGACGGACACCAAAAAAAATATAATTTTGGCATAAATATTGTCGTAGGGACGCGCTCAAACTGCATTTAAATTTTCACAAAATTTTTACTTCGTGACATTGAACTCATTTTAACATAAAGTCGCCAATCTTTATTATCCTAAAATAATTTTTCTAAAAAATTTTTTTTAAAAATTAAAAAAAATAACATTTTTAAAATTTGAAATTTCTAAATTTTTTAAATTTTTAAAAAAAATGAATATAATCTGAATGCGCCCTATTAGATTTAAATATTAAAAATTTGTTCAGTGTATTTTCCCTCAATAGAGTTTATGAAATGTATTGTACAAACTTTTTATAAGTTCATAAAGAAAGAATAAAATAAGTTTCAATTATTGATTATAAAATTTAATATTATTTAGTCTCGTTTGTTTCTAATTTTATAATTAAAGCAGGCTAAAAAATTAAATTGACAACATATAAAAAGGACCTTAATCAGAAAGATGTTATTTGAAAACTTATTTATTACACTAATCTCCCCTAGAAAGTTGTTCAAGTGTGAAGGTATTTGAATATTTTTACAATCTACAAACCGATAGGTAAAAAGCCAATACAAATATTTTTATTTATATCTAATATTCGAGGCATAAACGGGTGTAGGTTATTAAATCAATAAAATCCTTACCACTCCGTTCATCCCAGAATCAATGGCTTGACCCAAAGTATTTTCCACATCTTCAGCCGAAAGGTAAGACGGGAAAGGTGCATTCTCGTATTGGTATCTCATGTAGGGGAAGATCAAATTGCCACGTTTTTTAAGCACTTTATTTATGCGGCTTGCTTCATTCATTTCTAAATTGTATTTTAATTATGGTTTTCCAAGACCCTTAAAGCCTTCACGCCACCAAGTCTTTGAGTTATAAAAATTTGGGCAGGGGTAAGTTATAAAATTAAATGTTGAATTTAATTAACGATTTGTTCGAACAAACACTTTTTTATTTTATCTTGATATATTTAATTCAAAAAATTATTATTTTTGTATTTTTTGTAATTACCAATTATTGTTTTAGAATAAACGAAATTGGTTTAGAATATTTAAATTAATAGAGGGATCGGTAAATAGAAAATCAGCATAAGTTAGAGGGGCCTCCCGTATTTGATGCTGCACTGAGTTATGTTCTCATTTAATAACATTTTTTTTGTCAGTTATACATGTTAATTTTTTAAGCAATTGATCAGAAATTGGCAAAAAACATTTTTGAAATACAATGGTTCTGGGAAGGGGCTCCCACTAAGGCCAGCTTAATTCGTTGCTTGGCCACAAATATCTGTGATGTACTTTTTAAAATATAGGTGGCTCTGTCGTCAGGGTTGGGTATCCCTCTGGGATTCATATATACGTTTGGGTAATAAGCTTTGCTTGCGCTGTAGAGCCAAAGGGCATCGTTGTTTAAGTTTTGATGTTTCGTGTTACAGAAAAAACTTGAATAATTTCTGGAATTTTAAAAAGAGAATTTTTGTATAACAATGTATAAAAGCGCAATGAAAACACAACGTAATGAATATGACAATTGAATTACAATGAAAAAAAAATATTAAGGAAGATACAGGCATCGATTCCGACCTCGCATGCTAAGCGGCTTAAACGTTTGATTATATATCTATAAAACTTAGTTGATTTTTTTGGTTAACTTGCTACATCCCTAAATTTATGACAACTTTATAGCTTAAAAAAGTTCAAAATTAATAGAAATAATGACATAAAATAGAATCATTATGTTTTACTAATCAACAGCAATATCTAAATAATATATGTACGAACTCAGATAAATCATCTTCTAAAATTTGAAATAAGTTTTATACAGGCCCGATTCTAGCTTTTTCATTTTAGGGGAGCAAAAAAAACTCGTGGGGGGGGGGGCAGAAAAAAATTTTTTGCCGCCTTCGGCGGCAAAATTGGCCATGACCTTCGGTCACGGCAAAAAATATACATGTACAACAATAGAATCCATGTTCAAAATTTTTTAACAAATTAATAGTAATTTATTATATTCTAAATAAAAAAAATATTTGCGTTTATAATTTGGATATATGAATTAAAATTAACTGTTTTCACTAATATCAATTGCTTAGAAAGATATGAGATTTGGAAATTTATTTTAAGTATTTTATCATTTGGTATCAATGCGCATGAAAATTTGAAATATGATATATATGAATGATAAAAATAAATTATATAAAACTTTGGATTTTAGAAAATGAATAGTAAAATAAGATTGATTATCATGAAAACAAATTGTATAAGTATGCTTTGAAGAATATATATGAAAAAACACTGGTTATATATAACTAGTAATTAATATTAGGGTAAAAAATTAAACCTGAACATAAACGTTAAATGCGCATAAAAAAATTGCAACCATGTTTTAAAATAATAAATAATTAGCTGATTATGAGCAGTGTTTTTTATTAATCTAACAATTTTATCCTAGAGGTTGTGTTGATTAAATTATAAAATTCATCAAAATTTAACGCCCCAGTTAATGATTTTTCGTGTCTTTGAAAAACCAAATCACCTTAACGCAGGTCACTACTCAACAGCAAGAAGTTATTATCCTTCTTAAAGAAGAAAATGTGGCCTCACAACTCGACGTTGAAGAGCCAATTAACAAACTTATAGGAAAAATGTTGAATAGATTAGAAAACGCATCTTTGTAATCATACAAAAATTTAACAAAATCAATAGTAACACATTCTTTGTAATTATTAAGTTTCTTATTAAAAAAATTTTGGCTACGTTAATTTCTTTAGATAATGAATTTTCATCAATATTACTTATTTTTAAAATAGGCTCTAATTTATTTATATCTAAAATATTAATCAAATTTATAAAGGGTAAAGTTTTTAAATAACTATTATCGGTAAAAAATCTATTATCAAAATATAAATAAATCACTAATATTAAAATAAATACTTTTTACTTTATCCTTAATATTTAAAATATTTTCAAACTTATGAGTAGAAAATAAATAAAAATCATAAAAATCTTTAGGTTTAGTTTTTCTTTTATCCAAAGATAAATTATTGTCATTTAATAAAGTATTAATATCAAAATAATTTTTGAATAAATCTTCAAATGTATTTTTATTTCTTAATTGTTTAATTTCTAACAAACAATGATGTATTAAATCAGAAGTTTTAGAAATATAAATCGTTCTGCATTGAAATTGGTCTATAATTATAATAAATAAAATAATTTTTCAATTAAATACAAAAAAATAAATAGATGATTATAAATATGGTCAAAAAACCCCGATTTGGCCCTGTGACCTGAAGATATAAAAGTTTTTTTATTTTTAATTTGTAAAAGAGTATTAATTTTTGTGTAATTAAAAAAAACAATGGGCAGGGAGTGACCACACCACCAATGGGGCAACAGCCGGAGTATGGTCCCGCATTCACTAACTACCTTGATTGCATCATGTTGAAAAAATTTATGAAGGGAAGAAAAATTATCAAAAAAATCTTTTCCTTCACTTAAAATTTCAAGACAATCTTTTACAACAAGATGCAATCGGTGGTTAAAGCAGTGAATATACGGGACATGGTGTCCAGCTATTTTGCTTAGAAATACTTGAACACCACCTTTTCCCCAGGGCATTAGTTCGCCCCATCGTAGCATTGTGCGATCAGGTTCTTTGGTTCTAGATTATATTCTAACAATAGATTGATGACAAGTGAGAAAATTTCTTAGGCATCAGAGTTATGAATTGCTTTCACAAATATAAAGCTGTCTGTAAAATCAAAATTTTCTATATATTTCTGTAGTTTTATCTCTCTTGCGGGTGAGAAGTATAATAAAAACACTTTTAAAAAAAGTAAATATTTTTAAAATAATATTTTTTAGATATTTTTGACGGAGCAAATTTAATTATATTATGTGGAAGAAATAAAATTACTATATATTTTTGGGGGGGCAAATTCAATTTTTTTTTGGGGGGGGGGGGGGGGCAAACATAAAATTAATATGTATTTTTTTTGGGGGGGGGGGCAAATTTAATTATTTTTGGGTGGGGGGGGGGGGGGGCAATCAAAAACTTGGGGGGGGGGGGGGCTGGGGTCTAGAATCGTGCCTGGTTTTATATATTGACTAAATGGGTTAATAACTTAGACATATAAAGAGACACAAACCTGCCACAATCGGGATAACCCCAATAACCCCAGGCTGCTAAAGGTCTTGAAGTTTTTGCAAATTTCAACGATTTTTCAAATAGCTGCCTTACCCCTTCTTCGTATTGTATCCGAGCCAATTTTTTGGCGTTGGCTGTATTCGCTATACTTGGGTATTGCCTATTTACCTGATCGGTTGAGTATTGCTAATAAATATAATGATAAAATAACATTTTATATGTTTTCTAATTAACATTCCTTTATAGTGGAGAATATTAAATGGAATGGGCAGGTTGAGTTGATATTTAAAAAAATTGAACCGAATAATATAATTTATAATTTCCTTCTTGCTTAAACTTCACTTTGTTTTTTTTAACTGTATAGATTGATGCAATTGAGCAGTAAAAATATAATTTTTGAGATTTAACCTCCTGATAGGTAAAATTGTTTTTCCCTGGAGGGCCCAATCTATGGAATATTAGCAATGTCAAAATGGTCAATTTTTTAATTTTTAAAGCAAGCAGTTCAAATTATGTTGAAGGCCATTTAAAAAAGGTTTACATAATTTATTATAACCCAATATTTATTATAACCCAAAAATATTATTATAAAATTACAATATTTAACTTTGGCAATCTGGCAAAAAAGTCTAAATGCGAATAAAAAATTACACTGGACAACAAAATTTGGACGACCCCAAGCATCATTTATGGCAACTAATTGGTCAAGTTTTTGGCGCTGATCACGAATATGAAATCGGAATTTTAGCCAATGCCTCAGATTTTTAGTTATTCGGTGTCAAAGTTGAGATTTTTCATTTTTGGGGGTATTTTGGGCTTCTATATTATAAAACCTATGGGTAGTAACAAATGTTTATAGATATATTTAGATAACGAAAACATTCATTATTAACGTATGGGATTTAAATTTTTTTTAAATATTTAATTTTTTTTTGAATTTTCATTTTTATAAAATTAGTGGTTTTCGTCATAAAATCCGTTTTTTGATCCTAAATAAATTGATTGCTAATAATTTTAGGTAATAACCTTTTTTAGATATGTTTTTTATAAGGAATCTGAATATGCCAATAGTTTTTTGTAGAATTAATAGGTAAAAAAATTTTGTGAATTTTTTTCTGAACTTTGGACGCGGTTTTAAAAAAATGGAGGCATTGGAAAAAAACTAAAACCGGGATCGTTATCGCAAGAAAATTCTCTACAAATCCCTCAAAAAATCGTTTATTTTGTTTTTTTTGTTGTCCAGTGTTATAGAATGCCAGGGTATTCGAATATCAAAAGCTAAATTTCTCATAGAATTTTATATTTTTCATATTATTTTAATATCATATAAAAATAATTTCCAATAAATAACAATTATTGTTTGCATCAAAATGACATTTAATAAATTTAAATCTTCACTTTTTTCGATACGTTTTACTAGACCCAAAAAAACCTATATAAACTTTTAACCCATTAGTGCCGATTGTTCCACTTTTGGAACACCAACTTTGAGAGCTCATAGCTTTGGTTTGAAATAAGATTATAAAAAAAAATTTAAAATCAGTGCAAAGATCTCATTCTTAAATACAATTTGATATAATAAAAAATTTAATAAAATATTTTTTAAGGCGTTAAAATACAGTTTAAAAATTGCAAAAAAAGGATATTTTATTTCTAACTTTTAATAGCCCATAACTATGGCTTTATATTAATTATTTTAAGATTAAACAATTGGGGTTTTTAAGAGATCATGTTTATTAAAATATGTATAAAAGTTCGAAATATTTTGTTCCATTTTTGGAACATCCGGCATATACCATATCTAATTTTAGTTAAAAATATAAAAATAGATTTTTTCTAAGAAAGTAGTGATAAAACTTTTTTACGACTTTTTTGAGAAAAATTATATTCAGCTGTCATTTATTTGTAATATGCCCTGCCCCTTTTTCAAAATTTGATCAACGCTCTTGAATTCATTGATGCTCATTCGAGAAACGATGAAATTACTGTGATTCCTCCAGACAATTTTAGGCATGTGACAGATGAGAAAAATTAGCGATGATGAATTAGTCGTGAATGACAGAACGGATGTTGCTGGAATACTAGAAATTTTAAATCCTCATGAAGAGTTCGACGAATGTTCGCAAAAGGTTTGTTGGAAAAAACAAAAACCCTTAAATCGTAGACTTGCTGTGAATTCTTTAGATTCATTATCACTATTACAGTTTATAAATTTATCGCCTTATTATCTTTTTCGTAAATTTTTCGACCGTATCTATAATTTAATTATCTAACAAAGTAAAATATATGCTTTTCAACAAAATCACCATTTACAAATCGATACATATGACTTAAAAATATTTTTAGCGATCATATTATTCAGTGGATACAATTCTTTACCCCGAGAACGCTTGTATTGGCGTAACGAAGATGACGTTCACTCAAAATTTGTTAGCTCCTTGATGCCAAGAGATAAATTTATAGAAATAAAAAGATATTTACACCTCGCTGATAACGCTTTGATCAATAAGTCGATTGGCAAAAGTAGGACCCTTTTTAGATATATTCCAAGAGAATCTTTTACAATTTGGAGTATTCAACGAAAATTTGTCGTTGGATGAGCAAATGATCCCTTATTTTGGAAAAAGTACAATTATGTTTATGAAAAATAAACCGATTAAATTTGGAATAAATTGGATACTTTCTTCCTCTTGCGCGTATCCTTTTTCTTTTGAAATTTACACTGGAAAATCCACCCCTTATACCGGATTATTGGGAGAGCATATTATCGAAAAACTGACTAAATGTTTAGAAAATCCAAATTGCCACGCTCTTTATTTCGATAACTATTTCGCTTGGAAAAATTATTGTTTGCCAATGGATTGATAGTCGAGCAGTCATAATTGCTAGTAATTGGGAAAACGTCAACCCCGTTTGTAGTGTAAAACGTTGGAATACGAAAAAGAAAAGTTATATTAAAATTAATCAACCTAAACCAATTAATTCTTACAATAGCCATATGGGAGGAGTTGATCTACTCAGCGTCTCCTACTCCCCAAATTTCATGGAAGAGCTACCCCCCTCGGCAAAATCTCGGGGGTAACAAACTTCGTAATTTATTCATATTCCCCCCATAACTATACCTACCCCCCTCGAATACCTACCCCCCTCGGCCGATTTTTTGGAACCGCTTGGTTCCTACCCCCCCCCCCCGGAGTAGGAGACACTGGATCTACTAGATCGATATCGGAGCGATTATCGTCCGCGTTAACGTTCAAAAAAATGGTGGTGGTCTATCTTTTCAAACTTTATAAATATGGCAGAGTGGCGTATTCACGTTTAATTCGAAAGTGCGAAAGATCATTTGCAATTCAGACGCGATTAAGTGCGAGAAATGTCAATACAAATTCAAAATCGCCCGATACGTACAAATTCTGGTAGACCTCATAAATCGTTGAAAACTCTCGATATATCACATATCCTGACCAAAGCTGCCAAACAAGGTCGGTGGAAGCTTTGTAAGAAGAATACATTTTTAAAGTGCCAAGAATGTAATGTTTTGGTCCACAGGATTTGATTTTATGACTATCATAAAAACATAAATAAATGTGCCGAATGTTCCATTTATGGAACATCTATTATTGACAAGTGATAATTTTTTACAATTTTTTAATAATCAATTGTTCATGTATGATGTTTATCAATAAATATTATCGCAAAATAAATTTAACTTTCAAAAATTTTTGTGCCTTCGGCACTAGTGGGTTCTCGAAAACTTACAATCAAGATTCAATATGATTAACGTAATGCTTTTAAACAATATTTAAGGATGGAATGAGGAATGTTGATAAATATAAAAAAGTTGATGCCTATTTGAAAGAAGCAAAACTTCAAAAAAAATGTTTTAGCTGTTAAATTTTAATGCGCCCCTTTTTAAAAATATTTTTGCCTGGCTCCTACAGTGAGCTAACTTAAAATTTACAACTTGAGTTGGAATTTAAATCACTAATTTTGGGTCACCCAGCTAATCTATTTAATTACTTAAATTAAAATTAGTAGGGCTTTATGCAACTTTTGAAAAATGACACTCGTAATAAAAAAAATTTGGCCGTCTAAAAATTTAATTCATTAAGGTATGGAACTGTCCAAAGATTATATCGTTTTATTTGTTTGGTTAGATTCAATCCGGTACTTATGGACGACTGAAAGAGGAGTCAAAAGCATTCAAAATCGGGTAGTAGCACCTAACTTTTATAACTAATATCAGGTCAATACGGAATATAAGCGTTAACTTGATATTTGAGGTATGGACCATAATCAATTTCGGTCCACCAAGGCATGTATTCTTCAAAGTCTATCACCCCCAATCCCTGTATGTTAATATATTAGATAAATAAAACCCCTGTTTTTAAGTAAATTTTTTCCAATATCTTACTAATGCACGTTAACGTATTTTTTTTGTTAATATGACTGTTAATTTTGAAAAAGTTTTGTAAACAGGACACCTAAATGTCAATTCAGTTGTATTTACTTTTGTGCAACATTTTTCTCAATAACAGCTCAGAAGGCATTTAATATCTATTAAATGTAAAGGTGTAAAATTATTATGCTAAAATTTCATTGCTAGAGTCAAATTGCCTTATTTCTTTAATGTAAATTAGATGAAGCACAAGATAAAATTGTCGTTAATAAGGGCTATTAATATACTGCTTTTATGTGCCCAAATGCCGGTTAAGTTATTATTGCATGCTATTATTATACTATATTCTATAAATGTACAGCGAAAGTTACAAAATTGCAGCGAATTATTTTACCATATGACCTTATTAATGTTTTTCTAATTCAGATTAAGGCTTGTCCCTACAAACACGACAAAGTAAAAAATATGACAAAAAATGGCAAAAGTAAATTTGCTCTAAGATTCCCTAAATAAAAGATAAGAAAAATTATTATTAATATTAAAATCAATTGTAACTTTAATCTTTATCTAAATAATGGAATATTGAATTTTTAAGTATGTCAAGCATCAACATCCACATTTAGTTTATAACAAATATTTTGCAAACTCCTAAATGACACAACTTTTTACCGGGTTGGTATAAAATAATGTTTGAAAACAACTTTTAATTATTAAATACATATAAAAGCATTTTTATATTTTTTAGTTACTAGATCTCATTTTTATTTTTAATGTTTCAAATTTGCAATGTTTATAGTAGGATAACAATATCGAAGAAATCCAAATTATATAAGCCTTCATCTGATAAATTTTATTAAATTTGTCAAAGAATCGACAAAATGAAAAATTAAAAATAAGCAAAAAATTATTTTTTTTGAAATGACCCTATATGTAGTCTAAGCATATCCATATTAATTTACGTTTTTTTCGTAAATTTTACCAAATAAGAATGCAAACGAATCCAAAAATCATCCGTATATTGGCTTACTCTTAAGATCAAAAACAAATTTAATTAAAATGCATGATATTAACAAACATATGTATATTAACCTGAAAATTTATTTCGGGCATGTATTGGTCTAAATCTGTTCGTATTTTCTGCAGGTGTTTTTTCATGTCAGCAAATTGGGGCACACCTCCATTTTTTACTCGACTTGTAATGGAATTACTTGAATCTGCACTCAAAACTGGCCAAGCACCTATTAAATTTTTTTAATTAACAATGAAAATGTTAATAACTCGATCACGCACATTTACATTTTTAAAGGGGAGCATCTCTGGGGTAAGGCTCAGTCAAAAATTTGTGAGACCTCTGAGAGATATGAACAAAATATCTAAAATGTTAAAATCATGATTGTATTACAAGGGGTAAATTTGATTTTATAAATTGGTAATGTTCAAACATTTAGGCGCGTTTTTTTATGGCTCTCTCAGTCAGCCGACGGGCAACAGCGGCTATCGCACTATTTCTTAGAGGTGCGTGTTCCATTAAAATCTCATTTTTATAGGTCTTAAAGGTGTGTATTGATAAAACAGCTTAATTAAAGGTTTCTCAATTTTATTGGAAAACATTTCTGACTTGTTATTCTCAAAAATTTAATTTTTCAACATAAAAAAATTGGTATTATAATAGCTAGCCCTAACCTTATTAATCTAAATGATTTATTAACAATGGATTTTTAAAGTGTTTTGAATTCTCGTTAGCAATGTTCCAGACATCAAACTGGAGGAAAAGTCCCAAAAGTTTAGGCATAAATATTTCACAAAATTACTCAATACTTGGTAACTTTTGACAAATTGTTTTATCAAGATCTCTTTCTTTAAGTTTAAATGCAATAACAATTAAAACTTTTACACTTTGATAATTAAAAACGTTAATCGATTATTATATTAATTATTTTGCAAACAAAACATATGCTCATGTCTCATTTCGGGAAATATTCTCTAACAACATATAAGAGTAACTAAATTTTTCTTCATCAGGTGGCGAAAAATTCTTGATTCAATAACTTATACACAGACTAAAAATTCTAAAACAAATTAATACCTGATTTTAAAAGTATAAGAAGGCATATTTTAAAATACGGACCATTTTTCGCTATTTAAAACCGCAGAAAAATTGTACTTTGCAATCCAACATATTTTTTATATTTCATTGTTAGACATGCGTACTTTTAATCAAAGATAAGGTTGAAATTTTTATTTGCCAAAAATGTTTTGTGTTTAATTGCCATAAATATGACCAGCTGAAAATTTTTCAAACCTATAAAAACATGTATTAGATTTGGAATGAGGGCACAAAATTTCTCCTATTGCATAGGCCATCATATCCCTAACCCATATTTAAAATTTGTATGTGTTATATACCTAGAAGGGTGTAATAAAAAAGATTAATGATAGGTCCCCTCCATTGGTTAGCGGGGTTTGCCGTTATCCCATAATTTTCAAGGTCGAGGTCGACTCCGTATCGTACTTTGCATACTTCGGTCGGGCTATTCCACACAACGGTGAAAGGCACATTAGCGAATGATGGTGTTGTATCGCTTGGACTACGAGTTAGTTGAACTCGCCTGCTTTCAACACGGGTATATAACGAGAGCCACGAGCAAATAAAAACCAGGAATGTGACATAATGGACTGCTGTTATAATTATTTTAAAGAAGTTCGGGTAAAATGGAACAGAATCTTTTTAAATAACATTCAACATAATTTATTTTGTATATTGTTCTTATTATATATAATAAATCATTACAACAATTACATCCCAAAATACCTCTAGCAGGTAAAAAAAACGACGCCCGAACTTAACCTGGACACAGATACAGTGCTGTACGAAGAACAACTTAAACGCCACAACAGGTTTTAATGATAGAGTCAAATGGAAAATGATTTTGAAAGAGCTTACCACCTCAATGGTAAAATTTAAGAAATGTATATCTAGAATAAATGAGTTAAATAGCAAGGAGAAATTCTTACCTGGCCATTTGTTCTCAAGTATCATAAGAAGGTTTGAAAGTGTCGGGATATTTGAAACAAATATGACTAGAGGTGAAGAGGCATAATTCAGAATTCTTTAAATTTGAATGAAGGTGCTCGAGAAAACATTCGCCAAGCTTTAGCTGCGGGGATTATTTAGTCTGGTAAATTGTTTATGATGATAACACCTTGTTAGCGGACCCCAAATGCCAAAAATTTTACCCTTCAACCCAAATATTTATAATTTGTATTAGTTAAGTAAATACGTGGTTCACTAACTTAAATACACATTCAAGCCGCCCATATGTCAAACACACCTTTTCACTACTCAATTACACTATTTTTCGGGGTATATTATGCGACTTTTAATATGAAAGATATAAACAAAATTGTAAGTTCAGTGCGACCTTAACCCCACTCATGTATACATAAACATTTGAATAATTTGGGGACCCGTTCAATCTTGGATTATATCATCATTTGGTGTAACAACTATGTGGAATACAACTATGTGTGCTTGTAAATTATAAATAGATATTTTACGCGTCCACATCTGAACTAAGTATAATATTAAATTGATTCACATCCAAGAGAAGTGAAACTTAAGGACCCGTAAATATAGACTTGTCTAACTAAATAATTCAAAGGGTGTTTTATATTGGCCACTTGCCTTAATCTAACTCGATAATGTTTTAAGAAAAATATACAATTTAATCTGATCGCAAAATAATCTAAATAGACACTTTTGGCTCCCACGAAACTCTAAAACTAAAAAAAAATCAAATATGTCAAAGTATAAGTTTAAAAAATTCACAAATGATTGAAATTGACAGCTAAACCCCTTACATTGAGATTTAGCGCTCGAGTGCCGCATTACCTAAGATATTTTATAAGAAGAGCACTGGTCCTACAGTTTATCGCTTAGGGGTTCGAGTTTATTTGCGAAGGAAAGGTTATTCTGATAACCAATAAAGGATATAGTTTTCGTTTTTGAGGTTAACGTTGCGATTTCGCAACTTTGGCATTTAATTAATTTTGAATATTAAAAAAGGCTAAGAAAAGACAAAAAAGAAGACTAAACTAAATGATTATATTATGGTTTTAAAATTACTATAGATCTGTGAAAAATTTTCCTTATAAATTCTTTTAAATTTTATAAAATTTTATTTTTACGTTTTCATTTACAAATGTTAACGATCTTAATTATAAACACAATTTGGTTGGCATAATATATTCGAAAAAATCCTTAAACTATCAGAAATAAATGGCATAAAACGCGCCACGGCTTAAAAAATAAAATAACAGCTATGCAAATCCATTGCTACAATTAAATAAATTGGTGTTTGGCAATGATATTTGCATTATAAATGAATATTGAGGCCCAGTAGTCAGCAAGGGCCATTGTTGAGCCCGAAAGCCGGGACACGCCAAATTGATATATAAACAAAGGGACCGGGACTAAAAAAAAAAAATAATTTCGGACTTAGGACCAAGTGCAAAGTGAGTTTATATTCTCGTTTTTTTTAAATTTTACTTTTTTTCTAATTTTTTTATTTCAGATAAAAAATTTTATGCGCTTAAATTTTAATTTAGCTACTTTTTGGAAAAATGCGTTCATTTACAAGATAAAATTTTTAAAAAAATTTAAAAATATTACGAGAATAAAAACTCACTTTGCACGTGGCCTAAAATTGACTTTTTGTTTTATATCTGTGAGGACTAAAACTGAAGTACCAAACAAAAACTAATATTTTTTATAACAAACTATATTTTTAGATAGGCCATATTTGAAATAATGGGCCCGGTTAACAAAGCTTCAGGCTGGGAGAGAATATCATGACCCGGTGTAAAGTCTATTTTGCATTATGGTTAAAATATCACAATTCCAAAGTATGTTGCCGACATATAATGGCCTTGACTAATAAGTCGAAAAAAGTCGAACTGTTATTAATAACAAATATAAAATTCTAGCCGGATATTATTTATCATCTAATTACCATTATTATCAAAATAAAAAATAAATTTGACAAAAATCTGTATATAAATAAGTAATAAATATGCGAAAAATGTAGTAATAAATGAAAACTTACTAAGTTGGGAAATAAATATTTATAACTAATTTATCTAAGAATTAATATTTAAACATATTGTGCTTAAATCAAAAAAATACTTCTTGAGTAAACAATGAATAAAATTAGGACTGGTTATAAATAAAAAAAAACTCAATAAAAATATCAAATTTCAAATTTTTCAAAGTGACTTCTATTTTGACTAAAACATTGGACCCCACATTTTTATATTAAAATGAGTATTCAACATATAATATTTTCTAAAGGGGCAATCATTAAATATTGCACTTGTCATAAAAGGATATTATATAAAAAAATAGCGAAATGTGTCACTACATAATCAAAAATATTTGGAAGCCTCGATAAAATCTTGGCACAAATTTAATAAGAGCAAAGGATGATGATATTTGTAATTAAAAGAATTAAAAGTAAAACAAAGTTTGATAGAAAGTATATTGGTATATTAAACTAAATTAAAATATTGGTAGTTATAACTGGGTTGGTTCAGATTTATATTATATAAGAATTTGGTTGAAGCAAAAGGTTAGGTCAGAAGGTTCGTCGTTATATAATAAATTAAGTCATTACTAAAATCATTTTTCAAATATTTTATCATAAAAAAATATGTGGTACACAAAAGTCTTTAGTGTTAATTTATAAATGTCACAAATATCGATTGCACTATTTGAGACTATACAGACTAATTTGTAGAAAAATTATCCGTTAAACTAAAAAATTTCGATAATTAATACAGCTAATTTTAATTATTTTTTTTATATAATTTTTGTTTATAAAATGTATTGCAATGTCCTTTTCGGAAATTATTCCATACTGATAAAACGGATCTTGGTTCAAACATCTTGTTTAAAACTTCCACGCGTTGTACGCCACTAATGTTTGGTATAAAAATTAAAATCTGTAAGCAAGGAAAATTAAATTTTGCTTAAAAATATAACTAAATATATACTTCTTGAACCAATATTGTAACCAATACATGATATTTAAAAAACTAAAATCTGAGAACAAGTTAATATATAATTTAACATTACGAGGAGCGCAGAAAATAATGTTGTGGTAAAAAATATTAAAATATGATTAAAAGATTTAGATAGGAATATTGAATAACTCAGAGAATATATAAAAAACCAAATAAGTAAGTTTAAAGTCATAGGGGCAAAATATAAAATTCCTAACTTGTGGTATATTCAAAGTTTCAAGATCGAGTTTTGGAGATTCAGGAAGTTTCGTCTTGAGATAGTTAAGATGCGATAGGTATCCACCTTCTAAATACTAAAGTGACAATTATTTATAGCAAAGAAAAAAAAGTATATATATACTCGTTCTAGAAAAATTGTTTTACGATTTCAAAAATTAGTAGGACTAACATGAAATTGAGTAATGGTATTTATAAATTGCAACAAAAAAATTTTTGGTATTTTTTGCAAAAAAAAATTTTAAACACCCCATTTATTTTTTTATTTTTTAAAGTTAGGTTTTTTTTTTTTTTTTTTTTTTTGTTTTTTTTTTTAATAAAAATAGAAAAAAAAAAAAAAAAAAAAAAAAATTAAAAAAAAAAAAAAAAATATTTATAAAAAAAAGTATTTTTTTTTTTTTTTTTTTTTTTTTTTTTTTTTTTTTTTTTTTTTTTTTTTTTTTTTTTTTTTTTATTTTTTTTTTTTTTTTTTTTTTTTTAAATTAAAAAAAAAAAAAAAAAAAAAATATATAAATTTTATTTTTTTTATATATTTTTTTTTTTATATAAATATGAAAAAAACCAAAATATTTTTTTTTAATTGAAAAATAAAAAATTATAATTTTTTAATTTATCCTAAGGCGGGGGTAAAAAAAAAGGGGGCCTAAAAAAAAAACAAACCCCCGGGGTGGTTTCCCAAAAAAAATCTCTCCAAAACCCTTAAAAAATCGTTTAAGTTGTTTTTTTTTGTTGTCCAGTGTTGTGCATACTTTAGCAAATTAGATATTAATTAGTCTAATTTTTTGAGCGCCAAGATAATGATCACTTATTTAAAAAAACATACCTATAAAGTAAAAGTATAAATCAAATTAGTTTACTGTTGCTTTTCCCATACATTTCTTGGGGATCTTGCTTAATGAATATAC
This sequence comes from Acutogordius australiensis, assembly GCA_030555515.1. Taxonomy (NCBI): domain Eukaryota; kingdom Metazoa; phylum Nematomorpha; class Gordioida; order Gordea; family Gordiidae; genus Acutogordius; species Acutogordius australiensis. The sequence goes on along the minus strand of CM060242.1, from coordinate 13,555,437 downwards.
ATTTTGTGGATTGATGTTTAAGGTTATGTACAGCGGGATATCTTTGCTGGACCCGTAGGCTGCAGATATGTGAATTCCGACCTGTAATCAAAAATCTTAATTTAAACATTACACAACATTTATATTTAAATTAGGTAAAATAGTTATTTATTTCAAATTCCAATATTTGGTGTAAATTCAATCATTAAAATAATTTCTTAGAGTAGTCAATTTAGTGTATTGAAGTTTCGATTATTCATTAAATTTTTTGATTTTCAGTCAGTCCCATTATCAGTGCCACATTTGGCACTTTTGCAGCTTTAGACAAGTAATTTTCAAAATTAAAAAAAAATAGAGTGATAAAAAAATTATTTATGTCCATAATCTTAAAATTAGGAAATTTTGTGTGCAATATTAAAGTTAACAAGAGTGAAAGACCTGATCGACTAAATATTTAAGGTAAGAAGCCTTATTTTTCATGCCAGTTATAGTGTTGGTCAGGAAGGGGTAATGGGGCGAAGTGCTTCCAGCAGAAGTTGCACTAGGTGAGGCAACCAACCGCTGAGAGCTAAAATTGCCCTCTTTAGAAGTTTGACTGTTCCGGTTGAAGTTTATGCAATGCGTCGGGGTTTGCTGAGCTGTCGAACTCTGATCCGAAAAATGGATAAGGGCCGGAGGAAAACCTGAATAAATGATAATATATATTAAATAAATATTTTTTTTATTCATAAATAAAGGTCGTATCAATTAGCTTAATTGAAACATTGCAGCTTTACATACAGGAGGTCTTGTTCGATTCCGCGCGTAGGCAACCTCTAATAAAAACAGTGTAGTACAACTATTTTAAAAGCTGCTAATTGGCCTATTAGCCGTAATGCTTAAAGTAAAAACCTAAATGCTAGGTGTAAAAAATCAAAGGGTACAAATATGTTTAGAAAATAAGGTATAATGTAAACCTCAAATACAATCAATTCTTTTATTTTGAAGAATTAAGAAATGTTCCCAGATATAAAATCATTGCAGCTTAATAAATTAACATTAACATTTTGATTTATGTACAACCACTAGAATTAACATACCTGTATAGCTAAAGCCTGATCACGTTGTTTATGACTCACAAATGCTTTTTTTACCTTTTGAGGCCATCCAATCGATTACGTTGTTCATTTGGAAATCGGGCCGGGCCGACATGTAAAGTACAAGGTATCCGGCCCGCATCCATGTCAGCACGACCTCAGGGGCACCGGGTTTAAGCTTGGCGTCGCGCCCGCTAATGGAGACGCTATCGGCAAAAGCGCCGTCTATGCTGAATACAACGAGGCGCGTGCTCTTGGAGGCGCCATCTATAATGGCGAGATTGAACAAAACATACGTACAACAAGTTGGTTCATCTGAATGGCTTGATGAATCTCCACCATTTTTGTTGATTCCTAAATATAAATCAGCTATTCATTAAATGTATGGTTTAAAGCGAACAAAGTCTATAGCAAATCCTATTGTCAAAACCAAAAGATATAGTGTTTAAAATTTGTTAAAAAATGTAAAAAAAAACATATTAATAGTTTCGGATTGCAGTAAAAAGATTACAAACGGCCTAATTTAAACAGGTGTCCAAAATATGAGCAAAATGTAGTTATATTTCACATAAGTAATTGTTGTGGGTGCGTAAATTGATGTAGAAGTATAAAAAAAGTAACTAACAAATAAACAATCACAAAGTAATCTTTTTTTTTAAGAAATAAATGCAAATTTTCCTATGTTTGGACACATACCAAGATTTTGTGTGGGGGTTGTGCCAGATGTATTGCTTGTGGTCCGAGTATCTCGTGAGGACACCGAAGTCGTGTAAGTTTTCGACTCACCATGACTTGAAGCGTGAAAATCTCTATATAAAACATTGTAATAATTTAAAATAAATATTTTGCAGGAAAAAAGAGTTAAGGCATTATGCGTATGAACAAATGACAGTTTTAATCTTCCGACAGCAATATCTAATGATTCTAACAATAGCGAATGTACTGAGAAACAAAATTTGGTAGCAGGGAAGCCATATGAGGAAATTTGATCAGCTTACCGTTTTATATCATCTCTTACCAACTTCTGCGACAAAATAAAAATTTTCTAGTCTAAAAAGGACAAGTTTTGATTTAAAAAAGTAATTTTCGAATTTATCAAATGCAAAACAGCTCTTTAATTATTTTACTAACCAAGAATAAGGTCTTAATATAAAAATAATGTAAACCAGTTTGTTGTAAATTAGGAACTAGACAACATTTTACTAATTGAAATTAAAACTAACAAAAAAATAAATTTTAATTTTAAAAAATGTCGCAAGGTATTATTGATAAAATAATGAAAACGATTTTTTTAGTGTAACGTAACCTAACTATCGCATATAAACGTTGTTTTACACCCAGCTCAAATTAATTTTCCGATCACAATTTCCTTCATATAATAGCATGTCTAAACTTTCAAAAAAATATAGTTTGTCAGTTAAAACAGACACATGTTTAAATCTAATAAATTTAATTTGCTAAAATAATTAAAAACCTCAAAAGCTGCTAAACGGTACAAAATTTTAACAAATTAAATAATAAACATTTTAAATCGTTAATAAAAGAAATTATTGGCTAAAGATATAAGAATAAAACAGAAAGGATTATTTTAAAATTTATATTCAATTAATAAACATTTTTTCATCGTCGGGAGAAGGATAGACATTTTGGTTGTTACAATTTAAATTTCTCTGACTTACGATAAAAGATCTTTACAAACACATCACATAGAAATAATAGGCATAGATTTAAAGCATTTTATTCAAATTCTTTTTTTTTCGCAATTTTTTAAAATTTTATCTACCTCATTTTCATTTTAATGTTGTAGATGCCACACGTAAGTTGATCGCTTTCTGGGACAATAAACACTAACTTTCCGTTCGAAGTGGTAGTAGATGTGCCTAAAAACTGCCACTCTGATTTATTGGTCAAAGATTCATGAGATTCTTCTTGAAGAGGTTGTGAAAAGGGAGCTTGAGATGGATGCTGATGTTGGTAAATGTGATTGAGAAGCGAATTCTTTTGGTAAAAGATTTCGACCTAAAGATCAAGATATGTAAACAAAATTATGATAAAACAGTAAAAGGATAAAAATAATTTTAATTTTTGATATATCTTGGTATAGAGAATGAATTTAATATGTTTTATTTAAAAATTCAGATACTTTTAACAATTCCACATTGCCCTTTCGCTATAAAAACTGCCAAAAAATTAATTTTTTAATTATCGAGGTACTCACGAATGAAATAAATACATAGGTCACTATGAAGCTAATAAAAGATAACATTTTGATCTCCAATGGTAAGAACGTCAAAAGGACCGTACGAAAATTTGGCGCTAAGTTCTTGCGTCATAGAATCATTAATAATGACATCGTTAGCGCGGTGGTTGCTATTTATATTCTGTTTAAGTATAAAGAATAGTATAAATAAATTATATTTTTCATAATCTTCTTAGGAGACGATAATGTATCAAAGATGTAGCATATTAATATAAAATTGCTAAACTTAAAAATCAATTTATGTATGTGACAGACCTTAGATTGGACGAAGATACTTTTGGTCCGATTCCAATTGGCCTTCATACGAGGCTTAAACGAAGCACTTCGAGTCCCGCGTCCGGTCCTAGGATTTGTGATCTCTTCAAATTCTTGGCTTCCATCACGATGTTTCGATAAGGATTCATATGTATTTTGACTAGCAGATCGGGCTTTGGTTTGCCCCATATCCGGAGGATTTGAAAGGTCCGGGACAGCCGAAGTTTTAAAATATTGATTTGGGGTGGCATTTTTTATCTTCCAAGGGCTAGACAAAACATCCATGGAATCGAGAAGGGTATTTTTACTTGGTCGTAATTGGTCATCGTGAGCATACTGGGATATCGAGATTCTCGTGGGATAATTAGTGGGTTGCGTCGTCGATGGGGACTTTACCAATGAAAAATTCGGGTCGTTTTGGAAAATGTTAGGAGGCTTCCGGTATTTATTTAGGCCCATATATGAAGATGCGACATAATCTTTAAGGTTAAGTTTGGGGTTTGAAACATCATTTGATGAAATGTTATCATCAGCAAGCAGGATGTGATCGATGATAAACAGGGCTATGTACCGGCTCTGCCAATAACTGGCGTGAAAAATATGAGGGAGAATAGAGATGGGACACTGGTTTGCCTTGAATACTGGTGGGCACTTTCTCAATATGTAATCGATTCGTTGTAACGGTTCCCTCGAGTCTGAACCCCACCATGTTTTGCCAACTTGAGATAAAATATGTTAATAAATATTAGTGAATGAATAAAATTAATAAAAAAAAACCCATTTTCCAAAATTTACCACCCAACATAATCTTTTTTACGTCAAAACTAAAACCCCTTTTTGGTAAGTTTTTAAGTATACTAAATAATTAAATGTTATATTAAATATATTGTTCTAATAATGTCTAGAGTTTGTAGGCTTTTAGAATTATGATTGACAAAAAATTAAGAAAAAACACTAATACATGCACAAATTAAATTAATGGATTATATCTTCCATTAATGCAAAGTATATTTCAATTCAAATTTGATTGCAGTTAACATAATTTAAATGAGGAATAATTATAAGAAATAATACGATTAAAAAAACCCACTTTGCGACAATAATTCCATATATGAAGGTTGCTGGTCTTGGTCGGGTGACACATCCTTCAATATACTCTTGAACTTACCGGAATTGGTAGCAAAGCATTCGTCTAGAAAATTAATCGATTATTTTATACAATATTTCTAAAAATATTGGTCGTGTAATGGACAATCATAAAAAAAATATAAGTATGAGATGTTATAGAGGTTATACCAAGAGATATTTTTTTAGAGGTGCCAGCCCATTGAGAGGATGCGTTGAGGATATTTGAGCTCGCGGGATTTGAGAGTAATTGCCCCGTGCCAGCGTCAACTTCAAATGGCGGTGCGTATTTGAAAGCGGGGCATAGTAAGGGCTCTATCCGAAACCCATAAGGGTCCATTTCGTAAAATAGATTGTAATAGCGAACGTTACCAAGCCTAAAGGGGGCCAAAAACTTTTGTTTTAGACCTTTTTCGGGACCATCACCAGGTGATACCGTAGATTTTAGGGGCGTATTCGAACTGAAACCATTCGAAATATCAGAACTATCGTAAGAATCTAAGAATTGGTATTGCGAAGCTGTTAACACTCTCTGGGTTAGGACAAGGCCGAGGGGTGAACCAAAGGTGATACAAGCTAGTATTTTATCCAACGTCAAAGATGAATTTGTTGTATCAGGATCTACTAAATCTTGTTTGTTAATAGTAGAAGGAATGGGTGTTTTGAGGTTTGAGATTGCGGGGAAGGATAAAATTGGAGTTATCTTTGGTTTGGCGTTTGCAAAATCAGGCGAACAGGATGAAGATGTCCTGGTAGGGGAAGAAGATTTTTGGTATTTGTTGAGTAGCATGTCGAATGCGACAATTGAACCAACCATATCACAGACAAGTATAATCTAAATAAAAACATATAATGCCAAGACAATATCTTCAGTAAATTATTAAAATGATATTCAGTTTATATTTATTATAGTATTAAATTTATATTCGCCCTAATAAATATAATAAAATATTATTCAAATAATTTATTAAATTAAGTATGTAACAAATAAAAACTAAAATCACATTTAATTAATATTAACATTAATTTATTGTCGAGATAATGTCAAATTGTATTATGATATTTAATTAAACATTGAGAAAGGTTTAAATGAGTACAAAAATCTTGTCTTGCCAAACTGGGAAATAAATTTTGAGAATTAAAATAAATTTCAAAAATTTCCAACTAACATACTTTGGGATGATGAGCCTTATATTTGGCATATATTTCAGCGATACGTTTCCAACAAGGGTCCGTTAGGGCTTGAGCATAACGATCAGATCCCATAAGAAGTGGGGAAGCAGCTAACAATGGAAGAGCCGATATGGGAATTTCGTATTGGAGATCTTGGTTTAGGTCTGTATATCATGCAAAATTATGCCGCAAATAATAAAGTTGGTCAGAATATTTACAATTTCAATTTACTTTAAAAAAACGTAACAAACTAAATTTTTTTTTAAACTTTTGACAAATTTGCTTGCTTTTAGGCTAACTTAAAAAAAATTTTTTATATTTTTTTTTGATACAATATTAGTTCCATTTTAAGAGTTATGGCATAAATGAAGGCTAATAAACAAGAGTTAAAAAAAATAAATTTTTATTCAGTGGTGTATAAAATCGGCTAAATCAACTCATTCCGATTCTATAAAATAAATTCATTTTATAAATAACGAAAGAAAAGACTTAATACCTTCATCAAGTAAATCAACACTTTCAGTACGATGATCCGCAAGTGCCTTAAGATACCCATTAGGCCTTAATCTAAACATAATCAAAATATCTTGTGAACATATTGATTTGGTTATAATGGTTAAAAAAACAATCTCATATTAAAAAGTTTAAAAATAATAATATTCACTCAATTAGGAAATCCAAAATATGTGAATAAATGTTTGGGAGAAGCAAGGGTTCAAAAATGAGATCTTTAGTCGCTTCCTCCGTATAGTTTTCCATTAGAGCTAAACGTTTAGAACAAAATTAAATAAAACTGCCTTTGTATTAAAATATAATCGAAAAACAGGTACATTAAAAATATTAAATGTAAGAATATAAATTTTTCGCGGCTACCCAATAAACGTTGGCGAGGGAAGTGGAAAATTGATATATTATTGCATTTAACATGTAATATAAACAAATCGAACCGCTATTAAAATTTTGAAATCAACTGTAGTAAATGGTAAAACAATGGCTACAAATAAGTCAATAACAAAATTTCACGGTATACAGTTCCAAAGAAATGTAGTGTCAACAATTTCTATCTATTCTAACCATTATTTGCCATGAGATTTCCTTCAGACCTTTTCCTTATAAGGGAACGGCTTACCCGATTTAGGACTTTGCCCTTTTTAACTCTAAAGTAGGCCCTGCAGGGTTAAATTGGGAACCGGGAACCTAGGTTTTTTGGCCTAGGCTCTAAAATGGACAGCTTTAAGGTTTAGCGGTCATTCAATTTACTGGAGAGAAATTCAGCAAAATCCTACTTACGAACCTAGAAAACGGGAAATTAATTGTAACCCAACGTACCTTTAATAAGCGTGGTAGAAAACGTATTAATATCGTTCATTCTCATACTCTTGCCAAAATTATCTTCGTTCCCGTTTTTTGTGTCGAGGTAATTGCCACCATGTATAACAATAAACAAAAATTTGGAATCCTGGGGTGTGCTGGAAGCCGATTGACCCTGACCTATAGGAGCAAAAAATAGCAAACGATTTACTTAATTAAAACATACCACAATTTCATAAAATATAGTGCTAGCACAACTTGATTGCAAATAATTGTCGGAGTCCTCAAAAATTCTTTTTTAAATTAATTTAAAAAGAATAACTTTGACAGGAAGATTGAGATTCAATGGTTATTGGAGAAGTGGGAAGTGTTTGTGCTTTGTTGGAAGCAAAATTAGCAAAATCTTCGGGTTTATCGGTCGCGTCAAAAAACATTGAGAGGGCATCATCGTCCGTAGACACTGGATGAATCAAATTACAATAAGGAATTCTATTTAATATATGAGGAAGTAAAAGGATTAAAGTTAGATTACACAAGTTACGTTCTAGTTCTATTATAAACGGTATAAAACCTATAAAATATTTATAAACAAATTTTATGTTTTAATTCCCTAATTTCTAAATCTACAATTGATAGATAACACAAATAAACATACATTCGTGTAACGTATCGAGAGGGGTGACTGTACCGGCATCCCCATGGTCAGAATCCTCAAAATTCTCTTCCCCATCTTCGCCTAGCAGTTGAAGGAGAGAGGGCCCGCGATTGAGGAGTAGAGGGTCCGTGCTACTGCTAGCCTTGTGAGACGTAGTACAACTACGGGCCGTCGAGGGAGTAAAAGTGACGCTACTCGAAGAAGTAGGTGAAATAATGATTGATCCTCCTATTTCGCGACGTTGAGTGAGATCGTTTTGATGATCTAAAAGCATATTTGGCATAGGGCACGTGCAAAGTGAGTTTTTATTCTCGTAAAATTTTCAAAATTATTGAAAAAATTTATTTTGTAATAAAACGCAAATTTTTATAAAGTTGGGAAATTTAGTTTATGCACATAAAATGCTTTTTCTGAAATAAGAAATTTTTTAAAAAATTTTGAAAAAAAATAAAATTTAAGAATTTTAAAATTTTTACGTAAATAAAAACTCAATTTGCACGTGCCCATAAGTACATAAATTTTATTACAATTTTTTTTTGAAACAAAACACCTTTAAGTTTAAATATTAGTTATTTGAGTTAAAAAATGCTTATTTTATATAGTTATTTAATTTTAAAATACCATTTTTGGTTATTAAATATCTTATTAATAAATAGGCTGGGGTAACCAATCATCATCTGCCTAACCACGAGTTAATATTAAAATCTAATATCTTCAACATTTTTAAAAAAAAACAAAAAAAATATTAAAATATTGTCCCCAGCAATTTTGTTAACAGTCAGTTAAAAAATTATTCGTGTTACAAAGTGATTATATTACAATGTAGCGAGGTAATAAATTTACAGTACCCGTCATTGTTAGTTCTTTATTTGGCCCTACATTTTGGCCAGGTGAAGAAATAGCATTAAGGGGTTGCTTTTGGATATTTTCTGAGCTAGATATGGCGTGAGAGCTGGTTCCTGGTTCAGCATTTTCCGATGAGAATCCTCCTTCTTCACGATTTTTCATTTTAGCCGCAAGGATTTGTTGTGTTTCAGACTCTAGGCGTCGAATATCGTCCATGGTTAGGCCTATCCATTCATCTTGCCAGCACCAGGCTTGTTGATGGGCGCTTATCATTGTTTTTTTGAGTGCTGCAAATGGCATAAGAGCCCAAATATATGTAAAAAAATTAATAATGCAGTAATAAAAAAGAGATGTTTTATATTTTTTTATGACTAAATATCTTTTTATCAAAATCATGGTCAAAAATTATATAGCGATAGTATATATTAAAAGAATTTTTCTATATGTCTTTTGCCTGTATAAAGATAAATAAATATAACATTAAATTTAAAAAAAAAGTCAAAAAAATAAATAATTTAAATTTGATTTATTGTAAAATTAATATGGTAACTTCAAAAAAAATCTTTGTTAATTTATCATAAATAAATTAAGATTTTGTAATATCTTGTATTTAAGGTGGTTATAAATAATGGTCTAGGTATGTAAAATATTTTTAAATGTTTTAGTTTGCTTATGGCTGGTACATATAAGATTTAGTAAATAATAAATTAAGATTAATGTTAGCCATTAAATAGACTTTTGGCTAGATTAATAGTTAGACAACTATGAAACAAAATACTAAAGCACTTTAACATCCTTTAACTTATAAATGTCAATTTTGCAAGTATAACCCTAATTTATATCGATATTTAAACAAAAGTTGGTCCGGCCCGTTCCAAATTTGAGGGAACCGCTTATAGTCCTGGTAAAAACACTTATATAGAATAAAGAAAAATATTCGTCAACAGTATATGGGCTAATTAATGCTAAAAAAAATTTTTTTTTACCAATATCCGTAATAAACTTTTCGACTTTGCTTTGCATGCCCCAATACCGAAAATCGATTCTGCAAAGCTTGTAGGCGCACATGATATGTTTTCCGTGAGGATCGTCCCTGTTCTCAAAACCTCCCTTTTCCCATTCCTCGCTATATTGAGTAATCCAGTTACGGGATAAAGGACCTCGGCCCGTTTTTTGTGACCGGTATATGGCGGGATTTTCTGAGGGTTCCGTATTGGGAAGGCTATCCTTTACGATGTCAATGTATTCTAAGAGCGGAGAAACGAATGTAATAAAAATAACAATGTCAAATATGCCCATTTAAAATAGTCATTTCGAGAATCAAGACGATGTCAATTCGTATTATAGGGCGTAGTTTAACATAATTTGATATTTAGCAAAAATAGCCTTCACATCGATCAAAACATGTTTTAAAGGCGTTTTACCAATAGCGACAAAACATTAATGCAAATTGCCTTTAAATAACCCGTATCATGTGTTTTTATACTCATTTTTTTGGGGAGAAGTGAAAACAAAATACTAACCCACAGTCCTTTGCTTAAGTTCAGCAGCGGGAAGGTGAAAAACGTTGTCCTGTCCGCCTGCATCATCAAAGTACCGCGTCTCAATTTCAATGTAAAATTTTTCCATGAACGGGCAGGTGTATCGTGTTTTGGTGTAGGGGTAGGCGTTCCAGGCCTCTTCCTCTACCCTTTGGGCCGTTTGTGGGACAATGGAACGAAACCAGGCTAAAAGTATAAAATTAAAAAAATTATAAGACCGAACTTAAGAATCAACTTACCTGTGTTAGTAAAAAGTGAATTTAAGGATTTTAATACGCGAAGTTTCAAAAACATTCGTAAATTAGTATAAAAACGGAGTCAAGGCAGTGGCCTATCTTTTGTGGATCTAAAAATATTAATTGCACATAATTCATGGTTAACTTAAAATAAAAAACGGCATAGGTAAAAACGTAGTTGTGGGTAAATTTTACAAGATTTGAAAAAATAACATTTAATAAGACTAGCCTAACAAAAACAATAGATTATGCAATATTTCCATATATGAAAGCCTTAATAAAGTGCGTGTGGTACCAAAAAGGAAATTAAATAACAAATCAAGCTACCACCTGCCTTTACCTTATTTGTTCTCAACTCCGGTCTGGACACTGCCATCTACTTGCAAACTTCAGAGCACGTCTAGACCCATATAGATCTTTGAATCTGTCCTTCCCTAGCTGCCCTCGAGCTCAAACTTAATACCAACTTTCAACGAATGGGGCAATAAACAACAAACAACCTTATTTGTTTTTATTTTCCAATACATGGATGCTTTATTATTAAATATAATTTTCCCTAAAGACAAACAGTTTTTTTTGTAAAGTATCACGAGAGCTTGCACCTAAAATCTAATTAACATAGCGTGCAAGAAAATAAAGTGAGATATATTGGAGAGTTTGGGACAATATGAGAGTGAGAGAAAGGAGAGGTTGTGGTAAAGTAGGAGAATATAAAATAGGTTTGACTGCAAAATAAGAAAAATTCAAAAATCAATACTAATTGCACCTCAGTGTTTTTTCCTTAAAAAACGCACCATTATGAAGTTTCTTTACTCAATAATTATGCAAGCTTTAAGATCGTTTTAGATGAACTTAAAAAACTTAATCAGTTGATTGGTGACGATTATCTAAAAAAATAACGCACAGACGCTATTATACACTGAATTTATTTATTGATATAAGTTTTGTTTGCAACTAAAAATGGAGTTGGTGGTAATTGATTTCGGACACACTCATTAACTTTCTGATTTATAGATATATTAATTTAATTCATTAAAATGAAGATATAAATAGGTAGTCAAAATTTTCAAATAAAAATTACAAACTTTCCCTTTCAATGCATTATAAAACAAACTAATTAGCCAAATTCTAAAAATTACTTTTGTTCAACCCAATTTCAAAAACAAACTGCTCTTATAACCATGTTATATTTTTGTACTTAAAAAAACAATTTGGTTATAGTATTTTGGTAAATTGAATAAAACTTAAAATGACATGTAAGTTTTTTTCATATATTCAAAATTAATATAGTTACACAAAAGTAAATTGAGCATCAATTATTATTTATAAACATGTCAACCAAAATCAATGTCAAAAAAAAGTTTTTGAGAACATAAAAGCACATATCCCTATGATGGCCTTATCTCATATATATTTTTTTGTAGTTTCTTCTGCATTTGGCTCTTTAGATCCATTTATATCAAAAAATGGCCTTTTTTGACCAAATTGACAGATCAAGAACACCATAAAAAAAATTCTAGAATCTTTTTTTCGTATTAAAATCCCATGTAACTTACATTTATCATCTCAAAAAATGTGAAACCTAATTTTTTAGTATATCAAGCTCTTACATCAGCATTCAGATAATACAAAATATTTTGTATCCAAACATAAATTACAATATATTATTGATTTATAATTTAAAATAATTTGAAGTTTGAATTTAACAGTATGGCTGTTGTTAATATGCAATAAAAAAATTTTATTTGTTTCTGATCTTTTAAAATTATAAATGTTCATAGCTGACTTTCTAAGTTTGATTAGACAAAATGGTAAACAGATTTGAAAATCCCTAAAATGGCATTGATTTCTGTAGATTAACTCTAAAAAATTCATTGACCTGTGTAATAAACAATTACTATAAATTTAAAAATATTTAAAACATTTATAACAATTAGTGTAAAAGTTATTTTAACTAAAATTTCATGCAATTAGATGAAGCAATATATTAGACAACCTTTTTAAAAATAATAAAAAATTTACATATACTGTATTTAAGATTATTTCTTAAATTCATAGCTAAACTGCTTTTATTAATTAAAATAATGGATAAACATTGTTTTATATTATATTATGATTTTAGACACATTTAAATAAGTATTTTATATAATTATTTTGCACATAATTAATTGAATATTACATGGTAAATGTTTTCCAATATGATAGACCTTATGAGTGTATTGACCAGTTATTATAGTGTTTTTATCTTCTTCCGTATAAGGCTCATTGACTAAAATTTCGACACCACTACCTTCACCCTCAGATTCTTTCCTACTTTTTTTCTATAAAAAAATCATAATAAATAAACCTACTTGAATCATGTAGAGCTGAGCAATCTTATATTCCTTAACGGAAAGAGGCATAGGTATTCTATATTCTTTTATAAGCATATCCAATATTCACTAAAAAATTTAATTCATTTTAATTTTAAATCAAAATCGATCCAATTCAGCTGTGCCGCATTCATGGGGAGTAAGAATATTATTGGCCTGGCATATTACAATTATTATAATATAAAAATTGTGCATAATAGATAAAAATTAAACTAGCAAATCAAAAATTATATATTAAATAAAATTTATAGTGTTTTTAAAGTTTAATCTATTTTTAAAAATTAAAATTTTTTTAGGGTGCGTTCAGACTCGTTTTATTTTTTTAAAAAATTTTAAAAATTTTAAAAATTTCAAATTTTTTGAATTTTTATTTTTTTTTCAAATTTTTTAAAAACATCTCTCAGAACAACATTTTAAATCGCTATACACAAAGGCGGCGCCAAATTGTAAAAAATCGCTCAATTTCAAAGGTTCACAATTTTAAAATTTTAAAATTACATTTCAAACAGAAAACTGAACATTAGACTGAACCACCCTTATTTAATTTATACATAAAAACTATTAACTTTACATAAAAAATTATATAACAAATTCTAAAGCTTTAAAATTATTTTAGAATTTTTTTGTAAATTTATAAGCCATAAACAAATTGTAAAAATAATGAATTAAATTTTTTTAAAATTTTTCAAAAATTTCGAAAACCATAAAATTTTTTTAAAATCAGTTTGACGGCTATTCTCCAAGACAGTCCAACAAATAAAATAAATTGTCAAATTTTGATGGTTCTCAACTAAAATTTTTAGTTCACATTTTAAAAGGGGCAACCTTTGAATGCAATTTAAATAATAGTTTATAATTTATAGTTATTTTCATAATTACAAGGCGTTAGATTACAGATTGTGAGACTTAAAAACCATATTGGTATATCTTGCATTGTGGGACTATAAGATACCGCACTCTTAAATAATTATTTTTTTAAAGAGCAATATATTATTTTAGAAAAACAAATTCACATTTGTCTAATAAACGGGTTTATAAAAAAACACATTTTTTAAAGTAAGCTGTTTAACATTTAAAAAAAAGGGGGTAGTGAGCATGTCTGGGTTTTTAGGCACCTTAGTTTAATAAATTCAGCTTATCATAAAGATTGTTTCGGGCCGGATATAACCTTTGACATGCATTTTACAACCTCATATTATTAATTCTAATGATATTTGTGGCGATAATATATACAGAGGCGCGTTGATAGGATTATAAGAAACATTAAAAAAAATATTGGTTTAATCTTTGCATTGTGGGATTATATAGATCCCAGCACATTTCAATAATTTTTTTAAAAATAGTAGTGGTTAAATTGTGACTAAATATATAATATACAACACTATAGTAATTAAAATTTGGAATTCTAATAATAAAATTCACTTCAGAGTTAGATATTTTATTAGGGTTCGTATGGCTGCGGGTGATAGAAAAATTTGAAAAAAAATTGAGCGCAATTGTTCAAAATTAAATGGCTGGTGAAAAAATTAAAAAATTAGAAATTTTTATAATAATATTTTTTTTATAAAATTTTATTAGGTAATTCTTATAAGCTCAAATTACATTAATTATATTTTAATAGATAACAAAAGTTTTTTGAACGTATTTTACACCGACATAATTATAATTTTCATGGTCAAATATATTTTTTAATTTTAAAATGATCTACTAAAAAATTTTTTTTTTTAAGGCTGAATACTTAAAAATTAAGGTAATTACTATCTACATAATAATTTGAAAATTGGATAAAAAAAGCAAAATATCAGAAATAATTATTAAAGGCTAATATTAAAAAATGCAAATTAATAAAATATGATTTTTGATTTTTTTTTACACTGGACATCAAAAAGTAAGTTAAATGCGTTTGATTTTTTTCTAGAACATTTTTTTCTCTCAGGCTGAAGCTAAAACTAATTTAAAAAAAAATTTAAAAAAATTTTATTGACTAATATCAAATGAGAATTTAAATTGGCCGTTAGGATATAAAAAACTGACAAAAAAAATTAAATTTTTTATTTTAATACACTAGCCGTCTTTTTTTTCTTCAAAATAACTTTTTACTTAACTGCGGCTAGTAATTTCAATATTGTAAAAAAATATTTCTAAAATAAAAAAAATTAAACTTTTTGTTAGGCATATTCTAAAACGACCAAAAAACTTAACTCTCATTTTTTGATATTAGCTGTTAAAATTTTTTTTATTTTAAAAACATTTTTTTTTTACAATTTTGAAATTAGTATTAGCCGCAGCCTAGCATTCATAAAAATCTAGCTGTTTTAATTGGTTACCCACCCATGTAATTTATTTAAATGGATATTGCGCTTGATCCATCTGCAATCCAACCACAGGAATATTTCTTGCAAGGGGTGATTATGCAGGATAACTTAGAGAATGCCCTTCAAAAGTTGAAAGGGATTAGTGATAACAGTGATGAGCCTATAATGGAATTTACTGATCATGAAATTGGACTTGTTATGACCTCCAGTTTGAAAATTTTGATATTTTAATTACCAATGAGTTATTTTTTAGTTTTTGTTATACATTAAATAGAAACGAACTCTCTAATTCCATCTCAAGCATTAGCCACATTTAGACTAAAAATTAGACATTCTCTAATTTTTCCTGATGCTCCTTATTATGTAAGATATCAAGGGCCTATAGAAAATACAGATAAAAATTTAAGTACCTTATATAGAACATCCTTGGATGTTCCTTGTACATCCAATGCATTAAATTTTTTTTTAGATATGGGATTTCAGTAATTTTATTTATAATTTTAAGAATTACTTTAATATATAGGTAGCCTATATGGCTTTGTTTGCTTATTAACTTAATGATGTCATTTTATTTGAATTATTTTTGTATTAACTTTTAAAATTAATTAATTTATGTTGTTGGTTTATTAACCTTAAACTTTGGTTCTATGATTTTAAAAATTTTTAATATCATAATAATTCTAATAACTCAACCTGTATCAAACAAAAAAAAATATATATTTTATTCTAAAGGCAGGAATATGAATTTGTAGCAAAAGGATATCTTTTTCATAAGGGAAAACTTAAAGTTACCTTATCCAAATTATTCACTGTAACATTTATTTTTGTTTGCATAATATTATAGCCATGTATCTATATCATTTATTAGGTCACAAAACCAAATAAATATGAAGACTTGGAGCCAATATCATCATCATATGCCATTGAGTTCAGCATAATTGCACCACCCAGCCAGGTGTAAAATTGTTTATATGTTAAATAATAATTACTGTTTCTCTGCAATTATACAATGTATAAATATTGGGTATAGAGCTAAACACACTAAACTTCACATTTTAACAAAACCTAATTTTGAACATGGCCTAACAACATTTTTTTTAAAATAATATAAATTGGGACCCAAAAGTCCACCTGGCCATGAATGAATCCAAAAATTTAAAATGGGACAGGATTGACTTAGAAAAAATATGGGTGGGGCCAATTACATGTTATTTTTGCCATATTTTTTTATATTTTTAACAAGAACTAAAAACAAATTGTGAAATTGGATTATGATTTCATAGCATACAATTTTTAGCTTGCAATGTAAATTTTTTTGCACTATTTGAGTTCATTAAAATAAAAAAATCAAGTTTCTGGTGGACCAGGCCCAAATTTAAGAATATGTCGTTGCAGGCTAGAACATCATGGCCTGCTTGAACTTCATAATATTTACAGAAATGGAAGCATAAAAAATACATTTTTTTTTGATTTAATATAATTGATATATATTGACTTTTTTTTTTGGCTCAACAAGTCAACTTATTTTAACATTTAAACCTAGCTTGAAGGTGAAAATTTTGGCACACTCTGGAAAATAACTTTAAATACAAAATGTTTTTTCTTATTAATAAAAAAGTTTTTATTTTTTTAAAAATTGGGTTTAAATGATTTAGTCAGGCAGTTTTTTGCTTTGTTGGAGTGCAATTTTTATGGCTTTTTTAATACAAAAGAAATTTAATAATTGCAATGTAGCTAAAATTATATTTCTAACGTTATAGTGTAAACATTTTTGAAGTTTTACATGTAATTTTAAATTAATACAGAATTACCAATATTTAAATAATTTTGTAAGTTAATTAATTTCGTTTATTATGATATTAGAGGGGATTAGCCGATATGGTGAAGTTATTTGCTGACCAACTTAAACCGTAAGCACTAATACATTGTGCCATACAATAAGGTTGATTGATAGTTAGTGGTAAATTCAGCAAGTTTTTTATCTCAAAAATGTTGAAATATTAAATATCTTACATAAAAAGCTATAGATATTGACAAAAAAATGACAATTAACCTATGAATCTTAATCGTTTTATTAATTCATTTGTGTTTTATAAATTGAGAGCGCCTTGTTTAGGGCGCATTCACACTTCCTTCGTTTATTTGAATAATTTTTAAAATTTAGAATTTCAAAAAATTAAAAAAATATATTTTTTTTTATAAAATTTTATAAAAACTTTTTTGAAAAAAAAAGCTAATAATAAAGATTAGCGACTTTCTGTTAAACTGCGTATAATGGCAAAAAGTAAATATTTAAATTTTTGAAAAACTGAATGAAGTTTGAACGCCCCTCAAATGAATATCATCTACTCTTACATTGAGTTTTCACTCATTTTTCGCAGCAAATGATAATAGATTAAATTAAGTTATGCTAGAATAATTTAACGCCACTGACATGGCATTGAGCGAGGTGAAAGTTAGTTTAGAATCAATTTTTATATAATTTTATTTATTTATTATAATGTTAAATTGCTTAGGTATATTTCAGTTTACAAATTTTTGAGGTATATTCAGAGCTGTAAAGCCTATTTTTGGCTAGCCTAATTTTTGTGATTTACAAAAATTAATAAAATTTAGGAAGAAGTCAGTTGAAAGGACACGAAAATTGAGCAAAAAATACAAGATTCTATAAATATTGTGTTTATGCCTTAAATAGCATATTTTACCTTAATTTTTAAAAATAAAAAAATAAGTTTAGTTTAGTAATGTACCTTTCCCCAGCTCCATGTATATACATTAATTTATGAGATCCAACCTAATATTTTGAGGATTGTAGAATTGTAATAATGTGTAAGCTATCCTTGATTCTTTTTGTTTTTTTTCTTACCGTCGGCGGCCTTAATCAAATTTTTTTAATAGCCAATTTTTATTCAAATTTCTAAAAATTTTGCCCTAAAAAAAACAGAGTCATCAGGTTTTATCTAAAAAATTTAAATAAACCCAGACACAAAATTTATAAAATTTTATAGTAGAGTTTATCATGTTTCATCATTCAATATCAACTTGTTTTCCCTATTTATATTTAGAATAATCAAAGTTGAAAAATTGAATATACGACCAACGAGTAACTTATGACAATGGGGTTGACAACACTAAACGTTTAAATTCTAAGTTTTATACATATCATATAATAAATTTCTAAATTATTCAGTGATATTTGTTGCTTGTTTTAGTAATAAAAAAGCTTCCTTATCAACGCGTGGGTTTCATTAAATTTTATTTCAAAGTCTTTATGGAATGCCGTTTTTGGAGCATCTTAGTCTATCTTGACTCTCATAAATTTTAACAAATATATAATATTTTTTCGAAATTTTATTACCACCAACCTTGTCTTATTTTGTTTCAGTTTTTTATTAATTTTTTGGATTTATATATTTTTATCAAGACAATAATGTACATTTTAAATTAAAATTTTACCCCCGTTAAAGGTCTCAGAGATATTAATTTACAAAAACACAATTGACCGGATTTACTTATTCTTTTGCTCTTAATTTCTGTAAACTTATTTGTATAATTCGTTTGAACAGTTTTGACCTTTAATTTTAAATTTTTGTGCATACCATCAAATATTTAAGCGTGCTAGGAAGAATAACGAATTTTTGTTTGCCCTAATTATCTGTGTCACCATTTATAATTACGCAATGATGATATACTGTGGTAATAGCTACACTTTTAATTAATTAAGAAATCTCAAAAGTTAATTACAAATATTCAACTCAATTTATTAAATTCAGATAACTTTGCATTGTCTTCTTTTAAGGGTAATTATAAGAATAGTTAAAAAGCACGTAATCGCCGTAGTAGGTTTTATAAAACTGGCTCAACTCTAATTGGTTTAGCGTTTGTAACAAATTATACGAAATATTCCGTGAAAGGGGATATTTGTGTGGCCAACGCTTCCAAGGAAATTTATTTATGTCGAGTGTGTTCCCAGTAACGTACCGCAAAAAGTCGGCATAATCCGTTGCCGAAAGTAGTTCCATACGAGCATGGAAATCGTAGTATCGGTATTCGGGGTTACAGACATCGCACACGTGCGAGATGGGTGACCAGTGTTGATCTATGTCCCGATTCGCATAGATGAAATGCCGTGGCCTGTTATCACTTTTATCGTTCGGTTCCCAATGGCCTTCTATTAGCCAACGCACGAATTCGACAAAATGTAAATACTTGCCCGTTTCGAGTGCACCGGCTTTCGGGCCCTTCCGGTATTGCCGGATGATAGGGATCCCGTAAATTTTAACATAATCTATGACTTGGAACTCCGATTTTTTTATTTGAATGAATTTGCTCCAAAACGCCGAAATTATACGCTCGAGCGGGTGTCGCGTTACCAAGACCGTTTTATATGTTCGTAGTATTTGAGCCCTGCGAGCGGGTTTATACGAACTTAACCGTGGGAACGTGTACATTCTCGAATTTTCCCACAATTTATCAGGACTTGATTCGGCATCAGCCTCTAAAGCACCTGTTAATTTTGCAATTCCATCATTGCTTACGAAATTCGAATCTACCATTTTATTAAAGAATTTATTTTGTAGGGCGCCCAAAATAAGTTTCCATTGGGTAGAAGCTACTTTAGGAACTATACAAAATACAAATTTATGCTGATGGTTAACAAGATAATTTCGGTATTTTAAATAGGTTTGTTCGCTCTTTAAGCTTGTAAAATTGGGGTTAATCTCGTAGAGTAATGCATGATTCTGATAATGATTTGTATTGCACATCTTTTTTAAATATGCGCGTCTCCTTTCCTGGGTCACTTCTATATCTATCATCTATTTAATGAATAAAATAAAAAAAATATATTATTTTGGGAATTGAGTAAATTAACAAAATAAGTTGGTCAGTCAAGAATTGGAGGCAATAGGCTTTGCCCCTTTTTTTTTAGAAAATCTAACCTTGTGATAGACCAATAAAAGAATACTATTAAAAGAGTATAAACACGTTAATATAACAAAATTTAGAAAAACAGTAAACGCATAGAACGTTGGGCAAGAAATACTATAAACACTACGCTGTATTGTGAAATTTTTTGCCGAAATGTGTTAGGAGTAGAACGGATTCTTTTCTTGAGCTGGGGCCTGTTACATTTTTAAAAATGAAAAGTAAATTGTCTATTTACGGCCTATTACAATGATATAATAAATGTCCATTTTAAATACGTCTTGCAAACAAATTTGTCAAACAGTTTACCGTTAATTCATGCAAACAAATTTGTCAAACATTTTACCGTTAATTCATTTTATTCAATATTTTTATGCAAAATTTTTTTTTAATACGCCACACTATTCGCAAAAATGTAGGCCTTTTGAAGTTCGTTTTGCTGAGTTAAAAAACTTTTTTTCAGCCCTAAAATTTATTCGGTCCAATATTTTTAAATACCAGAATATTATATATAAACATGATGAAAACGGCTTTAAGAACCTTAAAAAATATTTATATCAATGTTAAAATAAAATGTTACTTTTCTGTGAGATTCGGAACTACCGTAATTCAATAGATGTTGATCTTGGTTATTATTGTGACCTATAAAACAACAAATTTTGTTTTAACTTGGGTCTGATTTTTTTCCGCCATCTTATAGATTTATCTGCTCCGCTTATCTTTCGTCAAGTCCAAGACCGGTCGATCTATAAGGGCCACACACACGATCATGTCGGCTCGGCGCATGGTAATTAATAAGATTTAACTAATAAACCTAAAAAATGCGTCCTCTAGGCTCCTGCATATAGTTTTATCAAACGCGGTTAGCAAAAACTTTATTTTCTACTACATTCTGTCCTCTTTCCATATCTTTTCTGTTTTTAAGGATTACATCTTTGCAGCAATTCCTATCTGATCGCAAAATTGCTCAATGTCTTTAAAAATTTATTCTATTGTAATTTGTTTGTTCGCATATTATGAAATATGAAGAAAAACTGTCAAATATTAGAAGATAATTTTCTAAGCTTTTTGCTTTTACGTCAATAGGCTCCTTCGTAACATTTAAACCTTTTATCTCAATTGAATGTCTTACATTTAGGTTGACGTTTGATGCCAATTAACAGCTTTTAACCAGAATTATGATCTGTCATTTTGTTTTTGTATAAGCATTTATTTTCAATAATATGCTAAATATTATAACAAATATTTCGAGTAAAAACATTAATAACAATGTTTTATAAAAAAATTTAATTTTAAATTTAATTTTCTATCAAAATGGGCCCAATCTTTAAAAAATAAACCATAAAATTATATAAAATTTTTTAATGCATATTAGAATATCTTAACAAATATCTAAAAAAGTTTAATTAAATAACAAATAACGGTCTACTTTCAATTTTTTTATTTGGATTAATTTCTTAACAAAAAAATAGGTTTTAAAAAATTAAAAATTGTTTAGCTTAGGCCTAAATGTCATGCATCGAATGAATTCGGTCAAAGTTATTATTATTTCGATAAAGATAAGAGTCAGCTCCCTTATTGGATTTATTCATATTTTATGATACTTCCTTTAAAGACAAAATAAAATACTAAGTTACTAAAAATTTTCAGAATATTTTGCCGGCTCCTGTAATGAGCGAATGTAAATATGCAAACGCACACGCATATTGCAAGGCCCCACGCCAGGTTCCAATTCCTTATGATCAGGGGTCCCATAAAATTTTGCTATGAAACTCGACCAGATTATTAGGAATTCCATTTTGTTTTGGGATGATAAAAATTCATAACGGTTAATGTTTGTATGACAAATCAATTCATTGATTAAGCTCAGTTGTGGCAACCTTTAATATCGGGTGCTCGAGATAAAAAAATGAGCAATATTATAATGTTCCATCGTAAAAGATTATGATGTTATGTGTGTAACATTCCCAAAGTTTCACTTTTCTTTAAGCAGGTGAGAACGATTCCCCTCTTTTTTACCTGTAAAACAGAGTTTAGAAGCAAGTAATAGCAAGGTGTACTTTGCATACCAATGTCATTGTCTTAACCTACATTTCTTATCATTTAGTCAACAAACCCTTGTCTATTCCCGGATTCACATATCTATTATATCTATCTATATTAATATTTATAGCGCAAGATATATCTGAATATTTTATGATTCATACAGTAGTTTGCATAAATTTTGTTTTGGTTTTAAAACACTTTTGGAAATATATTTTTTCATAATTCAATATTTATAATCAGGGCTTATCCATCCATAAAAGTAGCTCTAACTGGCGACGCCAGACAGTATTAAGTATACAATAGTGTTTTAAACTAATAAGATATATACATTTTAAGCTCTTTTTAACAGGATCGCCTATATGTTCATGCACTGCTTTTAGCTGCCTTAATTAACAAACCAAATCGTATTATAGGTGGGTCTCGTTCAAACTTGAGATAAATTATACCTAAAACAACAAAAATTAAAAGAATATATATATTTGTGTTTGCTTATAATATAAAACAAAACTATGATGACATATGTGTCTTTAAATTTGGGATCAAGGTGGAAAGCGAATAAAAATTTAAAAAACGCCAAAAACTTTTACAGCTTTTTTTAATATGCCTTTCGGTAAAATCAGTAATTTTTGACTAAAAAATGAGCATTAAATAATTTGCTCAACATTAACCCGCGAATGGTAGGGTGAGAAATTTGTAACTCAAATGCTGTGGTGGGGCCATACGGACCCCAATAAACCTCTATAACTTCAAGAGTTTTGAAGCTATGATCTTTATTTTTTTTTATTATTTTAAAGAAAAATACGTGCTTTTTAATTATGGACTATAATATAAGTTATTATTAATGAATATTACAAATTTTATTTAACACAAAGTAGAAAAAAATCTGAAAAATAAATTTTTCATTTTTCTATTACATTAAATAAATCATGTCAACAAATTAAACATATCAATATTATTGATCAAATCGTGTTTTTACGTCTATTAGAACATATTTAGAGAGTTTCATAAAAAAAAAATATTTTAATATAAAAAATTATTTTCGGCTATTATTTACCATAAAAACTAGATATTTTAACGAGAAAAAAAATAATTCATATTACAGTGCTAGCTTCAATAAAGTGGCACATGTTAGAAAGAATGATTAATAGACACATATAATGTGACCATCTAACACTATTTTTTTGTTCGCGGTCACTAATAAAATGATCACGATCGCAATTAAATGATCTCTGTCACAATTAAATGGCCCAGATGATGATTTTATGGTAAACATCACCAATTTGTGTGACCATAGCCACAACATAGTGATATTTATCATGAAAACTTCATCTTGGCCATCTAATTGTGATCGTGATCATTTTATTTGTGACAACGATCAAAAATATAGTAGACGATGGCCATATTTTATGTGTCTATTGATCATTCTATTTCTAACATGTGCCACTTTATTCAAGCTAGCACTGTATTATAATACAATTCAAACATTTTGTATATCATTAATTAAAATTATTTAAAAAATAACTAGAATATAAGGTTGCAATTATTTAAGTGAGGCAATAACATGAATTTTAACATTTAAATTGAGAGGGTGGGGTCCATATGGACCCCAAATCAATTTCTAAATTCTAATCAAATTTTGTTATTAGATTTAGACCAAATTTTATTTACTAGTTTTGTTTATTATATATTTAAGAAAAAAATCACAAAAATTTAGCCCACAATATATAAAATTCAAGATATTCAAAATTCAGGATGTGCTGGAGTCTTTATGGACCCCACTGCTAATCGCGGGTTAAATACACACAATTTTTTATAAAAACTAATTATGGGTCATGATTTTAAATGAAGATGTTGGAATAATTAGATAATATAATTTTATTATATTATACCCTTGTTTTGATTTAATTTCTGTTTTTGCTTTAGATTTATTTGCGATAAATTTAATTAATTGATCACCAACAAGTAAAAATTGTAAAGTAAAAGTGTGAGACAAGAAAATGTAAATATGTGGAAAAGTAAAATTATGGTCAAAATAATTTTTAGCAGTGGGGAAGCATAAATGCCTATATAATAAGATAGATTCCTTACGGATTAAAATGTGAATAACGCCAATTGTACGTAGTTTAAACATAAAACTTTATTTTTCAATTTTTCTTAATTATCAAGCATAAAGAACCGTGACATTTTGTCCGAAGTTGGCAGGTGGACAGTCCAGAGTGTTTAGTACGATATTTTTCCTTTTATAGGTAGCTTATTTAAACCAACGTCATTATGCCCAAAGTTTTTATTTCCCGCTTGACGGTGATATACCCGCTATGACGGAAGAATTAAGTCGGCATATTAAATAATTATAATTAAAATTAGCCGCATATATTTTAAAACTAGGGTTACGTTGGAAGCATAAATTATTAAAATATTTATAAAGTTTTAACTGAAAGCAAAGCAAAAAAACCACCTTTGTATGATTAGAATCAGAAAGTTTTTGATAATTAAAAGTTAATGTTAATGTAAAAATTTCAAACCTTAAAACAAACCTTACAATGCCCACGTACTGGAGAGTTAGTAATGGATACTCAACCAAAACGACAATCACAAATCTAGACCTAACGACTATGAGAATACTTGGCTACGATAAAAACAACTAGTTACGAATAGTTCTAATCTACGGCGCACATACACATTAATTCTTATAATTGATACAGATAGCTTACGCTATACTTTTCGTATAGGGTAAGGTGTCTTAGTAATAAATTTAGTGTCTTTGTAATAAATTTAAAAGTAAAAGTTTTTGATTGATTAGCCGCCAAATATACCATATATTTTTATATTTTTGGCACATCCACTTTTGACATTTACTCTTTATCGGTTGTTCATTATTAAATGTTATTAGTTAACTCGTTCCAATTTATCCGCACTATAAAAATTTGTCTTAGTTACCACCTAAAATGTACAGTAATAAATTATAAAATGGTTAAACTTTGTTGCTTCTACAACTTTGTTTGATTTATGTTAACTAGTTATATTTATCACTTCAAGATGCCAATACATACAGTATATAAACCATGAATTTAATCATCACAGGATCATAATATCACTATTAGCAAATTTTACTTTTCCACATATTTACATTTTCTTGTCTCGCACTTTTACTTTACAATTTTTACATGTTGGTGATCAATTAATTAAATTTATCAAATAAATCGATTAAAGCAAAACAGTAATTTTTACTAAAACAATTACTAAAGTTTTTTTTGTTGAAAGAAATTTTTTAGACTTTTTTTCCTAGAAATTGCAATAGACATATTTGAGTACCTTAAACTTTGTTGTATTTTGGCACTAATTTGAGGTATGCACATACTCCTCATTTTACAAAATCGTATAGAGCCATTATTCTTTTTTTTAATTATGAGTGTAGATTAATCTTATTATTAGATTCATTTAGGAAAACCAAAAGGGTCTCCATTTAATTTGATTTGCAAACTCATTTATATTCGTTGATTTTATCCTCATAATGAGTGAGATTACCACTGGGAGCTCAAAAATATAAACCTCTGTTATATTACTTCTGTTATTTTTTAAAATCAATTAATGTTCGGCCTTTATACATGAGCATGACTTTTTCTTCTAATAAAAAAGTCTGTTTAACCTTACTTTGGTCATTGGTCGTGCCTATAATCTCAAGATTCTGTCATTTTATATATTTTTTAAACGCTAGTGCCAAAGCTAAACTTGTTAAATTTAAAAATATACAGAAACGGCAATTGTAATGTTACGATAGAAATTACGCAACAATCAATTCTAAATTCATTTTTATTTTTTAATTTTTATTTGTATCTTAATGATTTAGTAAAGTGTTTAATTTTAAACTTTTATTTAATTATTATTGACCTTACCTTCTATTAGTTTTCAATATTCGCTGCCTACCCCCAAAAAATGTATGAATTTTATGTGTTATAGATATAGGCATACTAAGTAACATAATTTTAAATTGAAGCATTTTCTGTACAATTAGGCATTACGACTAATATTCCGAATACTTGCATAAATTTTATTTCTTAAACCCGTTGAGTTTGGACGATCTTGAGCGTTGGTTTTGTTGTGTTTTATACTCAATTAAGCAGCGCTAGGTTAGGTTATGGTTGCCCGCAAATGAATTGTCAAGCGTCCATTTTTTTGAGAGCCTAAGCCTATAAACCTTGGTCAACGGCGCGTTTTATATCTCATTTAACGCGGCGGTATCACCTGTTGGAAATAAAATAAACAAATAATGAGCCGTCCCCTAATTTAAAGTTTGGGTAAGCTCCAATACCACAGGAGTTTTTTAAACGTGCCAATAGTTAAATTATTATAATCAAGATAAAAAGTGAAACTTGAAAGCTTTTGTAAAATTTTTATTCTTAAGGGTGCCATTGGGTAGTAATCACCACGTTCGCTTAGCAAAATTCGTCGCCGAAGCACTTTGGTGCAAAGGTACTGTCAGATGCCCGGACGTTTTGGTCTCGTTGCCATGCGGGCAATTCTCGGCACACAAGCTCGTCCTTGCGGCTCATAGCCCAATCTTTGCCGACATTTGGTTAAAGGATCCCAAGCTTAACGTTTACGACCTCCGGGCCCCACAGTATAACTACATTACGAGACCCGGGTTTGAGTCTATACTAGCGTATGTTTACACCGGTGAGTGTGCCCATGTAACGTCACCACTACCAGGAACAGATGCCTTTGAGGAGACACGACGCATTGCATACGACTTTACCATTTTAGGCTTGATAGATCTACTAACAAATGCTCCCACTCAAGGCAATAATATGACAAAAACAGAAAACAACTTGCCTTTTGGATACCCTAGTGGGCTGCCCTCGATCCCTAATACTAATGGGTTGCGAGAGAGTCCGGTTAAGGAATATTCTCCGGATGGACCGGAAAGTAAAGCTCAAAATGCGCGGAACATCGCTCTTAAATTTGTGAATAGCACGTTTAAGCAATCTATAGAAAAGCCGACGAATCATAACCCCACGACCGGAATGATTCCTCAACCTAAAGAGGTCCCGTTTAATTCAAATATTGCTATGCCATATAATCAGATAAACTCGGGGTCTCGTCCGGCTCCTAATATGCCACTAGGACAACAGGTTATGAACACAACTGCAAACGTGCCCGAGAGGTATTAAAAAGTTTTGAATATATGAGCATTCTCAAATTTGACTTTCTTTTAGCCTTTTTTTTATTTAAAGAAACTTTACTTTTAAATTCACATTTATTAAATGTCTTTACATATATTTATAATTTCTTTTATTTTATGGACCATTTTTGTGATTTATTTCTTCGAATATTATGTATTTATTTATTGTTCAATTACAAATATTTAATAAATTTTGCCTCTTTGAGGTAGTAAGCTCTTTCAAAGTCTTTCTCCCCCTTTTCTCTTGTGCCTGTCTAATAAATTTTTTTCATTTAAATTGCGACCTCTAATGCTGACTCTAATTATCTTTGGAAATTTAATAAATATAATAATTACACTTTAAAATTCAAAGAAAAAGGATTTTTGATTTAATGTTTATTTGTTCGACGCCCTTAATAAATTCCTAGATGCAAAACATGTGGAATTGTAAACCAAACCGCCACCCAAGTTCAGCGTCACACTTGTCACACTTGCAAAACAGATTTCAACCCAGGGCTTCCCACCAAAGCATTTATTCATCAAGGTCCATTGCAATCATCTGCAATTTTTAGAATGCCGATGTCAATTTGTCTGCCCCCGCAAATGCAAATGAGAATTCCTTCTCAGCAAGTAAGTAGCAGATTGACCTTTAAAATCACATATGAATTGTTGCGTTTAGACCTCAAATAATTTTTCGGCAAAAAAATGACTGGTGTTTAGGCTCTTAGATTAGAAAGCAACAATATAAAAGCAGGTATTACCATCGTAAAGGAACTCAAACTCGGCGGGTATTTTAATCTGACCTAAACTACCACTTTTCATTTATCAAGATCGTATTCCTATATAATTATGCAATATTTGATACCGTTGATTTTTGGGTTAGTTGCAATCTTATTTATTTTTTCCTAAAAAATGCTCACCCGGTTCGATTCTTATACATTATTTTTAAACTATTATCGACTAGCAAAATAATATTCAATACGGTTAATTTTCTATTCTCATCATTAGAATACACCCCAAATAGGCTTAAATCCCATGTTCATGCAACGTTTGCCACGTTCACAATACTTAGGCCCTCAAAGTAGTTTCATGAGGACACCTCAAATTGTGGGTGGGATACCCGTAATCAGCGGCATTAGACCGTCTACAATGACTGCTTTGCACCCTCGACCTACCTATCCGCCCACAATTCGAAATATCCAGCCAGGTTGATTCATTATGATTTACTTAGTTTGTTACGATATTTTGCTTTGCCAGATAATAATATATTAAAGTTAAAAATTCAAGTCATACTTTGACATACTTACTGCATTTTCAGACCCGTTGGAATCTATAATTATAATCATTAAATACATTAGACCGAGTTAAACATGATTCGCAGAATTAGGGGATGGCACCCTGCAGTTTACGGTAAAATGCAGCTACATTGATTTTTGGGCCCATCCTCTAAATAAGATCTATTTGCGCCTATATATGATTAGATTTTACTTAATAACGAACTTCGTTGGTAATTTAATTTTATAAATGTGCGTTTTATGGCGTGTTAAATTTAGTTTTTGGGTTTACAAACCACTCAACTCAACCCCTCCCCCCAAACCTGTCTCAACAACAAAGTAGCGGAGTAAAATTAAAACGTTATAATAATTTTGTCATTAGCTGAAAACATAAATAGATTGAATATTTATAGTTCATAAACTTGGAAAATTATCTAAGAACTATGCCCGCTACACTTAAGTTTTTGGGTTGTATAAACTAACAAACCCGACTGTCCCTTAAGACCAAAGGTTATATACATATTTTAATTTGTACAACAATAGGTCCGTTCATGTATCCAAAGGGTTTGACGTCTCAAAGAATGAATATTCAGTGTGCTCCAATGTATCCACTACCAACGAAGACGTCGTCGTGGAAAAATTCGATGCTTACAGGTTAGCCAATCCTATGTTATGCAATTTATAATCAATTTAAGGAATATATGCTGCAGTCATATTTATTATTTGAATATAACTTTTATTTGTATAAAATCTGTTTCATTTTACATTTATAGTCCCTGTCAAAAATCCACAACAACTCATGGCACATCCTCCCATAGTTCAACAGACACAATCACCATTTAAATTAGTTGATCGTAGGCTGTATCAAAATTTAAGCAACGATGGTTTCCTCCGTCTTTCTCTCCAAGAGATTCTCCTCGTTCTGACTGATGATGATTTATCCGTCATAGATGAGTTACAGGTAAACATAAATCGAAATAGAACTTTAAATCCAACTTTTAAGTTAATTTAATTTTTTTTAAATTCACTCGAAAATTTGTTTTTTATTCAACCCAAAATAATCCTCACTCAATTTTCAAGTGAATTGCCTTTATCAAAATGAGTTAGGTTTTAAATATAAAATACCTCTGAATTTTATGATTTATCACACGCTTCAATACTCTATCGGTTGATTATTGTTCAAAAGGTGTTTTTGTGCGCGTGGAAATGGATCAATTTTGATTATTTTAACCGATGGCGCCATTTGCAAAAAGTTATGCATTGCGTGAGGTTTCCATTGCTCAGCGTACGACAACTTCTCATGGTTTCCCGCGAACTCGAAGCCTATGCCGGCATTTACGATTTACTATTGGGCGCTAGTTGGTAAGTTTCAAATTCATGTTAAATTTATAAAATTAAATTGTTTAACAGCACTGGACAACAAAAAAAAACAACATAAACGATTTTTTTGAGGGTTTTGTAGAGAATTTTCTTGAAATAACGATTCCGAATTAAGTTTTTTTTCTAATGCCTCCAATATTTTTTAAAACGCGTCCAAAGTTCAGAAAAAAATTCACAAAATTTCTTTTACTATTAATTCTTCAGAAAATCTATTGGCATATTCAGATCCCTTATAAAAAACATATCTAAAAAAGATTCATAATATTTTTGGCAATTTACTTTCAAGTTATTTAGGATCAAAAAACGGAGTTTATGACGAAAACCATTAATTTTACAAAAATAAAAAAATAAAAAAATATTAAATAGTTATAAAAAAATTTAACCCTTTACGTTAATAATGAATGTTTTCGTTATCTAAATATATTTTCAAACTTTTGTTACTACCCATAGGTTTTATGATATAGAAGCCCAAAATACCCCAAAAATTGAAAAATCTAAACTTCTACACCGAATAACTAAAAATCTGAGGCATCGGATAAAATTCTGATTTCATATTCGTGATCAGCGCCAAAAATTTGACCAAAAACCATAGTTACCATAAATGTGCTTAGGGCCGTCCAAATTTTGTTGTCTAGTGCAATTGTTAGCGCTAAATAAGTGGTCTGACATTAAAAATTGATTCATAAAAAGACAAATTCAAACATCAGGTACCACACCTGTTTGCATTTGGATCGTATGGATAACATGTACTACCAAATACCCAAACCTCGAACCTATTATACCGTGAAAATAGACCCCCTGTCAATATATCAAACTCCGCGGGAACTTAGGCAAGGTTTCTATCATTTAATCATTATATTAACAAAAAAAGCAAAAGGTTTATTAATAATAGACTTTCTTTATAATTTTAAATGCAAATTATTTATGATTGACATACGTTTAAATTTTAACAATTTTTTTCATTTGTATGGCAGTTCCAATACTTTCCGAGTGGACATTTGATAAAAAATTGGATGTAATATCGTCGCCAACTGATTACTCGGGTCCCGGAGATGACGAAACGGCAATTAGACAAATCATGGGCGATGTGAGGCATTTGATGGCTCAAGACCCCGTTCAAAAGTCAGATCAGGTTTGGGTTTTAATAAAGTTAGAATCCCGGGTTCAACTTTTTAATTTGCCCTAGTAGCCCAACAAAGTTGGTTAAATTTAAGCTAAAAGTTAACATAAGGTAGGGTTAGGGTAAAATTCCAAGTTAGTAAATTGGATTAGTTAAAGCTTAGTTCATGTTTGGGTATCGTTAGATTAATTGTAAATTACAACTTCATAATAATTGAAAGCCAGGACCCGGGGCCAAATACCGAGGCATTGGCAAATTATTCTCAAAGCTTTCATTTTTCAGTCATAATATCGCATTTTAAATAAAGAATGCAGGCCTCCCTAGTTTTATAACCTATTCTGTGCTAGAACGACATTTAATTTTAGACCATTACATGCAACTTATTGTGTTTTTAAGACCATTGATAATTTTATAAAAAATTCCAAATATAAAAAAGATTAAAAAACAAAAATTGAAATTTTTTAATGCATGTTTATTACAACTGAACTGTTAAATTCAAACTTCCAATAAAACTTAAATAAAAAACCAATATTTTATCGTGTCCTATTTAAGTTTGGACGCGAAATATTTCGTAATATCTAATTGCTGATGTAAGAGCTTAATATACTAAAAATTCTATTTCTCATTATTTGAGATGATAATTATAAGTTACTAAAAATTTATATAAGAAAAAAATTTTAAATTTTTCTCTTTAGTGTACGATCTGTCAATTTGTTCAAAGGCCATTTTTTTGATATGGACGGATGTTAGGAGCCGAAGCTGGAAGAAACTAAGAGAAACGAACTATATATTTTAATCATGGGGATAAATTCTTTTATGTTTTCATAAACATTGCCATTGATATTTGTGTACCTGTAATAATGTTTATTAACACAGGTCAACAAATATCAATGTCAGAGAAAATTAGTTTAAAAAAACACAAAGGCATACATCCCCATAGTGGCCTACTCTCATTTATATTCTCCGTTTTTCGTAGTTTTTTCCGGCTTCGGCACCCTAGATCCATCCATGACCAAATTTACAGATTTTGCGACCTTGAAAATACCCTAAAAAGAAAAAATTTAAGATTTTTTTTTGTCTTGAAGTGCCTTTTAACTTATATTTTATATCTCAAATAATAAAAATAAAATTTCTTAGTATATCAAGCTCTGAGAGCAACTTTTAGATTATACAATATACTTGGCACCTCAGCCTAAATCTGACCAAATTTATTATCGTATGTTAAAAAAAATTAACACTTGCATAATATAACAGTTTAACTGTTTTAAAACAAAATAATTTTTAATATCTTTTGGTTTTTGTTTCTTTTTAGTTTTTTTTAGTTTTTTTAACATTTTTTAAATTTTTAATGTTTATCGTTGAATCACTAAGTTTGATTAGAAAGAAGGGTAAACGGATTTTAAAATCCCTAAGATGGCCGGTTTGGTTTAAATAGCTAAATAAAACTCAAAAATTTGTTGACCTGTTTACTAAGCCGTAAAATTTTTACCTTATTTTTTCCCCCTTTTTAAATGTTAAAGGCAATCATAATCGCAATGTCATAAAAGGTTTACTTGATGGATAATTTTTTACCGGTTTGTAACTTGTTGATAATTGTAATTCACTACATATATGTTATGACTTTAAATGTTTTAAAACCACTAAGTAATAAGGCTTCGGATATAAACCTCTCCCTGGTGTTTCTTACTTATTTAAATTTATAAAAATTATTTTAAAACTTTTATAAAAAAACTAAAATTGTAAACAATCGTAAAAATTGTTTAAAATTATATAAAAACCATTTTTTTTCTAACTTTAATCTCGAGTGCTTGTTTTGCCCATAAATATTTATGTAATTAGCATTATTCAATCATACCATTCTTAGAATAAGGTTTTGAACACTGTGGCAACCTTGTACGATGACATTTTGAAGGGTAAAGGCGATGGACACCACGAGGTAAATTCAAGATTCGCTTCTTTGTTCATAGCCATTTAAAATTGTGTTTTAGGGGTCATTTCGGCAGATACCCTATGTTTTTAAAAAGATAGAAAAAACAGTAATAAAGCCTTTGAATGTTTAATTGGCTTTAAACTACTCGTATAATTAAATTCTTTAAATCAGATTTTGTCTTTTCGAGATCACTTTATTTAGATTACTATTAAAAAATCATCTCACATAAGAATGATTAAATTTGGTAGAAGCTTAAAACACCCTTTTATTTAGCAACAAGTATTTTATATTGTTTTGAAGTTATAGATAAAAATGGCTTAGAAGGTTTCTTACTTTTAATTAAATATTTGTCATTTATCTTTAAACATTATAGCATTAGTATATTGATAAATTTTTACAAATTCCAGGGCTCTGATGATAAATTGGCCAAAGCTCTTTTGGATCTACGCCATTCGATTGAGGCTATGAGACAAGTAACGAGTGAGCTTAACATAGAAGCACAAGAATCACTTAAAAGAATGACTTTAAAAGCCGCCAAAAAGGTAGGACGCAATTTTTTTGGTAACTATTATGTAATAATGTCTTTTACTGAGTTTTCAAGTACCACTATATTTAAAAATTAGATATTTTTCATAGGGACCAAAATGGTCATAAATGCACAAAATATCTGTAAACGAATTTTAAACGAATGCTTAAATTAAATTGAGATTATGATGAATTTGATGATGTTTTTTGATTTTTTTCCCATGGGCGAGGATTACGACATATTACGTTTCAAAATGCAGCATTTTTTTGCATTTTTTTTGGCATCATTAAATAACCTTTACAAGTAATTTATAACTAAGTGTGAAAAGATTGGGAAAATTTGCCAAACTATCCAGTAATTTAACAAAAATAATTGCGGTTTAATTTGATCGCACAAAATAAACAAATATACACTACAACCGATATTTTATAATCTTCCCTGTATGTTAAATATTTCATTCTATCCAACCTAACTTGCCGAAAAAAATGACAAAAATAATTTAATGCTAATAAAAGTAGAGTGAAAGGAAAGTATGTATGAATCACATTAACAATTTAGGTTAGGCATGCGTAAATTGGTAAAATGAATTTTCTTTAAAATTATAATTTTCTTTGGAAAATTATTATTCTAAATAACAGGCATAATTAAAGGGTTTTATCAGCATTTCTACATTTCAATTAAATATTTACTTTAAAATTAAGGGAGTTATCTATTATTACTTTTATCGAAAATGGGGTTAAAAGGGCAAAGAAAGTATCTCAGAGTCCTTGCTCCTGGAAAAAAGAATATTTGAGAAATTTTTTTCCCATATAAAAGGTAGATTTTTGTACAAATGTATCTTTTACAATATATCGCCAAATTAAATTACACATTTAATTTTAAATTTTTAGCCACTGCCTCCTCCACGACCAGGTATAAATATACTTTTTACAGATCATAGTCAACCTCCATCTATTTAAATTTTAATTCGATTTCAAAATCTTATCGTTATTTGACAAATCTTTACATTTTAGAAATATCACAATTATTTAGGGGTTTATGCATTTACATACATAGCTCATTTATAATTTTGTTAAAAATTAATTTACAATTATTTTTAGCTCCGCCGAAAGCTGCCCCAAAGCCGGTAAAATTTATTATGCTTAATATTTGAATAGAATGCAGAAATAATTAGTGTTTATTTTTGTAAAAATGTTATTTTGATTTAGGATGTGACGTTATTTTATTGACTTGCCGCCCAAAATAGAATTTCTTTGCCAGTTTAAAAATCAAGTTAAAATCTTGTATGAGATAGTTAAAATGTTTTAAACGTTTTAAAGTTTTTTAAAAAGTAATTCCTTAAAAAGTTTAAAATTACCCCAGCAAATCTAAATTTCAGTATATTCAAATAAAGTGGATGTCGTAATGTATTATGCCGTAGGGTACTCGCAGATTTATGGCAACAATATATTCTAAAATAAACCAGCCAATGGTAGGCAAAATGTTATATGAATTTTGCAGAGAATTTATTGGCGATTACGACCTCATGTTTAGTTTTCTACATATACCTTTATTATTTTAATAAGTCCAAAGTTAAAAAAAAATAAATAAATTTTTATAAACGATGCTTTCTGAAAAATATATCAAAATAATTTGATTCCTTGTAATTCAAAAAAAACATTTACTAAGCAGATCACTTTTGAGATATTTTTGAAAAGCGAATTTTATGAAAAAAGAACCACTAAATTTAGAAAAACTAAAAAATAAATTTAAAAAAATTACACCCAAGGTAATATTATGTTTTGTTAATCTAAATGTGTTTTTGTTTTTACAATAAGAGTTTAAAATACCCGCAATAATAAACGCGAGGCATAGTAAAAGTAGAAAAGCATTTTATCCTCATCCATTTTTTTTTAACTTATGAAAAAACCTTAAAGAATGCCAGACAATCAATTTGAAATTAAAGAAATAAGTATGAATTTTTTTATGCTCTTAATATAATAGAAAATATATTTAAGACCTAGAGTTGTTTAGGTAATTTAATTTAATATTACGCTTATTTCAAGTTTTGCATTAAAAGATATTTGACCTCCAACAAAGGAATATTTTTGTCAATAAAATGTTTATACATTTATAATTATTCACATATATCTTTTTAGAAACCGCCTACAAAGAAAAAGCCAAGATTTTTGTGCTTCTGATAAACAACCTTTTAGATAGTATCCGAAATTTAGAATGAATCATGTTCTTCTAATTTTATTATACATCATTTAAATTCCACTCTTGCGTATAATTTTGTATAATAAATTGCTTATTATTCAGTGTAAAAACAACAGTTATATAACTTACACATAAGGGCGCTTATTGGCATCATTTTTATTGTAACAAATTTCAATAAAACTCAGAATAAATGCAGAACTGTTGGAGCGTTAGAGAAATATATTTGGAATTTTCACGTATTTACCAGCCTATTCCGTTTTCTAAAGTCTCTTCAGTCTTCATCCTTAGTTATATTTCAAAAAAATGGTCACAAATTAAAAGAATTTGCCATCTCGAGAATAAAACCCTAAAAAATTTAAAATTATTCATATTAAAATTACTTGTAGCTTATATTTTTTATCCCAAATAATGAGAAATAAAATTTTTAATTATATAAAGCCCTTACATCAGAAATTCGGTTATACAGAATATATGGCACTCCAACCTAAATTATCAATTTAAAAAAAACATATTATTTGAAATTTGCATTTATCAGTTTAGCTGTTTTAAACATAAAAACTTTCAATATTTATTTGTTTTTGGATCTTTTTTTGTCTTTATAACATTGTTAATCTTTATAGCCGGAATACAAAGTTTGATAAAATACAGTAGGGGAGACCGGGGCGAAATGGTTGATGGGGTGAAATGATTAATGGATATATCTCTTAAAAAAGAAACCCTATCATTTCTATAAGAAGCTTTGAATGTACCAGTCTAGCCAGGATATCTGGTTTCAATAAAGTGGCAGTCAATGGTTTTTACCAGAACCTAATAGATCTAATGGAAAAATATTTAAACCTCACATCATATTCAGTTTAGATGAAACTGGTTTATTAACAGTTCCTTTACCATCTAAAGTGGTTGCACAGAAGGGTGTTAAGCAAGTTTATTATACATTATATTAATTAATTACTAGGTAGGAACAATTGTTTCTGCTGAAATGGGCAGCCTTGTTAGCATGTGTATTGCCATAAATCCAATTGGGCAATTAATTCCACCTTATTTCATTTTTCCTAAAAAAAGGTTTAAGGTGGAATTTTTAACTAATGGTCCTAATGGGAGTGATGGTTGGCAAATCATTAGGAGTGATGAAAGAAGAAGAGTTTGTGGGGTATTTAAGACATTTTGTAAAATATGTTAAATGCTTAACTGAGGATCCAGTAAATTTATTAATTATATTTTAAATAAAGGCACTTATAATTATGGATAACCATGTATCTCATATATACATAAAATCAGTGAACTTTTTTGAAGATAATGGGATTAAAGTGGTCACACTACCACCTCATTGTTCATATAGACTTCAACCCCTTGATGTTGGGATTTTTAGGCCACTGGTAATTGATTATGATATAATTATTAACATAATGATCTAAATCTATATTTATTTTCAATATATAAGGTTTATTTGAAATTAAAGATGTAAATTTAATAAATTTTACACACTTTCATTTTGCCCCATGGGTGTTTCATTTTACCCCGTATATGGGGCGAAATGATTAATACTAGTGGGTTTATACATTGTTCAATATCTTTTTACAGAATTATATTTTTTTGGTTAAACAAATTATTTTATAAAATATAATGAATTATCTATAAAATGAGCCATTAATTTTTTCTTTTGGATTAAAAATGTGTCAGCAGCAACGATTTTGCAAAAATATGTTCATTTCGCCCCGGTCTCCCCTAAATGGATTTGAAAATTTTTAAGGTAGTAAGTTTGGTTTCATATAGATCAAAACCTTTAAAAATTTGTTGACCTGTGTTATAAACAAGAACTAATAATATTATTTTCACACGATGAAGGGTATCACTTCTACATTCTGTATCTATTGATAATTTTAAAACAACAAATTCTAGGTTGTAATAAAAAAAAATTTGGACCAACTTAAATTTAAGCTGAGCCTAAAATTAAAAACCTAAACTCTGGGCCGGGCCTAAACTGCAAAACATGTCGGGAAGCTGGACTGGAATATCACGGCCCGATTTGAATTCTAACCTGAATAAAAGAGTTTTTCAAAAAGATCTTTGCAAGCCTTAAAACAAACTTCCAAAAAGGATTAGTACCTACGAAAGCTAAACTTTTTGACCAAAGTTAGGACTCTTCTTAATCAGGCATTGGTATCTAAAGAATATTATTCAAGCATACATTTTATATTTCTCTCATGGCCTTGGCTGAATAAATTTATGTGTTTACCAACGCAGTATAATTAATAAAAAGCAATTTCAGGTAATTTTCCTACCTCTTTACGGGAAAATTAGGAAACGAAAAATGGATAAAGATGCACATTAAAGTAACGTTGAAATGAAACGTGCTCTCAACTAATTTAAAATTCGAATTAAGGCTAAAATTATTAAGACCAACCAACCAACCAGGTTATCGATTTGAAGTTTTTCCATTTTTTTATACGTAGCAAAAGAAAGTTCACAGGAGGTTAATTAAGTCGTCGGCTATGGTTTAATGTTGCATCCACTCTTCTAGATTTAGATATTGAATTCACCACATTCTAAAGAATTTTGGCGCTCAGGTATTCTCATCGAGCACGCGGTGCCGCGAGGCTTTTTTTTCTTCGAAGCCATCCCTCCTTTCAAACTATTTTATTCGCGATATAAATTGAGGCCAATTTCTAATTACAAGTTGTAGGGCTGGAACGTGGGTGAGGGGTCTGAGTACTAAAAAGTTTAATATATGTAATTTAGGGATAGTTTAACCTAATTTAGGCTAAAATTTGATTTAAGGCACCCCTAAATAACTTGAAATTAAAAAATCTTTTAAAGGCAAAAAATTTAGGACAGTTTCTCAGAATAAATAAATTAGTTTGGCTCTAGAAAATAAATTATTGAATCATCGAACGCACCCAAAAAATATTCCTAGCTATGGCCCAGCGAGTGAATGAATGAAAAATTTTAGCCTCGCTGCAGATTCTAAGTTTGGACGGAGACATCTTGAAAGTGTTATACAAATTTTGTGAATGTGTTATAAAAAGTCTTAAATATTTTATTTTATGATATATCAAGTTACGGAAGAATTTAAGTAGGCATTTCGCACAACGAAAATTGGTCCTTTTTTATGGTCGAGCGGACCGGACCTTATTACTGATAAATTAAAAGTAGCCTAAATTTTTGATTAATATATTATCCCATTGCGGCCTTCAGAATTTATTATATAAATCTCTAAAAACAGTAAAGATGAAATAAAAATTTTATATGGCGAAAAATAACCAAAGGTAAACCCTTATCCGTACAGGTGAAAACTCAGGTGAGCTAGCGTATACCTTATTTTTTACCTACCGAAAAAAAATAATAACTTTCTATTTTTTTCATTTCGGCTTGGTATATGTATATTTTTTTTGAATATAACAACCTCACGCTGCTCTGCCTTGTAATTTCATTAAACCTTATATAAAATTTTAATATCTTTAAATTGCGAAGAATATTATTTATATATATTCAATTTCTTTGATGATTCCTAATATTCTATGATTGAATAATTTAAGAATCAATATTCCTAGCTACGCTGTAATTCCAATATCAAAATTAACGGTTTAATTTATACATCAT
Organism: Acutogordius australiensis; assembly: GCA_030555515.1. Lineage (NCBI taxonomy): Eukaryota > Metazoa > Nematomorpha > Gordioida > Gordea > Gordiidae > Acutogordius > Acutogordius australiensis. The sequence continues at coordinate 13,516,134 of CM060242.1, read as the reverse complement.
TTTTAATATTAAAACATAAGAATTTGTCATATTGCAAAAATATAGCTTCAAAAATTTTGGCTTGAATTTTAATAAAATTAAAACTTTATTTGGTTAAGGTTATACTCTTGTTTTTCATTTTTTCTCAAATTTTTTTACCGTGATAATGGCTCAATTTTTAAGCTTTTATATATAAATTTTTTTTTATTCCTCTCTACGATTTGTTAGATAAAGAATCACAGATTTAAATATTTATACCTATTGGTGCTTTTACTAAAAAAAGACTTCTTATGTCCATAGCATAGGATGATGACAAAAGCTCAAAAAAGTTGTTATAAAATTTATTTATTTAGATTGGAAGTGCCAGACTTCATTTAAATTAAAATTTTAGAATTTTAAAAATCAATATTGGTCCAATGTTCACATTTTTTTAAGGTAGAAATTTAACGAATGTTGTTTAAATCTGGCTATGTATAGATTAGTATAAATTTATCAAGATTTTAATATACATTTAGAACAACTGCTCCGAAAGTAAAAAAATATTGTAAAAACAATGGTTAATAATTTTCTATGAAAAACTCAAGTTTTAAAAATTATAAATTCTTACCATTTTTTTTGAAAAACGAATGAAGTCTGAATGCGCCATTAAGAGAAAAATAGAACTGCTTAACTTTTCAGACAAATAAAATTAAAAGCTTTGTCATTTTGACAAAATATAAAAAAACAAATAAACAAACTTTTATTAGACAACGTTTTATAAAGAAGCTGTTTTATAAACAAATAACTGGCACATTTAAACTTGGAATATAGAATGGCGAAAAAATATATTATCCGTCATTTCACACATTCATTAATCAAAAAATAATATACCTGGCTAGATATTAATGTTAAACTTTGGTTTTGGAACCTTAAAGATGCGTTCAAGGTTCATTCATATTTTGCAAAATTAAAAAAAAAATGATTGAATTTTGCATGTGCATTTATTTCAATTTTGTTAAGATTTATATTTTAAAATATTTGGTAAAAAAAATTATGTTGAACTTTTTTTTGCTGTGATTCAAATAAAGTGACCTAATATTTTTTTTTATTTGAAATAGAAATGGACCTAACTAAATAAATCGTTTTTTTTAAACTAAATTTACTTTAATCCTGGATTTAGTGTAACAGAAAATGTAAAAAAAAAACTCCTTTCATAACACTGGGAGGGGCAAAAATAGTCCGAAAAAAAAAATTTGCAAAGTTTTTGCCGAAATAATTTGTAAGCCCAAAACGCTAAATAAAAACTGTGCTAGCCCAGTTTAACCCAGCTTTACCATAGATATAAATAGGGTTGTCAAAAGTGGAAAATTGCAAAATATTCTGTAAGACATGAATACGAGTCTATAAGATAGTAAAATATTTAGTGGATGGTATAGTATTTAGAAGCTTTAATTTAACTAGAAATATTATAACATAATAACGCGTTTTTCCAAAACCCCTTTCATTAAGTCTTAGTTTTTTTTTATATTTATTTCTTTTCCTTCTTTTTTTATATCAATAAGATTTTTCATTAATTTTTTTTTTTGTATTTTTATTTTTATTTAACTTCACATTGTTAAATTTATGCTTACATATTGTAATTATTCAATTATATTCTATTTTGTCAATATAATTTGAATATAAAATATATCAATTATCTTAGAAATAAAAATAAAAATAAACAGGAATTGTTTAGCCAATTACATAATGCATCTATTTAGAGGTATTTTAATAACATTTGAAGGGTTGAAAATATATATATGAGAAAAAAAGGTAGACATTCTCTTTATGGTATGCTATCGTGATGACAAACATTATGGTCATAATATCAAAAGAAAACAGGAAAAAAAAATTCTCCGAAATTGTCTTTTAAGTAAAAGTAACAAGGAGAATAAGGAAATTAGCACGGGAGGTTGGACATCGTTAGAATTAATGATTAGGCATTTTACACAATAAAAATATGCAAAAATTATATTATTCGTTTGGTGCTTTAATTAAATGAATCGTTTGCGGATTCTAGGTGCCGGAGTATACGGGTAATGAATTACATCAATTTTGATTTGTGTTATTTTTATAGGCATTTAGTTATCTATTTTTGCTTTTCATATCGATATCCCTTTGCACGATTTAAATCAGGTCAATATAAATATTTCGTTACAGAAATCTTTAAAAATGCAAGAAGTATCCAGACATGTTAGGCGTTTATTTGTTAACACTAGGAACATAATAATTTAGCACAAAATTAAATTTAGGAATCTACAAAAAATTTAGAATTTAGGCAACTCCAGGGCTTTTATATTTATGGTAATAAACGTATAATACATTTTAAAAACTCGAGCGCATTAATAAAAATATTGAGGTTATTATAACACCGATTAATAAAATTTAAACGGTAATTATCGTTTTTGGTCAAGTTGGTATTGATGGCGAATTCGATACAGAATTTTAACCATTGCCTCAGATTGTTAGTTATTTATTCAACGTCAAAAATGATTTTTCTTGGGGTGTTATGGGGTTCTATATCATAAAACCTATGGGTAAACAAGAGTTTAAAACTTTGGATTAAGGAAACATTCATTATTATCGTGGGCGTTTGAATTATTTTATATTTGATTTTTTTTGTTTTTGTAATATTACCGGTTTTCGTCATAAAATCCGTTTTTTGATACAAATTACATAAATTGCTAATAATTTTAAGTGATAACCTTTTTTAAACATGTTTTTTGATAAGGATTTAAATGTGCCAATAGATATCTTTTGGCAAATTAATAACACTGGTCGACAAATAACAACTTTATGTCGGCGACCAATTAAAAACATATATATTTTGATAGTGTTTTTTGAGTACATTCCGAATATCTTTTCCGTTTTTTTTGAATAGGTCTAATTTTTTACCTAGATGGGTTTAAAAGTACCAAAAACCTCAATATGTCCTATATTTATAGGCACTTTTCGTGCCTTTAAAATAAAAAAAAATAATAAAAAAATATATTTTATTATTGAAAAACTCTTATATTGTTATATAACTTTTTTAGAATTTACTTATTTCATTTACTTTTTTAAATATTTGATTTTAAAAAACTCAAAATTTCCAAAAAAATACGCGTCTGAAAGTCTGTGCTTCAAAATTTTATATATTAAAAAAGGGGCTACTAAATTCTTAAAGATTGTAGTGCGTGCTGCTACTAATACTGGCATTATCTGCCAACCCTTCAATTACTTACATATCTCGATGTAGCGTAGTAAGATATGTTAAATATAAACAAAAAAGATTGCTTGGGTAGTATTTTCACTTTATGTGCTTATATTTCATTATCTTCTATCATTTATGAAAAATATAATACTTATTTGGCTTAAATCGCATTTATTTATTACATATCTTAAATGTCATTTGTACTCTTCTGAATGATTTTTTAATTTTTTATGATTTTGAAGCACAGACTTTCAGACGCGTATTTTTTGGAAATTTTGAGTTTTTTAAAATCAAATATTAAAAAAAGTAAATGAGATAAGTGAATTCTAAAAAAGTTATATAACAATATAAGAGTTTTTCAATAGTAAAATATAATTTTCTATTATTTATTTTTATTTTAAAGGCACGAAAAGTGCCTATAAATATAGGACATATTGAGGTTTTTGGTACTTTTAAACCCATCTAGGTAAAAAATTAGACCTATTCAAAAAAAACGGAAAAGATATTTGGAATGTGCTCAAAAAACTCTTTCAAAATATATATGTTTAAAATTATTCGCCATTTTTTGTCGACCTGTCTAATTTGACATTGTCTAGACTTAAAACGCATGAAATTGGAGGCATGAAAAAAACTAAATTCAAATTTGTTTTCGCAAGAAAATTCTCTACAAAACCGTGTAAAATTTGTATATGTTGTTTTTTTGTTGTTCAGTAATTTATTAACCCTAATTCACAACTAAATTCCGGAACCCAAGAAAAATAAAGGCCCTTTGAGTATTTAAAAATTCACTTTCATTTCATTTTAAAAATAAACTTTCGCACGTTTTATAGTTTTATATATAATAGATTTTGAAATAAAAATGATGTTTGAGATTTAAAATAACTGTTTCTTTGTATATTTTCTTTTATGTTTTTTTAAATTGTTTTTTTTTAATTATTTGATGTTTAGAGATGGCTTACAAAATTGATTTGAAAAAAAGATAAACGGTTTTGGAAATCCCTATGACGGCAGGTCTGGTCTCTAAATTTAGCTCATAATTCGCAAAAATTTCTCTAGTTGTGTAATTTTCGCTTAACGGTCTTTTCGTTAATTTTAATTATGATTGTACACGTATTTGGTAGCCGGTAAAATTAATTAATTACCATGAATCCCGCATAATACTTCTTCAGAGTCGAAGATATAATGATTTAGGAAAACATTGTTCAGCTAATGCTTTTTAGGCTGAAACTCCGCCCAACGCATTTTGACCTTTCAGGCATTAATATTTTTTATTTACTAATGTAAGAGATCTACATGTTAAATATCTCTTATAATTTTATCACCCGTCTTTTAATAGATTGATTATGGAAACATATGGACAGTATTCCAATAATGAGGCAACAACGAGCGAGCCTCAGCCAGTTCGAAAATGGAAAAACGCAATCTTCGATAGAATTGCGCAGTATCAAAGCGTGTCAGCTATTGCCCCCATTCAAATAGCCACGCTTCAGCAAAGGAAAACGATCTCTCGGGAAAGGTAATTAAAGGATGAATTTTGCAGAGCTGGGGACCTTAGATTTATTAATATCTAGCTAGCCTCACCTCCCCTTCCCCCTGCAAAGTTTTATTTGATACAATTGAAGTGCTAATAGAATATATAAGTCACCTTGAGACATTATTTTATATCTCTACTTTTTCTAAACTTTTTCTAAAACTTTAAAGTAATGGCCTCTTAGAATCATTTATAGTTGCGGTCATTTAACAAAAACTGTAGCTACCAACATATTGCATTATGATTTATAACATATCGTCTTTTAGACAACGATGAAAACCATATTTGGGTTTAAATTTACGAATTTAACAAAAATATAAGGAAAATAGGATGGGTCAACACACTTTGTGTTAATCTAGTTTAAACATAAGTTTTTCTAAGTTAGGCCGATTCCAATATTTTTAATTATAACGCCAATTAAAACTTATTTGCACTCAATTACACTTTGGTACTATTTACAGGATTAACAGGGATCGACCAGAAATCCAAATGATTCCAATATATTCATCATCCAGTACTAAGAGCACCAAAAGAATTGTAAAAGACGAACCAATAGTTTTCAATATATTACAAAGATCATTAACAAGAAAAACTAGCGGCCTATCGAATTGGTATGACTGTCAAAGCCTAAGATCCCTACAAAATTTTGAAAGTTTTGTTCACCATATATTAAAGAGGGAAAAGGCAAAAATTTGCATCAATCTACCAATTAACTATCACATATTTCCCATGTACTCGACAGATTCAAACAGTTCAATTCAAAACTTTACAGTGCCTTTGTTAAACTCTACGTTTTATGATGCCCACAATTTTCAGTCCATAAGCCAAAGCATAGGAACAGCAGCGGCCCAAGATGTTCACATTAACAACGGGAACTATAAGAGTGCCAATTTTTTTGATCAATTAAATGGCAAACACTCATTGCCTTTAAACGGTGATTCAAACGTCCGTATAATACCCATGAAAATATGCCACAATAACGATAACGATGATCGAATCGACATTTACAGGACAAATGATCGAGCCCCAAACCCCGCTTTAAATATACACCGATGCAAATTATTCCAAGACCTTGATATACATTCAAACGGGTCCGATGGAACTACGGTAAGTTCCGTACCAATTGCCTCGTCATTGCAGCGTAGTACGTCGATTAGCTCGTCGTCAAAATCACAACCAAAGTGCTTTATCCACGATTCCGAAATAAAGCATTCCACACCCATAACTGTAACTAAATCAAATAATAAGTCTGCTTCAAAATCAACGAATGACATTTATGCACAAGAGATAACACATGGTCAAACAGGTCGTAGCTATTATAGCTCCTACAGTCAAGAAAGTCATGTAAATAGGTACGCCATTCAGAATGACGAGAATCTTATTAAAGATAGGGATGACTACAAGCCAGATGATCAAACACATCATCTAAATGATGATACAATTAATAACGAATTCCGCAAAAAATCCAATTTTTATAGCATCCCTATTCAACATGGTCGGGCCGATGATGAAAATTCATATTATTATTCCCTGCCCACCCATGCCACCATGACGGCTCTAAACGAATCACAATTAAAGAAAAACGGCAAGGATAAATCATTTGTAGAATCTCTCATCCAAATCCAGAAAGTTGAATCGAATGATGTTGATAAAATAAACGACGCCTCGACTCATAATCAGGGGTCATCCTTAAACATCGAAAAACATTACAAAACCGAAGTTGATCGAATTTTCGTTGAAGGATGTGCACTCGTGCTTAAAAGTCAAGAAATCCCATGTGATATCCTATCTGCGGGATCACTTTCAAAGAACACACCTTATTTTGAATGGTATAAAGATGGAATCAAAATAAGGCCTGACCCTTCCAATTCCAACAAAATTAAGTTACAATTTTTTATAATATATGCTAATCATTACATCCATCAGGTAAAATTACCTAAGATGATAATTTTCACTTTTTAAAAGCATGAAAAAATATTATGGACAAAACAATTAAGCATTTAGGTTCGACTCTTTTGATATTTCATACTTTTTTGTAGCAGCATACGGTCTATAAGCAAGCAATTTTAATATTACAGAATTGAAAGTTTTGACAGATATACGGTTCTCGTAATTTTGGACCTATCTTCAACAGATTCTGGGCTCTATGAATGCTTTTTGAGGAGGAAGGATGAAACTTTGGCTCCTGAACCTTTGGCATTCAAGATGTGGAATATTTCCGTTTTACAAAGTTCATATGTTTCAATATCTATTTGAGATTTATACCAAATATAGATCGATTTTGATGGCTTCTCATCAAGTTTACCATATAACTCGGAGTTTAAAGGACTGGTTAGCACAGAATTCACATAGTGGAAATAGTAAATGTAAAATAAGAAGGTTAAAATAAAAATATTTAAAATCAACAATTTATAATGGTCGACATTTAAATTTTTCCTTAACTAATTACTGCCTTGGATCTTAATCTTATTATCTATTAAATGTTTAAAACTTTTCTTTTTTTAATTAGAGCCCGGAATTAAGCGGATTTTTTTTCAAGGGGTTTGATTTTAAAAAATATATAATTTTCACATTGCCTTATATATTTTTTAAACAAGTCGTAAACAGCTCCATAATTCTATGGAAAGCTTAAAAAATTAAACCTCCCCCCCCCCCCCCCTCCCCCTCCCCCTAAAGCCTTTAGAGCTTTTATGAAAACATATTAATGTCTGAGATTAAATTTTAAATTTTTTTATTTTGTATTAAACTAAATTTCAAAAGTTTTAATAAATCATTAAAATTTTTTAATATTTTAAGTATTGACATATTTCATCATGTTTATTTTGAAAAATAGATATAATTTTTTTTAATTGCCAACAAAGATATTGTAAAGTGTTTATGGGAATCTGGAATTAATCATTGGGGGCAAATGGTCATATATTATAAAGTTGTTGACTAGGTTCTTTATGCCATAAAATTTTGCAACTGCATTTAGAGCGATGTTTCAGCGTTTAATAGTTTAATATCAAAATGCTTTGTTCCATATTGATTTTTTATTGAATCACGGTTATTCCGTTTCAATAATGTAAAAAAAAACAAAAATTAAAATTGAATTACATATTTTCGGGCGGAATGACCGTGACAATAAAATTTGTTTTTGTACAATCATAAAGTTTCCAATCAAGAATCATCATACATGAGTAATGAGTAAAATTATGGGTGATAAAAATCCTCCATAATGGGTAAGAAGTAATGAAAAAAATTCTCTACTCGATAATGAATAATTAATTGTTTCAAAGTACTTTCGAGATAAAAGTATTCCCAGGGTAGAAATAATGACTAAATCTTAGGACCAATAAATTTCAATTATAGTTAAAAATGGCCGTGATAATATGGCCCGGCCGTGAAGCCTGGTCGCCGGGCCCGGCCTGAAATTGCAAAGACCAGAGTTTACTGAAATCTATAAATTGCTAAATAAAATTATCAGTCAAATACCGTGTTTAGTAGTAATATCCTTAATAATGTCGTAATGAATTTGTTTATTCTAGTCCTTAAGCAATAATGAGATAGTAATTGGCCCAGCCCGGCTCGATATTACATTTCCTAACATAGGCCCGGTCCGCACGGCTCCTTCTAAATTTCGTCCCGGCCAGCAGTTTGAAGGAGCGAACTTTTGGGTTCCGACTTTGATCTCTAATCTAATTTTTTTTAAAAAATTCTATCCTAAGTATTCTAAGCAGAAACTATATAAAAAAAATTATTTTGAAAAACATTTCTTATTTGTTACCTTTGCATTTATATAGATGGTACAGTCATCGGTGGCGATAAACAGAAATATGTGTCAAACAGGTATGTCAAATCTGTTACGAATGTTCTCTTTTAATATATTTAAACATCATTTAAGCAAACATATAAATATCCTCTATTGTCAAGAACAAAATTTCAAGGTCGGGAAATTTGGAGATGTATTTGGAACATTGTTATAATTTTATCATGTCTATTTGAAATTGACCTAAGCGAAATATGTTCAAAACAAATATAAATTTAATTATAACAAACAACCAAAATATATAGGGTAGGTTGGATTTTGAGGTTCCTGTCAATTATTTTGAGCAGGTAAAAACGTTATTAAGATTAGGCACATTAAGCTATTTTAAAAAAAAATGTTTTTTTCATTCTTTAAATCCCAATAGCTATGCCTCAATGTTAATTTATGCCTAAATAATATCCAAAAAGGGCTATATTTGTTATAAAACTCTTCCGTAAAAGACATTGGTATTTTGTTATTATTAGCTTGAAAGGAAAAAAAATTATTTTTCAAACCTTTATAACAAAAAAAATACTAAAAATTTATAAACATTCCAGCTTTAATAATTATATCTTTTCCCAAGTAGTTGTTTTATTTCTTGGTCGCCAAAAATTATTTTCAAAAATATAGATTCAAATTCCATTTTTTTTATATATTTTTTGTATTTTAATAAATTTAACGATTTTTTTTAAACTACTAGTAATTTAAATCAACCTCAAGAAATACGAGCAATATTTATAAAAAAGCACAAAATTTAAATTGTAAAAATATCTGCAGAGAGCATTTTTATATAATTTTTATATGAACTTACAAATGTTAATATACTGTTTGGGCTTTAACGAAAAAATTCTGGATTCAAAATTTATATTATTTATTTTACAATATCTTGTCACTAACTACAATTCTGAGCTTTCCGCTTTGTTATTTATAATGGTATTAGTAATCTGTTAACATTGAAAATGTTGTTAAGGACGGTAGCCGAAAAATGACAAAAAACTTGGAAAATAAGTTTCCCAAGCTTGTTAAGGGCTACTTAGTCTAACGCCTACGTTTAGGGACTCCAATTTATAGGGCAGTTTTTTGTGCTTTATTTGATAGAGCCTTTTTCGAAATTTGAAAATTGTAACAGGTGTCTTAAATCAATGCCCAAAAAAATTTGCTCTCTTTTTGAAGTGTTTTTATAAAATCACAACTTGCTCGTAAGATTGGAGAAATAAAGGACATTCAATTTTTAAAATAATTTTTTTTATATAATATACCATATAAGGACAATTTTACTTTAAGGTCAAAATTCTAACTTTTGTTCTATTTACTCCTTAGAAAATTGAAACAGCTATTTTAACGGGCCACTACATATATATTAACCTTACTAAATTTCAATATCCGGTCATTTCTCTAACATGCCCAAATATGGAAAATTTGGCCGCTTTTAATGGAAGTCTTTTAAATTTTTGGGTAAAAAATTGTTATAGGGGTTTGATGTTTATCTGATAAATTATGGTCACTTTGGTCTCCAATTTGATGTAAATTTTTTTATGACACCTTCATGTTTGACAGGTGTCCTCCTAGAAAAGTGCATTTTTAAGGAATTTAGGATAATTTTGCTTTCATATTCTCTCTTTTCAGGGTTTATTGAGGTAGCCCACGTATTGTACTTATATCTTACATGAATTTCCCTCTATTATTAAGGTGATAGGGCCATACAAACCCATTTCCATATAAGGGCAAAAAAAACTTTTTTTTTACCATATTTTTCTTTTGCACTTACGGCAGTTAATACATTCGTATAATCCAATAAAAATTACGCTGTAAAAAATGGGGGTCAACGTTTTTGTTTTTTTGGTATCCGTTCTTTTACCTGCCAGGTAAATTTTTTTACCTGTTTTTTTACATTTTTTTATACTAGCTTATGCGGAATCCTATAAGGAAATTGATTTCACTTTTATCTTCCCCTTTAATTAACCCCAAACAAAAAATTTGCGCTTTTTCCCATACAAAAGTGAGTTTGGCCGATGACGTCTTTAGATTAATATTAAATATTAAAAAAATAATATTGGGCCGAAAAAATAACAAATCCCCATTATTATCGATTTTTTGGTCCTATTTCATAATGCCTTCTCTTGTAACCCTAATCTTAGTCTCCAATGCACTTACTTGTCTCCGTAATGTTAACATAATGTTAAAAATAATAATTCAATGTTAATTAATGGTAAATTAAAAGTCTAGTGATGCTAAACATTGTTTTATTTTATTTTTAGCGTTGACAATAAAATGTTGTCTTTATTGGGTCCGGTGTAAAATGTATATTACTTATTTTTTAACCGTTGTGCGTGTTCGGCCGTTAATTAACAAATCCGTGTACTTGTTTTTATGTCAATAAAATATCCTTTTTTCAGTTTTTGAAACATAAGAGAGGTCTCTTATGCAAATCCGTGTACTTGTTTTTATGTCAATAAAATATCCTTTTTTCAGTTTTTAAATCATAAGAGAGGTCTCTTATGCCATAAAAATTCACTTTTAACATTGTTTACAGTTGTAAAAAAATTAAAAAAACCCTATAATAAAATTTCTTAATAATTAACGGGCATTTTTTAATTTATACTAATTTTATTGCTGCTCCATTGTTACTTTAAGTGATATAACTAATGACAAATTTGCTCGGTCAAGTTCTACATTTCGCTTTAATTTGCCCTTATATTTCCACCCAAATCACAATATGATTTCGCTCGCCCTTTTCCCCCTGGGACATTTACCCCATTTTACCAACACATCGACCTCTTTTTTTTCTCCTCTATAGCTTTTAAGTTAGGCCCGCTAATACTAATCTAGGATAAATTGGTATGGGGGAACATTTTCAATGTTATGTTTTGAGTACCGGCGTACTCATGCTTAAAAAACTCTGCCCCTCTATCAATTACATATACTTAAATTTCAGGCTCTGATTTCCCACGGTCAATACTATATAACATAAGCATAGATACAGGGTGCAACTGGTCAGTATAGTTCTCAGCGGTATAAGCTGCTTCAGCATCTGCGAGGCCTACTCCCTGGGTGCGCCCGGGTCTAAATTAGTCCGCCTTAGTCACAATTTAGGGTTTTAATATGTTCGGGTCCCACATTCTAGGCTTTAACCAAGCCTACCGGGGGCGCGAAGCGCCCCGCGACTATAATGTGCCCACCCTAGACACATTCCCGGGTTTATATAAGCAAACATTCGGGGCGCGAAGCGCCTCCGCACGAATTGCGGGGCCGCGAAGCGGTCCGCGGCCGAGCCGAAGGCGCGCGAAGCGCGCCGGAGGCGAGAATTTTATAAAATCTATGCCTTAACACAAAGACAATGATTTGGTGGATTGGAACTATGGGAAACTGGCTCGCGTTTCCTTTTCTTATTAAATATTTTTTTTATAATGAGTTAATTTTCTAAAATGTAACAAACATAACAAATATGAAATTTTCTTAAATCCTGTGATTATGCAATGATATCAATATAGTCTTACCTTTAATATGTATTGGTATACACCCCCACCCCCATTTTAAATCCTGATTGTGCTGTTGTTGGTATTAAACGGATTTGAAAATCTCTAAGATGGCAGGTTTGGTCTCTAAAGTTAGCTCAAAATTTTCAAAAATTTGTTGACTTGTTTTATATGCATTAAATTACATTTTTGTATCACCAAAGCAAATGCATGGTTCGAGAGATACCGGTGATATCCACAAATGCTGACCACGAGGAATCACCTGTTCAGGTTTGCGTATTGAATCAAAGCAAAAAACTTAAGGTCACCTTTGCAGGCAACTCTCAAAATTATACGATTGAATGGACGCACAACTTGAAAAAAATTGTTTCAGGTACGAATTTCTTTTTCTTTAATATTTTCCGATTGCGTGTTATAAAAAAAACAATAATTTTTGGGGAGGATTTGTGTGATAAGTAAATTTATATCTTTTTAGAGAAGGATGTGTTGTCACGTAATAATGAAATTTTAGTTTTTTACAATACTTTAAATTTGGTAGAACGATATAAAGAATTGGCCTAACCCGGCCCGATTTTTTTCTCTCCCGTCAAGCCAGGCCCGTCCCGTTTTTTGGGTGGGCCGGCACCTAGCGGCGGTTTTCAGGCTTTGATCTAATAGCAATTTGCCCTTAGGGCACTAGACAATCAGTTGCATTTTGTTAATAATTAGAATTAATATTTTTTTTTAATTGATTATGTTTTTTAAGACACAAGGATTTTTTTTATAAAATTTAGTATTATAAGTAAAATTTTTAATATGATTAAAATGACAATTTTGTTATAAACGTTAGTTTAAAATATATATGTATAAAGATTATTATAGTTAAATATTTAGCAAAGTTTTTTTTGCAACGAAATAGATAAAACATTTTTTTTTAGCCTGGCCAAATATTCCCCATACCATATATAAGCTATTTATATATTTAAAATAACTTTTTAGTTATCTAATTTTTATTTAATAATTTATTTCCCCCCAAAACCGGTCGTTCATAAGGGCCCTCCCTACCTAACTAATTTTCAAGATAATAGAGATTTACAAAATATTGCAAGCTTATTAGAGATCAAAGTTGGAACCCAAAAATCCGCTTGGCCCAATTCCCACCCCCCACCTCCTATGCTGGGCCAGGTGTGGTAGGCCGTGAATTGTTTATATCTCATTTTTATTTTTTTTTAACCATTTTCTTGAACTAAAAATGATATTATCAGGTGATACGTATTTTATTAATAATTTTAAGGCAAAAAATTTATAGTTAAAGGAATAATAATATTTGTTTTATAGGGCACGTTTAATATCATATTTTTAAAAAGCATTTTTATATTTATAATTCAATACTATTCTATTCAATTATATAAAAAATAATTTAAGTTAGATGAATGTTAACATAATATTTTATTTTCATAGACTTAAATATGTATCCTAAATTATTAAAAGGCGTTTTGTCATAAATAAAAACCCTTTGAACGTTGATTTTTTCCTCGCGCTTGAATAAGGAAAACTGTAATTTCAAATAAAATAAAAAATGGTCTAACTTGTCCTTATGTTATAAACTAGGAATGTAATTTGGCAAAAGATTTACAAATCTTTTTATATTTGGGTGCAACCAGAGTTCATTCTTTTTTACGAAAGATTTTAAAATTTAATTAGTGATTGGCGACTTTTTTTAATAAATGCATTTTATGTCAAAAACATTTTTTTAACATTTATTGAAAATTTGAACGAACTCTGAACGCGCCCTTATGTCGCAGCAGCTTAAATTTTATCTGCTATTGTTACATAGATAACCAAACTCGCATTGAGATAAGCGACAGTTACACGGCAGTCTTCATTCATAGTTTGCAGCCACGTGATTGTGGTATATACACATGCAAGGTCACAAACGAATACGGGTCCAACTTCAAAACTACCCTTTTAACCACGAGTATGTTTTTTTTTGTATTTTGTCATGTCTTATTTTAATAAAATTTTTATAAACACACATAAGCTACACAGTTGATGTATGAGACGATTAATTTTTAATTCATTTGATTTTTCTCAATTATTTTATATTTAATTCACTATTAAGTTTTGCTGCAAATTAAAAATAAAAAATAAGGGCCATTGTCAAAATAAGTTTTTATTTTCAAAAAAATTAAAAAATTTTATTTTTTCCAAAAAAAAGTGCAACTTTTTAAATACCTTTTTTATAATTGGAATTTTGAAAATATTGATTAAAAAAATTAGTAAGATGTGACCTAAATTTAATTTTTTAAAACTTAAAATTGGCAAATTCTTTACGACACAAAAAAATAGGAGTGGCACGTTTAAAATGTTTGTTTTTCGCAAAAAAAGAAGAAATTTGGTTTTCTTATGTTACTAAGTGGTTTTAATTTGAACAATTTTGATCTTTTTCGACTGTCGCAAATCTCTATGGTCCTCTGCCAGTGATTCAAAAAACGGAAACTAAGCATTATAGAAGGATGCCACATCGTAGACTATTATACAAAGATCCATAAACTTATTTAAACATAAATTAATATTTGTAGACCTGTGTATTTATTGGCCGCTAAGCTAGATATTAAATTTGCGTATCGAAAATTAAAGTTCTAATGGTAAATATATTTCCATAATCATCGATAAAGTATTTTAATTTCTTGATTAATAATCAAAATACTGGTGGTGGCAGATATTTTGGATATTTGACTAGAAAAAAAAATAAATGAAAAAAACTATAGCTTTTTTAGAATTAAGTAATTAACCGCTTATGTCTTGTTCATTGTCGGGGTTAGTAATTGCTGTTTACGAGTCTGGTCAGGTCGAAAAAAGAGACGGGGGAAGAGGGTCACAAGATATGCTAAAAAAATTTTATAAGTCCAACGCTCTATATAAAATTACTTTGGTTTTATTGCCGTTGAAAATAATAAAGCAAAGTTTTACAAAAAGATACCATACCAATTTAGGGAATCTCGGAAGGCACTCGATTAGGTTTCCATTCTCGCATATTTTTTGTCCAATCTGTTAATAAATACGCAGATAATTATAATTTATATAATTTATCTGTTTGGCAAATTACCTGCCCTATCCACTGTCTATTAGGTTTACATTTTTCGAGTTTAAACATATATTATGTGTAGTTACACAGGTCAACATATATCGATATCAGATAAAAGAATTTTATGAAAAACATAAAAGAATGCATCCTCATGATGGCCTAATCTCTAATTTTTCGTTTTTCTTAGTTCCCTCCGCCTTCGGCTCCTTAGATCCGTCCATATCGAATAAATGGCCTTTTTAACAGATTTTGCGATTTCGAGAATACCCTAAAATGAAAAAATAAATCATTTTTTCATACAAAAATCCCTTTTATGTAACTTATATTTATCATCTCAAACAATGAGAAATAACATTTTTTAGTATATCAAGCTCTTACATCAGCATTTAGATAATACAAAATATTTTGCGTCCAAACTTAAATACGCCACGATATATTATCGGTTTTTAATGAAAATATTATTTGAAGTTGAATTTAGCAGTTTAACTGTTGTGAATACGAAAAAAAAATTCAATATATTTTGTTTTTATATCTTATTTATTTTATTTAATTTTTCTAAAATTTTCAATGTTTATAGCTGACTAACTAAGTATGATTAGTAAAAACGGTAAGGATTTGAAAATCCTTAAGATGGTATGATCTGTAGTCAGCTCATAACTCTCAAAAATTTGTTGACCTGTGTTATTTAATTTCTTTCATAAATCCAGCGCCACTTAAAAACAGGTGTAATATAAAAAATATTTTATAATAGTGCGCAGCCTAAATGACCTCTTTAACTTTATATATCAACAAATATATTGTGTGGTTGCCAAATGCTGGCCCGCATTTACAATAATGATGGTAATTAGCAAGGTATCAAATTTGTACGAAAACATCCTAAAACTAAGAAGGATGGACTTCTTTTTCTAAATCTATGTAAATGCTAATTTTGTTTTTTTATATACCAAAAATTTTCCAACCTGTCCTACAAAAAAAAACCTCGAAGCTGAATTTGAATTACATATTTTTCTTTTTAGAAAGGGATGACACATCTACACTTAATAGGAATAGAGAAGTTCGTATATAACTCATATTCGAGCAAATAGTTTTTAGATTCAAAATGTGGCACTTTAAATCTTATCCAAAAACATCATAAATTATTTTTTTTTTCAAATTTTATTAAAAATCTGAGCGTGCCACAAATTTTTTAAAATAAAAACAAAGACTGGCTAATTGTAAAAATATAATATTAATTTATATGTGCTTATATGGACCTTTTGACAAATGAATCTTCCCGGTCATTCTTATTCGACGGCACAAAGCTGCTTTATAAACATTCACCGCCAATCTTGCAAACACATCACCCGTACCAGAGTCAATGGAATCAAATCCCAGCACCCATCAATAGCGCTCTAACATATTTTGCTGTTAACAAAACTACCGAAGGTAAGAGAGATGCCATCCAGAAGCAATGGAGAGCCTATTTGAAGATGGGCCATCATGATCAAATAGAGTCCTCACATGACCCTAAGTCGAGCAAATTAGTTGATGATGTTAGGAGGACACAGGAACTCGGAAATTTTAGCAAAGACTCTTCTTCAATTAGTGTTCGGCTGAAAATGGTCCGTGTGTCAAATGACACTACCGACCTCATTTGCTCACGGTCGCAATACCGGGAGATCTCGAATGGTGGAGCTCACAATCAGATCAACTCTGCAGGGTTATGGCAGAGAGAAATGTTTGACCCGGTTGACGCCCTATCTGCCATCGATCAACAACCCTATCCTGAATATCCAAGCCCGGAGTTGTTCTCAAAATGTAACTCGTTGGCCAATGAATTGAAAGGAATTACACGTAACTTATGTGCTATAAAAAATCAGCACCCACTGCAGCAAAATAAAGTTAAGAAATGCATTGCGTCAACGACATATAAAAATGCAGGCAAAAGGTCCCATCACTATCGCCAACTAAAAAGGGATGATGCCAAAATGGGGACCCTAACTAAACATTCTATTTTATATACAGATTCCGACGATGAAAGTCACGGCCCACCAAATGTTTTGAATAGAAAGCAAAAAGAAAAGGAACCATGCTCCGATACCATAAATGTCGACCATAAATCTCAAGAAAATATACGACGGGACCAATCGAACCCGACTCTGTTCAGTCCAAAGTTTGTGAAACATTTTGTTGATAATCCTGCAGATTGGATTGACGTTTTTGAAGGTCTACCGCTTCATCTGGAAGCCAAGATTGATCTGATTCCTGTTAATATACCTGGTACAAATGAAAAAAGTGTGAAGGAGGGTGCGATAAATTTTTCAAGCAACTCTAAACAGATTCCATACGAAATGGAATGGTACCGAAACGGCGACCTTGTCTTAAAAGGTATTTGCATGTTTTAAGCTTGTACACAAAAGTGAAGCACAATTTTCTTAGGCAGAATTAGTCACGGTTTTATATACCCACTGAGATAAATTCCCCAGGTAACTTTGCTTATTGAGTTAGGGAATACTTCTATTAGATGCCTAATTTATTTTAAAATTTGGTCTAAATCTAATAACAAAATTCCTTAAGAAACTAGAAATTCTTTTGGGGTCCATATGGACCCCACTCTCTCAATTTCAATGTTATAAACCATGATATTGCCTCAATATAAATTCAAACTGAAAAAATTGCCATTTA
Organism: Acutogordius australiensis; assembly: GCA_030555515.1. Taxonomy (NCBI): domain Eukaryota; kingdom Metazoa; phylum Nematomorpha; class Gordioida; order Gordea; family Gordiidae; genus Acutogordius; species Acutogordius australiensis. Next base: position 13,498,419 of record CM060242.1, on the reverse strand, counting down.
TTATCTAGGTATTCTTTCATTAAAATTTTATACAAAAGTATATAAAATGCTTGTATTGATGGAAATTATTAATTTTTTCTTTGAAAAAATTTTAGATTTTAAGGTGAATAATAGCCCAAAATAATATTTTGTATCATAATATTTTTTCCATGAATCTTTCATAAAACGTTTTACTAGACCTCAAAACACAATTTAATTATTAATATTGATAAATTTAGTTGATTGACATAATTTATTTAATGCAATATAGAAAAAATTTCAATTTTTCAGATTATTTTTACTTTGTGTCCAATAATTTGCCATAGTTAGATTTATGTTAGTTAATAATTAAAGAGCACGTATTTCAATAAAAATAATAAAAATATAAAGACCATAGCTTTAAAACTTTTAAAGTTTAGAAGTTTAGGTCTGTGGACCCTACTGTAGCATTCGCGTTACAAATTTGTAACCCTTTCATCGCGGGTTAGTGTGTACATTTATAACAAAAACATTTGGTATGATATTATCAAACCTTTCTCCTCAAGGGTCGGTCATATTTGATAAATTTAGTAAAACTATGTTTTTTATCGGCCAAAAAATCCGGAAGATATAATTTTTTGATCGATAATGTCAAACGGTCTAAAATGAAAATAAAATAAAAATCCAGGGTTGCTCCGACCCGGTTCGATCTATTAAGAAATGAATAAGGTATGATTTGTAATTGAGTCGTAATACATCCGGCCCAATCCTTCGGACAAAAGGACCGATCCAAATAATGAAAATTTAAGACTTTCGGATCCCACAAAACTTTTGCGATCACCTGCTAGTGCTACCATTGTCTTAACCAGAAAATTGTACTTTTTCTAATTTTGGAGAAGTTATTTTTGGATCAATTCTTTTGTCTTACTGTTTAAAAAAGTATTAGGGCACGTGCAAAGTGAGTTTTTATTTTTTAAAAAATTTTGAAAATTCGAAAAACTTTATTTTTTTTATATTTTTTTAAAAAGATTTTTATTTTAGAAAAAGCATTATATATGCATAAACTAAATTTGGAAACTTTTTAAATATTTGCGTTTTTTTACAAAATATTTTCAAAATTTTGAAAATTTCACGAAAATAAAAACTCATTTGCACGTGCTCTTAGTTAAATAAATTTCAAAAGGGTACAAAATATTATTACTAAGAACGAGACTTAAAAAAAGTCTAAGTTCTTATATTATAGTGTTAACAAATTTCGACTAAAGATAATAAGAGAATTCGAAGACCCATCCCGCCCGATGCCGGCTCACCTGAACGTCGGACCTGGCCCAATTTTAAAACGGGCGGCCGGGCCTTAATTATAAAAAAGGTTTTTTAAGCCGGGCCAGGTTGAATGTATATCTCCTTTATCTGTTTTTAGCTCTTTTTAATAAGGACCTAAAATTAACAAATTTATTATCACACGTAAAAGAATCTATTTTAATAGTTTTATAGCAAAATTTATATCTTGCAACATAATACTTCTGGCCAATTTGTAAATTCGGGCCGTGTCGCGTCGTGTCAAAAATAAAAATTTCAGTATTCGGGTTCAAATGTAGATTCGAAAAGAGGAGGATAGACTTTGAAAAATATATCAGGCGATTCGAGCCGGAATATTACGGCCCGGTTTGAACTCTAGTTACATATAAAAATATGTTCGTAATTATTTCAAATTTATTATTTTTTGATAATATCAGACGAAATAACGAAATTGTTCCAAGTTTTGAACTATATGGGTATATTGGTAATTGACATCAAAAAAGTTAGCCCATCCCTCAATGCAAGCTACAGATGTCGGGTGTGGAATGAAAACGGGGAGGATGAATCTGTCTTTGTTATCGACTGCAAAGGTAACAATTTTTATTGATTCGTGATTGAAAGGGGTCGGCCCTGCTTTGTATATTTTGAAATTATCGTTAAATTTAAAATATGAGATTTCCTATCTATCAACTCCTTTTAAACGCGCTCTACTAATGCCGAGGCAATAATGCAAAATGCCTTTATACAACCATAATTAATGTGTTTTTGCACCCATTTTCGGAAAAATGAAACTGAAAAAAAAACATGGCGTATGATATTTATACATTCGTGCTATCATTGAATTTTTTATTAAGCACTAAAATTACTTATGATTTCTTATTTTAACCTTTTTTTTACAAAATTTTTGATAAAAAATTATTTGCTTCTTTTCTAAAAATGAGATAATTGAATCATTTTTTGGTCAATCAGAATTAAATATACAAGAAATTCTAAAATTTTTTTGCTACATTTGTATTTTACTAGGCCACGTGCAAAGTGAGTTTTAATTTTTGTGATTATTTTCAAAATTTTGAAAAATTTAACGCAAATTATTAAAAAGATGCCAAAATTAGTTTATGCACCTAAAATGCTTTTTTTGAAATGAAAAGTTATTTGATAAATTTAAAAAAAGTAAAATTTTTAAATTTTACGAAAATATTACCTTTGCACGTACCCTTAGATACATTTTTATTTATTCTGTCATCTAACGCGCTTTTTTTTATACAGGCCCACAAAAATTATAGATCCAGTGATTTGTTTTTCATTCCTTTTTTGTTATAGCCAACGTAACACTTTTTGCAACCTCGAGATTTAATAATTAAATTTATTTTTATAAATAAATTATTTAAAATTGTGATTTAAAAAAACTATATTTTAACCTTTTCCTGATGTGTTTTTATAATTTGGTTCTGCATTTAGTATTTATTATTTTACAAGAGCCCTGCGCTCCAATTTGTGTGGCAGTAAATGGGGTATTTTTAAATTTGGCCCGAGCCTTGACCAACAATGGGTGCTATATGCTGGCTTGAAGTTTGTTGTCCAATTTACTGCCGGCGGTCAAAGGTACTTCTGATATTTATAAAGTGGCACTTATAGGCTGTAAATGCGGTCCGAAAGTTTGTTGAGCCCTGCAAGGAACTAATTGTTATTCCACTCTGCTTGACACATTCAATAATTTTTAAAATTTTACAGATTTAGTTATTATCGCTTATTCTACTAAACGTTGACTTTTAATCAAAATAAAATAATTTTAAGCGAAATTATTACAAGAGAGCTAATTTCATAATTTATTCCTAAATCAGATTCTCAACTAAAAATTTTTTATACGTTTTAAACGTGGGACTCGTCATAGTTATGTAAACTGCAGCTTGCCTCGCTTTATCTCTTGATAAAAAAGAGTTTACATCATTTTCCATTTAATATTTGAAACCTATAACTAATCTTCAAAAACCGTCATCAGGCGTATTTTTGTATCGTTGGATTTGCACCATATTGACACAGGATTGATTCAAAAAGAAAATCATGCAATATTAAAATTAACATTGTTTAAACATATTTGGCAAAATTGTAGGAAAAAACTTGTTCGTAAATATTCTGGTACACCGTTTCTTGAAGCATAGTAGTGCAAATTTTTCGACAATATTTTTGCCACACATATTTTAATTGTTGCAAAGCCGACATGTTATGGCTAAGCTTGAAATTAACTAATTTAAAATTTCTACAAATTAAATCATAGATAAATTCAGTTATGCCCAAAAGCTTCATTTAAGCACCCATCCTAAAAAAACATAACTTGGTGTTAAAAAATTCCAGGTAGACAAACTTTTTTTAAAGCCTATCCCTATCATATGTGATGTTTGGACAAGCCCATGAGCTGAATTTATAATGTCTTACTCTAAGTCAGATTTTAAAGAAAAGAATACATTTAATATTATAATAGTTCTTAACCGTTTTTTAAAAATACTTACCCAGCCTGGCCTCATTTTTTGGCGTGCACAGGACTCGTTATCAGAAAATATTGCGATTTCGGAAAGACATCTTTAAACCGCGTTACAGGCTCGCCTATGATATCTGGAGTAGAGATCAAAGTCGAAACCCGAAAGCTCGCCAAGCTGAATTAAAAAAAAAGATGGGCCGGGCCGGGCCTATATTTTAAATCTTACATTGTCCAATTTTTAAACCATTATCATGAATTAAAAATGATAAATTTATAACACGATAAAAAGCATTACTTCAACATTCTATCTTTTATTGATAATCTTGAAACAAACATTTTTAGCTTGTAATATAAAATTCTAGGGCCGTATTTTTTGGACCGGGCCTAAAATTAAATATCCAAAATTCAGGCCGGGCTAGGCTGAACCACAGAATCGAGCGGTCCGGACTTTAATTGAAAAATTGCCGGTGTATCACGGCCCCCCGGTTTGAACTCTAATCTGGAGAAAATTATAAATAATTAATTTTTTTTAGTAAATCCGGTTTTACACTTTTTTAAACATTTCCTTAATTAGTTAAATTGAAATGATATTCATAACAAGATATTTTATAAATATTTAATAAAATACGGTTGTTAAATGTTTTTAATGGCCAATCAAGCTGTCCGAAAAATATTCAACTGACGGGCCGGGTAGGGGCGAATGTTCAATGACCACGGGTACAGGTTTATTTCGGACTTGAAAAATGATTTATTTGTTACCTAAATAATAAAAATATAACCACTTTTGTGTTACGAAAAAGACTTAGTAATATAGCAATAAAAATATAGATATAAAAGGAAACAGGTAAATTTTACTACTTTCATATTAATATGTGTAAACAAACGTGTAAATGTAGTATTTAGCCTAATATTTCATGTTATAAATGTTTGTCAAAAAAATAAATGTAATTTTACTGGGTATATCATCGTACGACAAATTTATTTCATCTACGTATTAACATTGAAAATGTTTTCCTATTAATGGGTTATGGATGAAGCCAGAGGCATTTTTGATTGTGTGTGGAACTGATGATTTTTTATACCGGATTAATTAAATGTCACATTGTCTACTAACAACCACCAATATTCCATAATTATTTTAACTTCATTCCATCCTCCTATTTCATATTTACCAATCACGTCCAAAATTCCAATAAATGCTCATTTTCCACTATCTGTGTTTTATGCCGCCTAAAGCATTAACTAATATTACAAATCAGTTTGTATGTTTTCATATCGCACCTAATTTTGTCATTTTCAACGTTGTTTTCGCACAGCTTAAAGAATAATTAAAAGATTTAAACTAAGCTTTTTTAGCCCCTAAATTTGTCTCATTAAGTTGAATTTTAATCCATTTTGTGGTAATCCGCTTCTACAACCTTACGTGTCCGAGCCCAAATAGAATATAGAAAAGCAAATCCTTGTTCTTGAACTTACAATAAAATCTTCAGACCAGCAAAAATAGCTCAAAAATTAGTTTATATGGAAATTACCGTTACCCAGCACGACATAATCTAGGGGACAATATTTTGTATATTTGAAATTTATAATAACCGTTGCAAAACCATTTTTCACGGCCTTTTGTACGTTTCGCACCACCTTGTTTGTATCTATTTCGGCTGTTTTTTATTACTTTTTTCCCTGTTTTTTTTTGTGGTTTTTATTCAGATAGTATAAATTTTGTCGAATTTTTTATATCTATTATCTTATCATTCGAATACCGCCTACCCAACTATTGAATTACCTACATCTGCAACCAAATATGGGGCCAAGATTTAAATAATTGCAACAAGCATTTATTAATATCCTCCTGGACTCACCTGGACTATTATTGCTTCCATATAAATAAATTCGAATATCACAGGTATAAATTATGCGGTTGAGAAATTTGTTGTTAAATTTTAAACCAAATGGAAGGGCGAACACAATTTTTTGTTTAAGTATTTGTAAATTAAAGTATATCCAAATATATATGTTAAAATTTGATTTGACCTCTGACCTTTAAATCCTCTGTTTAGACTCTTTTGATTCGGCCTGTCAATCCACTCCCGTCAATAACTAAAAAAGTTTTAAGTTTTAGTAAGTATATTAGCAATGCTAACACTAGATTAATAAAAAGTTTGACCAAAATGCATAAACGGCTGTACCAATCGACTCTGGACCTTAAGTCTGATCTAAAAGAATAGGACTTTTGAGTCTAGATGAAATTCACTATTATTTAAAGGTACCTGGTCTCATACGAGGATTGACAAACTGTGATTTAAAGGTCTTTTTAAATGTCTAATTAGGTAAGGTGCGGGTTTTCACAAAATTCCTCTCAATCGTTTGTCATTTTATTCAACCAAAGACAAATTGTGTTCAATCTTAATATGCCATCTCAGTTTTAATGAAGAGACCTCTTATTACAATGGCCATCTAGCATTTTATACATCAATTTATTCACAAAATAAATGAATACGCAATCTATTGTCTTTATTTGAATTCCACATAACTTACCTTGCTGTCAAATAATATTATAAACTCATTTTCCGGCTTGACTGCCTAATAAAAAATTTTCAATGCCGCATATCACGTTAAATTTTTATTAATTTAACTGTAATTTCCTGCTTTCCGTTGTAAAAAAAACGTGATTTTCGCGCGGTTATTTAACCAAATTAAAAAATTTCTTTGCCTAAAATAACATTATTATGCTAGCTGAATCCTCTTTATCTCCTGGCTGAAAAATGTTTATACTCTAGCTTTTATATAAAAAAAAATTATGAGTATCAGCCTATAGGGCGAAGAACCCCTTTTTTAAATCTGAAATAGTGCTAAAAAAAGTTTGACTGTTTTAATAAATATATTTTAGTGTACATATTGCTAACAACAATTTGAAGGCATTGAAAGATAAGATTAAAATGATAATCTTGCCAATGTCAGGGAATCCGCAGTTTTTAATCATTTGAAATAAACGACATCTTCTAAAATTACCATCGGCAAAAAATCTTAGAATTGTTTACATCTGTTTTCATAGTATTTGATGTCCTCTTCTAAATTTAAATCCATTTACTGTTTTTTCGATATCAGGTTAAACCGTTGTATCAAATATGTAGAAGGGTAAAATGTACTTATCCTGAGTCAATTAAATCTCTAACAAATTTAATTTCTTTTTTAACCATATTTAATTTTGCACATTGGTTCAGGGTAACCTAAAGGCTTGTATTACCGTTTCAGCGCAATTGATAAAAAAAACAATGGGTTTGAGGTTTCCCTCATACCTTTTAGGGGCGCTCATACCCGTTGGGGCTTTGACTTTTACTCGAGCAGGACAAATGCCGACGGGATAAATAGTAAGATATGATCGCACGTCGGCAACCTAGGCTCTTCATTTAGGCATATGGTTTAGGGCCTACTGCCTTAGCAGGCTACTCAGCAGCTTCAAAGGGTTGCACATATGTACTTTTTTCTAAATAAAAACCCTCCATGTGTACGGATTCGTACTCGCAACCTCCTGCGCCTAAGACAACAATGTTTGCCACTGAGCTAGCAAAATTGATAAAACCAGGGCTGGGAAAAAAATAAATGGGCTTTTTTTTAACAAGTTTTTGAGTTTTTTTCCCCATGCCCACAAACTCGTGGGCATGGCAAAAGAAAAGCCCCTTGGGGCATATTTAAAAAAAGCCCCTTTTTTTAAAAAAAACTCCTAGGAGCTTTAAGAAAAAATAACCCATCAAATATTTATGAAATTATTATAAAGAAAACAAAAAATGGGCTTTTTGGGGCTCTTTTTAGGAGCCACTTTTTGGGTTTTTTTTCCCCTCTTCTTAGTAAGGGTTTTTTTTGAATTCTTATTTTGGCCCTTTATTTGTAGCTCCTTTCTTTAAGTTTTGGGGGGAAAAATAAGCCAGAGTTTTTTGGCTCATTGTTTTCCCAGCACTGGATAAAATGCGTTTTGATAAATAGAAAATTCAATGTTTTCAATTTTACGAAAAAATCTAACAAATATCGAGACACGGCCTAAGATTGCTCTAATCATAAGAATAACATTTTTATAAGAATTAATAAATTTTAGTAAAACATAAATAAATAATTTTAACATCAAGCCTAGATAATTGTAAATCTAAAATTTTGCAAACCCCATGATTTAGCAGTTTTTAATATTTTAATATTTTAATTCGCCAAACATGATTTTTAGCCAAATGTTTTAGTATGGTAATAAATTAGATTTTTAAATTAAAATTCAATATCTTTTTCATGAATTAAAAAAAAACTTTAACAAATAATTACGTCAGAAACGTGAATTTTATGAAAACATAAAAGAATGCATCTCCCATGCTGCCCTAATCTCATATATGTTTTTCGTTTTTCTAAGTTTCTTCCGTCTTTGGCTCCTTAATCCGTCTGTAACGAAAAATGGCCTTTTTTAACCCAATTCACAGATCTAAATATACCCTAAAAAGAAAAAATTTAAAAATCTTTTTTGCATATGCCTTGTAACTTATATTTTTAATCACAAATAATGGAAATTTTTTTTTATTAATATGTCAAGCTCTTACATCGGCATATGGATAATACAAAATATTTCGCGTCCAAACTTAAATACGACACGATATATTATCGGGGTTTAATGAAAATATTATTTGAAGTTTAAATTTAACAGTTTAACTATTGTGATTAAAAAAATTTCAATTCATTTTTGTTTTTGAATCTTTTTGGTTTAACTTTTTTTCTAAAATTTTCAATGTTTATAACTGACTAACTAAGTTTGATTAGGAAAAACGGTAAACGGATTTGATATTCCCTAGGCAACTTTGATCTCTGTATTTAACTCGTTGCCCTGTGTTAATAGAGCGTTATTCACTTGCAAAAGTACAGCTTTACCTAATATTAAAAAAATCATTGTTTTTTGAAATTCTATGAATATGTGAAATTACTAAAAAAAATTTGAATTATAGAAATATTCATTAATTCTATAATTGAGTTTGACCGATTAAATTTTATTAAACACTAACTTAGAAATAACCATTCGATTAAAAATACATTTCGTAAAAAATTGATATGTCTGGCCAAAATGAAATTTGGACTCGGATTAAAAAACGTTAAACATTTATAAAAATATTTTATCTTAACTAACAGTTAATGTTTGTTTAATTACTTTATTGAAGATTGGTATTTTTGCACATAAAACCCACACCTAAAAATCAAAATGTACCTGCAGACAAGGGTTAATCCTTGAGACGCCTTTATAGGAGATCACATAGTTTTTTGTAATTTTAACCGGATAAATTAATAAAGTTAGAACCAATCTATGGTTTTCTCCAATTCCTTTATCCCAATTTCCTATGGCTCTTCCGTTTAATTTGAACCACATTTTATCAAATCCCTCCATGCGTACGATGTATACTCATTTTTCCTAACTGATACGATAGGCTACAATTCTGATTGCAGCAGTTTTGATATTTGAAGAAACCAATCTCGAGGCTCTCATACATAAAATATTGATTGAGAAACGTGCCTAAATCCGAGGTAGGGTGAGTTAATTTTAAGATCAATGACTTGAAAGGCGCTTTCCTGTTTTTAGAGTTGCCGTCAAGTTTGAAGTTTACCAGTATTCTGAATAGTGTGCTCAAAACAATTTTAAACTGGTCTTTTGGTGGCATTGGGCTTAAATGGACTCCCACCCCAAAATTTGTACTCTCATATTTTTATAAAACAGAGAGGTGGTGGAAATCCATTCCTTTTACTTCATTAAAAAATCTATTAACGAATGTCATCCAGTATGATTTTTGAACGCTCGTTTAGGTGTTGGTAGCTCGACCTAATGATTTTCATTTGTCCAAATGAAAAAATTTTCGTGTCAAATTCCCTCGAGAATATGCTAATTATGATTTCCATTTTTATCTTGCCGAAAGACCACTAAAACATTTATGGTTTGCCACGAGGTCTTCGGCTTTTAACTATCATTAAGTTGTGTCTTCATGTCGTTAATTTGGCGCCTACTTTATCTATAAATGTTTCAGCGTTCAAACAGTTTTATTACCTTAAAATTAATACCTAAAAATGGTGTTTTTATTGTATCTATGCTATACGATAATCATAAAATTAATGATAGCTTGTCAATATTTAACTGATCAAACCTAATGTCTTGTTAAAAATTCCTTCTATTTATTTCGAACTGGAGACTTGGCCACACTGTAACCTCTAAGCTTAAGCCTCCCGTCATTGAAGATGGGCAAGAGGTTTGAAAAAAGCCATAATTCAGTCACTTATAGGGCTGGTGCAAGGTATCTGGCCCCCTAGGCTGCTTAAATAGACCATTTTGCAGCTTCAAGGCGGCTGTACATGTGTCTCATTTTCCTAAAAAAACTCTACAAACGAAACCAAGCACCAGGCCTCTTGCTTGTAAGACAGCAATAACTTCACTGAGCAAACTTAGCCTTGTTAACATTTAAACTAAATAAATGATCTCGGTGCATTTTTTACTTTAAATAAAATTGGCAAGTCCCGTCCCCTTTCCCTTTAACAAAACCATCCTAACATGATCTTTGAATTGTTAATTAGATTTTATCTCGGGTTGTAGCAACCTTTAAATTTTTAATTAGATTGATTCATCAATCGCTCGCTATTAGTTGTATAATCCCTGAAATTCGTATTATTTATTAAGGTTACGTAACTGAAAAATAAACGGTCTAGACGCGTGCAACGATATATTAATTATAATTTAAATGTTCCAAAATTAGTTTGACGCATCCCGATAGATTTCTTCCTAGGATCTAATTATTTCGGAGATTAACATTCGATTCAATGCAATCTTCTAATAACCCAATCAGCCCCTAGATCAGCTTACTATACGCACAAAAACGATTTTTGTTGGAAATTTGATAAAATTTCAACATATTTTTGCACATTGTTTTTTGAGCAACGAAACAAATTTAAATGGCACATTTTTTTAGATTACAGGATAATATAGGAAGAATACTGTGTTCTAGGTTTTTACCCACACGGTAACATTTATCCAAATGTTTCGCCTATAATCTTTTATTTCCCTCAAAATGTTTATAGAGTTTTTCGTTTCTAAAATCTAAATTTTTTAATGTTTTTCAAAAACTGAAGCCCATACAGCTTAGCAATGCAACATCGGCCAGCGCATTAGGGCCGAACCTATCAAGCAAATGGTGTTTTTTTTTATTTTATGAGATAATATTGGATTTTATTTAGTTACCCATCTTACATAATTTTTCTATCTATAAATTATAAACATAAGATTTTTATTTTTTTGTTTAAATAAAAACATTTTTATAGCATTCGACTCATCTAACTCGACAAACAAACCTTGCCTTGTGAATAATACAGTTCCAAAAGTTAAATCACTAAATAATAGTGACCACACAAAGCGTACCGAGAAACTCGAAGTCAACAATAATCCCCGCATATCTTACGTGTCAACTTCTTCACTCTCGTTTGCCGAGGACCAATCATCATCAACAACTTATAACACTAACCATTCGACTGAAGGAACATCAAGCATCGGCGTAGCTAGGAATATAAATACTACTTACACTAACACTCATCGCAAACCACAAGCCAAATCTTTGAGCGAAAACGGTTTGGGTATGAATTTGGAAAAGGTAAGGGAGGTTGATATCGTGCAGTATTCACAGCCTTCGGGGACCGGTGGTAGAACTCATCGGAAAAAACGAACGGCGACAAATTCGGGGGCGGCTTACGCTGCTAGCGCAGATTACAGTGATTCCCTAATCACTGAACGACGACGGCAGTACGAAGGTCAACATCGGTCTCATTCGGGCAGGGGCGGAGGAGTCGATTATAATAGTAGTTGGACAACACCCCTGTCGGGACCTACTACGCGAAGGATTAGGGGAGGGTCAGGTTCCGCTGGTGGTGGGCCCGTCCGCCCTTGTTATCAATCATCTGGGCGGCATTCAAACTATCATCACCACCCCTACAGCACTACCGGGAGTTATCAAGATCCTCCTGCTCACCCCTTGGCATCTTCGACCCTTTCCACCTCTGAGCTGCAGCAATCAGCTGCTTCGACGGGCCGTATCAGAACAACGAATCGGACCGATCACCCATCGTACACTGAGCTCTTGAAGAGCCCCACAGGACGTCCCCCTGGTGGCATAATTGAGGAATTCTATTCTTACAAATCTGAAACGACACGTCACCTCGATGATGGAACCCCCACAGGAACGACCCCATTGAGGTTTTTGCCATTATTTTCAAAAAAAAATTTTTTCGCAATGTTGCATCCACACTTGAGATAGATTCAATAGCAAAAAAGGGTCAATGAACTAAAAGGCGAATTGGTTTCCCCTTTTTTCGACTATATTCTGCATGTTTGTGCTTAGATAAAACCAATTTTTTTCTCAAAAAAAAAATCTGATATTATATTGAAAAGGCTTGTTAAGATAATATACGGTTAGATAAAAATATTATTCATTAAAAAATGACAAAAAAAAATTCCACATATTTATAATATATTAAGGACAAAATAAATGTGAATTAGGACCCAAATATCTATAAATAATAAATGGACCTAAACAGCGCAATGCTGTTTTATAAAAAATTATTCAGCTCGGACAAATTTTTTAAGATATATCAGCCGACTTCATAAACTACCTGCCGTGTTAAAATTTTTCAAATTCGTTTACCTCATCAAACTTTGTAAACCAACTATCATTGAAAATTTTTGAAAAATTGTAAAAAAAAAACAAAGATTTAAAAGCAACAATACTTTAAAAATAAAATAGCTATGATATACTTAAAATTTTACTTTTCATTATTTGAATGAAATATAATAGTATATTAATTTCAATATAAAATTTTTTTTTAAAGTTTTTTTAAATTTAGGTATTCTCGAGGTCGCATAATCAGTCAATTTTGTTTTTTTTTAGATTTTCATCTAAGTAATTAGCCCAATTTGTAACAAATTTCCGATTAAAAATAAAAATTTTACATAAGGCCATCATGTAGATTATTTCCCTAATATTTCATAATTTTCTTCAATGACTCATTGATTTTTCTAGACCTATGAAATTCACTACAAATTTAAGCTACTGTCAACGGTAAAATTTTTTATATTAATCGTATATACGACTTAAAACTTTTTATTAAGGGCATGTGCAAAGTGGGTTTTTATTTTCGTGAAATTTTAAAAATTCGGAAAATTTTGAAAATTTTATTTTTTTCAAAATTTTTTTAAAAAATTTTTATTTCAGAAAAAGCATTTTATGCGCATATACTAAATTTGGCATCTTTTTAAAAATTTGCGTTTTATTTCAAAATAAATTTCAAAATTTTGAAAATTTCACGAAAATAAAAACTCACTTTGCACGTGCCCTAAGGTGCAAAAGAGGCTTAATTCTTTAAAGTTGTACCATTTTTAATCTACCAAAAGTCGGGATATAAAGGTGGTACACCCTGACCCTTTTGTTTCAAGTCCAATTTTATTTTAATTAACTCGACATTAGACCTTATTGAATTGTAATTCACCTTTTCGTCATGAGATAGGACAAGAGCACGTAATTGTTTAACCAAAATATTACTTTTTATCGACCTTAACCTTGTCAAATTGGCATTAAAATTTCCATTTTCAATGCCACCCATAAATGATTTCAAATGGCATTTTTTTTATTTGTTTTGATATTCTTTTCAAAATAATGTATATGTAAAAAAAAAATTAAGTTCGTGCCTTTTTAGTTTTAATTTTTCGATTATGCAAAGCATTGATAAATTAGCAAATCTGTTTTTGAGCCGAATTTTATTTGTTAAAAATATTAAATAATAACCAGCTGACTGGATTTTTTTTATTAACATTACAAATGTTTTGATTTCACGACAATAGTCGGATTATTAGGATGAATAATTTTTGAGATCAGCTTTCATTTCTATAAAAACCCTAGTCTTTCTATATTTTATGTATATTAAATTCTTCAATGTGACAATCGTGTGTGACAGCATAAAGTTTTCAAAAAATTTTTTTTTAAATAACTCTATGCATTTGTTATTTTTGTTTCAAATGATATCCCCCTCAAAATTGTATAAAAATTTTAAAATTTGATAATTATATATTTTTTATTTTATTAACTTATCATACTCTATGCAAACCATTTTTTTTTATAATTTTTTATACAAATAATCGGCTTTATTTTTGTTTTTGTAATTTGTGTTTTTTTTAATTCTTTATTTTTTATTAAATATAATATTTTACGCATCCATTTTTGATCCGAGTCGTATAAATGAGGTGGAGAGATCCAACTGATTCCTGTTGTAACAGGTAAAACATATACAATGTTACCTCAGCCTGGTTCATTTAATTACAATCACTGGCCATTACGATAATTTAAACTATATAGCCGCCTTTTACCTTTTAAACTCTTTATAATATGAGCTAAAAGGGCTTGGCCCGCCTATATAGGTTAAACCTTCTCTGAGGTGAGCTCACCTAATAATACCCGCAGTTTTTGAAAAATTGCTCAAGAGTAACGGAAAAATGTTTCTTGTATTCTTCACATTTTGCCATATTATTTAAAAGAAGGACTTATGGACAAACTTCAGCAAATAAAAAAAAATAATTATTTATTAAAAATCATATAATGGTGGTCCTAAATAAAAATTTATAAAAAGTTATAAAATAACTTTAAACAGTTTTTTTGCGCTCTATCTGATTTACATGGGAGACGACGTTTTTTTTTAAAAATAATTATTTATAAATTTAATGGTTGGGGGCAGATTCCCAGAATCTTTCATATATGAGAATGGGCTTTTTTAGCTCTGAAAAAATACAAAAGGCTTTAGATTAGAATACTTTGACATAACACTACCATTTGGTTGCACTTAATTAAGAGGAACATGCATTTAAATCTATAGGCATATATATAAACATTATTAAAAAAAATTTGAGATCTATATCAATATAGTTTAAAATCCATAAGTAATTGACAAAATGATGTTGAAGAAACTAATTTCACATGCAGATAAAATATATTATTGCCATTTGCAAACATAGGCTATTCAAAACATATAAAATTTATTGATATTAATCATAAGGGATTTAATATAGTTTTATTATAAAGTTACATTTGTACAAACCCAAATGTGAAAAATTTACCAAACTTGAATGACATAAGTAACTTCTTAATTTTACATTGTGAAAGCTTTATTTCCTTTTAAACGAAATTTACCAAGCCCACCTTAGACTCAATTTCAAATGTAACAAAAAGTTTTCAGCAACAAAATTATTTTCTGGAATTTCACGACCAAAAATAACAACTTTTAAAAAATATTTTAAACAAATTCACTCTAAAAATAAGTTTTATGTAAAATGTTTTATAATTTTTCGAGAAATTGAATAAAATCTGGACGCGCTCTTATGCATTATAGACCTAAATGTATTTTTTTTACTTTTTAAAATTTTACTGTTAACATTAAATTTTGTAAGCCAGGACGATTTAGACCTTTGGGGGAGTGCCCCCCAAAGTTTTTGATTGCCCCCCAAAATTGAATTTCCCCCCCAAAATACATAGTAATTTTATTTCCCCCCCAAAAAAAATTGAGTTGCCCCCCCCAAAATACATAAATTTTTATTTCTTCCACAATAATATAATTAAATTTCCTGTCAAAAATATAAAATATATCCTAAATATTTCTTTTTTAAAGATTTTATTTATAATACTTCTCATCCCAAGAAGATTAAAAACAGAAATATATAGAAAAATTTATTTAAGAAAATATTTAAACCAATTATAAATTATCAAAATTTCTAACACATTAAAAAAAAACCAAAAAAAATGAAAAAACACCAATCCCCACCCCAAAAATTTCTTCCTCCCCCCCCCCCCCCCCCCCTTTTCATTTATTTATTTTTTTTATTTTTGAAAATTATTTTTTCTTCCCTTTCTCTCCTTTTCTTCTTTTTTTTTCTTCTAAAACTAGGATTTTCGTCATAAACTCCGTTTATTGATTCTAAATAACATAAAAGTAAATTGCTAATAATTTTATATAATAACCTTTTTAAATATTATTTTTATAAGGAATCTAATATTGCCAATAGATTTTTTATAGAATTAATAGTAATATAGAATTTTTATGAATTTTTCTGAACTTTGGACTCGGTTTAAAAAAATTTGAGGCATGGGAAAAAACTAAACCCGATCGTTATCGCAAGAAAATTTTCATAAAAACCCTCAAAAAATCGTGGATGTAGTTTTTTTGTTGTCCAGTAATTTATTGGAAATCAGAAAGCCTTAATAATACAAAGAATAGGTTATAATGACTTAGAACATTGCGCTCTATCTGATTTACACGGGCAACGAAGTTTTTTAAATACAATATTCCTATAAATTTAAAAAGTGGCTAGTCAAAGTCGAAAAGTGAGGTCTCATCAAGTCCTCTAATGTTTTACCACATTAAGACCATGACCAAAAGTATTTGGTTTTAAATAAGGTTGAAAAATTTAAATTAGTTGGAGCTGAACCTATTTATCTTATCCTTGACAAAAATTGTTTGACACACTGAACAAATAGGCGTTATGTAATCGCTTATACTTCATGCTTGCAGACTTCCTTAATCCCTTACGTTAAAATATATTCATAGTGTTATTTTTTTACAACTCGTTAATATTATAAAGTAAAATATAACCAGTGTTTGAGCGCTTTAAAATTAAATCTGCTATATCAACCCTAATTTAATACATACTTGGGACACATACTAACTATCATTTCAATTTTCATTTTTTAAATTTAATAGATTTAACATATCATTTTGTATCATTCATATATAGCAATTGGCAATTCTTCATTGCCCAAAAATACTTTTTTCGACCATAAACTAGTTAAATCTCTATGACTATAATGTCTCTCAAAAAATCTAACTATAAACAATTATTTTGAAGACACGTGAAGACTTCATTCATTTTTTTAAAAATTATATAATTTCAATATTTCTGAATATTTCAAGAATTATATTATATTTTGTCTAAAATTTGTTAACAACTTTTGTGTTAAAAATGAATTCTAATGCTAATAATTAAGATTGGTTACTTTTTGAAAAATGAGTTTTATGTCAAAAATTTTTTTAAAAACTGAATAAACGTATGCGCCCTTACGCAGTAAAACTTTGTATTTTTTTCTCCTTTTTGGAGATTTAGTATTAATACTATTTTGGTAAGTCGAACACCCAAGTAAATAAATTAATATCAAATTATATCCTATTTTTTTTTGATCTCTTAAAGCTAAATTTGACATTTAATTAAAATATGGTCCAAATTTACCCTTTTATATAATAGAAATGTAATGATGAAGCCGTTCATTGCCCAGCTTATAAATTTTCATAATAAAAAATTAAATATTTTAAATTAAAAATCATCAGCGTGCAGCTAAATACATTTTTAAAGTTTTTTAAATAGATTTCATAAAAATAATTTTTGGGTACTCCTCACCCTCATAATGAATCTGGGCATTTTCTTACCCAAAAAGACGGAAATTTTTTTGTAATTTTTTCACCCATTATTAACTGTGGTTGCCGGGCTAAAAGGCACTTTATACTTTTTAGAACCAGTCAGACGCATTTTTAAGAATCATTTGAAAATCTGTGCCCCTTGAACATTAAATTACTTGTTACCGGATGTTATCAAGAGCGAAACTTCCCCTGCGGAATTCTTTTGATTTGGTAAAACTGCTCCGCCTATTCTTTTATGTGTCGGATTTCATCTTAGAAATTACTAATGTGCTCTTATTAGGTTAGTTAATCAATTTGAGCTGGATCCTGTATATGCAGGAGGTTTGATGTTAGATGCAAGCGATTTTTTTCTCTATTTAAAAATAGCACACTTGTATAACCACTTTTAAGGTGCTGAGTGGCCTGACTAGGTATTAGGCCTTTAACGATGTGCCCAAAGTAAGGGCCTTGGCTAAAAACGCAGGTAGCCGGCGTGGAGCAAGTTTCACAAATTAACTTGTCGGTAATTATACTGGGTTTTGCTCGGGTTAAAAGAGTCAAAGCCTAAATGCTTATTTAACCCCCAACTTGGTAAAGGATGGGAAATTGCGAATCCTGTTTTTGAATTAATTTTATTGGTTTTTAGGGTGTTTCGTAAAAATGGTATGGGCTATGTCATAACGTGCATAATTAACATGAATTAAAGTAGTTAAATATCGTATATTTGAAAGATTTGCTAATAGGGCATGACCTTAATTACTGGTTCACTGGCCCACGTGCTTTTTTCTGGACATATGACCTTCAGTTATAACGCTCTTTATCCTTTAATACAAGTTTGGTTTTGATAACTTTGTGATGGCTATAGGCTAAAAAAATCGATAAGAGTGTTTAAGGTATTTTAGCTCACTGACTAATATAAAAAATTTGTTGTAATTTTAAGGTCTTTTTATATGGGACCTATACGCTACATATGTTAAATGCTCGTGAATTAGTTTTATTTCAAAGGTGATTTAAAATATAAATCAAAAATTTTTCATTATAAAAAAAAAATTTTGATGAAATTATGTATGGCGTGAACACATTTTTATTGATATTCTATATTTCAAAAATAATATTTTGTTTAGGGATCAAACGAATATCATCCCACTTAATTCAGTCGAAAAATTCGAAACTTCATACAAATACCCGGATGATGGTATAATTTATTTATATTATTAAGTCCCGAACTAGCCCCACAATATTAAAGCCGTTTTTTGTAATAACCAGTATCATCGATTTGTAAAGTAGCTTTGTGAGGCGTAGAAATCGCTATAATCCTGAAATCAACATCTATTTAATATATAAAAATTCAGATATTTTTTAGAATCTCCAGTCATGGCACCGATCCAAAATACTAAGATTTGTCTAACCTTTTTAATCATAGACAACCACATTCTTTTTCCAAATACTCGAAGCTGAATTTTAGCTAAATTTTCTATAAAAAGAATATGATTGATCGGCACAGTCGTTAAGAGTGGAAACCCGATAATAGTTACCCCAATTCTTCAAAAAAAATTTCTTTAAAATTATTTCACTCATTTTCTCGTGCACCAACCCACCACGTGAATTTGAAAAGGAAGATGATAACAATTTACCTTGAAGCCCCATTTTCTCTTTCGTTGTTAGTGTTTAAACATATGTTGTTGTTGTATGTTATGTGTTAAGAGATCTATGCGACAATACATTTATGTTATTTACACCTCTACAATTCCAATATTTGTTATCTACCAGCTTTATTTATACATACGTTTGTCTAAAGATTTAATCTATTTATATGAGGTTGCCCATGTTTATACCTGCGAATTATGATAAAATGTTAAATTACGGGGTCGACATACCAAATCCCTAATTTTGTGGAGCCCAGCAGTTGAAGTTGTGGAAGACATTTTTGTTTTTGAGGTCTCTTTAAACGCCTTTCCCTTTTTTTACCCCTGCTTTAACAGTATCTGGCAATAAGTAGACATATGACACCTGTAATTCGTGGCTAGGAGGCTTTAGACTTTCCAACAATTAAAGTAGATTTGCAGCTCTTTTCTAGGGGTTAACTAGCTTTTGCATTTAAAAATTTTACGATTCTACCGAGATCAGACATCATAAAATCTGTTTTTATTCTACAAATATTCATCGATTTGTTTAAACCGTTAAATACTTTTGTCTGTTCTTTGCGGGGTTAGCGTTCATTCGATTAATGTCGAACGATATATACACACACCAACAAAATGCGACGTCTTTTCATTTTCGTTTATGTTTCATATTTCTAACCTTGAAACCATTGATCAATCTTTTAATATTTTATTATTTTATGTATCCGCCGTTTTTTTCTCGACATTCTTAACGTAATATGCAGTGAAGAAGACAATGTAAATATTAATAAGCGACAATATTATTAATTTGGCTTGTACAAAATATTATATAAATAATATAAAATAAATATAAACAATATTCTCATTTATTATTTTAAACCTACCTACCTTATGTATCATCATAGCAATTTATGAATAAATTAATTGCCCTACAAGGCAACGTGAAGAGAAATTTACGTTGTTTGGGGACTGACTGCGTTATTAAAATTGGGTTTAGTAGACATTAGCTTTGTCACCCATCATTTCTCAAGTAGTTGTGACTTGCGTATGTGATATGTAAAAACTATTTTTGAAAGGTATTTTATGCCTACGAAGTCGACACGTAGGCGCCTCAATTGTTAACTAAACTAAGCCCTGTTTTCGGACTCAAGCTCTATAAATTTTGTTATGCACATATTATTGTTTTTCATTTAAAAATTAAATAACGCAGGATAGGCAGGGTCGAAATTTTTATAAAAGGATTTCGGGTGGCCGGGTCTGTGAATATTTGAGATTTTCACGGACCGGAAATTTAACTTGATAAGCTAGTTAAAAGTTTAGTCTAGACCGGCTCACTTAAGAATTTTATGCCCGCTACCCGGTTTATTTATAATTAATTATTCAAACAATTGTAATGTTAAAATAGACCACAAAACAAAGAAAAATTTTAAAGAAAAAGATAGCTCAAAACTTCATTTTTTTTCAGCCCTCTTTAAGCCACGTTAAAATTGTTTTTTTTTTGGAATAATGAAACGCCGTTTTTTTAGGATATTTTAAAAGTAATTTAACGATATAGAAAAAATATGTAAAAAAATCTCTACTTTTATAAGACATGATTTGGAACTTGCCCTCACCCAAAATTTGACGGAATATATTGATTTTTCTATTGCATGATCACACGTATTTTCACTTCATCTAGGGTATTACAAAGGGCACCATCATCACCACGGGAGGCATCACCAGCACCACTTCGGTAGCTACGAACAACAACGAGAACACCAAGCTTCGTTTCACGAGCAGCAGCATCAACAGCACAGGGAATCTTCAAGGCATCGCGTCCACCAGGAAAATCAACAGTTGGCAACAACGGATGAACACCATCACCACCATCATCATCACCACCATCACCAGGGTAATTTATCTCAATGGACGCGTTAATTTTTTTTAGATCCGATGCAAAATAGTACATGTGTTATCAAGGCCTGGAAAATAAAAAAAGAGCCAGAAAGGGGTAGGGGCTTTTCGATTAAAAAGGCTGAAAAAAAGACCGATGCCCCATTTTTTTAGTAATCAGAGACCTTAATCTAAAAGGTATTTGGAACTTTTTAATAATAGTAATGAATTTCAACTTTAGAATAAAAAAGCAATAACTTAAAGGGGCTTTTCCCCCATTTTTTTCGAGGCCTTCTGGATTAAATTTTATTACTATAAGCAGGGCTGGGAAAACAATGAGCCAAAAAACTTTGGCTCATTTTGCCTAAAACATAAAAAAAGAAAGGGGGGCAAAAATAAAGGGCCAAAATAAGAATTCAAAAAAATCCCTTACTGAGAAAAGGGGCAAAAAAAAACCCACAAAAAGTGGCTCTTAAAAAGAGCCCCAAAAAACCCATTTTATGTTTTCTATAATGATTTCAAAAAATTTTGATGGGTGGGTTATTTTTTCTTAAAGCTCCCTAGTAGTTTTTTTTAAGAAAAGGGGCTTTTTTTAAACATGCCCCTTTTCTTTAAGTAAAAAAGGGGCTTTTTTTGCCATGCCCACGAGTTTGTGGGCATTTGGAAAAAAACCACCCAAAAATTTGTTTAAAAAAAAGCCCATTTAGTTTTTTCCCAGCCCTGACTATAAGCTTTTCTTTTTTTTTTGGCCCGAGAAAAAAAGCCCATTTTTACCCTCTTTGGCACACACTTTTTTCAGCATTGGTTTTATCTCCCAAACTTATTGATGGCTGATATATAACCAAATGCTTCTTTTACAAGTGGATATTTTTGTAGAATGGTGAGTTTAGATTTGAGGATAATTTACAAACAAGTGAGTTTGCATTTCATTGCAATTTGGCGACACTTTTGACCTTTTATGTGTTGTAAATAAAACAAATTCTGAAATTAGTTTTAAAATATTGAATCAATCTACCATTCATTAAAAAAATTGGCAAAAAATTATAAAGAACTTAGACCTTAGATAAACCACGAAAATAACAACTCTAATTTAAGCTCCTCGAGCATTGAAACCTTCATAAATTGCTAAAATGTAAAAAATAGCGGACCATATATTTTTTTTCATAATTTTCATGTTTATATAGGCAACCAATTATATTATTGATTTATATCATTTTTATGAATGTGCGATTATGTTGAATCAAGCCTGAGCCATAATGAGTATGACGGGGCAAAATTCTCATTTATTTGTTGGCCTCCCTAATTGCTATCTGTTTCTTAACTTACGAGATTTACAATTATTAATAGATTTTCAAAACGGTGGTGTTAGTGGAGAGCTAATTGAACGGGAGCTTAGCTCCCAGCGTGGCGGGTCAGGTGGTACGGCCGAACGAACTGCTCACGAGGAACATTACCATGAGGAACAGATCATAGTCAGACCGGGGGGTCGAGTGCCTGCCCCACCGGCCCCTGAACCTTCCAGTGTTAAGCGAATAACTACGGAAACCAAAGAAGAACGCTTCTCGAGTCACGGTGATACCGGGTACCAATACCCCAAACCGTATTTCAAAGTTCACCTAAAGGTACATTCATTCTAATATATAGTTAACGATGAATTTAATTTAATATTTTTATAAAAATGTCATTTTTCATGGTAGCTTACTATATTCTCTCTGATCCTTTAGGATCAAAACAATTTGGTCGAGGGACAAGCCGTTCATCTCGAATGCCGGGTCGAACCGAAATCTGATCCGAATTTACGGGTCGATTGGTACCACAATAATGAGATAATCGAAACTGACCGACGCGTACATACCGTATACGATTACGGGTATGCCTCCCTATCGATCACCGAGTCCTCCGCACCCAAGGATTCTGGGATTTACGTTGCTAGGGCTAGCAATAAAGCAGGAGAGGCATTTTCTACGGCATCACTTAACTTGGCTCGTAATTTCATATAATAAATATTTACAAAATATTGATAATTAAGAATAAACAAAGGCTTAAATTTTTTTAGCGCTCCTGGGCTAAGTAATTGAGTTACATAAAAAATATAGTGTTTTTTTGTGTTCAAAATGTATGATAACTGTTGTTTTTATCATGCCATTGATTATACCTTTACTCTCAATTCATAGCGATGGAATCTATTATTACGGAAAAACAAACGACGACACAATTCGACGAAATTGAAATGCAACGATTCACATATGAAAGTGGTGAGGAGAAAGGTTCCGAGGATAAAGAAGTATGTGTGTTAAATATTATCTATTTTATATTACTTACAAAACATTTAATTTTTGTAGAGTTTAAAGCCGTAACCAGCCCGGCCCACCTGACACATTTTTTAATTTAAACCGGATCGAAGTTTTTTCATTTTAGATCCCGGCTCTAAATTACAAATATTGGCTAGAAAGATTTTTATTCACGCTATAATTTTTGTAATCAGTGTCAAATGATTACACTTTGGTCCTTATTGATAAATGCTCATTGCATCAAGGCAATTATATATGATAGAAAAAATCTGTCTCACCCGGTTCGAAATTTTATTTTTAAATTAGGCGCGGTTCAACCCCGTTTTTGAGCGGGCCGGCACTAAGCTGAACGGGCTTCCGGTCCCGACATTGATCTCTTATGTTATAAAAAATTAAGATGTGTAATATTTATTTATCATTTAATATTGCATATTTTATGATAAGGTTCAAGCATCGCTGCAAACCTCGGTCGTTAAGCCGAAATTTTCGAAACCCACGTTTACGTCGCGATTTGAGGATACGCTTTACTACCGAGACGGTGATCGTATTCGACTCGAAGCTAATTTGGTTCCACTTGGTGACAAGTCGTTAAGAGTTGAATGGTTAAAAAACGGCGAACCTTTGAGACTTAGTAAGATATATTATTCCAGTATTTGATTTATAACTGTTTAGTTTTTGTACGGCTATTGGAGATTTTCAATTTTTATGTTAGTTTCAACATTTAAAATTAACTTTTGTTTTTTTTTTGCAAAAAAAAGTTATTTTTGCCAAAATGTTAACTGAATATATTAATATTATTTATTTAGATCTACAAATACATAATATCACAATTATTTTCGTCTAACTAGGTTGTTTTTACATATTTCGGCAAAATTAAATAGAAAAAACTTTATTTGTTATTATAAAATTTAACTTTAGTCCATCGAACTATTTTTTTTGTACTGATTAACATTTCTTTTGTAGATGCCAGAACACATACCTATCACGAACATGGACGAGTCGGGCTTGAGATTTATCCAGCCGAACTTGCAGACGAAGCAATATACACCTGTCAGGCTATTAGCGAAAACGGATTCGCAGCCATATCTACCCGCCTCAAATATATCCGTAAGATGAATTTCTAAATATAATAATAATTCGGTTCCAGAAGTTATAATAAAATTTGGTATTTGCTATCCAAAGATTGCATACCCACCTTTTAAATCATTTAAGAGGCCTGTTTTAAGCTATTTCCACGTGCATTAATTCTTTTAAATAACAGCTGAACGTGTGCCCGTATATCATTATCATGATCGAAAAAGACAAGGGCCCGAGCATATGGCCCGCGAGCCTGAACAGCCCGAAGAGGCGGGAATACCACCCTCTTTACTCCCAGGTGAAACGTCCGTCAAAACTCCTCGAAAACGTCCCTGTTTTAAGTCAGATTTGAAAGGCATTGATCTCGACGAAGGGCAAGGTGAGATAATATATTTTGCCATAATTCAAAATATTTATTAGATATTATTGTGATTTTTTGTTATGGAACATTTTAAAATTTTTAAAACAGTAAAGGCACTTAACCCTTAAAAGTTGTAAGAGCACTGCACTGCTGATGCCAGACACTTTTATAAAATTTTCACTTAATTTAAGGTATTCACCTGGAAGCTAAGTTAGAACCGTTGGATGACGAAAATTTGAAAGTTGATTGGTATAAAGACGGGCAACCACTAGCAGAAAGTAAAATCTAATATAAGCTAAACCATCTAAAATTTTTACGGTAACTCTTACTAATTTCTCATATAATTATAAATTTAGCACCGAAAACGAAGGCTGGTCAGGATAAAGGAAAGGTTTATCTTGATATGGACGATATGAAACCGAAAGATTCGGGAATATACACGTGTAAGGCGGCGAATGATTTCGGAGAGGCTATAATCAAAGCACCTATAACTGTTCACCGTAAGTTAAATCTAATTTTATAGATTGTAAGTTTAATTTGGTTCTCCATTGGGTCTTTAATTGTCTTTACCATTAGAAATAAAAGGTTGGATCTATCAAAACAAATGCAACAATTAATAATAATTGCCTAGGCTTTATTTATAGAATATTAATATTCGAGCAACCTACATTAAATAAATGAAATGTACATTATATCTATTAAAGTCATGTAGCATTTTTAAAACTCTAAATTATGTTTTTATTAGCACGTGCCCCCATCCCACCAGAGCCAGAGCCGACCCCTATTACTGACTATTGGTGGAAGGACAAGTATCCACCCCTTAAAAAACCAATGGCACCTCCGGCTGAAATTAGTCCGATCATTATTCGTAAGAAAAAGAGACTACCCCCTCCCCCACCACCGGAGGAACTGCCCGATTTGGAATTCATAAAGGCTCATGGGCGAGAAAATAGAAGGTTTTGTCTATTTCTTATAATCACTTAAGTTTCAACATTTATAAGAGCTAATAACTATCTTGAATCAAAATTAGCCTAAAGATGAAAGAAGTGTATTTGTTAACTAATTTTCTAGGTTTGACACAGAGGTTGATTTGCCCCCGAGATTTATAACCGACATCTCTGACCTTCAAGCGAACGAATGGGACAAGATTAGGTTTGAAGCACGACTCGAGCCGGCCAACGATAAGACGACACAAATATTTTGGTATCACGACGGAAAGATATTGAACGCAAGTACATAACCCTACTTACTGTCTTGTTTGTATCATATAAATTTAAAAATTTTTATTTACATATGTTGAAATCCGTGTCTTAATATTTTCCGATTGGTCATAATAATATTTAAAATAAATGACTACAAACTTTAAAAGTTAATGTTGATGGTAGTGATAATTTTGGAAAAATAAATAAATAACATATCAACAATAAAATGTAAAATGGTGAATCGGTTTTTAAATCATAGGTTTTGTCTTCTTTTTTAAATCTTCGAGTATTTACATAATTGATCTCTATTCATTGCTCAATGCGCACGAAATAATTGCTCTTGCACACAAGGCAATGTGCGCATCGATCAATTAATAGGGATCAACCTTATATGAAACTTGTATTTTTTTATATATTTTTGCTGAGTTGCAAAGTTTTTCAATTTAAATTCTGCAAAACAAAAGCAATCATCATGACGATTAAAACACCTCAAATGTTTTTATTTTTGCAATACAAGGCTCAAGGATAAAGACGCTCTTTGATTACGGCGTGGTGATTCTCGAGATCACCGACATAACGACAAAGGATGCCGGACTTTACGAGTGCATAGCTACTAACAATTTTGGTTCCGATTCAACGCGAGCTATTCTCACTGTTCGAGGTTGAATTTCATTACCATTTATAAATAGTTGCTGCTTAGAGGCTTTCAGCAACTTAAACCATAGATAATATCAATGTGAAACATTATATGATTGATACTAGAAAAACCTATTGGTTTAAACTCATTGATTTTTAAGAGTGAAACTTTAAGTTTTAATTCTTTCTTATTTTACAACGAAATTGGGTGAAATCGGCATATTTTGTATAATTGTAAAGGTCTTCCATTTTTGATTTTATTTTTGATAACGTATTGGTTAAACTATATTTGAACAATTAACTAATTTTCTTGCGACGTTATCAAAAAATGGTGGTGTCCTTTAACTCTCCATGTAAATAATAACACCGGGTAACTAGAAAAACACGCTAGGCTAGAACGTTACCGCTTCTCATAAAAATGTTAAAAGAATGGAGTAGAATGCCGTGATTTAATGTTTTAGTATCACTATCTTGTAAATGAGTTGGTCAACAAAATCTCACGACTATTTGAACAATTAAAAATATGACGCATTGTAGACTTTTGCCAATCAATAAAAGATACCTTAATAATCCTAAAATGTAGCAATTTGAAAGATCGATTTATTAACTTAGCTTTGCAGATAAGTATATCACGCCGTAAAAATTTTTATTGTTTGATATTTTTTTAGATGATTTCTTGTGAAATTTTTATCACGACGGATTCCACAATCGCGAATTTTCACATTTGCCAATATTGCTATCACATATCGACATTATGCTTAAAATTACCTTTTGCCATCCTAGCTTTATTACTCATTTGCAATTTATATATTATTTCATTTTGCTTTACATTTTGGCGAATTTACCTGAATAAAACTGATTTCTGATGCTGCATTATATATGTTCAATATGTAATTAGTCTGAAAATGGCAAAACTTAGGCTTCAGCGAATAGCACAATACCATAAAAAGACTCGGAGGTTGCTAGCAATTTAAAAAAAAATGAAATTAATAAATAGGAAAATAAATCTGCCTCAATAAGTCATAATGAAAATGAAATGTAAAGCTTTTAAAATTATCAACTTTGCCTTGAAAGTATCCGAAACTAAAAATCACACAAGTGTCATTTATTGGGTTTTTTATTTATTTAAAGCGTATATTTATGTGGTACTTAATCACGCGCGCTAAATTTTGGCCAGTACCGCGAAGTTGTGTTTTACAAAATAAGAGCCTTTTGTAACCTCTGACAACATAATTATTCCTGTTTATTCAATCCAGGCCGTGACTATGGGGTAAGATACTGATAAAATTCCCATAATTTAATGATTGTGCATTTGGATTTTAGAGGATGACGAACGTATAATTCATGACACCGGACTCTCTTCCCAGAGATCTTCGGTGGCCCGAGTGAAGGACATTGAAGAAACGGTTGAGCGGACAATCGTTGAACTATATCCTTCGCCTGATACCTTCCCACGTCCAATGGGTGGAACATCAACAACTTCTCAGCAAGAATCTACCCAACAGAAGGTAAGTTTTTTGCATAGGAGACCGTATTATGGGGCCTTAGAATTACAATTGCGCCCATAACAGTTATGATGATCTTCGAGAGATAATAATTTGTTAAGCCTTAAGACTTATGATAAAAATACTATTTCGTTTAGGGGCTTTTTATCCTTTTGTGTAAAAAATTGAAAAATCATTTATCCTTCTTTTTCCTCCCATCAAATAATTATTTGGTTACTGTTATTAAATTTTTTTTATCTACAGATTTAAATACTTTTAAAACTACACTTTTTTGATTTTTCACCTTAACATTTCATTTATTATGTAAGTGGCATATGCTTTTTTATCATTTAAACTAATTCTGGTTATATATTGAAATAATTTTGTGTAAAAAAATTAAAGACAGTTTAGCATTAAAAAATTGATTTTAATTGTTTATAAACATTTTTTTAACAGGCTACAGCCGTAAATATTTCAGCACGTTATTTAATGGGGTTTCCATCTTTAACATATAATATTTAATTTAGGCAAAGCATTGCTATGCTTACAAACATGCCCGTGTTTCATATATTTTAATTTTTATAAAAATAAATTTAACATATGTAACTCTAGACGTTTCGTCGAGACCAGGAGGAATATTTGACCGAACGATCGACTGGGACATTTGGGAAGAGACCCATCTTCCTTACCGAGTTAAATGATGTCCGGGCCAAAAAACATGACGTTATACGACTTGAAGCCAAAGTATGCTGCTTCTCTAGACTTCCATTGTTTCACAATTTTAAAATTTGCTAAGCTACTTTATATTTTAAACATTTTAATACCAGTTAAAAATATAAATTTAACAAATGTCTATAAGTACAGCTATGAATATTAAATTGTGCCTGACATCTCAATCCTTATATCTTTTATTTTTAACTGTATACTCCTTCCAGACTCTGGCTCAGTGACCAAGCCGAGTGAATAGGTGTGTGGGCAACAAAGATAGCTTTTAATTAAAATTTTACTCAAAAACATTATTTTAATCACTAACAAAATATTTATTTTGTCCTAACATATTAATAGTTAGTTATTATTTTTTCCCATATCGCAAGTATCATCCAATATCTTATATACTACCAACCTTATTGTAATGTGGTCGGAAAATGACTCGAAAAATTTTAAAGCTTTTATCGATTAAACCTTAAATGCTTTACGTAGGTCGAACCTACCATCAGAGAAGATGGGTCACTCCAAGTCGGCTGGTACAAGAATGGCAAACTCATGTTAATTGAGGAACACGGACGCGTACGTACCTATAACACTGATTCGGGCTTCATTGTGTTGGAGATAACTGATAGTCAAACTTCCGATTCTGGCGAATATGTTTGCGTGGTTCGTAACGTATGCGGTCAGTCACTTAGCAAATGCCGCGTTGTATGTCGAGGTGTGTCATTATTATTTATATGTACCCAAAGACGATAAAATTAATTTTTAGCATCATCTTTCCATATAAGCAATGATTAAATTTATAGCTCAAGTTCTGTTTTGTTGACCCATCGTTGTTAGGTTGGATTAATCAATTAAAACCTAGCAACGATCAGGTCGAAATTCAATAAGTTGTAAGCAGCTATTTCTTAATTACACCAAAAAAAGTATATCAATCAATGCTTTACTTATTAATTAAAGAACTTGCCCAATATTTTGTTTTTTTTTTCATATGTTTTAACGTTTTAAAATATATCACAAGTCAACAATTTTTTGAGAGTTATGAGTTCATTACAGAGATCAAACCTGCCATCTTAGGGAATATCAATTTTTACGGTTTTTCCCAATCACTTAGTTAGTCAGTTATAAACATTGAAAATTTTACAAAAAAATAAAACTGTATCTCATGGAAACAAACATTCCTCGTTTTTTACACTTGTCCTAATAACTCTACTGTTACAAACTTGATTGTAAAACACTATTTTATAAATATGATCCATAGCAAAACTTGATATGCTGCCAATAGTCGTAAAAAAGACCAAAGGTTGTAATGTTTTAAATGTATGGGGGCTCCAGAAGCGAAAAAATGAGCATAAATAATTCACGAATACTCCAAAAAAACTAAATTTTATCTGTAGGTTCATTTTAAATTTAGAACTTGATTGCTAAATTTTTACTATTTTTAATGGATTCAGATGACTGGCTATACTGAGCCTTTGCATTTTGTGAATCGATACCTCAGACTTGATAATTTGAATGAGGGAGACACATCGCACGTGGAGTTTAGGCTAGAACCAGTTGATGATCAAAATATGCAAGTTGGAATGGTTTTTTAATGGGCTAACCTCAGAAAGAGGTAAACATCAAAACCAAAATTTACGTTTGCAGCAAAAAAATATTTTTATATTTAATTTAATTTATTGTTTTGAGCTAGAGAAACATTTAATATAATGAAATAAAAAATTAATCCTTTTTCCGCTCACAGGATACAGAACTAAACACTACATGATTTTGGGATATGCCATTTTGGACATTTCTCCTATTTATGCAGAGGATTCTGGCGTTTACGAATGCAAAGCTACTAACTTTTATGGAACAAAGACCGCTGTGGCGGTTGTTGATGTTAAAGGTAATATTTATTTTAATTTGGTACTTTTGTTTTTATGAGGCTATTGTTGAATGGAAAGGAAAAAACGTTATAAGGTTGTGAATTACAAAGGCAGGAGCACCTAACATTGGGACGCTCAAAATAAGAAGAATATCAAACCGAAAAATATGTGGGGTTGTTTAATTTTATATGAATAAAGTTGCCACTAGCCTTAATATATATATTTTTTTGTTTAAATTTTCTGTCAAAATATTATAAAAAATACGCAAAAATGAATATACAGTGTCAAAAATGGGGAAAATAAGCACATTTT
Source organism: Acutogordius australiensis (assembly GCA_030555515.1). Classification (NCBI taxonomy): domain Eukaryota; kingdom Metazoa; phylum Nematomorpha; class Gordioida; order Gordea; family Gordiidae; genus Acutogordius; species Acutogordius australiensis. The sequence continues at coordinate 13,467,774 of CM060242.1, read as the reverse complement.
GATTTGTAATATCTCAAAATCTTTGCCCCTCTGGAAAAAAATCTAAACACGCAATCAGATTCAGCATAAAAATGCTATTTATTTCAATTATTAGTTTCTATTGTATATCGGCACTAACATATTTTGGATTTGGATTTGTAGGAAAACGCGACGCCAAATGGGATACGCAAATACCCTACTTGGATGATTATAACACGGCCCGTCGCACGGTAGAGGAACAGCAACAATGGTTGTCAAAGGTCCGGCACCAATGGCCGCCCCATTTAAATCTCAACGTAAACCCGTATTTACGACGCCGCTCGAAAAGTATACCAATCTCAAGGAAGGTGACAGTGCCCATTTTGTTACCACAGTTGAACCGGCCAACGATGATCGCTTGCAGATACAATGGTTTAAAGATGGTAGACCCATATCATTAGGTATCAATCAATCAATCAGATTAACTCAAATGAATTGCTTAATTCTGATGAGGTAAATTTTTTTTGATGAGATTGTTGAATCTGGTTTCTCTAGATTAGAGACAACTTTACCGGTGCAGGTTGCCAATATAATTTGATAAAAATTTACCTAGTTTGACCGGACTTCAATTTTTTGGGATCATTGGAACTAAAACATTGTAATTTCTTTTACTTATAATTTATCTAGGATAAATTTTAAGAATTTTAAAACGTTCTAATTTATTGCCTCTATACTTAAAAAAGTTGAATTTTTTGTGCCTGGTTTGTATGCTGAGTTTCTTGAGGTGAAATGTTCAATAGTTAACGGCTCTGGGTGGGCTAAATTGACGCTGCGTTATAAATGTAGGAAAAAATAAATGGAATGATTGGGATATTTAATCAATAACTGATCAAAAGTTGCCGAATGTTCGAAGCTTTTTATGGAAAAAGGGTATGATTTTTAAAGTGTTACTTTTTTTACAAATTTATTCATATGGATCATTCTTTCAACTTGGTTACATTGTATGAATTAGAACCGCGAATAAAAATGGTTCATAATTTTGGGTATGTCGTGTTGGACATATCACCCCTCAAAGTTTCGGATTCCGGAACGTACACCTGCGTAGCAAAAAATGATTGTGGTGAAGATACGGTTAGCGGAACGCTATTATGCAAAGGTTAATGCTTCGACGAAACTTCTATTTATATTTATTACTTTTTACCTGCCATTAAGTTATATACTAGTCAAAGAATTGAATTTTTAAAAAGGGTTAATCGAGGCATCTTTCAATTTAGGATGCCCGGATTTTTATCTGGCCAAAGTCGGACAAAATTCCTTTATTATTTAATTTACAAAAAAGATTTAACCAAAGAACATCATATTATTTTTGCTATATTTTAAATCATTAAACATAACGTCAAATGATCTCTTTCTGCAAATGAAATCTATGCATTGTATTTTTTTCATTTATACATTTGCATAGTGATGTTAACTCATTTGTATATGGCTAAAAACGCCGTGTTTATTAAAATATACAAAAATGGAAAATTATAAAAATTAGCATTTTAACTTGTTATATCCCAAAAATATTAAATTTATAATTTTATTTTTGTTTTCATTAAATAAAATTAGACCCAGGTATTAAAAACTTAAAGTATTTCTTATTATAAACCAATCATATGTGTGAATCTATTGGTGCATGACTTTTTCTGATTTACCTTTATAATTATTTCTAATTTTCGGAAACGTATATATGTAAGAAATCATTTTTAATTAATTAATTTAGTTAGTAGACACAGCAGATTAATATATTAAATTTAATTGCTTCAGATAATGTCAAACAACCTATTTGATTTTTTTTATATAGAATTGTGAATTAAATTTTAAATAAATAATGTAAAGTTAAAAAAAATGGTTATTTAAATATAGAAATAATTTTCTTAATATTGTTTTTAATTTTTTTATTTGCCACTATAAACAACTTAATTAGATGGCTGTTTAAATTTAAATTATATTTGACCTACGTTAACCATATGAAGATTGTTTTTAAACTATTAACCCAAAGTTTGTACAAAAATATAAAAAACATTTGCAAATGTTATTTTTTTGTTTTGCGAAAAGAAAATCTTATTCCATTTTTCACGATGAATCCCATATTAGCTTCTAAAAATGTTTTTAAATTTTTTAGGACATATAGCCGAGGCAATTTTTTTGAAAAACCTAAACTTTTCTCTTTAGTGTGTGCTTTCCAACAATATAAAACCAACGTTGTTTCATTTTCCAATTAATGATCATAAAAATGGAATCGAATCTTATGTACTAATTATTATTATTTTATTTACCAATGTAAAATTATAATAAATTATTTTATTAAATAAAGCACTAAATATATATCATGAATACAATAATGGTAATTGGCACACACTAAAGTTGTTAGATTTAAAAAGTTGCCTCGGCTCGAGGAAAAACAGTTATAAAAATTAGTCGTTAGCCGAGCCTTAACTAGGAATTGTGAAAAGAAGGAACAGGGGCAAATTAAATAATTAACCTGCCGTTTTTATTGTAAAATGGTAAGCATAAAAAATATTTGCCAGCTTTTAAACAATAAGTCATATTACACTAAAAAATTGAGGCAAAAACTCTTGGTGGATAAAATGTAATTAAAATAATTACAATATTAGAATTTGGAATGTTTTAAATTAAAAATATATTTGTATGAAAAAAGCCTAAACAATTATATAATACAAATAAGAAAGTTCAAAAAATTTTAAATTCTAGAAAAAACGTTTTTTTTTACAAAGATTTTATTTTTCAATATTTTTTTTTATATCAAGAAATATAAAATACTTTAATTTGTTTAAATTATATAACATTTGAAATAAAATTTAATTTACTTACTTTAAAGCAAAAACTTTAAGGGCCATTTATTAAGTTTATTCTCGCATTTAATTTTCTTAAAACTTTTTAAAAGCCTTTAAAACCTTTGTTCCTCTTACAAAGTTTTCCTAAAGACGGTTTTTTTAAATGTATTCAAAAGGTTAGCAAAAATTTAATTAAGGAGCTTAAGGGAGTTGCTAAAAAGAATAATAACATGCAAAAAAAGCAAAGATATTATCGAATAAATTATACAAATTAATATAAATTAGTTTTGTTATTTATAAAATGGTCTTGAATAGTTTTATTTAAAATTAATCCTGTTGTTTTTAATTACGCAAGTCAACAATTTAAAGTGATTTATCCATCTTTTATGCAGTCTTATTACTTTTTTGGAGCCAAATTTTTAGCCTGAATAAATGGTCGTTACCAAAAACTAAAAAAATTTATTTAAAAATATATTTAATTTTTATTCAATATTAAAAATTATTCTTAAAAAAGTATAATATGATTTATATAAAATTTTGAATTGGCATTATAATAAATTAAAAGTAAATGATCTATAGGTATAAAAAAGTTGTGACAATATATTATTTAATTAATAATATAATTACAAAAAAGAGAGAGAAAAAAAGAAATTGTTAATGTGGAATAACAGTTTAAGGTGTGGTATATATATGACGCCAAGAGTCCTTAAACATCGCGTAATTATTTTTGAGGATTAAAAAAAATTAACAATTTTACAAGATTTAATAATAATTTTTACAATTAAATAAAAATTGTGACAATTTTGATCCTATCACTCTTTTCTTATCTGCACAGGACTACAAATATATGGCGAGGTTTAGAAACTGCAGATAAATAACTGTAAAACAAAGGACGACCTTAAGCAGCATTTAAGGCAACTATCGTTTTTGGTCAAGTTTTTATTGCTGATTATGAAAATACAAATGCCTCAAATATTTAGTTATTCCATGTCCCTTAAATGTGAACTTTTTCTATCTATGGGTGTTTTGGGGTAATTATAGGTTATAATTATATAATATATGGGTAAAAACAAAAGTATAAAAATATACTTATATAAATCGTAAGCCGTTAGAATTTTTTTAAGATTTTTTATATTTTTTTTTATTTTGTGTTTGTGTGAAATGAATGGTTTTTGTCATAAAATCCGTTTTTTGATCCTAAATAACTTGAAAGTAAATAGCTAATAGTTTTAAGTAACAACCTTTTTATGTTTTTTATAAGGAATCTATGCCTATTTTTTAAAAAATAATTAATAATTTAAGAAATTTTATGAATTTTTTTCTAAACTTTCAGTATAAGAAAAATTAGAGGCATTGTAAAAACTAAACCCGGGATCCTTATCGAAGAATATTCTTTAAAAACCGTGAAAATCTTTTATGTTGTTTTTTTTTGTCCAGTGTAATCAACAAAATGGCTTATTCTCTCGTGCTTTTTTCAGTTTCTCGCACTGAAAACTGGCCCTTGAACTCACGATCATATAATAAACCTGTGGTATAGGAGTTTCTTCCAAACTTTTTTCCCCATTAGGGGACGGCTTACCCGTTAAGGCTTGCTTAACTCTACAGCAGGCCCCGCAGAGTTAAATAAGATAACACAAGCCGGTGACCTAGGTTTAGGACTAGGTTCTCAGAAAATTGGACGGCTTTGGGATTCGTTGACGGTGACCCATTCATTTACTAACCAGGCTCAACGTTGCTTAGTGTATAACAAAGCTTACATGCGCTCAAGGTCGTCCGACCTACGACCATAGTAAAAATGGCCGAGTTAGGCAAAAAATACGACTTGAGAATCCTTAAGAATTTTTTTTCCTATTAAAATCAACGTAACCTCAAATTTTTATTTGAATTAATAAGATATAAAATTTTTAAGTATTTGAGCTTCAATATCTACATTTAGGATATACAAAAAATTTGGCACCCCAAGCTAGATAAGGCACAATTTTTTACCTGTTTAAAATAAATACTATTTTTGAATTTAACAATTTAGCCCTATGCATATATAATTTAATTTTATTAGTTGTTAAATCTCATTTGTTTTTTAGAATTTATCATAAATTTTCATTATTTAGCTGGCTTATTAAATTTTACCAAAAAAGCGGTAAACAATTTGATATACTAATATAGTATGTTTTTATGCATTAGCATGTCTTTTTCAAGAACATGTATTTCGCTCACACTATTTTGATTTTTTTACCAATAATTCAAAAGCCCTGCTTAAGAAAAATGAATTATTAATATACAAAAATAACTATGTTGGAATAGACTATTGGATAGTATAACCCGGTTTATAACTATTATTCGTTTTCATCTTAACAATCTTGTTTAAATTGTATTGAATTTTAATTGCATTAATTTGAAGTTAACATCTTCATTACTGAAATCGTAAACTGTTTTTTTGTAAAAATATATTCATTACAAATAAAGTATCATAAACACTATTATTTTTAATTTTCACATAAATTACCCTTTTTAACTAAAATTTGCGACAAGAAGAAGGACTTTAATTTTAAAAGTTTCGTTATATTTATAAAACAACATTTATCCAAAAGTCTTATTAAGTGTTAAGTTCACGAAAAACTTTAAAGGAGGTATTTGCCGGCTATCAAAATAAAAATTGCAAAATAAGCAAGTAATATAAAACTAAAAGCGAATAACACAGATAAACAAATTATTATGAGTTATTAGCTAACTCAAGTCCGTTTACCGTTTTATTTAGTCAATTGTAAACGAGCTGTAAACATTAAAATTATTTAAAAAATGTTAAAAAACAAAATTAAAAAAAATTTTAAAAAAATATTTTTTATATATACAACAGCTAAACTGTTAAATTCAAACTTCAAATAATATTTTTACTTCCAATCCGATCTATCTATCCCGTGTCCTATTTTGGTTGAGGTTCCAAATATTCTGTAGAACATAAATGGTTGTAAGGACTTGATATACTTAAAAATTTTTATATTTTTAATAAAATATAAGTTACAAGTGATTATAATACGATAAAAAATTTTTTTAATTTTTTCTTGTTTGGTACTCTTAAGATCGCAAAATCAGTCATTTTGGTCACATTTTGCCATTTTTATGACATATACCTTAGAAAATAGCCGAATAAAGAAATTGAACGTAAAATATATGTGGGATAAAACCATTATAAGGATTATTATTTCCCAGAGTCATAATATTTTTTTTTTCACCTTGATTTTTGTTAAATACTTAAATTGAATTTTGTGCCCAGGCGATATAATTAGCTAGGAATATGAAGGAGTCAACTATGTCTCCCTTTAAACCTTATCCTATTAAAATAAAAACGTATGAGTTCCGAATTTAGCATTTTTAAAAGTTTCCACTAATTAGATGCTAATCATTGAAGCCCTACCTAGCCGAATTAATTAGTTAAAAGACCCTTAGGAAATATCTTTATTTTGATAGAGCTTTTATCTTTAATTTTAAGGCTACCCTTGATATATAGTCTTACAATTAAAAAATGCTTTTCTGACTTTTTTTGACCTTAAACAATTAAATAAGGAATTTGGGTAGTTAAAAGAAATTTAAAGAAAATATAAATAATATAGTTTTAATTTATACGCCGCTTTGTCTAGGGCAAATTGGTTCATACATATTACCTCTTCCTTTATAACCATTATATTTTTTAATTTATTGTCGAATTTTGTCAAATGAAGGGTATAAATAAATGCAAAAATTAAAATCATAAAAAAAAGGTAGCACAAAAATATTATTTTATTAATGATCTTTTTGGTTTTTTAAAACATAATATCTTATAATACTTGTCACCAGTGTCTCCTACTCCGGAGGGGGGGGGGGGGGCGGTAGGAACCAAGCGGTTCCAAAAAATCGGCCGAGGGGGGTAGGTATTCGAGAGGGGTAGGTATAGTTATGGGGGGTATTTTAAAAAGGAGGGTAACTATAGCAGTCATAGTGGGTAATTTATTAAACAAGAATATAATATTTTTCTCAATTTTTTACACGTCTACACACAAAACAATAACACTGGTCGACAAAAAATAACTTCATATTTTAGACCAAAAACTTTGAACATTTTTCTAGCGCAGTTTTTTCTGCTAAACATCATGGTGCTTTCCGTTTTTTCCTATCTGATCTGGTTTCATTTTATTTAAACATCATGGTGCTTTCCGTTTTTTCCTACCTGATCTAGTTTTCATTTTATTTGCTATTAAAGTTGTCAAAAAGTACCTTTTTGGCATATTTTTACCTAAATTTACTATATCAAAAAATTATTTACAAATCTTACAACTCCAAAGCCCATTGTTTGATATGGGAGCCACAATCTCTTTTATATAATGCACTAGATCAAATTTGAATAAATTACGAAATTTGTTTTATTATATTAAAATGCAGATCAAGAAAAATTTGAAATAATCATTGAGGATACCTTTAAATTTTGTAAAGAAAACAATACTGATTTTAGTTTAAAACAAAAACGCGGCGAGGTGGACGTAATCAAAAGGTAAAAATAGTATATAATTCATAGCTACCGTATTAAAACATATTTTAACGCTTTGGAATCTTGATGCAATTTCACGAAAGATTTAATGACGATACTTTACAATTGTATAAAGGAGTCTCGTATTTTACCACAGCTTCATTAAAAAAATACTAAGTAAATGTGGAAAATATAAACGAGATATATGCATTTTACGACCTTGACCCTGATTTCTGAAGAAATGACAATGTTTATTCCGTTTTTCCGCCAAGCTTTGATAGATGGGATCATTTCTACCCAATATTTGAATGGTCAATATTTTTTTTAAATTCTAGAATCAAAAATTACTCCAGAGAGTTTCTGTAACTATCCGGAGGACGACGTTGAAAAAAGTGATGAGGATGATGATGAAACCTTGTTTAGTTCAGATGATAATTTTTTACTACCTTATAGGGCTTTAAATAAAACATACAACAATTTTGAAAACCTTAAAAAAATATATAAAATCTTGCTCACAATAACGATCTCCAGCTGTAGCGCTGAGAGTCAATGGGCAAAGATAAAATTAGTTAAAACTTCTATTACGTAACAAAATGGGAGATATGCCCCCCCCCATCCCCTCTTTTTTTAAATTTAAAAAAGGAGATCATATTACAATAAAATTATAAATTAACTAACATCAATATAATTTATTATTTTTATCTTATTATTATATTATATTAAAATATATTATTTTATTTTAATGAGGTGGGTGATAATAAAAAAAGAAAAAAGGGGGGGGGGGGGGGGGGATAAAGTGTTACCCGTGAGATTTTAGGGGGGGGTAGCTCTTCCATGACATTTGGGGAGTAACGCTGCTTGTCACTGAAAGCCGTCGGAACTCCAACTAGACATACTGTTTTTTTAAGATTTGTGTATATGAATTTATGTTTGACAAAAAATTAAATATTTTAGCCTTCGAACGCATCGAGCCTCCAAGATTCCGTGTGCCCCTAAAAAACATAGAGATTTACGAAGGTGAAACAGCTCATTTTAAAGCCATTTTGGAGCCTAACCCTGATCCGAATCTCAAAGTTGAATGGTTCTTTAACGAAGAGCCAATTACAGGTTTATATTTTAATGCTGGCTAACATCTACAGCCATTACTTTTTTTAAGTTAAATTAAAATTCAATCAATTATGTTACCTGTTCATAAAATATTTACAAATGTTTTAATTTTTAAAACGCACGTTTTTATATGTTGTAGGCTCTACCCGATTTAGAACTCACCTTGATGGTAAATTGGCTACTTTGGACATAACACCGGCTTACCGTGAAGATTCAGGCGCCTACAAAATATTGGCCACTAATGCCGAGGGCCGGCAATCAGCTGTTAGTACGGCTACTTTAAAATGTTCGCCCAAACCTGTTGCTCCTTGCCCTAAATTTGTATCGCCCTTGAAACTTGCGACACATGACGGCATACACCGCAACGCTATGAGAGAAGGGTATTCGGCCGTCATAGAAACAAAACTTATTCCGGGCTTAGGAAATGATCTAGAAGTTGAATGGTACTTTTTTTGCAATTTGTTTTGTTTCATCACAATAATTTGGTTAAATGAAGAATACTTTTATTAGGAATGAATTAAACGGCTAAACTTATATCGAATATACTGGTTAACAAATATCAATGTCAGAAAAAACAAGTTTATGGAAATATAAAAGCATACATCCCGATGGCCTTATCTCATATATATTTTCCGTTTTTTGTAGTTTCTTTCGCCTTCGGCTCCTTAAATCCCCTCATATCAAAAAAATGGCCTTTTTTGACCAAATTGACAAATTTTGCGACCTCCAGACTACCTTTAAAAAGACAAAATTTAAGATTTTTTTTCATATAAAAATCCCTTAGTGTATTATATTTATCTTCTCAAATTGAGAAAAAAAAACTTTCTGATTAGGAGAATTGGTAAACTGATTTCAAAATCCCTACCATAGCAGGTTTGATCTCTGTAATTAGCTCAAACTCTCAAAAATTTGTTGACCTGTGTAATAAAAACGGAAATAAAATATTTAGGGCACGTATAAAATTAACTTTTGTTTTTTTTGCAAAAAAAAGTTTAACTTTTGTTGAGAATACGAGTTAAGAGTCGAAACTCGGTCTATTTTTACAAAATGTTGATTTTAAAATAAGGAATATTACCAAGATGCAAAATGTCACACTTATTTTCGGCGAATTAGGTTTTTTTTTATATGATTCCGACAAAAATATTAAAAAAAATATCATTTTATCTTGTTATTTTAAAATTCGATTTTGAACGTGCTGTCCTTCGCCAAAGAATATATTTTTTTAATTAGTAAAATACGAAATTTAAATAATTTTCTAATAGCCATACGAATAATGGTTTATACAATTTTTAATTTGCAAAAAAAACTAACAAAAAATTCATAAATGTAATAATATGCAAAGGTACAAAATAAACAACAAGGTATCACAACGGGAAATCGCTCATGACATCGATCTACCAGGCCACGAGTTCAAAATACCGATTTGTCCGTGACGTTAAAAGTGGCTACGTAGGATTGCAAAACCTGCATGTCACTTATCCTTCCGACGCAGGCACTTACACTGTAGTTGCACGGAATGAGACCGGCTCCGATACCGTTACTGGCACTTTCGAAGTCGAGAAACAAACTACAGCCGTGACGAGTGCCGTAGATAGTGGAATCTACGTTAGTCAGTTCCATACGCAAATACATCCTTCCATGCCCATAGCCCCTAGGTCACCGACTCGGTAAGTGTCTCTCATAATTTTCAAACTATACCGAGATTTAATGGTCAAATGTATGGCCCCAACCATTTTTTATGTTATATTATTGTATTAAATATGCTATTGGACATGTCCTCACAACAAAATTTTTTTAACTTTCCGTTTTTATCTTTACCCTCAAGTCTTGCTTCTAGACATATATTTAATCATTTCACTATTTATTGTACATTAATGTATTTAAACCTAAATATGGATGGCCTAGGAAAAAGGTAAAAACGCTAAAGAACAATATAAAGCTAATAACAAGTTATTGATTTCTTTAAAAAATAAAACCTTTTATATTGCAATAATCATCTTAAAAAAAATATATTCCAATGTTAAAAAATTTTGACATTCAAAAGCTTGTACGCAAAATATTTATTCCTGGTCGACTATATTTAAAACTCGGAGCTTCATGAAATTAATATATATCTCTTATTATAAGCTAATTTGACATTACAAAATAATTTACAATAATCTTTATTAGGAGCTGATATTACAATTGGAATATTATTTGTCATCTAATTTAAATCTGGATAACAAGAATGTTTTTTAAAAAGGAATTTTTTAATAATCAGTAATTTATTAATTTGGTTTTTTTATTAAATTTTGGTAACCTTCGTTAAAATTTGGCCACCTGTGATAGCCCTCTTTTACAAAAAAAATTTAACCAATTTTGATTTTTGTTTTACCGGCATCTGGATAAACAAATCTTATTTATTTGCTTCATTTCTAATGAGAAAGCCCTCGTGATACAATATTTTTGTTTTATATACCACAGAATTGCAGATACGTTTGTTCAAAAAACCGAACAATTTGAAGTATGTTTTTATTATTGGTTTGAATATTATTATTATATATTACCATAAGAGATCATGCACTCGCATTGTTCGAATTTATTATCTTACCTTAAGGAATTACAATGTATTCCATTGATAATAACTTTAAAGCAAAAACTTTATAGTTTGCAATATTAAATTTTCCGGCCGAATTCGGAAGATTAGCCGTCCATATAATAAAAAACAAGGTTTCGGGCCAGGGGCTAGGCAGGTATCACGTCAGTTTTTACCATATAATTTTACTTTACAGACCAAAGAAATTGTCAAAAAACAAACGAGTATTACATCCAAAATGCAAGATGCCCCCAAATTCACTAAAAAACTTCAGCCAGTATCTGCAACTGAAAATTGTTCGGCGGTATTTGAAGTTCGCTTTTCCGGGAGTCCGCCACCAACAGTCAAATGGATGCGAGAGACCGATGAAATTTTGAATTCTTCGGAATTTGTGGTACGTTAACATTTTTTTTTTTCGAGCAAACGTAATTGAGCCAAGTTAATAAGTTTAAAAATATTTCCCTGTTTTATTACATAATAAAGTATAATATGGAATCAAATGTCAGTGAAAAAATAGTTAACCTGCGATTACATGAGTGAAAAAAAGATATCTAATACGCCATTTCTATTTTATTCTCATTTCCCGAATTAATTTTAAAAATATTTGAAGATCAAATAGATTTTTGATTACTCTTGGCGCCAATATAAATATATGTGAAAGCATACGTGTTTTTATTTTTCTGAAACAAAAAAATAATAAGGTACGCCTATGGGTTGAATTCAAATGTTCAACTAATTCAAAGATGAATACGGATCTCTAAATTTTTTATTTTAATATATGGATTAAACCAGTAACCTAAAAAAACATAACTTACCAATCAAATCAAATTTGTGAAATTAGTTTATTAAGTTAGGTGTGTTGGGCAAATTTAGCTTGCGTAACGGTGGACTAATTTTATCATGCCATATAAATTACTTTAAAAATATTTTAAGAAATGCTCAGTGGTGGTAAGACACCCATGTATAGAAACAATCATTTCATTATTAACATTATTTTATAAATCTTTGAGAATGCACAACTTTACATTTATTGTTTTATTTTATTATTTATTCCATTACTTAGGTCAACAAGTTTTTGAGACTTATGAGCTTAGAGACCAAACCTGCTACCTTAGCGATTTTTAAATCAGTTAATCAAACTAAGCCAGCTATAAAAAAAATTTTAAAAAAAAAATTAAAAAAGAAACAAACACAAAAAATATTAAAAAAAATTATTTTTACATTTAAAACGGCTAAACTATTAGCTAAACTGTAAAACCTAATATTTTATTAAACCGATAATATCGTGTCCTATTTAGTTTGCGGTGCCAAATATGTATAACCTAAATGTTAATGTAAGAGCTTGATATACTTAAAAATTTTATTTCACACTATTTGAGATAAAACACTAAAAATACAAGTGATTTTAATATATAAAAAAAGTTTTTTTAAAATTTTTTTAGCCAAATTTGAACCTTTTTTTGATTGTATTTAAGAAAATAGTCGAAGACTGAAAAAACTTGGGAAAGCCATTATGTAGATTGTTTTCTCAAGTGTCATAATTTTCTCTTTATGATTTATGTCGACTGTGCTATATGACGTTATAAAAGTTAGCCAATATATTTTTTATCATCAAAACCCTATGTTTTAGCGCACCCTTAATAATTTTTATCAAGATTGACAAAACTTTTTTTTATACCCAAATTAATTATTTTACTAAATCACTATGTTTGATATGGTAAATTTTAACAAAATCTTTCTTGTAACTATTAGATAACCACCACGAGCACGTCGAGTACGTTGTTTATCAAAAAGGTGTGCCTCGAAGACACGGGGATATTTTCATGTCACCTTGTTAATCCGGCGGGCTGGGCTGAATGCGCGGCTAATTTAACAGTGGAAAGTAAAATATCAATATTAAATTTTTTCTTTAAATTAGAATAGTTCTATGTGCATTGAAAATGGTTTTTACGAAGAAACAAAGATGGTTAGGATAAAAAAAATGTTTGGCATTCGAGCCTTACCCACTAACCGTTAGGGTTTTGTCTCTCTCCATCGCGTGGCCTTTCCATGTTAAATGAAATTCACGCCAATTTAGAGGCCTAGGCTCTTGGATAAATAAAGGGCTGTGGGATTTGTGGGCTCTTACACATTCAGTTTAAACTAGGCTAAAGGCAGCTTAAATTGAATGTAGAACAAACACAACTGTTTGCAGCGCCAAAGGTCGTCCGACCTGATTAGAAATAAACATATTTCTAACCAAATTTATTTACATTTTCTTAATCGCAGAAAAATTTGAGGAACAAACCATTACAATGGTAAGAAAAGAAGAAACTATAGTGGATAAGCAACAAGCAACGATTACGCGTAAAAGTTCGCTCGTCAATGTGGCCCCGGTGTTTACGAAACCGCTTGAGCCGAAATGCGTCAACGCAGGAGATAATGGAGTGAGGTACAAAGTGCTGTGAGATTATTATTAACTTTTTGATAAAAATTTCGCTGACACCCGAAAAGTTAATAGTTTTTTTTGTTTTATGTTTAAATTAGCCAAGCCCAATCAGACCGTTATACAATTCTTTATATAACAGTTGTTCAACATCTATTTGTAGTTACTTGCCAATGTGATTAATTAAGATTTCATAAAAATTACGGCATTTTTTGTTGCAGTTATTTTATTTATTTAATAGGACGCCTCTCAAAACTTTTTAAAATAATTTTTTTTTCATTAATTCAAGCTTTGTTTTTATTTCGTTTTTATATTTTCTGAAAACAAAAAAACACATAATTTATAGTTAAAGCAAAAAATATGAACAAAGTAGTTTTGTTTTAACAAAAATTATTCTCAGAATTTGAGAACCAAAAAATTTTATTGAACTTAATTTTATTTAGAATTATCTAAATCTATAATTTAAATTATATGCGAGTGGAGGACTATTACTTTTCTTGCTATTAAAAATGTATATTTCCTAATTTTAAAATTAAACTATGAACGTGCCCTTTGCCTTTGCATATTTACAAAGTTTTAGTTGAATATTAATTAAGTTGATCAGATTATTGATGCGTTAACTCATTATTAAGTATCATAAATTGTCTATCCTTTTTCTAGAATTTTACATAAGGGCACCAAAGTAAGTTTTTATTTAAAAATTCGGAAATAAAAATTTTATTTTTTTAGAAAAAGCATTTTATGTGCATAAACTATATTTGGCAACTTTTTTAAAATTTGCGTTTTATTACAAAATAAAATTTTTCCAAATTTTAAAAATTTTACAAAAATAAAACTCACTTTGCCCGTGCCCTAATGTATATTTTAAAACTAAATCATTATGTTGGAGATATATCGTTAATTTCGGGGCTAAATAACTGTTTATTATATTTTTATCCGCCAGATTGGAATGCAAAATTGCAGGGTATCCGGTCCCCAAAGTTGAATGGTTTAAGTCCGGAAATCGAGTGGTAGAGAACCTAAGAATAAAATTTTACCAGAACGTGACTGAAGGCTCATTTTCCTTGCAAATTGATCATGTCATGCCGGCCGACGAGGGCATTTACGAATGCCTTGCTACAAACACAGCTGGCGAAGCTCGAAGTCGGGCCAATTTGCAAGTGTTAGGTATATATAATAATTCATCGCATTGAGTTTGAACCATATTCATTTATAATTATAGCTTATTCCTATCTTTATTCTAACACATGACTTTATATAAATAGTTCCAAAAGTTGAGAGTAAACTTGAAGAAATTGAAAGAACGCAAATCATAGTAACTGAGCCTGTTCTCGCTGCACCGAGAATTTTGCAGCCCTTGAGGGATTGTATCATTACCCAGGGTCAAGCTGCTGCCTTCCAGTGCACGGTATACGGACATCCGGGTATTTCTTTTTGTTTTTTTTTATCTCTGTCTGGTTCGTGGCACTGACCTATCATTAGGATAATTACTTTTGAGCTTGACAACTTCTGCTTCACAAAGTTTTTTAACATCTGATTGCTCTAATGATTTTGCTATAATTATGAATGTATAGCACCGACGGTACAATGGTTCAAAAACGATACGGCGCTGGAGACGCTAAGTGGACAGAGTGCTCTCGTGCCCCCTTATATAAGCGCGACCGCGGTAGAATCAAAAGATCTTCCAGGAAATTTTACATATACGCTTAAACTTGCCGAGTGCTATCTCGAAGACGAAGGTATGTACACGTGCCAATTGATAAATCCATCCGGGACGATAAGGACGTCGGCAACGCTCAAGGTCCAACAGCTGAGACCGGACATTGAAGGGCCATCATTCATAAGGTTACAAATTTAGAATTTTAATTTAATTACGAAAACTCCTGTAGTGAACAAAAATTTTATTTTTTACATACAAGGCAAGGCCGGTGGCATATCGACGCCCCAAATCAAACTCACCCACGCCTTGAACAATTTTTTTTTCTGATAATTTAGTTCGAAAAACCTATTTTTTATTAAAAACCGGCGCCCCCGACTTGTCAGGTTAGGCCATCAATTATATTCTGTTGAAATAATTTGATAGATCACTCGACAGCACTAGAGTCCTCGAAGGCAAACCAGTGACTTTTACATGCACGTTGACAGGGAAGCCTAAACCAGCTGTGATATGGCTAAAAGACGGACAAGAACTTGTACCATCAAACAAATATCAGGTATACATTAAGGGTTTGAGATTTCTCTTATATTTATATTATATTACAAATGATTAAACTTTGTCCATATTGCTATGCAGCCTGGAGAAGAGGAAGACAATGATGTAAGTTTGGTATCTCAGTCAATTTGTCTATGATACTCAGTTTTCAGTCCTATATATTTGGCTATTTGTACATATCTAAGGTGAACAATTATATATTGTTTGTTAACAAACAAGGAAGATTCAAGGCAAATGCCCCGAAAGAAGCTGTTGCAAAATCATCAAAATAATTTTTTTTCTGACTAAAAATAAGGTTGAAAAGATAAATGTTTATTAATGTAATATAAAATTAAAATTTATAATAATCATAAACATTGTTTTTTGTTTTGGGTATCGGTCTTCCTATACTCCAATAGTTCAATATTTAAACTTATGAATAACGCCCAGCAGGTCAAACCAATTAAGCTATTTTAAAACTACACCCATGTTAGGGAGATGCAAAATCTCTGCTTTGGTTTTTATGAAAAAAAAAGAAACGAAATTTTTTTGGGTGTTGTAGAGATTATTTCGTCGGCGGGCCATTAGGTTTGGGCTTGCGCATCGATATAGGTGTACACACACCTGTAAACTTATAATAATGCATTAATATATCATAATAATATATATCTCTCTCATATTAGATAACCTATTCCGGCACCACGTGTAAGTTAACGATTCAAAATTGTCAAGAGATTGATAGCGGAACGTACGTTTGCAAGGCCCAAAACATAGCCGGAACCGCGGAATGCAGTGCGGCCCTACTTGTTGAACGTAAATCCGATAGCTATGTCATTGTTAAAACGGACGTTGATACGCTCGTCACTACGAGCTTGACCACCTTTAAAAATAATCTCGAATGTGAGGGTGATGTTGGCACCACTGAAAACGAGGGCGAGATTAATAATGATGCCGAAGGGGTGGTCCCAAAAAATTCTGAGCAGTAAAAATAGGCTAAAAGGGGAAACTGAAAATGAAACTTTTAAAACATTGAAATGCATGTAATGAAGTCGAAAAAAATAATATTTATAAAATATAAGTCAAATCTAAGTAGCGTAAAATGGCTTCTGAATTTGCCCAGTGAATCACTGCATGCCGAATTTTTCAGGCATATATTGCCGATGGTTGACAGGTTTGTTTGTTACTGAAACCTAATAGATTTTTTTTATTCGAAAATTAACCCCCGCAAAATTTGACACTTTTCATGCTCATAATGCTTTATATACGAATTAAAATTGCTTCCAACTTTTTATTTTGTAATGCCTTCGAATACAACATATCATACATAATACATTAACATTTGTTCAAAATTCATTTATTTTGATCTCGGAACACTTCTGATATATTCCATTGCACCCAAAAAACCAAATTGCCCTTTTTTAATATTCCATTTTATTTAATTTTTTTCTATATTTCTTATGTTTTTTAACCCTTTTTTTAATAAACAAAATTTTGCACGATTAATTTAAACCTGTCTTGCTTCAGTTAAATTAATCTTAAAACTTTTGCTAATTAATTTAATCAAGAGCCATAAGTACTTTAAAAAAAAATATTTATAATAATTTTTGTTATTTATAAAATAAAAATTTTATACAAAATTATCGTATTTAGCCTGTAAATTAGGAAAATTTCTAGTCAGTATAATAACATATTTTTTGTTCTTTGCCCTATTTAATAGAATTTATTTCTAAATTCGCAACAATTTTATATACTAAATCGCATTAACCTATTCTATTTATTTGAATATTCCAAATAAATATATATGATATAACCTAGCATGTTTGAATGACGCATGTTTTTGCATTAACACACCGACAAATCAATTTTTATTTAAATTGGTCACATAACGAATACAAGGCTTGTAAATCACAAATGTGATTAAAATTTAGAACGTCACTGCTAAATTTCCGTGGGCTGTGTTTTACTACATGTTCATAAACATTTAAAATAACTGAATCCTATAAAGCAAATGTCGGGTGTTTTAAAAAATTACTCTGGGCAACAAAAAAAAACAACATATGATATTTTGAGGGTTTTTTATAGAATTTTCTTGTACGAACCCGGGTTTAGTTTTTTTTTCAATGCCTCCAATTTTTTTTAAACCGCGTCCAAAGTTCAGAAAAAAATTCAGAAATTTCTTTAACTATTAATTTTCCAAAAAATATATTGGCATTTATAAAACATATCTATAAAAGTTTATAGCTTATAATTATTACCAATTTACTTTCAAGTTATTTAGGATTAAAAAACGGATTTTATGACGAAGACCAATAATTTTATAAAAATAAAAAATAAAAAAAAAATTAAATATTATAGCAAAAACTAAACGCCTTACGTTTTTAATGAATGTTTCCGTAATCTAAATATTTTTAAACTTTTGTTACTACACATAAGTTTTATGATATAGAAACCCATACCCCAAAAATGAAAAAATCTCAACTTTGACACCGAATAACTAAAAATCTAAGGCATTGGTTAAAATTCTGACTTCATATTCGTAATTAGCCCCAAATACTTGACCAAAAACGATAGTTGCCATAATTGATGCCTAAGGTCGTCCAAATTTTGTTTCCAGTGTTATTGTTTTGTCAATATGAGGTTATGAGCTAACATTTTAGATACTTAACACGAAACATTGTTTTTAATAGTTTCTGACTGGAATATAATTAATATAGTATATAAAGATTAAAAAGTTTAAATATATGATAATATTTAGTATTTTTAGGGTTGTTTAAGTTAAATTCACTATTAATTGATTAAATATTTTAACCTTCAATTATATAACATTTGTAAACAGTATATTTTACAAAGTAGATAAAACTACATTTTATAATATTTATTCTAAATTCAAGGTGGTATGTATAGTAAACATAATATATATTAGAATTAGAAAAGTTTACAAAATAGATTTTTAAATGACATTGAGGATGCTTTTCTTGGTAATTTGTTTTTTCTTGGTATAAAAATTTGGTATTTGTATGTTACATTCGTATTCAGCGAAGTAATATAGTATGTAAATCATCAACTACCAAGGTCAAGTTACATCTGTTTATCAATCGATGAAAGTTCAAGTTTATGGTAAACTATTGAAGGTCTCTGCAAGTTGATTATGATATATTAATATGCTAGATAAACATAATCTTAACAGTTTTAATTCATCATACTTAAAGTTCCACCCCAAAAATTCAACAAATTTTCGTGTTTTATATAAAAAGCATGTTCCCCATGATCTATAAAAATGCAAAAACATTAATTTTGCCACAAACAGGACAAAATTAATAGTGATTTTGGCTTGCATCCCAAAGTTTTGTTTTTCATTTATCAAAAAATTATGTTATTAAATATGTGAAGTCAATTTTTCAGGCGATATTAATATAAGGCCCGAGATATAACATATTTTAATTTTTATCAAACAACAAATTTTAGAGCAGACAGGTCATAGAAAATTTCTTTTGCAATTATATGACTTGAGTAATATATTCTAAACAAAAATCACTTAACTTAAAAAAATAAAATTTTATAATAATCTGAATCCATTCGTTATTAATGGATGTCTATTAAATACAAAAATGTTTATAGCTTTGTTTTAACTCCTAAATTTCAAATTATTTTATAAGGCCCCAAAATTATTCCCAAATAATCTTATTTGGGACGTCAAATTCTAATAATCTGTGGCATTTAGTTATAATAATTCGTAGAGCAAAAAAACAATACCAACGAGCCTTAAACGCTCTGAAATTTATTTTTAAGGTTAAATGCCTTTGAACAGGTATTTAAAAAACGAGGTAATTATATAACCCGCGTTTGCAATGGCGGCACTTTTAATGCATTCGCATGTATCTATGTTTTTCTGTATATAACACCAATGCGTGAATTTAGAATTATAAATATATTTCAAATCATAAGCCCCCTAAAAAATCCTGTTACGGCCCTGAATAAATTCGTCTCTCTCCCTTTTTTATCATTGCACTATATGTCATAAAATAAAAGTTACGGGCATTTGAAAGATTATTTGAAAAGAGTAAGCTCCTTCACACTTCGTGGCATTTGCTAAATGACTAAATGACAGGCATTTTATTCAATCAAAATTTAAAAAAGATATTTTTTTTTGAATACTGAGTGGGTGTAGCAAAGAGGATTGGCTCAATCACTTTTTATAATTGTAAAGTGGTAAAGGTGAGCTCATTGCTTTGAGCTTAATAATTTATATTATAAGCTTGACCATTTTAATAATAATTGAATTAGCTTTTTCTTGGTTAAGGGCACGTGCAAAGTGAGTTTTTATTTTCGTAAAATTTTGAAAATTCTGAAAATTTTAAAAATTTATTTTTTTTCAAAATTTTTTTAAAAATTTTTTATTTCAGAAAAAGCATTTTATGTGCATATATTAAATTTGGCAACTTTTAAAAAATTTGCGTTTTTTTACAAAAATTTTTTTTTTCAAAATTTTGAAAATTTTACGAAAATAGCTCTTTTTGCACGTGCCCCTTAACCAAATTTTTTTGTCGAGCATATAGTAATTAAAAAGAGTAATGTAAGAAGCTATATTTAACAATTTATTTTTAAAATGTTGTTATGCTTTACAGTGGCGACTCGTCATTAGGTGCAAGGTGTTCACTGAACACCCTGGCAAAAATTTATATAGAAATGTTTTTAAAACTATTTAAAATTAGTTTTGGATGGTCTAGCGGGACGGCAGTGATTTGTAAACAAAATAAAAAATTGAAAGTCCCATCGTACCATTTTCTATTTACAAAATTGAATCATACATAAGCTGTTTTATGTTTAAATTAAGAGGATCAACAGCTAGATTCAAAAAACTAACATCGAGTGTCTATCAGAAAATGTGCAATTCAAATATTGAACCGTGCTTAGTCAAATGCAATTTAAAAGCTTAATATTATTAAGCTATTAAGTCTATTTACGAGGTCAACAACTTAAATTTCAGGTAACATAGATTATTTTGTCGTAAGATGTTCAGCGTAAAAATTGAACACGTAATATTAATCTTCGAGCGTGTTCAATTCTAAAATTGATCATATATCGACTATATTTAAAAAAATAAACAAACCGGACAAGAAAGCTAATAATTTTTTATATTGCATTGCACGATGTTCAATCCAAGAACTGAACACGTAATGGTTCACTCCATCCAGCACAGGAGCGTGTTCAATCCACAATTTGAACACTATGTGTGAGTTATAGTTTAGCCTCTTAACATTGAGGATTGAGCCTATAATAACACGCAAATTACAATATACAATATTAAAAAGATGGTGTTCAATTATTAAATTGAACACCAATTACATATTTAATAACACGAAGACATATAACAGCTAAAAGATGGTGTTCAATTCTAAACACATACATATTGTGTTCAATGCCTAGCATTGAACACTTTATTAACACGAAAAATACAATAGTAAAAAGATTGTGTTCAAATAAAATTAAGCGTCAATGTGTTCAATTTTAGCATTGAACACTTAATAACATAGAAGGGTAAAAAGTTTAACTTAGCATTAAGTCTCATATTTATAAAAGATTGGGTATATTCGAATGATATATGAGAGAAAGGCCAAATGTCTAAAATACTATATTTTATTGTAGTTTAATTAATTGACCAAATACTTTGCCCGTCATAAATAGTTATTTTGCAATATTACTACTATAGTTTTATATATAATTCATATGCTTTTATAAATAAATAATGAACAATAAAATTTTGATTTTTGATTGAACACCCTGGCTAAAAATCCACGAGTCGCCACTGATGCTTTAAGCTTTGATCAACTTCAACCATACCTTTAAATTGGCATACACCATTCCTAATTGTTAATATATTTTGTGACAAATTTGATGCTCAAACACCATTTTTTTAGTCAAAAAAGGTAGATTAATAGCACTTGACCCCTAAACATATTTAAATATGCAATAGTTATAAATATTAAATGAAACAACTTAGTAATTTTTTCTAGAGTCGATCCCTGATAATTTTAATATATACAATCAAGAATAACTATAGCATGTGCTTGCAAATGTTTTCAACTCATAAAGTAATATTTAGATTAATCCTTATCCTACATATTCCATTCATTTTTCCGCTTTTTAATTAGATAGTTTCTCTAATCATCATAATATATAATAGTAAAAAATTGTTAAAATATATTCTGGACGTCGATACTTAACTAGATGTCTAAACCTATATAATTTTTTAATGAAAAGGTAATTTTTTCTGGCGAGCTCGAGACTACTTCAAATATATCAAAAATAAATTTTTATTGACAAGTCAATTACAGATATAACCTTCTATAAACGACATAATTATATCCTATATTTATTTGCATAATTTGAAAAGCAATGTTTTTGAATACAAACCAAAATAGGCTAGAAAGATTGTATCAACTTGTTTATCTTCATATTATTGTGCAAATTACTTTTTTTGTTATTATTTTGTAATTGTTCTTAGCTCGTTTAGAAAAATTGCATGTAAATTTTATTTTAATTAAAGTAATTTTTTTTATTATCAAGCTCTAAATACAGGCCTGATTCTAGCTTATCCACTTTAGGGGGGCAAAAATAACTCGTGTGGGGGGGGGGAGGCAGAATTTTTTTTTTTATATACATGTACACTAATTGAATCCATTGTTTAAACTTTTTATTAAAATTGGCAACTTGACGTTGAAGAGCCAAATAACAAACTTATAGAAAAAATGTTAATTAAATTAGGAAACGCATCTTTGTAATCATATAAAAATTTAACAAAATCATAAGTAATACATTCTTTGTAATTATTAAGTTTTTTTATTAAAATTTTTTTTGCTACGTCAATATCTTTAGATAATAAATTTTCATTAATATTACTTATTTTTATAAGAGGCTCTAATTTATTTATATCTAACAAAAAAGATAATCAAATTCATAAAGGGAGTCTAAAAATCCTAAATAAATATTATCGATAAAAAATTTATTATTAAAAGAATCAATAAATAAATCAATAATTATAAAATAAATACTTATTAATTTATCATTAATATTTAAATTATTCTTAAACTTATGACTAGAAAATAAATAAAAATCAGAAAAGTGTTTAGGTTTAGTTATTTACATTAGTCCCGTGGTAATGTAATTTATCTCAGGCACTTAACATTAAAATATAAAAAATGCCAAAAGTGACATTTCTTGCGACCTAAAGACTCGGAAACTGAAAAATACAAAAATTGTGTTTTTTTAATAAATAAGTTATTTTTTGTCTAACTTGATTAGATTTTAAAATGTTTGTAATAAAAATTATTCTATTGCAAAAGTCACCGAATTTAAGCTGATTTTATATATTTAATTTTTTACTAACATGATTAAACTAGACTAAAAACAATAATTATTTAAAAGTATAATTTTTAAATAGTTAACCCTTATTTTTTTTTAATGTTATTTACTCTTTGTGGCTCAATATCGAAAAAATGTTCTTTTTGGCATTTTTTTAATATAGGCTCCGTGCAAAGTGAGTTTTCATTTTCGTAATATTTTAAAAATTCTAAAAATTTTAAATTTATTTTTTTAAAAAATTTTTTTAAAAATTTTTTTATTTCAAAAGCATTTTAGGTACATATACTAAATTTGGCAACTTTATAAGAATTTGCGTTTTTTTACAAAATAAATTTTCACAATTTTTATAATTTTAGAAAAATAAAAACTCACTTTGCAAGTGCCCAAAGCCCGGATATTTGAGGAAAAGAAATTTGTCTGGTATAACAGAAAAACATAAATAGGCCTGATAATAGTATAAATCCGGTTTGTTTAAACCCTATCTGAGGACTTGAGAATAATTTTGTTGATTTGTGATATATATCGTAAATACGATTCCTAGTGAATTCAAGAATTTTTAAAAATTTACATTTTAGGCAAATGAATTTGAAAAACACAAAGGAATATAAATTTGATTGTTAATTTAGTCACAAAGTCATATAAAAATAGGTAGAAATAATTATTTATAACAACAATCGGCTGAGGTCATCACTTTTAACGTTAATTGCAACATATTACACGTAACACGTAACCTAAAAATAAATATTAAAAGCAAATAAACATTATATACAGGTCCTAAACACAAATAATTGTTCCTCAATAAAGGGTAGCTCAAACAAAGCTCCACAACGGGACTAGGAGCGCAATGTTTCAACATTGGACATGTTTGTAAAATAATTTCAACCATATATGATTGAGCAATAATTAGGCCCCAAAAGGATTTTTATATACATGACTCAGCAAAATATACTTTATTTAAGTCAACTCACATATCGGCACCCCTTGAGGCAACTCTGGCCAGGCGACTATGTCAAATTTCCAGTATTTTAGTTTCCCCGTTCCTTAAACTTTATAACATACTCCTATTAACGGCTTGATTTGATATTTTTGAAATGTTTGTTGCTCAATCGGAAAATCTCAGATATTTTAAATAGAGTTTTTTACTAAAAGGCCAGGTGTCGAAGCACCTAACTTTGCTTTGCTATCTCATAATCATTGACTGAGCAATTAACTATTAAATAACTGACGTTCTCTTAAAAAATATATAAACATTTTAACATAATTCAAGGATCTTTATACACGATCTATACTAAAAAGATTTTCGATTTTGAGAAGACAAGAAAGAAACAATAAAAATACATCCGGGCCGATTTTATATTTATAACACAGGTCAACTATTTTTTGAGAGTTATGAGTTAACTACAGAGATCAAACTTGCCATCTTAAGGAATATCAAATCCTTTTACCGTTTTTCCTAATCAAACTTAGTTAGTATAAACATTGAAAATTTTAGTAAAAAAGGTCAGAAAACCAAATAAGATTCAAATTCACAATAGTTAAACTGTTTAATTCAAACCTCAAATAATATTTTCTTTAAAAACCTATAATATATTGTGTCGTATTTAAGTTTGGACGCGAAAAATTTTGTATTATCTAAATGCCGATGTAAGAGCTTGGTATATTAATAAAATTTATTTTTCATTATTTGTGATTAAAAATATAAGTTACAAGGGATTTTATATGCAAAAAAGATTTTTGAATTTATTTTTCAGGGTATATTAATCTGTCAATTTGGTCTTAAAAGTCCATTTTTCATTATAGACGGATCTAAGGAGCCAAAGACGAAAGAAACAAAGAAAAAATAAAAATATATATGAGAATAGGCCATCATGGGGATGCATTCTTTTATGTTTTCATAAAATTCACGTTTCTGACATTGATATTTGTTGACCTGTGTAATTTAAGCCGGCCCTCGATCCCGTCCTTTATAAATATTAAAACTCTTTATAACAGTATAGTTTAAATAACGAATAATACCACAATATTTCTACATAATATTCATGCAATTTGGAAATAAATATTATGCACTATTTTGAAAAACATTTTTTGCAAATTAATCAAAATGAAAGGGGGGGGGGGGGGGGGGCTTATTTTAATTTGTGTTTTTAAAGTTTTTGTTTAATGTAAAAAATTTGCCACATTAAACATAAAGGGCGGGGCGGTAAATTAAAGATGCCTTTTTAATGAAAAACATTACTGGAAATAGGAGTTTAATTAGAGAGAGGGCGCGCTAGGTTGGCCTCTCCTTCCTTCGTGTGCGGCATCAACCGCCTGTTTGACATATATAAAAACATATTGCACGCATTGCTACAACCTAAAAATTCATTGTCAAAAATAAGAAAATCCCACTTTCGCTAATTCTTTTTTTTATTTTTTATTTTTTTTATTGAGCTTCTGAGAAGTTTGATTTAATACCAAAAATAAAATAGAAAATAATTTTAATCTTTAACTTTATCCCATCATTTTCCAGGTGTTTTCCGGCGTGAAATTCAGCAAGTTCCTCAAATTGTTACGCCCTTGGTACCGCTACGGGTAGAGGAAGGCCATTCAGCAACCTTGCAGTGCCAATTTACACCTTACGAGTACCGGAACATTATATGGGCCAAGGACGACATCTTGCTCGTTCCATCTCAAAAACATGGCATCTTTTACGACCAAGGTGTTTGCGTGCTCAAGGTACACGACGTTAACGTAACCGACGAAGGAATATACACTTGCAAGGCCGTCAGTGAAGAATTTGACCTGATAACAGCTGCGAGCTTGCAAATTTTTCAAGGTTTTTATTTTCAGAATTATTACCTATTGCCGTAATGGTTGTGTTATATATTGTCTGTGAACGTCATTGCTTTTACATATAGAAAACAAGAAAGACATTAGCATAGATTTGAATATATGAGGAAAACAAAATAAAATAAAAATTGGCTAGTCTCAAATATATAACTCAATAGTTATATGTGTGCGGTGGTCTTCTAATAAAACTTATATACAAAAAAGCCTGTATAGAAATAATTACATTTAGTTTTACTCTGCTATTTCAATAATTTAGTGATTTTGTTAGTTTGTATTAAGGTAACTTTGATTTAGGCTGAAGATAACGACTTTAAAAAACCTATCATAGGAGTTTTCTCCTCCAGACTTTATTTCCTGCTTTCCCGTTAGAACTTTGCGTCTTTTTAATTCTACAGGGCCCGCGGAGTTAAATGAGATTTAACACGCGCCGGTGACCTAGGTTTTTAAGGCTCTCAGAAAAATAGAGAGATTTTGGATTTGTTGGCAGCCACCCATTTAACTAATAGGCTCGACGCTGCTTTTAAATGTAAAGCACAACAAAGTTTATATGCGCTTGAGGTCAAACAGTATCAATTGCAATAAACTGGACATGTAATAAAAAAATTTAAAACTAAAGTTTTTTCCCAATTTAATGGGTATATAAGGCAATGAATATTTTGCCCAATCTTAATTTTTTTTATATATATTTTAAAACTAATATTCAATATACAAATTTAGTTCATTACCCCCAGAGTGAAATGGTACAAGTACCGATGTCAGTACCAGCGACTCAATACACCGCACCCCAATTAATTCAACCGATGCGGCCTTTTATCGTAAAAATTTAATTTTTTACATTTAAATCATCAAAATTTCATGAAAAACATATACTTCCATGCGTGTTTTTTGAAATCTAGTATCGGCTCAGATGGCTCAGTGGCAAACCTTCCTGTCTTATACGCAGGTGGTTGCGAGCTTGAATCCGTGCACAAGAAGGTTTTTTTCTTCGGAAAAATAGTATATGTGCAACCACTTTGAAGCTGCTGAGTGGCCTGCTTAGGCAGTAGGCCCTAAACAATATGCCTAAAGCGAGAGCCTAGGCTAAAAACTAAGGTTATTAATTGATTGGCTCGGGTTAAAAGAGTCAAAGCCCTAACGGGTATGCCACCCCTTAAGAAAGGTATTGGGGAAACCTTAAACCCATTGTTTTTTTTAATTCTAGCTTTAAACACGTTTGAAGTTGAGCTATTTATTCAAAAAATTTTCAAAAGTTTTACAATTTTTGATTTTTTTTTTGGTTGTAATAAAACACGTATTTACAAAAATTTGCCAATCTTGGTTACACTTAAAATACTTTTTGTTTAGAGTTCATTTACTTTTTGAAAATTTATTATAAATGCTTTAGAACTTTCTAATAAATTATTAGTTCAATGTTGAAATTTTTTAAGCTCTAGAATTTTTAAGAAGTGATTTTGAAATGATTGTGAGCTATATTTATATAAATTAACCTAGTTTATTAAAGTTATGTAAAAAATTAGAGCGATTGCTCAGAATATAAGAGAATATAAAAATACAATGGTTGCCAATTTTCGATCCCAATATCTAAAAATTTAAATTTTTAGAATATATAAAATTTTAAAATGAATGAGCTCTTAACACGCCGCGCCGCCTTTACAAAACTTTTTGCAAAATTTTGAAATAAAAAAATATAAAAATTTAATTTAACTTTTAATGCGCCCTTTCTCTTAAAAATATTATTTATATTTACTTTTAAGGTTAACGAGGGAGAAACTGGAATGCTCGAATGCGTTGTGACTGGTCATCCGCGGCCCGAAATTCTTTGGTATCATGGAACAACACCTGTTAGCCAACTTCCTGGAAGCTATGAGATGACTTATCACAATGACCGGGCTCAGCTGGTAATTCGTGAAACTAGATCCACCGATCAGGGTGTTTATACCTGTACAGCATGGAACCCAAGCGGGGAAGTTACGACGACTTCATATCTAAGAGTTAAAGGTATATATCTGTGTAGTTTGAAGTTAGCATCTTCATAGTGAGACTATTGAATAGGAGCTTTGATGAAATGATTAACTTGATTACTACAGAGCTTAAAAATTCTAAAAAGGTCTATAATTTTTGAATGTTCTTAAATTAAAACTTTGTTTTTTTAATGGTTTGCCCATTATATAGACAAATAATGCATTTATCAATTATAGAAGCACAGCCAGAAGAACGTACGAGTGTCATCTCCGAAACTCGCACGCAATATAAAGTAATAATTGTTATAAACTTTGTTATGACAGTGCAGAGTAATAAAATTTTGAAAATTCTAAAATATTCATTTTTTTTAAATTTGAAAAAAAAATTTATTCAGAAAAAGCATTCTAGGTGCGGTGCATAAACTAAATTTGGCAACTTTTTAAAAATTTGCGTTTTTTTTTTAAATAAAATTTTTTAAAATTTTAAAAATTTAACGAAAATAAAAACTCACTTTGTACGTGCCCTATACTATTTTTAAATGAACCCAATCGTAATATCCCTGACGATCTACAAATGAGTTAAATTGAAATTGGTAATTTTTGTCAATATTATAGTTTTTTATACACATCAAAAATATACCGTCTTACATCCTAAATTATTATGAATTTTATGCTGTAGGTTGAATCATACGTGAGGGAGGAAAAAAGTTCGCCCGAGATGCCTCGAAAAAAGTTTAGACCACAGGTGCCACAAGTTGGAGGTGAATTCGAAGTTACGGTTTCGTTTGAGCGTCAACCACCGGTTCAGAGCAAAGCGTCTCCCCCGTCCTCAGAGGACAGAGCTACCACCATGACAACTAGCGGAGAAATTGTAGAGGAAAAGGAGGAATGGAAGCGACACGTGATGGAGGAATCCTTCCGATCTTCCTCCTCAACTACTCAGAAAACGGCTACGACCGAAATTCAACTGAGGAAGACACCCCCACCTCACAGACAACCAGTGATTCTTCAGCGAGAAGCACCCAAACAAATCTATTCCCCTCCGAGTCAACCCGATATTATATACGTTGGGCCAATCCATCCCCATGAACAGCCGGCTATTGTTGAGGAATATGTTAGGGAATCTTTCGTAACGACCAAGAAAGTGGTCAGCGAACGATCCGTGCCCATTGTAAAAAAAATAGTTATAATAAATTTTGGGCTGCTTTCCCATGGCACTGTTTTAGTGTTATTAACAAAAAGGCAAATATTACATTTTGAGGGCCACGGCTAATTCTTGGATTTATGAGGATCAAGCACACGCGAGCAGTGCTGAAAAACCTGTGGGCTAAATGGGATAATAAGCTTTTTTCTCGGGCTAAAATAAGGGGAAAAAAGCTCATTTTAATTTTTAATTATAACAAAAAACCCCGAAAAAAATGAGGAAAAAGAGGGTTAAAAAAGCCTTATTTTTTGACTAAACTGATATTAATTTGCAGTGATTTTATAAAAGATAGAAAAATTAACATAAAAATATAAATCTTAAACAGAATATCTTACATATAATAAATTTTCTCTTAATTAAAGCTAAAATGTGAGTTTGGTCTATTACACAGGTCAATAATTTTTTGAGAGTTATGATTTAACTACAGAGATCAAACCTGCCATCTTAGGGAATATCAAATCCGTATAACGTTATCAAACAATTAGTCAGGTATAAACGTTAAAAATTTTAGAAAAAAAGGTCAAAAAAATAAAAAAAAATTAAAATTTTATTTTTTTCATATTTCCAATATTAAAACTGTTAAATTCACACTTCAAATAATATTTTCATTAAAAACCGATAATACATCGTGTCGTATTTAAGTTTGGATGCGAACGTATTTAAGTTTGGACGCGAAAAAATTTGTTTTATCTATGCCGATGTAAGAGCTTTATATTAATAAAATCTATTTTTCAGTATTTGTAATTATAAATATAAGTTACAAAGGATTTTTATATGCAAAAAAAGATTTTTAGATTTTTTTTAAGGGTATATTTAGATCTGTCAATTTGGTCAAAAAAGGCCATTTTTTGTTATGGATCTAAGGAGCCATAGACGGAAGAAACTAAGATAAACGAAAAATATATATGAGATAAGGTCATCATAGGAATGCCTTCTTTTATGTTTTCATACAATTCAAGTTTCTGACATTGATATTTGTTAACCTGTGTTATGTTTGTGCCGGCCCCGCCAATTTCATAAGTTAGACGGATAGCTGATTTAACATATTGGAATTTATTTTTAATTTGAGTTGCTAATGGATACAATCCAAGCATAATTGAGATTATTACTATCCTCTTTCTCTGTTTTTTTTACCTTAAGAGAATCTATTCGTTTGGCGCTAAAAATCAGAATAATATACGTTTTATATGATCTCTAAACTCGGAAAAAATGCATGATAAATTTTTAAAAAAATTGATATTAATTTTTATCTTTTCAACAAAAGTATTTTAACAATTTAATTACTTCTCGACAAGCAATTTTATTATTTCAGGGCTTGCACACAATTTTTTTAATGACTAAGCCTGTTGAAAACCTTGAAGAATATAAATAACATTTTGATAAACTTTACAAAACTTCACCGCTTGTTTATAAAAACAAAATCAATTAAGATATTAGAGCTTGATTAATTATAAATTATAATAAAACTTTGATTATAATATATTATTCAAAAAATATTTAGACAATTGCCAATTAACAATTAAAATTGTAATGCAAGGGAGGAAACAAGTGACGATTTCTCTAACGTGCCTTCGTTTTTACTGAAAATTTTTAATTTTTTATAAATTTTACTTAAGGGCACGTGCAAAGTGGGTTTTTATTTTCGTGAAATTTTGAAAATTCTGAAAATTTTGAAAATTTTATTTTTTTCAAAAAATTTTTAAAAAAATTTTATTTCAGAAAAAGCATTTTATGCGCATATACTAAATTTGGCAACTTTTTAAAAATTTGCGTTTTATTTCAAAATTTTTTTTTACAAAATTTTGAAAATTTCACGAAAATAAACACTTTGCACGTGCCCTAATCTAGGAATGTTATTATAATACAATGTTTATTAAAATTTTAAAAGTTTAAATTAATATGCACTAAATCATTTTCCTTTGGTTTTGAGTCTAAAGCCGTTAAAAGCGTCACACTAAATTTGTGTGCATTTAAACGTTTACAGAAGGCCAAAAAAATTTCGCAAAAAAACCAAAAAAAAAGGATTGGGAAAAATTATAGATAAATGTATGAATGATTATCATAAAAAATTTCTAGTCATGTCTTAATTAAAAATATTATTTTTAATGACAGAAACGGGAAATACCTATAATGACAGCACCACAAGTGGCTCAACCCTTGCAGGATACGAGACAAATTGATGGGCACTCTATAATTCTGGAATGTAGAATCGTGAGTGAACCGCCCCCCGAAATCACCTGGCATCGTAATGAAACTATCATTGAAGAATCGAAAGTAAAACACAAATGATATATCAATGGCTAATTTTGTAAACTTTTAATTTTGTGTCGCAAAATGTATGTTAGGCCGTGTCTTGTAAATGGTTTATTTATTTGTAAAATTCAAAACAATGGGATTTCATATTTTTCAAAACGCGCTTTTAAGGCTTTCCTCGGGAACTTCAAGATAATAGTGCAAAGATGCCTTTATATAACCATGTCTCATGTGTTTTTGTGCTCAATTTTTGGAAAAAATGAATAAAAATGGACATGACCTTAGTTGTGTGTTAATATGTTTGTAACAAAAAATATAAAATAAGCTTGAATACCACAATGCTTTATTAATAATAATAAAATTATATAATTTTGCAGGATTTCAGATTTATGCGGAGATCAGACGGCACCAACATATTGCACATAGCTGAGGTTTACCCAGAGGATCAGGGACGTTACACGTGCTACGCTACCAATCCTATGGGATCGGCAACAACCTCATGTATTCTCACGATCGAAGGTATTATAATAAATTTTATCTGTAATTAATTTTTTTAGGAAAATTTTATTTATTTTTACCTGTTATCATTTTTCATAAAATGCAAAATAGTTGAAGGAAGTTGAGATTGAATAAAATATTAATTGCAATAAATTCTGTTTTTATTTGAAGATGACAATACACAACTCAGGCTGGCTATATGGAAAAAAATTATTAAGGCCACAATATTGCAAAAAATCAAAAATTTAATAATAAAATTATTATTTTTTTTACATTTTTTTTATGTCTAAGAAAAACCAAACTAGGCATTTGTAGCATTAGGCGTTTCCTTATGATTCACATTTGCGTATATCCCTTCTATATATGTATCATCTACGATTTCGGGATTACTTTTAATAACCTATAAAGGATAAAAACATCAATAAAATTAATACCATAATTTAAAGGGGTTTGAGGTACACAAAAACTACACATTGTCAATTTAATTTATCCTAAAACTTTAGTTTAAAGCATCAAATTTGCAAAGATGTTGTTTAATAACATTTTTGCTGTATACAATTGATATATAATTCTGTTTTAGGCTAATATGTAAATTAAAGTTACTGGGCGAATAGTAACATGTTTTTTTGAATATTAAAAAATTGAAGTTATAGATACATTTGAATACCATAAAATATGATTTTAGTTCCCGCACCACCTCCGCCAATAATTCGAGAAGTTACACCTCCGATCCAGGTTGAACCACTTAAACGCTCACGCGATTGGTCATCGGAAGAAATTGAGATTATTCATACCACCAAAAGGATTGAGCATCACGCTACTACGATTGAAAGCGCCCAGGAACAGGAAGATACGTATGAACAAGTCTCGGAAGGTGAAGCGTATAGGATCTCTCCACAGGAGCTCTTGGTGCCAGAAATTCCACAGTAATGGTTTTTTAAGTGTCGATAGAGTCAGGGTATTACAATTCTTAATTATATATGGCAAACATCACACACGCAGGAGATTTGGTTTGATTGCGTGCATGCCGTTTTTTTCCTCGGAAAATAGGACACATGTGCAACCACTTGGAAGCTGCTGCGTGGCCTGCTTAGGCAAAAGGCCCACAATATGCCCAAATTGAAAGCCTAGGCTATAATAAACCCAAGGAACCGGCGTGCGAGCAACTATTGAACCCGTCAAATGCTTTGCTCGGGTTAAAAAAGTCTACTAAATGGGTACGGCGCCTCTCTATGGGAAAAGGTATGGAGCAAACCTCCCAATTGTTTGTAAGATTTGTTCAAAATGAAAAAAAAGGTCAAATTTCAACTTAAGTATAACTACCTACAATGAATAGTATCCTAACCTGTTAGAACATTAATTTAACTGTTTTAAAATAATTGCACAGGGACATCGAGATCAACATTCGAACCTCATCGCCTGTTATGCCAGCTGACAATGCCGAACATGACACATCGCAAATCACAAGTTTGACGACGATTGAAACACGTGAAGAAATTTACCACAAAGAAGAAATTTTCACGACTCATCTATCGCATCCTCCAATGAAATTTTCTGTGAAGTTTCCCCAGGAAGTCAAAGTGTCTCAGGGTGACACTCTAGTTTTAAGGGTAAAATCGCCCAAAGATGCACCTGTTGTTAACGTCACCTGGTACAAAAATGGAAAGTGAGTTTAATTTTCTAACGACTAGAATTATCTAAACCATCTTTTGGGAATTAAAAAATGTCATCTTTTTATTTTGCTCATTAAGCCGTTAGGTTTTAAATGTTGCTAATGACTCAGGTCGACAAATATTAATGCCAGAAATTTTTTGGATTGAAATAAAAGGATTGACAAATCCTTGAAAATGCCCTAAAGGGAAAAAATTCAGGAGTTTTTTTTTTCATATCAAAACCACTTGTAACATATATTTATTTATCTCAAATAAGAATAAAAATTTTAAGTACATCAACCTTATTCAACATTAAGATAATATTGGCATTCCAAACTATATACGACACGATAGCTTATCAGTTTTTAATATTATTTAAAGTTTGAATTTAACATTTTAGGTGTTTTGAATATACAAAAATAAATTATTAATAGCTTAATTTCATAAGTTTGATTAGATAAAACGGTAAACGGATTAGAAAATTTCGGGCAGGTCTATTCGGTGTAAAATGAACTCGTGTAAATATTCGGTGTAAAATTAACTCGTGTAAAATGATTTTACACGAGTTCATCTTACACCGAACAGACCTGCCGGAAAATGCAGATTTAATCTCTGTAGTTAGCTCATAAACAACGTATTTTTTTTTAACCTAATATAGATACATCCAGCCCGACAAGCATACTTTGCATTACAGCGTGAGCGGGACGTCTGATAGTGAAGCCTCGACCTCTCTAACGTCCCTCAAGGCTAACATCATACCCAAAGTTATAACGCGCGAAGTTACGCACGAAGAAGAAAGTGAAACATGGCACGAGTTGGTTGTGAATCGAATCGAAGCCCCTGATTCGGGTTCCTACGAGTGTAGGGCCATCAACGGTTACGGCGATAAGGACTCCACGGGAACTGTCTTGCGAATCATTATCAAAGGGTCCTCGCCCCACGATATAAGGTCGCACGACGTGTATGATGATACTACTGGCCCATCAACAGCCGAAAGAACGAGCAGTATGACCGAAGAGGTTATGACGGACCATATGCAATACTTCGTCCCCCAAGAAGGTCACGACACCGTGACAGGTACATCTAAAAACAATTTAGTTTTACGAGATCACGAAATAGTTGCCGCAAATGACTTACTCGTCGACAACGGTAAGGAAAATGTAATAGTTCCGGAATCGGCTCAATACTCCCAAACTACTGCCACCACCGGTATGGTATCGGGTAAAGTGGGTAACTTTAAGCATTTCACTTATGTCCTAGCTGCCATTATAAAATTTGCGCTATTAACGGCCTATTTATTGTTTTGCTTACGACTTTGGCTTAGGAGCTTACAAGTTATATGAAATAACATTTACTTGCCATCAATATTGAATTTGGAGTGTTAAAAATGATTCCTCTTTCACCTGGTAAATTTTTTTAAGTCAATTAATAAGTCCTTTTACCTATGAAACTAATATTTTAATGCTTTTAATGTAGCTTTCATATTATAAAGTGGATATAATATATTGCCTCTAGGTCAAGATTTAAGCTAGTGTTTATTTAGATGTGCTGACAAAAAATCAAAAAGGGTACATTTTGTAGGAATATAATAACTTAAAATTCCAGGGTGCGCAGGCTTTTTTTAAGTTGTTTTATGCTGTTTTTGCAAATTAATACGCTTTAAACTATGTGGCCTTTTCAAAATTATATTTTTCGAGCCATTCCAAATGTCAATTCTTTAATCACTTTTTATTAAACAAAAATTATATTATTATTGATGATCATGACTCGAATAAATTTACCTTTATTACGTCAATTTTCGCCATTTCATATATCTTTCTGAATCAGCATTAATCCATCTTGGATTAAATTAAAACCATAATTTATCGAGTAGTAGTTCGGAACAAATGTATGCCTAAGTAATTATGAGAAATCGTTCAACTTGACTATTTTACGTGTAAACCAATTATTTATGGAAACCAAAATATATTTTAGCAAAAAGGTAGCCATTTTTAATTAATAGGCGGGTTTTTATAATTTCAAACATGATAAATGTTAATGTAAAAGTTATGTCTATTAAAAAAATGTCTAAATAATTGAATATAGTTTTAATTGCTACATTATACCACCGCTTAAATTCTTTGCCAGCCCATTTTATTGACCAAAATACCTTTTTGAAAGTTTTTTCTGGTTCAATGTTAAATATGAAAATTAGTGCCACCGGCCTAGTTACACCCACCCCCTCAAACCGGGCTGTGTTAAATAGAATTTTTTTTCCTTATAATGTGTTTCTAAAACTTGGAATTTTCAACTTTTATGTTATTATACGTTTTATTTTTCTTAAAAATAGATTTAATTTCAATATTTTTTTTGCTGACAAGTTGTGGTAAAAATTTAAATCAGCTAACGGACCGCACCTTATTTCAATTTGAATCGGTAAAATTTAATTAGGCTTTAAAAAAATTTTGAGAGAATTTTGAGCTTAAAAAATAGCATGCCAACATTGCATGTTCACCTTATAAACAATGATGCATTTTAATATCATGAAAGGGTGCAGAATGTGTTTTTTAAGGTGCAAAAGCGTTAAAAGATATATTCATTAAAACAAGGTTATAAAGTGCAATCTAGGATTATTTCTTTTGCCGATCACCATTGTTTTAAAAATAGTCTACATTAAATGAAAACTCATTATGCTTAAGCTTCGTAACTTGGTATGATATTTGCAATCATTTGGTCAATATTAGGTATATCTTTTATGTTTAATTAATCCAAATATTTTTGGTAAAAAATTTTTTAAACTTTAATTAGTATGCAAACCGTTAGTAGAGTATTTTCGAAAATATTTTTTTTTCAAATATTGAAACCATGAGCAATACCAAATTTCACTTAATATAAAAAATTATTATCAAGAACTTTTGTTTCTTTGTAGCTTTGGTGATTTGCTATTTAGACTTTTTTTTCTTCAATTTTGAATAAAGCAAATAAAAAAATTTTTAAACAAACCTCTTCCAGTGAATTTATAAAAAAGATTTCAGTAATTGCGATGAAAGACAAGGCCACAAATACAACATAATTTAACATAGCTTAAAACACGTTCCAAATGAAGTTTTGTTTTCTCAAAAAAAATTATGCATGTTAGTTATGTTATATATGAGAGAGAAAAAAATACGTTAAAAGTCTTTTTATCTTTTCGACTAAACGCTTACTTTTACATCAAAATATAAACAAATTCTATATTTAAGTCTAAATAAGTAAAAATTAATTTTCATCTAACATAATCATTTTCATAGAATTTGACAATATAGAAAAATTGTATTGAATTTTGTTTTTTCGATATATGATTTTGAACGTCTATACTAAAAAGTTAACCAGTTATGTAGACCACACTCATTCCTTCTGGCCTCGCCTTCCGCATTTTTGATGTTCTTCTGGGCTAGATTACCTAGTTTCCAATATGCCCAAATATTGGATAGTATGTGTAAAAATTATCAAAAGTTAATTATATAAATTTTATTATCATGTAAAAAATTATTTAAAAAATTGCCCACTATTTAAACATTGTTTAAACAGCTCATGTTCAAAAATTAATTATACAAACTATGTAAGACAATTTTCTACTAATTAACATTAAAAAAAGTGCTCAATTAGAAATAATTATTTAAATTTCCCCACCAGCCAACTTGCCATTACATTCATTTCAAAAATAACAAAAAAAAATTTATTTTATAAATTTCATAAAAATTTATTTAGAATAATGTAATTTTGCCAAATAGAACTTTCAAACATTTAAATCACACAGGTCAACAAATATCAATCTCAGAAACGTGAATTTTATAAAAACATAAAAGAATGCATCCCCATGATGGCCTAATCTCCTATGTATTTTTCGTTTTTAATTTCTTCCGTCTGTGGCTCCTTAGATCCCTCTATAACAAAAAATGGCCTTTTTTGACCAAATTGACTGATCTAAATATACCTTAAAAAGAAAAAATTTTAAAATTTTTTTGCATACAAAAATTCCATGTAACTTAAATTTTTAATCTCAAATAATGAAAAATTAATTTTATCAATATATTAAGCCCTTACATCGGCATTTAGATATTACAAAATATTTCGCGTCAAACTTAAATACCACACATATATATTATGGGTTTTTAATGAAAATATTATTTGAAGTTTGAATTTAACAGTTTAAATAATATGAATATGCAAAAATAAAATTTCAATTTTTTTTCTTTTTGAATCTTGGTTTTTTGACCAATGTTCAATGTTTATAACTGACTAACTAGGTTTGATTAGGAAAAACGGTAAACGGATTTAAATTTCCTAAAATGGCAGGTTTGATCTCTGTAGCTAACTCATAACTCTCAAAAAATTGTTGACCTGTGTCATAAGGCTTACTTAATTAAATATCTGAAAATTAAGAGACTGTTTTTGGATCAATTGCATTTACTTTATAATGAGTATAGGGCGCAAGTAAAGGCCAAATTTCTTTACCTTTTTCAATAAAAGCTTTTAACTATGGCGAGGACCTATCGAAGGAGGGTCACTGGCCCCAAGAAACTGTTTAAATTGCCTTGGCCTGTTTTGTTTAAAGAAATAGAAAATAAATTAACGGCCCTTTTGAAAAAACAAAATATTAACATAGTTTGTCCGTTCACGCTAGGTACCAATTTTTTTTTAAAAAATATCTAATTATTATCAAAAAATTGTTTAAACAGGCATCCAACGTTGATTATCGTGTTTGAATTTTTTTGTATAAAAACGACCGCAGACAATGGTTTTTATACAAATATGGCATTTTTTTGATTTGCTCATCTCCGCCTAGCTTAATTTTAAATTGTTAAATTTTGAATGCCTAGCATTTTACAATAACCCTAAAAAATGTTTTATTAAATTTGCCCCCTACTCCCCCCCCCCTCCCAATTTTACACTTCATTCTTATGACTTGCGCTATGGCGGTCTGACCAATGATATGCCGATAATTTAAAGTTTAAAAATCACCTAGACCAGGGTGCGCTTATAGCCTAGTGATTTTTATTTTAGTTATAGATCTAGAATTTGTTAAGCATAAATCAAATGAACTACTTTTTAAATAACCTTCAAATTTAAAGAAATTTATATTTTTATTTTCAATGTGTGCGCATCAGATATTAAGATCAATCCAATAGAGCGACCCGTCTATGATGTAATTGCATAATTTAGATTATAACTTTTGATAATTTGATAAACCTATAACTTGTCATTTTTTTTACAAACTAGACAAACATTTTCAAGGGTTAAATTTATTTTAAAATATCACTTCGACAAAGACTATAATACGTATGTTATTACCCAACCGAACTACTCTTTTGGGATATGGTACAAAAATTTTATCAATATTTGCGATTATGATCAAACATGTTTAATGTGCTCTAGATGGTATCACTCAAATAGAAGAGGGTTCGCGGCTCGAAATCAAAATTACCCTTCCAACTGCTGAACATGACACCTTACCGGTCGTTTGGCGTAAAGATGGACAAATACTGAGCAGGAGTGACACAATCATTGAGGAGACCACTTATGTCAGCCATTATTTGTTTGAAGGTTTGCTCTACTTGTAACGTTTTCATTTTACAAAAATAAATGATTAGACAGATCTCATGAATCATGGTTGTCTAAAGTCTATATAGCTATTACAATGATTTGTTTTTAAGCCCATTGTTTTTATTTAAAAAATAAACTCAAGCCCTATATACATTATTGCAAGTCTTAAGATCTAATGTCAAGCTTAAATATATTTTATTATTAAGTGCCTATTATTTTCATCACCCTATAAAAAATTATAAACATTGAAACTACTAGGAACCACTGGTGATGGTACATTAGAACGAAAACTAATCGTTTCACGTGTGAAGCCTTCGGATTCGGGCACCTATTCATGCACTATAGGAGATCACGAAGTCACCACGTCTATACAAATCAAACGTAAATCATTTTTATCAGCTTTCAGTGCCTTTTTTTGTGTATGATGGGGAAGAGGTTTGCGGGAAAATTTTAAACCCCGATTCTTAGTTTTGTTGCACTCTTATAAAATTATTTTGTACCTTTTGTAGGGAACTGTTTATAGTTTCTTAAATAATCTAGATTATAAAGCAGGTGTGTGAATAAAAAATTTAATTAAAACAGCGCCAAACTTACCTGACATTATTTAATATCCTTTAATTCGTGCCATACTAGGTCACGAACAACCTTTGGTGCACATTAACGACGTGCAACTTGGTAACGCACTTGATATAGTT
Organism: Acutogordius australiensis; assembly: GCA_030555515.1. Taxonomy (NCBI): domain Eukaryota; kingdom Metazoa; phylum Nematomorpha; class Gordioida; order Gordea; family Gordiidae; genus Acutogordius; species Acutogordius australiensis. The sequence goes on along the minus strand of CM060242.1, from coordinate 13,428,161 downwards.
GTTACACCGACGGAGCCCATCACTTTCGATTCGGTGATAACGCTGATCAAATTGAGGGACGACAATGTAACTGAAACGCTACTCGTAGATGACCGTGATTCACGGCACATCGAAGTGACGACCGAACGAGAAGGGACTGTGCTACGTTTGCATTTTGATTCCCTAATTCCTAGCGACAAAGGACTCTACACATTCACCTGGGGCCCGCGGGCCGATCAACAAACCAAGTTTGAGCTCATCCCCAAACGAGGTATGGCGTTTTTACCTAATATCTTGGATGATCAATTACAATTGAATTCAAAAGTTTCATAAATTTGTGGAAGTTTTTTTATACTAAACTTCGCTAGTTTTGCAAATTTCAAGTGAATTCATTTAACTATTATTGACCACCAAACTTAAAATTATATTTTACTTATTTAAAGTTATTTACAAATTGTTTGGTTTATTCAAAATTTAGCCGAACCTGTTACTATGATTGATCAAGAATTTGCTTTATCGGGAGAACCAGCGGGACCTCCTGTATTGGTTCCCGACCAGGATAAGATAATGGAGGAGGGCCAGCATTTTGAAATTGCAGTTCACGTGAGTGGACTGTCAAAGGATTTGCGAGAAAAAGGATTAATTTGGAAACTTAACGGCGTTCCTGTACGCCACTTACCAGGTTCGGGCAACTTTTTAAAATTGCATTTGTTTTCAAAAATTTAATTAAAGGGAAGTTTCACTCTTTTTCAGGAGAAAAAAAGTGGTTTTTTCAATATAAAAATAAAACCTATAGTAATTGTAACGTCGCGCAAAAATTATATATATTTGTTAATAAGAATGACATATGATGGCGCAGGAGAAATCTTAGTAAGATTTAACAAATTATTAATATGAAATTTTACCACAGCCATGAGTAAAAAATTTTAATTACTGATATATTAAGATTTAAAAAAAATAAAAGGCCCAACTATTTTTTTATTTAATAAATCTCTACTACGCACTATCGGAACTGTCTTCACTCCGATATCGCCTTTGGATATATTATTTGGTGGAATTTAGTTCCTTGTTTAATTGAAACACAACTTCGTGACGCTTATTTAAAAGCAATACGCTTACCACAACGCCGTAATCAGGGGCCAGAATTGTTTTTAATATAAAAAGGGCGTGGTGAATTTGCCCCTCCCCCCTCCCCACCTCAATTGAACTCTTTTTATATATGCGTGACAAATTACTACAAATAAAACTTCGTTAAAAGCAGCAAAATTAATTTTGTTTGCCCCCCCCCCTTCCAGAAACCTGGTTACATTGCTAGCCTAACTTGCGTTACATAGGTAATTGTTTGATGTTCCTGGGTATATTTTGTTGAGCCTAGTTAATATAAGAATAATTAAGGTCCGTTTGGTAATTTTCAATAGACAAGAACCTCACACCGCCAACATGTTGCCTTTTAAACCAATTACCCCTTTTCATACGAACTCCTGTTCTTGCGTTAAAAATATATATGAATTTGTTAGGATTTGGTCGTAGGGTAACTTTGATGACAGAGACCGAGTGTGAGACGTTGATGATTACATCGGCTCAGCTTTCAGATACCGGCATTTACGAATGTTATCTACAGCCCGAAGATGCGCATTTATCACAGGGTCCAATCGCAAGAATTCCAATAACCGTAAAAAGTATATTCCCACGCTTTTTTTTCTGTTCATATAGCTGAAATAATTTATACATAATTTAATTATTCCCACATAAAACCTCAATGACATTTTAAATTTAAACTTTAAAAACATAGATAGATACAAGTAGCCAATCAAGTTGTAATGCACAATAACAAAAAATTTTTTTCGAGTCACTCACCCCCAAAATGTGCCACTTTTAGAAAAATGGTAAAAAAAAACATAAATAGAAAAGAAGGAAAAGTGAAAAGAATACAAAAAATGCTATTAAACTAAGGTGCCTGGAATAATTTATTTTGTCGATAAGTGTTTAGAGATAAAATGCTAAAGGTTTAATCTACTTTAAAGTTAAATTTTTTCATACGTTTTAAAAAAATTTTCTTTACAAATTTCAATGGGCCTCTTTTAACACATCATAAAATACACCTGTAATACCTACAGAGAGTGAGAAACAACCACCCGCGGTTAAAGTTGTCGAGGAGGGCTCAAAGGTTCAGCTGACAGTCAGTATTCCTCAGAATCGACCGTATGCGGAAAGTGTTTGGTGGGACAAAGATGGCACACCTGTTGAGCAAGCTATACCCAAAGCTCAAATCGTAACTGATGAGGCTACCACCAAACTAATAGTACCTCGAGTTTCAACATCTGATGCAGGAATTTACACATGTTCAGTGGATGGGAAAGAAGTCGATATACAAATAGTCGTAAATGGTAAATTTAAAAATTTTGCTTTGTGAAGTTGTAGGGTTTTCACAAACTCTTTAAAAATAGTTGGACAAAGGAGGCTTATGGCTGTGACTTGTTTTAACCAACTTAAAAACATTAAATTTACAATTAGTTCAATATGTACTTTTTACAAAAATAAATTAATCCTTTTTGAATATTAAATATGGATTTTTGATATATTTGAATATAAAAATTCTTGCCTCTGAAATTTTTTTTGCCTTTTGTATCAAAAAACTGATGCAAAAGGTTAGCTAATTCAAATTTTGGTTTTATAAGTTTAGGCTCAATTCTCCCACATAATTTTTAAAAAAAAACAGGATCTAATGGTTTATAAATTCAGACGTGCCCATTTGGGCCAACAATTTTTGAATAAATGTTGAACTAGGCCGTAATTTAATTGGAAATTAATTTATTTTGGTAGAATTTAAAGGGCGATATTCTCTGGCAAAAGTGATGAAAAGATTTTGTTTAAGGGCACGTTTAAAATGAATATATTTTCTGAAAAAAAAAATTTTGATAATTTGTTATCCTTTATTTTGTTTTCGATATTTTTCTAAATTTTTATTTGAGCAAGAGTATTTTTTGTGTCGCAATTTTTTATACTTGCGTTTTGAAATAAATTTTTTTTTACAAATTATCAAATTAAAAAAAAAACAAAAGTTCATGCTAAACGTGACCTATTTGCTAAATTATTGTTGCCGGCTACCCACTATCTTTTTAAATATGGGCTGTTTGCCGTATAATCATAAACTGCACATTATTAATATATTACAACGATATTATGCTTACCCTATCTATAGCTGTACCCATTCCCACGAAGGAAGTGTTAGAAGGTGCTCAACTGGATATAGGAGTGAGCCTGCCACCGGATACTGAACACGTAACATGGCTCAAAGACGACGTTCCAATTGCTAATATTATTCCCGAAGAGCGATTGAAAACTGAGATTGTCACTGAGCAACCAAGTGCTTCGGAATCCGTAGGAAAAGAGGCTCTTTCAGGACCATCACAACGCAAAGGCATTTTGACAGTCAAAGATCTCCAACTGGCAGACGAAGGCATTTATTCCTGCATATATAATGATCAAGAAATCAAAGCTCGGGTAATTGTAATAGGTATCAACATAGTTTTTATTTTTATTTATAATTAAGTATAGTATTTTGTTAGAAATATTGAGTTTGCCATTTTTAATGTTATTTCTTCAAGAGTATGTAATTTGAGCAAAAAATTTGGGCTAAATATATATCAAAAAATATAGCCGCACCGAAGAGTGAAACGGCCTTTTCTCTCGCCTCCAACGTTACTGAAGTTGGTTTGGGGGAAACGGTCGAGATACGGGTCGATCTTACTGACCGACCGGAAGTGGTTGTTTGGAAGCGGGAATTGCCCGACGAAGCTCAAATCTTGATTGACCAATCCTTGTTTGATTCTGGCCGTTATGTCGCCTGCGAAGAAAACCGTGGTTTGACTCAAATTCTACGAATTCATGAAGTCACGATAGAAGACATAGGCAGCTACGTGTGCGAATATAGAATGGAAGGAAGCCCGGCTAGACATGGACTCTCATTCCCAGGTAATATTTTTTGCAATCAAAGATTTATTTTAAAAAAGCAATTTAAGGCACGTGCAAATATTTTTAAAAAAATTATTTTGTAATAAAACGCAAAAATTTTGCACATTCACGTTTTTTGTATTCTTTTTAGGAGGCGTTATTCCTTTTTTAAGTGAACGAACCCTTAAAATTCTCCTTAATTTGTTTAGTATCCCAATGCTTAAAATTTCAATAACCATAAATGATAGTTAACTCTTATCGTGCATGCCTTTAGAAAATAGATTGGTCATAGGTTATATTTTTTACGATATTATGTGAAAATTAAAGAAATGATAAAAAAATAATCAAATAAATTTGCCTTATAATATTATTCCTTTTTATGCTTGCCAATACAGCCAATATAAATTAATATTAAACATTTTTTGAAATATTATGCACACAATAAAAAACAAATATTAATTATTAGGGCGTTCAAAGTTCATTTATTCAAAAAATGTTAAAAATTTAAAATTTTTTTAATTTAGGTTTTTACATCAACAAAAATCATTTCCTATTTTTTTAAAAAAACTTGCTTTTATTGTATTTTGGACTTTCTCAATTAATATTGCAAATACATCCTGGTTTAATATATACTTTATAATTGCATTATCAAACATATCCAAACCATCCCTCTTTTTCTTTCTCTTTTCCCGCAACAAAACAAAAAACTGAAATTTTTTTTAGTACTTTTAACTAATGCCGTTTCGCGCGCACGACAAGGTCTAAAAATTTTCAAAACTCCATCGAAATATTCTACATGGCCTTGCCTCTAACATTTTACCTTTTTGAATCATCTATGGCTCTCGATAATAAAAGCCAAAATAAGCAAAATTGACTGTACGACCTCCAAAATCATTAAGAAGAATAATATTTTTTTATATGAAATCAAATATAACTTTTATTTTATCTAAAGTAATGATTATTAAATTTTAAATATATCAAACCTTTCATCAACATTCGGGTTATACAAAATATTTTATGTCCCAACCTATATATGACATGATTTTTTTGGGGTTAAAATAAAAATGTTATTTTAAGTCATAATTTGTTTAGCTGAAATACAAATACATATTATTTTTTTTTTTCAAGTTTTTTTTTATTTAGAATTTAAAAAATGGTCAACGGATGTTTAAATTCCTACGATGGCAGGTCTGGTCTTTAAAGGTAGCTCACATATCTTAAATATTTGTCGTATTGTGTTATGAGGAAATGAAAAATTATAAAACAACATTTTTAGTGTAAAACGTGTTAATCGCAGAAATAAAATTTCGAACAACTATATTTCGTTATAAAAGTAAACAAAGAATAACAAAATAAAATTAAATAAGGACTAGTAAATGTACATTAAAATCCATATATTACTTATTCCAAATAATATTCCGCTACTACAAATCTTATGGCAGTTTCTTTATGTTTTTCAAAAGATATTGGGTATGTCGCTCTCCCGAGGTATTATATCGGTGGCTCCTAAGGTGTTTCTGACAATTTTTTTTAGGTTAAGTTAAATTAAAGTTTAAAATTTTTTTACTTACCCCTTTCCTCTCCCCGCCTTTCCTTCGGACTGCGTTTAATTAAAGTCATGTTGGCGTACAGAAAACCCAGAATAAATTTTGTTTTAAAGTGGAATAATTGTAAAAGGTAAAACAAATTTACCATGGTTTTATAAAGAACAAGCGTGAATTCCTTCATCCGAATTAAAAAATTTAATTTGACATTGTGGCGAATTCTTGATTTTTTATGCAATGATTTTCAAATTTAACTTTCGGTCGGCATTTACAAACTATATTTATCATCAAATATTAGCCTAACATATTTGCCACACATGTGCGGATGAGCCTCTCGTATAAAAAATTTTAATGTTATAAAATTTTTACATCCTCTTTTTTTATATCATCAAAATTGATGCTCATTTATTAATTAAAACCATAAGGGAAGGTCATTCGAAATATGTATTATGTATTTAAAAGTCTTGTAAGTAGATTTTGCCCAGGTCAACTGTTTTAACAAGGCCCTTTATCTTTGCAGATTACCTCCATAGTGAATCGACTCTGATAGTTCAGTGACATCCTTGTCCTACAAACAGGAGATTTGGGTTCGATTCCGCGCATAGGCGGCTTTTTTTAGGAAAATAATACGCTTGTGCAACCAATTTTAAGCTGCTAAGTGGCCTGCTTAAAGTAGGCCCTAAATTATATGCCAGTGAGGGCCTAGGCTGATAACTAGGTCGCCGGCCGGCGAGCAAATATTATTTAAGGGCAATATTAATTGCTTTGAACGATTTTTAAATAAAATTAAAATGAATTTGTGATAATGAATAATTCATAAACTTTAGAATAAATATTTTTAAGTGTCATATATGACTAATCGCTTTTGTACTCGCATGAAAGTTGCTTTTTGTGAACTGTTAATAAGGCAATGCCTAACACGGAAATTTAAGTTGCCTTCCTTTTATAAAAACTTATCAGGTAAATAAAGTTTTGTACAATTTTTTCTATATCATACCTCAAGCTATGGCCTATAACACCTCTTATATATTTATCAAAAAATTATATAAGGTTGGGCCTGCAAAAAAATACGATCATTTGTCTCTAAATTAGTCATAAAAACAATGTTAATACTCTTTCTTAAAAAAAAATTAATATCAACAATCGTGATTTGTATTATTTATTAATGATAAATATAAAAAAATAGTTTAAATATTGGAAAGTATGTTGAAAAAAAAGATAAGCATTAAAAGAGATTAAGGAATTGTTGCCATTTGATACGTAATACTTTTCTCGCTCACAAAAAGTTTATAAGTAGCCTTGGAAATGACAACAATTTTGAGAGGAGACTCGGTAGTCATTGAATATCATCAGCAACGGTTTGAGTCACCAAATCTAATCCCTGGGGTTTGCTATTTTTTAACTGAATGAATTGTTTGGTCGAATAAGTTTGAATTTCCAGCCCGTACACGAACTCGTGTTTTAAACAATTCCACGCAACCCGAAAGCCCCCGATATTCTGGCATTGCTCTTAGTCACACACTATTTTAACATTGGTAAAAAGTTACCACCGCCTGATCTTGAAAATGTTAATTTTCGGATTTATTTACATATTTTTTTTATGAACAAATATTTGTTTCACTATTGAAACTTTCAAAGTGTCTTTTATTTGGTCAAAGTAATATAGATGGAAATAAAAAATAAAGGTAAATTGTGTAAGTCTTTCAAAAATGTTCACTTTTCTTTTCCTAAATTTTTTTAGCGCTCTTGAGGAATTATATTGGCTGGGACCAATTATACAAATATTCTTGATCTTTATTATTTCATCTTTTTATTGTAAAAAAAGGCTTTTGTTAGGTGCCGTTTTTAGTGCATTTACAACACTTTTTGGTGTAAATATAATTTTAATAGGATCCAGCCGGTTTTTGGCTAGTTTTCCGGCTTCGCTAACAGTTATTAAAAAACACTTATGTTAACTATGAGTAATAAAAAAATATTGATTGTCTTGTTCCCTAAAGCATCACTGACCGGCCCTGACCGAATGGTACTAAATAAATTTTAGTCAAAATATATTTTCAAATGAGTTAAGAATGTAAGAAAAATATGGGAATAAAAAACGCAAAATTAGACAAAACTTGATATATTTTTATTTCTTCGTGATAATACAATCGTTGCTCAGTGGAGTTTTTGCCTAAAGTTTTAGATTTTTTAGAAATAATTACTTAAATAAGCATATTAAATATTTCATAAAGTCAAAAAAAAACCATGGGAATTTTGTCACTTTTAGAGTTTATAGAAGCCAAAACTCGGTTCTGGTTGTTTTTTCGTCAATTTTTAATATAAATTACTATTTGAGCCCTTAATCTCTCAAAAAAAGGTATTTGCTCAATCTTTACCAAATTTTCTTACAAATAATAACGAAATTCTTTGTGAATGCAAGGTTACGATGGCAATGTGACTCGCTCAACTAATTTCACGGCACTGTTGAAACCCAATCGATAGATTTTAGTTTTTTATTTCAAGCTCGAATACACTGCACGTAAGATTTTTCTAAAGTTATTGATTGATTTTGGAAAAAATAAACGATTCCCTCTATAAGTTTCTTGGATCCTTGTGCAAGTTAATAATAATAATAATAATAATGGAAGCCAGAGATATTCATGAGAGCCTAAGTCATGTCATGTTAATGTAACCCGTGAATTTACAGTGTCGCCCTAATGATTTCTATGATCATCGCATCATTGTTATATTATATTTGTTGTCTCTAAACATCCATTAGGCTTCGGGTTTTGTATAAGCGTGTGGCAAGTCTATGCCGTATTTCTTATATTTGAGAATGCTGGGCTGTGTGTATGTGTCGGTCGGGGAAAAAATTAAATCATTAGCACTGAAAATTTCGACAAATCCGGTGTGCCTAACACAAAGCATTTCTCCTCCCACCCCACTTGAAGATATAAGAAAAAAAAATTTGACACATTAATTTTTGATTTTCAACTCAAAAATGTTTGTTTTTTTTACCTTTCCAGCTATTGTGGCATATTGTCCATTAAAATACCAATTTTGAAGGTATGTATTTTATAAATTTAAATTGTACAACGTGTGCTTTTACATGTGGAGAATAAAAAAATATTGGGTTTATGTTTCTCGACTCTCCTCAAAACTTTTTTCCACGTGTTTTTCTCGACTAACTCGCTCGACATATTGTTCCCACTTTCCTCCTTTTAAACCTCTTTGTGTGTTCCTTTCATAAATGCATGTCGTTATTGAAATATTAATATCTGCATAAATATCGTATGGCAAAAAGTATTGTGTAAACTAACTAACCTCATACCTTATTGACAAAATTTAACGCCCAAGTGATGAATTAATAAACACAAATAGTTTAAGGCTTTGGTTGAATATCACCTATAAAAAATCGTTGAATGCTTATTAACCACTGCTGTAAGTGGATATTTCGGAGGTAGATACATATAAAAGGTGGTGTCCTAAACTATGGCGCAAAAACCACCTATAATTCCGCGGCGTTCGGCACCAAGGATGTCCGTTTCGAGAATGAATCAAATAGATGACATAGCTCAATACTTTACTGGATCGAGCTTTCAAATTCCTCAGGACGGTGTTTGGCTAGCTGATCACCCCATTGACGCCGTTAGCCTAACTTCTAGTAGCATTCCCGATTCGGTCGTTTCGTCAGTCATGGGTCCCGACGGGAACATTCCTGCCATGGACCCGCAGGCCGAACAGAACCAGCTTTACACCAACAAAATGTACATAGGCCCGATTTCCATTTTTAATTTCCACGAAAATACGTTTGACCTAAAGCCCGTACCACCCTCATCCTCGTCTATCGTGAATGGTGCCGCACAACTAGGTGGAACTGCCCGCGGAGAGAAACGTGACTCACAAGCAACGACAAGCCTAATCAACGAACTATTCAACGAGATGTTCGATGATACCAAATATGGTGGTGTATCCGATCCGACATCCCGTATTCCGAAAGCAGCCCAACTACCATCCCTTAAAAAGGTCAAGAGATCAAAGCCCATTGAGAAAATCCAAGAAGTAGAAGTTAATTTTGGTAGGCCGGATTCATTCTACGAAAATATTCAAGCGACGGAAGAATGCGAAGCATCTTTGATTGAATCAATCGAGGAGTCGATGAATAAGTACAGACTTTCCTCATTTGCCAAAACCATGGGTGAAAGTAACATCAATGACCCGACAAATGAGTATCCGCCCTTTTTTACGCGTGTTTTACTCCCTCAATTTGTTCACGAGAATTATGAAGCTAAATTTTGGTGTGAATTGAAAGGCAACCCACGTCCACACATTATATGGACGGCTGGGGGCATCGTGGCTCAAAATACAACCCTAAAACCTGGTCAAAACATTTCAGTTCTCCACGACGCGCAACATTCCGACCAACCCAATCGTCGAATGAGCCTCGACGAAGCTCTTAAATCTCAAGAGCGTTACCGATTATCTTACAATTTTCCACGCAGTGAACTTGTGATATATAACACAGTAATTGCCGATGCCAACATTTATTCCTGCGAAGCTGTCAACAAACTTGGTAACGCCATAACCTCGTCTTCCCTAAACGTGTGGCCAAACCCTGAAATTTCTAGCACAGATGCTTTAGAAACACCAGAAAATATATCGGGGTCAGAAGTAGCTAAGGCTAAACGACGTAAAACACGCCGTCGTACAAAAATTACTAATATAATTCAAGAAATCTTGGCTGATCAAACGATTGAAGAAGACGATGATTCCGAAGCTTCTGGCTCTATTGGTGAACCTTTGCTGGAGCACGGGACAATAAACGAAATTTGCGTTGATTTTGATAAGCCAGTCGACGATTCAATACCGGCCCACTTGAAAGATCTGATTGAGGCTGCTGGCCCGGCCAAGGGGGGCGATGAAAAGTCTGAGAGTGGTGACAGCAGCAATTATTCCATTCATGCCCGTGACTCCTTGGATCGAGGTCGTAAGGGCCGTCGAAGTCGGGGTGGAAAACACCGAAAAAGAAACGGTTATGCTTCCTCCATTTCCCTAACGCCGAGCACCACCTCCTCCTCTGCTACTGAGCCATCTTCGCTTTCGGATTCTGGAGCAGAGGGGGGAGTGGGAGGGAAAGATGATGAAGGCAAAGGTAAACATAGACGATCAAAACTCCGATACAAAGAAGATATAACAACGGAAGACATACCGTATGGATCGTCGTTCGCTACTATGGATATGCCTGAAATTTCAAACATGTCTGAGCTCTCAAAAATGGACGACGTTAGCACGTTCGCCGAAAATGTCAAAGATGACGTGATACGGGCCATACTTCAAAAAGCGGCATCCAAGGCTCGCCCTGACACAAAAGAATCAAATGAAGAGGGACAACCCATCGGGGAGACTAAAACAAAGGGAAAAGATGGCGGTAGACCGCCCATATTTACCATCGCTATGAAACCCGTTGAAGCCAAAACGGGTGAAACTGTCATAATTAAACTCAAAGTCGATGGCGAACCCACGCCGGACGTACAATGGTATCGTGGGCCTGATCTCTTGCCAGCAACGTTGCACGAAGTAACTCAAACCATGTTTGAAAAGCTAATCACAAAAACTGTCGAGCAGGATGAGAGGAATGCACCTAACGCGCGTCCGCATATCTATTACGTCTACACTTATCCCGATATAATATTAGTCATCGAAGCTGCATCCAAAGATGATGCCGACCTTTATACCTGTGTCGCCAAAAATGAATTGGGGAAAGCTACTACCTCGTCGACTATAACCATCGTTACAGGTTTGTTAAGGCTCACTTCCCTAGTTAGCCTCTCAACAGATTTTTAATTCAATTTTGAGCATGTTTACTTTTTTGATTTATCTCCTCAATCAATGTGTCCGGCAAAAATGGCTGCTTGGACATTATTGTTATTGTTATTTTTTTTTTTTTGCATGCTTAGCTATAAAACCTTCTTTATAAATTTTAATTGTAATAACGACGATTCAGCTGTTATAAATTTTCTCTCATAATTTTATGAATTCGAATATTATTAGTGTCCAAGATCAATTGAACATTTCGTTTTAATTTTCAAGGTCAATTTATCCGACCAACAATTAATCTAATAATTTAAAAAAGATGTGATTAAAATGCACAACTACTTCTAAAATTGTATCTTCGACTATACTTTTATCTAAAAACCCTGATTACGAAATTCGAACTTTTTTTTACATCTTATATATCTTTATAAAAACACCTTGCGCCAATTGCTAAATTTGTATATTTAGGGCAACCACCAACGACAGCTCATCATTTTGACGTTACCCAAGAGTATGAACATTTACAAGCTCCACCAGCTCATTCGCCCACTGATTTTGCAACGCATCTACCTATAAGTCCTGAACCAGAAGAAACAATGAGTCGCCAAACTTCAACTTTTTACGAATCCTTCACACAAACCCAAAAATCTTCTTCTTCTTCTTCCAGCCTGACCCCGGGCCAGGCCGTTATCCGTGAAGTCATACCTCCCATAACTATCGGCATAAAATCTCCTCGAGTCCTTCAGCCACTCCGAGATGTTAGGGTCAACCTCGATTCGGCCCAACTGAGGCCAGGTACCTCGTCGGATATTATTATCCGCCTTGAAACGGACATCGCAGCCCAACCGGCCCCACAAATTACGTGGTATCGAAACGGAAAGCGCGTTATATCGACTTCCGTTAGTTCGACTACTAGTACGACCACTACGACTGAGGAAATTTACCGCTCAATCGAAGTACCTGGTGAGGATAAACATATTCTCGAAATCAATCTCACCAAACTCATGAAATCTCACCGAGATCTCGATGAAATATGCGGCACTTACACGTGTGTCGCCACCAATCAGTACGGGGAGGCGTCAACCACCTCTAGGATCAATATCAGTTTAGGTAAGAAGTTTTTTTTAGATTTGTTAAAGTTTAATTTAATAGCGTATATTTGACTTTTAAATTTACAGCTACCAAAAGTTTAAATGCTCCCTTTTTACATTATCATGCCCATAACAGAATATATATTTATATGTAAAACATAATGATTTATTTTTGCGGCTCTATTGTTTACCCGAAGTTCCATACGGTTTCTTAAAAATTTTAATATTGATCTTGAATATTTAAAATTTTATCAGCCAATCTTGATTGTTCGTTAAGTTTCAGTTGAGTTGATATTTTAATGTAATATTTAAATTGATTTGTTGTTGGTAGCCAAAAATTATGAGACAGGTCTAAATTTATTATGAATGGGCGAGGTTCATGAAAAATCAGCCCACTCTAGAAAGTTGTTATTTATATTTTTAGTTTAAAAGTATCACTGATGAAGGCAGGCCTTACAAACTTTCTTTAATCGAAAAAATGGTCAAAGGCAAAACTGATGATTTTGCTACCTAGAAACCCGAAAAATTTTTTTTTAATTAACTTAATTTACTTATCTGAACTAGCGAGATATTAGTTTTAAGTATATTAAGCAACATCCACATTTAGAAGTATATTAAGCAACATCCACATTTAGACATAATATTTTGCATTGCAACCTACATAAAGCCGAAACTTAATGATGGGTAAATTTTTTTTTAAATGCAAAACAATGGGATCTATTTATCAGTATGCGTTTTAACCCGTACAAAATGATGATCAAAATGCCTTTTTATATATAATTCATGTGATTTATATTCATTCTTTGGAAAATAAAAATGTAAAAAGACGTGGCCTAAGACACAATTTTATATCTGTTTGAAATAATGATATTATTTAAGTTTGAAGCTGTTTTATATAAATAATTTATTTCATTAGTTTTCAGTTTAACCTCATTTTTTATAATTTTTTCTAATCAATATTAGCTCGCCTAAAAAGTTTGACCGGAAATCATTAAGTTAATAGCTATGATCTTGTTAGCTCTCGATAAATTAGCCTTATTTACATTAATTTTAATGTTTTTATGTAACAACTCGACGAAATTAAATGAGATAAATAAAACTATGATACTATGAGTAAATCCCTTAAGGGTCCAAACTTATATATATTTTTATTTAGATTTTTTTTAAACTTTGGCTACCTTCTTAGGCACATATCGAAAAATGGCTATATTTGACCAAACTGATTTTGCGAAGTTGAGAATAACATGAGAGAGAATAATTAAAAAAATTACCCTTATATTAAAATTAATTGTATTTTTTTATCTCCAAAAACGAGAACTAAAATTTTTAAGTATATCAAGCCAACAATTAGATTATACAAAATTATTGGCACCCAACCTAAATAGGACACGATATACATCGGTTTTGAAATAAAAAAAATATTTTAAATTTGAATTTAATAGTTTAGTTGATGTAAATACATAGGAAATTAAGTATTTTCATTTTTAAATCTTTTTTGTTTTTTAACATTTTTTTCAAAAAAATGTTTATGGTTGGCTAACAAAGTGTAATTAAAAAAACGTTAGACGGATATGAAAATCTATAAGATAGCAGGTCTAGTCTCTGAAGTTAGTTTATAACTCAAAAGTTTGTTTACCCGTGTAACATATAAGGCCAACTAAAATTTAATTTTAATTGCCTTTACAATTTTTATGTTTTAAATCAATGACAAAAGAAAATTCAAGCGAGTTAAATAATAAATTAGTGATTCGACAAATAAAATTTTTTTGTAAATTGAAACTAATACTAAGTGTAGAGTTTTGTCTAAAACCAATGCGGCGTTACAAACATGGATTTTAATATGCGCACTGTTTTTCACCGAGTGGAGACGCACCAGGACGGTTTAATTGGCAGAGCCCTTCCACAGGACATCGGATCATTAAACAAATTTTTGCCAAACGCGTTTTTAAAGCCCATATAAATTTTAACGGCATCCCCAAGCATTGCTTATATTTCTCTTATGTACGGACCAGCATGCGTTAAGTCTAACCTGTTTACTAAAAATTTAGCCGATTTTTCTTTTAAAAATGTTTTTAGATTAATTTTCTCACTCAAGGGTTTTTGTGTTTTGTCCTATCTTTTTTTAAACAATTTATAGCTTACAAAAAAACTCGGTCGAATCTTACCAAAAGTTTTAAATCAGCTAACGAACCGGGTAATTATTACTATGCATATCGAGGTTAATAGAAATTATTACAAGATAACATTTTTAAGGGTATGTTTATTTTTTACGTCGTTAGACGCTGATAAATCCCCTCTTAGGCCAGGACTTCAAATAACGGTTGAAAGGGACACCCACCCTGGTATAACATATACTCAAGGACTAAAGCCGCAGAGCTTTGGTAGTCCATATGGACACGAGACGGTCAGCGTAGTGGAAGAAAAATCATTTTATTCATCTAAAACAAGCGATCATACGCCACTTGCTGGTTCTCCTACATTCGTTAAACCCCTGAGAAGTCAGGTTACCAACTTTTTCGGTTATTGAACTTCTTCCATAGATTTTAATTTAACTTGATATCGCCGTATATTAAATAACACAACGAAAAGTGGGGCAACAATTGGTGAGTTCCGGAAATATTATAAAATATTAGTTTTTGAAGAGTTTTTTTGATAAGTTGTATTCATATAGGAATAGCCCATAACCAATTATTTAATACATATAAATAAGTTTTTATATAACGCATTTATTAAGAAAAATGGTTTTTTGCAAACAATTTAGCGTTTTATTTATTTTTATTTTCATGTTTTTTATCAAAAAAATTATTACCTTAATTAGTTTAATTGATTTTTAAACAATGTATATCATTAGCACATTAAAAAACCTCTTTTCTCCTATTTGAGCTAATGTTATTGGACCACCAAAATCTTCCAAATTAGAGTCTTATTTTTTCGAATCTATGACCATATCCCCATTTGAGGAATGGCATGCCGATAAATGTGCCTTGCCGCTTTTACGTTAGCAAGTTTTCTGATTCGATAATGAATAAAATATCAGCAGCAAAGTATTTCTAGACCAGTAGTTTTAAAAGTTTCTATTTTAGTTTTTCAAGTAATTACTTTTTAAAATCACTGGGGAAAGTGTGGAAAATGGGCTTTTTCTTTTCGGGCCAAAAAACCCTTAAATTCTAAGAGAAAAAGCCCCTTTAAAAATTAGATAAAAAACGCTTTCCAAAGCAAAAGGGGGAAAAACCCCCATTTTGTAAACTCTCTATTTTTCCAAAATTTTACGAAAGATTAGAAAATCAATTTTAATAAGAAACAAAACTTAAGCAAATTATCTTACATTTGATAAATGTGTTCTTGATCGAAGCTAAACCCTTTTTTCTTAAAAAGAATAAAATAATGAGTTTAAATTATATAAAGCCCACTAAGCCCTTTAGATAAAAAGCCCCTATTTGTTGGAAAAAGGGGCTGTAAAAAATCGTATATTATATTCCTCTTGGCCCTATGTAGAGGTATTGCCCTTAAAAAATCCCCTTTAAGGGCTAGCTCTTTCTTTTTCCAGGCCTGGTCAAACAAAGAAAGTCTCAACCTACTACTAGGCACATAAACCGAAAAAGATGCCTTTAATTCTTAACGGCTTTAAATCTAATATAATAAATCAAAGCAAATGAAATAACGTAAATTAATTTTTATAGGTAATTGAGATTCCAACTAGCCCTCAGGGTCGCCCAATTTATCCAATCGATATTGTCCTTGAATGTCAAACCCGTGGTAGCCCGGCTCCCAACGTTAAATGGTATTTCACCAAAGTTGATCACACCGGCCACGAAAAGGAAATTGACCGTGAGAGTGCACCTGATAGAATTGAAGTAAATTTTTAACACTACATAAACATTATTACATCTAACAATTAGTTCAATGTATGAATTTTTTTAAACGGTAAAATAATGAGTCCTATTGAAATGATAATAAGCAATGTTTATAAGATTTAAAGGCACATTTGTTTTACCGTTAAAATGTATTTTAAATTTACAACTTAGCGTCGCAGTTACGAAGACCTGGGTCCTTTGAGTCCTGGTGGCAAAACTCGAGTTGCTAAAACGATTATCACTAAAACGACTGAATCTTTGAAGGAAACTACTCGACGAGAAATTCGGAGCGAAGAAGAACCCGGCGGTGATATCAAATATCACAAATATTACTCACCTCAAGATGGAAAGTAATAATGCTGATTTAAAATTATTTTTTTACAGTTTCAAAATCATATTTTGAGATAACAAAAGAAAACGATTTTTACTTCCTTTTTCCAATGGATCATAAAACCTTCAACAAATATCATGTCATAATAAATAAGTTTATGAAAACATAAAAGAATGCATCCCCTTGATGGCCTTATCTCATATATATTTTCTGTTTTTCTTAGTTTCTTCCGTCTTCGTCTCCAAATATCCGTCCATTCCAAAAAATTGGCCTTTGACCAGAGTGACAAATCGAAAATACCCTAAAAAGAAATAATTTAAAAATCCTTTTTTATATAAAAATCTCTTGTAACTAATTTTTATCATCTCAAATAATGGGAAATTAAATTTTTTAATATATTAAGCTAATACATCAGCATTTAATAATAATATTTCGCGTCCAAACTTAGATACGACAGGATAAATTATCGGCTTTTAATAAAAATATTATTTGAAGTTTGAATTTAACAGTTTAGCTGTTTTGAATATACAAAAAATAAATTCAATTTATTTTTGTTTTTAAATCTTTTTTGTTTTCTTAACATTCTTTCTAAAATTTAATGTTTTTAGCTAATTAACGAAGTCTGATTAGAAAACCGGTATACGAATTTTAAAATTTCTAAGATGGCAGGTTTAATCTCTTTAGTTAGCTCATATATTTGCTGACCTGTGTAATAAACGACTAAATTTAAAAATAACCATGTCATACCTCTATAGATTCAAACAAATTTTAAATTAGTAAGGACTTTGTAAATTTTTTAGTTCAAAAGCGGCTTTTTGTCAAATCCTCTCTTCAATAACATTAGGAAAACGAAATTTAATCTTTTGTGTAAAAAAACAAAAATTTATTTTATATGTGCCATAAACAACAAACATAGTTTAGCTGCATTACACAGGTCAACAAATTTCAATGGCACAACGGTGAATTTTATTAAAACATAAAAGAATTTAGTCCCATGATGGCCTTATTTCATATTAATATATATCGTTCTTCTTAATTTCTTCCGGCTTCGGCTCCTAACATCCGTCCATCGAAAAAATGGTTTTTTTTGACCAAATTGACAGATCGAGAAAACCCTAAAACAAAAATATTTAAGAAATTTTTTTTGGTATAAAAATCCCTTATAACTTATATTTATCATCTCAAATAATAAGAAATAAAATTTCTTTAAGCACATCAAGCTCTTACATCAGCATTTAGATAATAAAATATTTCGCGTCCAAACTTAAATACGGCACAATAAATTATCGATTTTTAACAAAAGTTTTATTTAAAGTTTAAATTTTTATTTTTGTTTTAGAATCTCTTTTGCTTTTTTTTTTTGCATTTTTTTCAAAATTTTCAATGTTTATAGTTGACTAACTAAGTTTGATTAGAAAAAATGGTAAACGGATTTGAAAATACCTAAGATGGCAGCAGCGTCTCCTACTCCCCAAATTTCATGGAAGAGCTACCCCCCTCGGCAAAATCTCGGGGGTAACTATCCCCCCCCCCCCCCCACCCAATTTTTTGTCTGATTATAAGCAGCTACTTTAAATCAATTCAATTTTATTTATTATAATGAATTATTATAAATTTAAATGTTTAAAACTATTGATAATTAAGTCATTATCTAATTGCAATAAAATGTCCTCTCCAGATTTTAAAAGGAAATTTTGTAAAAACATATCTCCCATTTTGTTACGAAAAGAAGTTTTAATTTATTTTATCCTGCTCATTGATCTCTCAGCGCTACAGCTGGAGATCGTTATTGTGAGCAAGATTTTATATATTTTTTTAAGGCTTTCAAACTGTTGTAGGGGAGACCGGGGCGAAATGGTTGGTGGGGTGAAATGATTAATGGAAATATCTCTGCCAAAAATTATTCAATATCTATAAATTTTATATATGATGTAGTGTAGATCTTTAAACAAGCTATCGATTCTATTTTTTACATATACATCCATTAAAAAAAATTTAGAAAATCTTAATTAAAGAAAAATGCTGTTTCAAATTTATGTTTTAAGCAACAATAATTTTGCTTTATCTTTAATAAAATGTTACCTCGAAAATATTAATATAATTAAAAGATTTAAAAAACACTTCGTTGTATATAAAATACATTTTTAACTTATAACTTAATATTATTTGAACAGTATTGATTTTGCACACACTACCCAATGCGGGGCATCATTTCGCCCCACGCCGAAACCATTCATGCGTAATTATAAAAGAAAAAGTTTGAAGACAGATGAAGACATTCTCAAAAAAGCCCTTATAACCTCAAAAAAACAATTTAAATCCATAATTAGATTAGAAAACTAGCTTAATATGCTGTCATACTAAACAAAAGAACCCCTACCCGTTGGATTGAACAAAAATTAGCTGGACCTGATTGGTTCAGCAATTTAATAAAAAAAAACCCTATCATTTCTATAAGATTGAATGTACCAGTCTAGCCAGGATATCTAATTTCAATATAGAAGCAGTCAATGGTTTTTACCAGAACCTAATAGATCTAATGGAAAAATATTATTTTGAACCTCACATGATTTTCAATTTAGATGAAACTGGTTTCACCATCTAAAGTGGTTGCACAGAAGGGTGTTAAGCAAGTTTATTATACATTATATTACGAAAGAGGCAGCCTTGCTACCATGTGTATTGCCATAAATCCAGTTGGGCAATTGATTCTACCTTATTTCATTTTTCCTAGAAATAGGTTTAAGGTGGAATTAACTAATGGTTCTAATGGGAGTGGTTGTGGCAATTCAACAAGATGGATGAAAGAATAGGAGTTTGTGGGGTTAAAACATTTTGTAAAATATGTTAAATGCTCAATTGAGGATCCAGTAAATTGAATTATTATATTTTAACTAAAGGCGCTTATAATTATGGATAAACATGTATCTCATATACCCATAAAAGCAGTGAATTTTTTAAAGATAATGGGATTAAAGTGGTAACACTACCACCTCATTGTTCACAAAGACTTCAACCCCTTGATGTTGAGATTGTTGGGCCACTGGTAATTGATTATGATATAATTATTAATAAAATGATCTAAATCTATATTTATTTTTCAATATATAAGGTTTATTTAAATTAAAGCTGTAAATTTAATAAATTTTACACACCTTCATTTTGCCCCAGGGGTATTTCATTTTACCCCATGGGTATTTCATTTTACCCCGTATATGAGGCGAAATGGTTAATACTAGTTGGTTTATACATTGTTCAATATCTTTTTACAGAATTATATTTTTTTGGTTAAACAAATTTTTTTATAAAATATAATGAATTATCTATAAAATGAGCCATAAATTTTTTCTTTTAGATTAAAAATGTGTCAGCAGCAACGATTATGCAAAAATATGTTCATTTCGCCCCTGTCTCCCCTATGTTTTATTTAAAGCCCTATAAGGTAGTAAAAAATTGTCGTTTGAACTAAACAAGGTTTCATCATCATCCTCATCACTTTTTTCAACGTCGTCCTCCAGATAGTTACAGAAACTCTCTAGAGTATTTTTTGACTCTAGAATTTAAAAAAAATATTGACCATTTAAATATTGGGTAGAAATGATTCCATCTATCAAAGCTTGGCGGAAAAACTTAATAAACATTTTCATTTCTTCAGAAATCAAATAAGGATCAAGGTCGTAAAAAGCACATATCTCGTTTATATTTTCAACATTTACTTCATTGTTTTTTTTGTGAAGCTGTGGTAAAATACGAGACTCCTTTATAAAATTATAAAGTATCGTCATTAATTTTTTTTTGATATGGTAAATGTAGGTAAAAATATGCCAAAAAAGTACTTTTTGACAACTTTAATAGCAAATAAAATGAAAACTAGATCAGGTAGGAAAGGAAAGCACCATGATGTTTAAATAAAATGAAAACTAGATCAGATAGAAAAAAACGGAAAGCACCATGATGTTAAGCAGAAAAAATAGCAAATAAAATGAAAACTAGATCAGGTAGGAAAATACGGAAAGCACCATGATGTTTAAATAAAATGAAAACTAGATCAGATGAAAAAACGGAAAGCACCATAATGTTCAGCAGAAAAAACTGCGCTAGAAAAATGTTCAAAATTTTTGGTCTAAAATATGAAGTCATTTTTTGTCGACCAGTGTTATATAGACGTGTAAAAAATTGAGAAAAAAATTATATGTTAAATAAATTACCCACTTTGACTGCTACCCTCCTTTTTAAATACCCCCTAACTATACCTACCCCCCTCGAATACCTACCCCCTCGGCCGATTTTTGGAACCGCTTGGTTCCTACCCCCCCCCCCCCGGAGTAGGAGACACTGGATGGCAGGTTTGATCTCCGTAGTTAGCTCATAACTCTCAAAAATTTGTTGACCTGTGTTATATAACGAAGTTAGGACACTGATTAAGAGGAGATTTGACTGCACTAAACCAGCTCGATATAAGACAATAGACTTTTGTTACTATAAAGTGGCGCTTAACTAGCAAATTCTACAGTTTCAAATTTCATGGACCTACGTGTCAATATCGGCTTAATTCAAATGGGCCTGTTAGCTTTTTCAAAAATTTTATAACTTTGTAGCGCCGTAAATGGATTTAATTTTCAGAACCCCTAGAATTTTGTTTTAATTAAAGGCTTCTTTTCTTTGCCTGATTTATGTAACTCTTTACTATAAATCAATTACTTAACAGATTCTATTTGCTTGTGTAAAAATACATATTAAAAAATTTAACGGCTCTTAATAAATTGTAAAATTGTCGTGCAGAAATGATCCTGAACCAAACCTTTCTTTGCCAACGCCTTATTTTGCCAACTCTCTATAAATTGTATTTTTAAATTCCATGTGACCTTTGAAGGTACAAATATTCAATTTACGGAAGCGGGGTTATAATTCCCTGAAAATGTATCATATTAACCAGCGATTAGGACTGTGGGGTCCATATGGACCCCAACACTTCTTACATTTTAAATATCTACAAAAATTTGTATTCTAAATTTTGTGACTTTTTTCTTAAATATATTATAAACAAAACTAGTAATTAAAATTTGGTCTAAGTCTAATAACAAAATTTGTTTAGAAATTAGAAATTCTATTGGGCTCCGTATGGACCCCACATGGTAAATTTCAATGTTGAAAACCAAGATATTGCCTCCATCTAAATTTAAACTTAAATAATTGCAACCTTATTTTCTAGTAATTTTTTTAAATAGTTTTACATATTAAGTATTAAAAATCTTTGTAATGTATAATAATGATAAGAATTATTTTATCTCACTTTAAAATAGTTTTTATGGTAAATAATAGCCAAAAATAATTTATTATTTTTTTATTCATAAATCTTTCTAAAAATTATTAGAACTAAAAACACGATTGGATCAATAAAAAATTTCCATTTTTCAGATATTTTTCTACTTTGTGTTAAATAAATATTACAGTATACATTAATAATTACATATTAACATAATTAAAGAGCACGTATTTTTCTTCAAAATAATTAAGAAAAAAAGTTCACAGCTTTCAAACTCTTGAGTTATAGAGTTTTATAAATGGGGTCAGTATGGACCACACTGTAGCAATCGCGTTACATCTTCCTCACCCGCATTTGCGGGTTAATATATGTTTTTATTTTTACACCATTCTATTGGATACCATAATTAATAAACTTTACTTATCTTTTTTTCAACTATTTTTTAGAATTATTCTGTATATAACGCTAATATCTGAAGCGGACGAAGGCGTTTATACTTGCGAAGCTGTCAATGATCAAGGGAAGGCAACAAGTTCTGCCAAAATATCATTTAAAAGTAAAATTATTTTTATATAACATAATTCTTAGATTAAATATTAGTCTTTTGAGCATTAGTGCGCAATTAAACTTTGTAACAATATTTTAGGCAAGAAAATTTTTTTATTTGGTTGTGAATTAAAATTTATAACATATTTTAAATGCCTGTATAAGACAACTTTTTACTATTATAGCACCCTCTACTGTACCTTCGAGTGAAGGCGTTGAAACATACAAAGTGACCGAAAAAAGTGAAACAATTGGTAAAATAGAATTATAATTTTTATTCTCGGTCCATAAATAGGAAATTTTTGGCCTGTCACCTGATTCTGAAATGTTTAGGTCCACTAGCTCGGTTTGTTTAACAAATTAGTTAAAATAAATAATGTCAATTTCAATTTTTATATAATCAATTAAAGTAAAAGTGTAATATGTGCTCCTCCCAAAAGAAAGCATATATAGAAGAAAAAAATATCCAACCAGGCCCAAAATTTTGTTTCAAGTATTGGCCCGGACCGCTTGGCCCATTTATTTTCATCATACATTTACTTTGATTTTGCAAATTATGGTGATCACAAAGCTACGAACGTTTTTATTATTGGCCCAAAAAGTTCGCTAATATTTTGAACTTTTGAAAAAACTAATAATAATTTTGTAATTTAATTATGTAGAAATTTCTAAAACGGCCAAATCCACGAAGGATATATACGTGGAAGAAGGCGCCGATGTGGAAATAACTATTGAGGTTACCAGTCGAACCCCATCCCCCGTGCAATGCTTCAAAGATCATCGGTATTAGATATTTTATCAATAAAACTTGAAATTTTTTTACTAACTTACATTATATTCTTCAGTCTTAAATCGCTTTGCAAAATTTGTGTCTATACTCGTTTTACCTTAACTGTACTAAATAAACAAATTGTAAATCAAAATGTGGAAGAGTTCAAATAAAAAAAAAATATAAGAACAATATTTGGTTTTACCAAGTTTTAAAATAGTATTTAGCGGCTAACTTTTTAAGCTGCCTATAATTCTCCTCACTTATATTATGCTAAATATTGTCTCCTCAATCTACGGCATAATATCAATATAGATGCGTTAGTTGTGCCATCGCTCTTAACAAATTTTCTCTCATTTAAATAATATATTGTAATTTCTAGAAGGAGTATCGAGCGACACTTAGAAATTATTTTAAAAATTAAAATTTTTTCCAACATAAGTTGAAAATCCGATTTTTTATGATTTTTTTTAAATACCTGATGTTATACACCAGTTTGATACCGACTATAACAACCACACCTACAACCATGACAACAACCACCACCCAAAGGGTCAGTTTTGAAGGACCAGCTACACCTGTAGACGAGGCTGGCCCAGCACCTAAATACGCCCTCAAAATCCGTGGGGCTCAACGCGACGATGCTGGAGATTACGTGTTTAAAAACGAAGATATGGAAATTAAACTACGCATCATAATAGTTGGTACGGTCAAATAATTTTCTCTCAAATTGTCAAATTTGTTTAAAATATGCCTTTTTGCTTTTATATTTTTTTTTAATCCCACTTCAAATTTTTTATTTCTCAATTTACACGAAATTTTCATTGAGCATGAAAGGTGTAACTTATTGGCTTTTTGCGAGATAACAAAAATGACTAGATCGGAAAATTTGGCAAATGAATTTGAAAATAAGACAAAAATTAAGCCAGACAATTTTTTATTGATTTAATTTTTGGTTAACATGTTTTATGATTAAAATCATAGCATTTCATTTCTACATTTTTTATTATTATCATTTAAATTTAATTCTAGTTGTTTGAATACGTACTTTTATTTCAGTTTTTTTTTCTAAATTAGTTAAGACCCTATTCTATTATATCAATATACCTTTAATATTTTTTCTATCTTAGGGCACGTGCAAAGTGAGTTTTTATTTTCGTTAAATTCTGAAAATTCTAAAAATTTATTTTTTTTCAAAATTTTTTCGATTTTTTATTTCAGAAAAAGCATTTTATGTGCGTATATTAAATTTAACAACTTTTTAAAAATTTGCGTTTTATTACAAAATTTTTTTTTTCAAAATTTTGAAAATTTCACGAAAATAAAAACTCACTTTGCACGTGCCCTTAAACACAATTTTTAAAATAAATATTAATTATGCCCCTAAAATTTGGAAATTCATGCTTAAGTTTTAGGAAAATCAGCTTGATCAAATTATCCATCAAATTAGATTAATTTAGAGTTAACAACTAAAAATTGTAAGGTCTAAATTAGTCAGTTTTGTTTTGATGAAGTCTAGAAATATTTTATAGAATTTTATTTTGCCGTAAATATTTAGTGTTTTTCCAAAACAATATCAAATTTGAAAAATAACAGCACCAAAATGAAGTTTGCAGTAATTTTGATCATTCTTTAATAAAGTTTTTAAACTTTTTAATAAAACACCCCAGCCCATACAAGAGAGGTTGCAAATTGTTTTGGCGCAATTCCATGGAAATTTTAATTTTTAAAAATATATTTAATTTTTTTGACATGAAACAAATATCATAAACATTCTTTGACATTCGTCATTTAACATTTATTCTAATTTCTTTTGACCTTGACCATACAAATTTAAATTTCTAACTATTTATGTGCCTAACCGGAAAGCATATGCTATAATAATTCCAAAGACTCCGAAATTTTTTTGTTTGGATTATATTTTTGGTTGAAATTTTATTTTTATTTTTTTCATTTGTACAAACAAAATTTATTCGTGGCTTTAAAATGAATTATATCGAATCATGTTTACATTATTTAGATAAAGATACCCACGACAAAACGAAGAAGGAAAAGGTTAGCCAAAAGGTCATGATTAAACCGGACAAGCGAGAAATAACCCAAGAAACCTATGGTAACAGTTTCGAACATTTTCATAAATCTTAAAAGGAAGGCTACCACGGTCGAAAAAATTGAATGAATCGTGTTTGTAGGACCAAAAATCTTTGCAAAAGTCTGGGTCGGCTTGAAAATGTTTGTGATTATTTCGGGCTCAAATCACAGATTCTCCAAACATCCTTAACTCTTAGCCTAAAAAAATTGTTCTAGTCGGGCGGACAGCGGGCCTGAAAATTCAAAATTATTTGTTAATTAATGGTTTAACCTGCATTTTCCTCCCAAAGAATTTCCGCAATTGAAGGATGAACCGATCCAGGAAACGGAAGTGGAAGAAGGTTCACAGCTTGAATTAACGGTAACGTTGTCCCGCGAGGTTAAAAATTTAACTTGGAAAAAGGACGGGAAAGTTGTACGGCCCGACCAAAAGCGCATTTTGCTTCACGACGAAGGCAAAATTCAAAAATTGATTATAAACAACGTAGTGCCGGACGATGAGGGCATTTACGTTTGCGAATTCGAAGGGAAACACATTAAGACACGGGTCGTGGTCATACGTAAGAAAATATAATATTTTTTTTGTATTTATAGTCAATATGGAAGACAGTGGAAGTTAGGTTTTTCCTTGGTATATGTAAATCTTTAAAAACATTGTGAATGGAATTAAAATTCAATTCTATATAGATTTATCAATATAGGTGCGAGTTAAGGAACTTGGTATTCTGAGGATTTATAAATGATAGTGAGTTTTTTATTACCTTGGGCTAATTGAAATTTATACTTAAAAAAATGAATATAAAGGTTCACATTATGTTTGTTCTTTACTTTGCCGAAGCATTCATCTCTTATATACATGAAATTGTTGTTTTTTGTCGGGGCCCAAAAGGTCTGAAAGTCTATTTTTTTGAATTGGACTCAGGGTCTGGTCTGGCCGTGTTCAAACCGAAAAATAAAAAATTCAAGGTATTTTTCGGTTTAGATGGAATCGCAATCATCGATCCAATTTTTAAGAATTAAGATCCGAAAAAATAATTTTTTATTCGAGAGTCGATGAAAAACATTATATAAATGATTTTTTGCGCAATATATACACAGCCAAGGATTGGTCGCAATCATCGATGGAAACACGAGAATACTCGCATCACAAGGAAGTAGAACGCTTGCCTTCCCACCCAGAGTCTGTTAGAGGTTGTTGGGATTATTTACTATTATATTTGTAATAACGTATTATGGAATTGCCCATTAGGAATTTTGTTTTAAAAAATTGCTACAAGATATATGAATTAGAGCATTTCTAGACCGCCTTTTTTAAAAAGCTCTTCTAGCATGCAGTAACTGTCAAATAGTTTATTATTTTTCACATTTCCTAGAATTTTATATGTATATAAACACTTTATATACATAGGTTCTCACGTCCGTATGACAATTGATCAAGAAAACGTAGTAGATACGGAGGTTGGAGACGATGTGGAAATCATAATAGAATACCCGTTAGATTTGAGGCCTCATCACGTAGTCTGGGAGAAAGATGGGCGTCCGTTGGATAGGCAGCTCACTCAGCGGACCACGACTACCGTCGAGGATCGTGAAATAACCCTCAAAATAGATCACGTTCAACCGAGTGACACTGGCCGGTACGTGTGCGACACGGGCGATAAGCTAACCCCCATTACCATAGTTGTACATGAAAGTTAGCCACATATATTATTATAAGATTTGTAGATAAGTAGCATAAAATGACACGTTCAAAGTCATAATTATGAAATAACAAAAAAACAGTCTCTTTTCGTTCTATTTTTCCTTTTTGATGAAATAATCTACTTCGCCAAAAATGAATTTGATATTTTGCATCTATAGATCCAAACGAATAATATGATAGTATTGTTTTATACACCTTTCAAAAAAGGCATTTTGTCGAAAATCTAAAACGACTTTGAACATATTTTTTTCAAGTAAACAGAGATCCAAACATTTTTGCAAAAAACAAACGTTTATTTGTATCGTGCTCTAACTCACACAAAAAAATGACTTTTTGTGCTAATGTGCAAAGTGATAGTAAAAATTTGATTTACTTTTGGTCAAAGAGCAAGTTATTTAAATTTAATTTTTTAAAGATTCGAAATTTGCTCATCTTTGCATTAATAAAAATTAGTTTTATTTTATTTTGACAAAATTAAATAATAGGAGAAATAAAAAATTCTAATATTTTACCATCCAAATGACGCGAACCTCTTGTGAATGAGAATTTCGGGCAAATACATTTAATTCATAATTATTATTGATGTATTAGGAAAACAACCTAAAGTTCTTCGAGAACACGAAGTAACGACAACAGAAACCATTACGGAAACGGAAACGACCGTGTGTCGTTATGATGCAGATGAAGTTGCTATTGATCAGGACAAAATGCGTAAATATTTTATATAGGGTACATTGAAATATGACATCCAGATTATTTATCATATAGTGGGTTTTTTGGATTTGCAACTAGTCGACAAAAAAAATTCATTGTTAGGCAATAAATAACACTGGTCGACAAATAACAACTTTATGTCGGCGACCAATTATAAACATATATATTTTGATAGTGTTTTTTGAGTACATTCCGAATATCTTTTCCGTTTTTTTTGAATAGGTCTAATTTTTTACCTAGATGGGTTTAAAAGTACCAAAAACCTCAATATGTCCTATATTTATACACTTTTCGTCCTTTAAAATAAAAATAAATAATAGAAAAATATATTTTACTATTGAAAAACTCTTATATTTTATATAACTTTTTTAGAATTTACTTATTTCATTTACTTTTTAAATATTTATTTTAAAAAACTCAAAATTTCCAAAAAATACTCTGAAAGTTGTGCTCAAAATTTTATATATTAAAAAAGGGGCTACTAAATACACTACACTACATCAAGCAAGATATGTAAGTGTGAAGGATTGGCATATAATGCAGTATTAGTAGCAGCGCGTACTAAGCCACATTAGTACCCCTTTTTTAACATATAATATTTTGAAGCACAGAACTACATCTAGATATGTAAGTAAGTGAAGGGCCGGCAGATAATGCCAGTATTAGTAGCAGCACGCACTACAATCTTTACGAGTTTAGTAGCCCCTTTTTTAATATATAAAATTTTGAAGCACAGACTTTCAGACGCGTATTTTTTGGAAATTTTGAGTTTTTTAAAATCAAATATTTGAAAAAGTAAATGAGATAAGTAAATTCTAAAAAAGTTATATAACAATATAAGAGTTTTTCAATAGTAAAATATATTTTTCTATTATTTATTTTTATTTTAAAGGCACGAAAAGTGCCTATAAATATAGGACATATTGAGGTTTTTGGTACTTTTAAACCCATCTAGGTAAAAAATTAGACCTATTCAAAAAAGGAAAAGATTGGAAGGCCAAAAACTTTAAAAAACTGTTTAAAATGGTCGCATTTTTGCGACTGTGTAATTTAAAATAAATTGACTGAACCTTTGAAATAATGGTAGCAAATTTTATTTATAGCCCCCTGCCCTTTTTAACAAAAAAATTTAAAAATGTTTAA
The DNA here is from genome assembly GCA_030555515.1 of Acutogordius australiensis. Classification (NCBI taxonomy): domain Eukaryota; kingdom Metazoa; phylum Nematomorpha; class Gordioida; order Gordea; family Gordiidae; genus Acutogordius; species Acutogordius australiensis. Next base: position 13,399,384 of record CM060242.1, on the reverse strand, counting down.
CTAAATTTTTCCCCAAACTGGTCTAGGGAACATATGGTATTTTAAGATGTGATTTTCACTGTATAGAAACTAATATGTGGTCTGCGTACATGACTAAACACAATTTCTGACCTATTTATTTTTTTTTTCGGGGTGTTTATAAAAAGGTGTATGACTTTTAGCTATCAAAAATTACGAAGACCAATCAACTTGTTCCATTTTCACAAAGTCACTAGCTTGAAATTTTAAAGATGATTAACGTTTATCAAATAAAGCCTGTTTTATTATTTTTGTTTAAATTATAAAAAAAACAGTTAAGTGGAAATATAGGTTTTATTTAGTGCCATGCGAATGGACTTAATCCTACAAATCGAACTGTTAATTTAATTTTATATATAAAATTATAGTTACGATGAAATATATATTTCCAAATATATACTTTTTTAATTTTCTATGCACCATTACCAGATATTCCAGTTGAAGTTAGGACTAAAACACAAAAGGTTGAAGTACCCCGGTTAAATAATTTGGATATAGTAATTAAGACGCCACACGAGGTTCCCCAAATACGCTGGCAAAAAGACGAGGTCACTATCCGTGAAAGTCAGCACATTGAACAATACCGTTCGGGACTCGATCATCATCTCATCATTAAGGAAGTCCAACCCGAGGACCAGGGCGTCTACACTGGCTCGTTCGAAGATAAGAAAATTCTGATCAACGTCAACATTACAGGTTTAATCTTCATACAGGAGAGCCTGTTTTGGTATTTATATCTAAAAATTATTAATTGAAGTTAAATCGAAATCTTCAAAATTTTTTAAAAATAGGCACAGAGAATTCTGTTAGATACTATTGTATTTTTGGTTTCTAACTTATTATTTATTTTAATTTGGATTCTAATTATCATTATTATGAACAATGTGATAAACCTCTGATAAATTACATATTATGACACCAGCAATAACATGAGAATCTACAATTTCATTTAGATATCCTACCTCCAGCAAATCTTTTTTTTTCTTTCCCCTTTTCTCACAAACAGCAATTAAAAAATTTAACTATTAACTTATATTTACGCGCCTATGGCATGTGCGCGTGCACGACAGATACAAAAATTTAACCGATTTTTAAATTACTTTTATTTAATAACATAGAACCGGCACCCGTTGCCCCTGTTCCGATGCAAGTTTACGAAAGGAAAGCACCGCCCGAGCAACCAGCTTCTGTTTCAACCACAATAAAAAGACCTTCTGAAACGCCGATACAAGGTACACAATTAATGTTTTTTCACACAAATGTGTTTTAGTTTTTGAATGCAATTCGATTCATTGGCGTAGGAGAAGGGGGGGGGGGGGGGGGGATGAACCCCCCCCCCCCAATATATGTTTGTTTATATAAACATTATTTATAAAAGTCCTTAATGATTACTCAAATTTTAAAAAGCAAAATTAAGTAACAATCATAAGAATCAGTAGATTCCAAACTAAAACACTATGGCACGACCGAAGGTCGTGCCCGTACTATAACTTGCTACGCCCTTGATTCGATTTTAAAAAAATTGGACGTAATTTTTAAAATTGTAGAAATAATATTTTAAACTTGATTGAGGACTCCAAGACAATGCGGCGTAAAATTTGCTTTTAATTAAAGTTTTAACCTATTGTGGAAATATATTTTTGAATAATTTGTGAAACACACGTTTATTAATAACACTGGACAACAAAATTTGGACGACCCTAAGCATCATATATGGCAACTATGGTTTTGGTCAAGTTTTTGGTAATGATCACGAATATGAAATTAGAATTTTAGCCAATGCCTCAGATTTTTAGTTATTCGGTGTCAAAAGTTGAGATTTTTTAATTTTTGGGGTATTTTGGGCTTCTATACCATGAAACCTATGGGTAGTAACAAAAGTTTAAAAATATATTTAGATAAGGAAAACATTCATTATTAACGTAAGGGGTTTGAAATTTTTTTTAATATTTAGTTTTTTTTTATTTTTTTATTTTTGTAAAATTAGTGGTTTTCGTCATAAACTCCGTTTTTTGATCCTAAATAACTTGAAAGTAAAATGCTAATAATTTTACGTAATAACCTTTTTTAGATATGTTTTCTATAAGAAACTTGAATATGCCAATAGATTTTTTGTAGAATTAAAAGTAAAAGAAATTTTGTGAATTTTTTTCTGAACTTTGGACGCGATTTAAAAAAAATTGGAGGCATTGGAAAAAAAATTAAACCCGGGATCGTTATCGCAAGAAAATTCTCTACAAAACCCTCAAAAAATCGTTTATGTTGTTTTTTTTTTGTTGTCCAGTGTAATTAATTAGAAGGAATAAACATTAGATGTAGTAGATTTTGTATTTAAATGAATCAAGTTGGAGTCTCGCTCAAAAAAGAAGGTTAATAGCATTTTTACCATAGCAAGGGTTATTACGCTAAACCGCGACATATATGGTAGGTTCCCTAGGGACCCCAACGCATTTTAGAACCTATTTATTAAATAACAAGGTAAAAAATTATTCAATTAAAAATAATATATTACATCTATAAAATTCTTTATCTTTGTTAAACAAAATAAACACTGAATTTAATACTTTAATAAATTGAGCACATTTTTTTTAACAAAATAACCTTATGCATAATTTTAACGATTGTATAGTTATTTTGATTTAAGATTCTTACTGTCCTCACCTGCCGTTATTGTCACATCATGAAACATTTATATATAATTTGTACTCAACTTTTTAATGATTAGTATTTTCGGACATTATACCGGAAAAGAAAATCAAGACAGAAATGGACATTAGGATTCAACAACCGCGCAAACAAGAACCGTACGAGATCGAAGTTGGCACCAAAGAAAGGTTGTACAATTATGATTATTATTATACACTACGGTAAACGTAATAAGCTTCCTTGTGGTTAGGGCCACGTTACATCGAAATACTTTGCAATAGGGCACGTGCAATGTGAGTTTTTATTTTCATGAAATTTTCCAATTATAAAAAAATGAAATAAAACGCAAATTTTTAAAAAGTTGCCAAATTTAGTTTATGCATATAAAATATTTCCGAAAAAATTGTTAAAAAAATTTTGAATCTGAATTTTCAGAATGTTACGAAAATGCAAACTTACTTTGCACGTGCCCATAAAAAAATAGAATAAATATTGTGTCAAAAAAATTTAGAATAATATAGTACAAATAATTCTGATAATTTTGGCAAACCATAGTTTAATATCCACAATATTGTATTTGTCGCTAACCGCTGTATAGAAGCTTAGCCCGACTAACTAATCTAAAACGAGTGGGTTAACAATTATCTGAATTACATAGTGTCATGTTGGTTATTTTTTTTTAAATGAAAAATAATTTAAACGAATTTACATTTTGCAATAGATTAGGGTGAATTTTCGGTATAAAAAGATTTTTTTGGAATTTTTTTAAAAAATATCTAATTCCAGATCTAAGTCAAAATGGTTCAAAATTAAAATTGAAAAAATTTTAGGAATGTTAAAATAACTTAATTTTAGCCGAGAAGAATACATCGTGGAAGGAGAAACGAGAGAAGACATCTCTTCTCAACATTTGCCAAAAAAGCCTCGAATTGAAGAATATAGACCGGTTGAACAAGGTTAGGAACCAATTATTAATTCCCTTCCAATTTGTACTTATTGAAATTGATTAGTCTAAACATGTGATCATCTCAATTTTAAATTTTTTTATATTTTAACTGACGCAATTTTTTTTGATCTTAAATATCTAGATAAGAATGTAGCCTGTTTTATTTAAAAAATATAACAAAATATTATAAAAAATTTTAAAGCTTGTTATAAAAAATTAAATATTAATATATTGCCTGTTTAAAAAACACTTTGAAAATGACCTTTTTTATTAAAAATTTGCAGAATTTTTTTAAAAATTTAATTTTGTAAAAACACTTACTTAATTAAAAGGTTGTCAAATTTAATTACCAAAAAAACACTTTTTATTAAATAAAAAAAATTGTGAAAATTTTTTGAATTATTAAATTATATAATTTTTAAATTGTTTCGAAAATAATAACATTTTGTGGCCCAACAAGAAAACTTAGAATATTTAAAAAAAAAATTTTTAAAATTACTTAAATAGAACCACTATAACGTTAATCCATTGTGTTATTATTTTTTCAATAATAGGCTACTTAACTAACTATAGAAAATTAGATTGTTATTTAATTTTTTTTTTATTTTTCATTTTCATTGACGACATATATTATGTTAGGAATTAGGGTGGCCGAAATTAGGCCAGGTGGCACATTTGAAATGTCGGTGACGCTTGACAAGAAAAATAAGAATATTATTTGGAAGAAGGACGAAAAAGTTTTGGTGATTGAAGGAGACAGGATCCGATATACGGTTGAGGATTCGTGCGTGCATAAATTGACGGTCGACAATGTTGGGAGTAGGGATGTTGGTATTTACGCGTTAGAGACACTTTTAAACGGGCGTGTGCGGGAGATCAAGGCTGAATTAAAACTTTTAGTTCCTGACCAAGGCAAAATGGATGCTTTTGTTAGAGACCAGATAATCAAACCTACGACAGAGAAACCTACGGCTTTGGCAAAATCGATAGATAGTTTTGAAACTACGATCTTAGAAACAAAGAGTGAACATATAACCACATTGACCAAAGAAAAGGAGCCTGGAGATATTGGGATTACCAAGGAGACAGGTTGATTTGCTATTGAAATTATTATAGGTTAGAATTCCCTAAGTCGGTGCCTATGCAGCATGCTGAAGTTGACAAAGGTTCTACCCTCGAAATTGTAATTAATTTCTCGAGGCCAATCCCCCATCACATTTGGGAATTTAACGCGGTTCAAATGACAGAAGATACTAAAACTACTTTTTTTAGTGACACCTCTGGCCTCTATCGCCTTACCCTGAACGATGCGGATAGCTCAAATGCCGGCATATATAGCTTAGTTTTGGGTGACAAATTTCGCATTGATACGGAAGTAATTGTCAATGGTAAAATTTTTTGACTTTGATCTAACACACCTTTAGAAAATGAGCTAACAAATGTTACTGAAGAATTTTATGAAACATCGGAAAACTTTCATGAATTCGGTGGATCAACAGACCATATAAAATCTAGAGAATTATTGGATAATAAAGCAACATTACGACCCCGCGACGAAGAAATTAGTGACAAAGATGTGATCGAAGGAGTCATAGTCCACCATGGTATATACGATCATTATTCTATATTTAAAACTTTTTTAGACGTGAAAGAAGATGTGTTGCCCGTTATTGAGGCTGAATTAGGTGCCGTGCTCGAAATCATAATCACTTTGTCCCGTAAAATTGCCGATTACACCTGGACAAAAGATGGGGTTAGGGTTGATCTGGATGAAAGGGTAAGAGTAGAGCGTGATGGAACCGTTTACAAACTTATGATAGATGAAATGACTCCGAGAGACGTGGGAATTTATAGCTTGACCTTCCAGGGAAAAGAAATTAAAACTAAAGTTGCCATCGGTAATAGTTATATATACAATTATTTTAGGAGCTCCCTCTCGTCTTGCCGAATTGAAGATTGTTCCTGAAAGAATTTTTGTAAATTTGGAAGAGGATCAAAATGTGGCTAACCAAATTAGCGTCGACAAAAGACTTGTGATAACAAAGTATGTTGAAGACTTTGTAAAACGAAATGAAATTTCATTTTTTCCAATGGAAATAAGACCTCGTGGGAAACTAATGCCCGGTATTTTTAATATTAGATAATAATCAGCAATTAGGAATACCTAAAGTATCAATGAATGAAATTATACCGAATGTTGAAGTGGGTTTTAGCACTTTATTGGAAATTCGGGAAATGCCTCACTTAATTAATCCACAAACCACAAGTATTCCAATATCTGATGTTAAAAAATTTCCAAATGACACGGAAGAATTGATTACAAATAAAACTTTGGTTGTTTCACCAACGCACGTGAACGATAGTAATAACATCACTTAAAATTTTTTTTTTGGGGGGGGGGGGGGGGGGAGCATTGAAATCGCTGTACGACGACGTCGATAGGGTCTATCGAATCAAGTGCGTCTCTCAGCCATTACTATATTATCCCTAAAATGACGACGCATTCTCTGCATTATAACATGCAGGATTTACAACTCGGGCAAAGGTAGAAGGCTAGAGTCATTCTAAAACAATACCTTTCTAGCCATACATCTCATGAACGAGAAAGCCTACCCGTTAGGGCATAGTCCCTTGCTCGACTTTAAAATTAACTCTTAAACCCCCAGGACGAAAGACTTTTTTCAATTTGTTAGTTAAGGTTTTCCATAATAATCACCTGTCAGGTTTTATGAAACAAATTTGGGTCCGTTAGGTTGAGGTAATAAAGCGAGTAATTCTGTGTATTAACGTTGCTTTATTTCCATATATTCAGATGTTACTAATAAACATGTGGAAGAAGTTGGCAGTGTTTTTGAAGTAGAGAAACGTGCACTGGAGTCGACCCAAGAAATGCAAATCATTGAAGCTGACGTAGGTAGCTCACTTGAAATTGATATAGCGCTGTCTCACGAAGTAAAGGTGTTCAAATGGAAAAAAGATGACATTGAAATTTTGGAGGACCAAAGAGTTCAGTTTATACAAAAGGATCTAGTGTATAAATTAGTTATTTTAGATCTCAAAACTGATGATCAAGGTGTTTATGCATTAGAATTTGAAAACAGGAGCGTAAAAATCAAAGTCACTATTAATGGTGTGTTTCTAATTTATATATTTTAGAAATTCGGGCAAATATTTTGGAAGAAACTAGTTTGATGGGCGTTAAAAAAGAAGATAGTTTAGAATTAACAGATACATTCGCTAAAGAACTTCATCGATTTAAAAAGGATGATGTTGATATTTTGGAAGATGAAAGAATTACTTTCCAGCCTAAAGGAGTAACCCAACGATTAGTTATCACAAATGTTGTTCCAGAAGACCATGGCATTTATGCCATTGAGTTTGAAGAAGAAGAAGTTAAAACTCAGGTTGACGTCAAAGGTATTTAAATTATATTTATTATGCTCAGAGCACAAAACCGAACGCCTAGAAGAAATACAAATAATTGAGGCCGACGTTGGTAGCACCCTTGAAATTGACGTTGCATTATCCCGTGAATTGAAGGAGTATAAATGGAAGAAGAATGACGTGGAAATTTTGGAAGATGAAAGGATTCAATTTGTGCAAAAAGATTTAGTGTATTCATTGGTTATTTCTAATGTCGACGAACACGATCAAGGAGTTTATTCGTTACAGTTTGAGGGCAAGGACGTTAAAACCCGAGTTGCAATAAATGGTATTAATGTTAATTTCTTATTTTAGAAATATCGACAGAAACTTTGGAAGATATTAATTTGGTGGAGGTCGAAGAAGGAGCACGATTAGATTTAGCAGTAACATTGCCTAAAGAAGTTCACCAAGTTACATGGAAAAAGGATGATGTTAATATTTTGGAAGATGATAGAATTACTTTCCAGCCTGAAGGGGTAACCCAACGATTAGTTATCACAAATGTTGTTCCAGAAGACCATGGCATTTATGCCATCGAGTTTGAAGGGGAAGAAGTTAAAACTCGGGTTGACGTGCAAGGTATTTAAATTATATTTATTATGTTCAGAGCACAAAACAGAACGCTTAGAAGAAATACAAATAATTGAGGCCGACGTTGGGAGCACCCTTGAAATTGAAGTTGCATTATCCCGTGAATTGAAGGAGTATAAATGGAAGAAGGATGACGTGGAAATTTTGGAAGATGAAAGGGTTCAATTTGTGCAAAAAGATTTAGTGTATTCATTGGTTATTTCTAATGTCGACGAACACGATCAAGGAGTTTATTCGTTACAGTTTGAGGGCAAGGACGTTAAAACCCGAGTTGCAATAAATGGTATTAATGTTAATTTTTTATTTTAGAAATTCCGACAGAAACATTGGGAGATATTAATTTGGTGGAGGTCGAAGAAGGAGCACGTTTAGATTTAGCAGTAACATTGCCCAAAGAAGTTCACCAAGTTACTTGGAAAAAGGATGGTATTGAGGTTTTGAAAGATGAAAGAATTACTTTCCAGCCTGAAGGGGTAACCCAACGATTGGTTATCACAAATGTTGTTCCAGAAGACCATGGAATTTATGCCATCGAGTTTGAAGGGGAAGAAGTTAAAGCTCAGGTTGACGTGCAAGGTATTTAAATTATATTTTTTATGCTCAGAGCACAAAACAGAACGCCTAGAAGAAACACAAATAATTAAGGCCGACGTTGGGAGCACCCTTGAAATTGACGTTGCATTATCCCGTGAATTGAAGGAGTATAAATGGAAAAAGGATGACGTGGAAATTTTGGAAGATGAAAGGGTTCAATTTGTGCAAAAAGATTTAGTGTATTCATTGGTTATTTCTAATGTCGACGAACACGATCAAGGAGTTTATTCGTTACAGTTTGAGGGCAAGGACGTTAAAACCCGAGTTGCAATAAATGGTATTAATGTTAATTTCTTATTTTAGAAATTCCGACAGAAACATTGGAAGATATTAATTTGGTGGAGGTCGAAGAAGGAGCACGTTTAGATTTAGCAGTAACATTGCCCAAAGAAGTTCACCAAGTTACTTGGAAAAAGGATGATATTGAGGTTTTGAAAGATGAAAGAATTACTTTCCAGCCTGAAGGAGTAACCCAACGATTAGTTATCACAAATGTTGTTCCAGAAGACCATGGAATTTATGCCATCGAGTTTGAAGGGGAAGAAGTTAAAACTAAGGTTGAAGTCAAAGGTATTTAAATTATATTTTTTATGTTTAGAGCACAAAACAGAACGCCTAGAAGAAACACAAATAATTGAAGCCGACGTTGGGAGCACCCTTGAAATTGACGTTGCATTATCCCGTGAATTGAAGGAGTATAAATGGAAGAAGGATGACGTGGAAATTTTGGAGGATGAAAGGGTTCAATTTGTGCAAAAAGATTTAGTGTATTCATTGGTTATTTCTAATGTCGACGAACACGATCAAGGAGTTTATTCGTTACAGTTTGAGGGCAAGGACGTTAAAACCAGAGTTGCAATAAATGGTATCAATGTTAATTTCTTATTTTAGAAATACCGACAGAAACATTGGAAGATATTAATTTGGTGGAGGTCGAAGAAGGAGCACGTTTAGATTTAGCAGTAACATTGCCCAAAGAAGTTCACCAAGTTACTTGGAAAAAGGATGATGTTGAGGTTTTGAAAGATGAAAGAATTACTTTCCAGCCTGAAGGGGTAACCCAACGATTAGTTATCACAAATGTTGTTCCAGAAGACCATGGCATTTATGCCATCCAGTTTGAAGGGGAAGAAGTTAAAACTCAGGTTGACGTCCAAGGTATTTAAATTATATTTTTTATGCTCAGAGCACAAAACAGAACGCCTAGAAGAAATACAAATAATTGAGGCCGACGTTGGGAGCACCCTTGAAATTGACGTTGCATTATCCCGTGAATTGAAGGAGTATAAATGGAAGAAGGATGACGTGGAAATTTTGGAAGATGAAAGGGTTCATTTTGTGCAAAAAGATTTAGTGTATTCATTGGTTATTTCTAATGTCGACGAACACGATCAAGGAGTTTATTCGTTACAGTTTGAGGGCAAGGACGTTAAAACCCGAGTTGCAATAAATGGTATCAATGTTAATTTCTTATTTTAGAAATTCCGACAGAAACATTGGAAGATATTAATTTGGTGGAGGTCGAAGAAGGAGCACGTTTAGATTTAGCAGTAACATTGCCCAAAGAAGTTCACCAAGTTACTTGGAAAAAGGATGATATTGAGGTTTTGAAAGATGAAAGAATTACTTTCCAGCCTGAAGGAGTAACCCAACGATTGGTTATCACAAATGTTGTTCCAGAAGACCATGGAATTTATGCCATCGAGTTTGAAGGGGAAGAAGTTAAAACTAAGGTTGAAGTCAAAGGTATTTAAATTAGATTTTTTATGTTTAGAGCACAAAACAGAACGCCTAGAAGAAACACAAATAATTGAGGCCGACGTTGGGAGCACCCTTGAAATTGACGTTGCATTATCCCGTGAATTGAAGGAGTATAAATGGAAAAAGGATGACGTGGAAATTTTGGAAGATGAAAGGGTTCAATTTGTGCAAAAAGATTTAGTGTATTCATTGGTTATTTCTAATGTCGACGAACACGATCAAGGAGTTTATTCGTTACAGTTTGAGGGCAAGGACGTTAAAACCCGAGTTGCAATAAATGGTATTAATGTTAATTTCTTATTTTAGAAATACCGACACAAACTTTGGAAGATATTAATATGGTGGAGGTCGAAGAAGGAGCACGATTAGATTTAGCAGTAACATTGCCCAAAGAAGTTCACCAAGTTACTTGGAAAAAGGATGGTGTTGAGGTTTTGAAAGATGAAAGAATTACTTTCCAGCCTGAAGGGGTAATCCAACGATTAGTAATTACAAATGTTGTTCCAGAAGACCATGGAATTTATGCCATCAAGTTTGAAGGGGAAGAAGTTAAAGCTCAGGTTGACGTGCAAGGTATTTAAATTATATTTTTTATGCTCAGAGCACAAAACAGAACGCCTAGAAGAAACACAAATAATTAAGGCCGACGTTGGGAGCACCCTTGAAATTGACGTTGCATTATCCCGTGAATTGAAGGAGTATAAATGGAAGAAGGATGACGTGGAAATTTTGGAAGATGAAAGGGTTCATTTTGTGCAAAAAGATTTAGTGTATTCATTGGTTATTTCTAATGTCGACGAACACGATCAAGGAGTTTATTCGTTACAGTTTGAGGGCAAGGACGTTAAAACCCGAGTTGCAATAAATGGTATCAATGTTAATTTCTTATTTTAGAAATTCCGACAGAAACATTGGAAGATATTAATTTGGTGGAGGTCGAAGAAGGAGCACGTTTAGATTTAGCAGTAACATTGCCCAAAGAAGTTCACCAAGTTACTTGGAAAAAGGATGGTGTTGAGGTTTTGAAAGATGAAAGAATTACTTTCCAGCCTGAAGGGGTAATCCAACGATTAGTAATTACAAATGTTGTTCCAGAAGACCATGGAATTTATGCCATCAAGTTTGAAGGGGAAGAAGTTAAAACTCAGGTTGACGTGCAAGGTATTTAAATTATATTTTTTATGTTTAGAGCACAAAACAGAACGCCTAGAAGAAACACAAATAATTGAAGCCGACGTTGGGAGCACCCTTGAAATTGACGTTGCATTATCCCGTGAATTGAAGGAGTATAAATGGAAAAAGGATGACGTGGAAATTTTGGAAGATGAAAGGGTTCAATTTGTGCAAAAAGATTTAGTGTATTCATTGGTTATTTCTAATGTCGACGAACACGATCAAGGAGTTTATTCGTTACAGTTTGAGGGCAAGGACGTTAAAACCCGAGTTGAAATAAATGGTATTAATGTTAATTTCTTATTTTAGAAATTCCGACAGAAACATTGGAAGATATTAATTTGGTGGAGGTCGAAGAAGGAGCACGTTTAGATTTAGCAGTAACATTGCCCAAAGAAGTTCACCAAGTTACTTGGAAAAAGGATGGTGTTGAGGTTTTGAAAGATGAAAGAATTACTTTCCAGCCTGAAGGGGTAATCCAACGATTAGTAATTACAAATGTTGTTCCAGAAGACCATGGAATTTATGCCATCGAGTTTGAAGGGGAAGAAGTTAAAACTAAGGTTGAAGTCAAAGGTATTTAAATTAGATTTTTTATGTTTAGAGCACAAAACAGAACGCCTAGAAGAAACACAAATAATTGAGGCCGACGTTGGGAGCACCCTTGAAATTGACGTTGCATTATCCCGTGAATTGAAGGAGTATAAATGGAAGAAGGATGACGTGGAAATTTTGGAAGATGAAAGGGTTCATTTTGTGCAAAAAGATTTAGTGTATTCATTGGTTATTTCTAATGTCGACGAACACGATCAAGGAGTTTATTCGTTACAGTTTGAGGGCAAGGACGTTAAAACCCGAGTTGCAATAAATGGTATTAATGTTAATTTCTTATTTTAGAAATTCCGACAGAAACATTGGAAGATATTAATTTGGTGGAGGTCGAAGAAGGAGCACGTTTAGATTTAGCAGTAACATTGCCCAAAGAAGTTCACCAAGTTACTTGGAAAAAGGATGATATTGAGGTTTTGAAAGATGAAAGAATTACTTTCCAGCCTGAAGGAGTAACCCAACGATTAGTTATCACAAATGTTGTTCCAGAAGACCATGGCATTTATGCCATCGAGTTTGAAGGGGAAGAAGTTAAAACTCAGGTTGACGTTAAAGGTATTTAAATTATATTTTTTATGTTCAGAGCACAAAACAGAACGCCTAGAAGAAACACAAATAATTGAGGCCGACGTTGGGAGCACCCTTGAAATTGACGTTGCATTATCTCGTGAATTGAAGGAGTATAAATGGAAGAAGGATGACGTGGAAATTTTGGAAGATGAAAGGGTTCAATTTGTGCAAAAAGATTTAGTGTATTCATTGGTTATTTCTAATGTCGACGAACACGATCAAGGAGTTTATTCGTTACAGTTTGAGGGCAAGGACGTTAAAACCCGAGTTGCAATAAATGGTATTAATGTTAATTTCTTATTTTAGAAATACCGACACAAACTTTGGAAGATATTAATATGGTGGAGGTCGAAGAAGGAGCACGATTAGATTTAGCAGTAACATTGCCCAAAGAAGTTCACCAAGTTACTTGGAAAAAGGATGGTGTTGAGGTTTTGAAAGATGAAAGAATTACTTTCCAGCCTGAAGGGGTAACCCAACGATTGGTTATCACAAATGTTGTTCCAGAAGACCATGGAATTTATGCCATCGAGTTTGAAGGGGAAGAAGTTAAAACTAAGGTTGAAGTCAAAGGTATTTAAATTAGATTTTTTATGTTTAGAGCACAAAACAGAACGCCTAGAAGAAACACAAATAATTGAGGCCGACGTTGGGAGCACCCTTGAAATTGACGTTGCATTATCCCGTGAATTGAAGGAGTATAAATGGAAGAAGGATGACGTGGAAATTTTGGAAGATGAAAGGGTTCAATTTGTGCAAAAAGATTTAGTGTATTCATTGGTTATTTCTAATGTCGACGAACACGATCAAGGAGTTTATTCGTTACAGTTTGAGGGCAAGGACGTTAAAACCCGAGTTGCAATAAATGGTATCAAACTTAATTTCTTATTTTAGAAATACCGACAGAAACATTGGAAGATATCAATTTGGTGGAGGTCGAAGAAGGAGCCCGCTTAGATTTAGCAGTGACATTGCCAAAAGAAGTCCACCAAGTTACATGGAAAAAGGATGATGTTGATGTTTTGGAAGATGATAGAATTACTTTCCAGCCTGAAGGGGTAACCCAACGATTGGTTATCACAAATGTTGTTCCAGAAGACCATGGCATTTATGCCATCCAGTTTGAAGGGGAAGAAGTTAAAACTAAGGTTGAAGTCAAAGGTATTTAAATTAGATTTTTTATGTTTAGAGCACAAAACAGAACGCCTAGAAGAAACACAAATAATTGAGGCCGACGTTGGGAGCACCCTTGAAATTGACGTTGCATTATCTCGTGAATTGAAGGAGTATAAATGGAAGAAGGATGACGTGGAAATTTTGGAAGATGAAAGGGTTCAATTTGTGCAAAAAGATTTAGTGTATTCATTGGTTATTTCTAATGTCGACGAACACGATCAAGGAGTTTATTCGTTACAGTTTGAGGGCAAGGACGTTAAAACCCGAGTTGCAATAAATGGTATTAATGTTAATTTCTTATTTTAGAAATACCGACAGAAACTTTGGAAGATATTAATTTGGTGGAGGTCGAAGAAGGAGCACGATTAGATTTAGCAGTAACATTGCCTAAAGAAGTTCACCAAGTTACATGGAAAAAGGATGATGTTGATATTTTGGAAGATGATAGAATTACTTTCCAGCCTGAAGGGGTAACCCAACGATTAGTTATCACAAATGTTGTTCCAGAAGACCATGGCATTTATGCCATCGAGTTTGAAGGGGAAGAAGTTAAAACTCAGGTTGACGTTAAAGGTATTTAAATAATATTTATTATGTTCAGAGCACAAAACAGAACGCTTAGAAGAAATACAAATAATTGAGGCCGACGTTGGGAGCACCCTTGAAATTGACGTTGCATTATCCCGTGAATTGAAGGACTATAAATGGAAGAAAAATGATGTGGAAATTTTAGAGGACGAAAGGGTTCAATTTGTGCAAAAGGATTTAGTGTATTCATTGGTGATTTCTAATGTCGACCAACACGATCAAGGAGTGTATTCTTTAGAGTTCGAGGGCAAAGACGTCAAAACCAGAGTTGCAATAAATGGTATCAATCTTAATTTCTTATTTTAGAAATACCGACAGAAACATTGGAAGATATCAATTTGGTGGAGGTCGAAGAAGGAGCACGATTAGATTTAGCAGTAACATTGCCTAAAGAAGTTCACCAAGTTACATGGAAAAAGGATGATGTTAATATTTTGGAAGATGATAGAATTACTTTCCAGCCTGAAGGGGTAACCCAACGATTAGTTATCACAAATGTTGTTCCAGAAGACCATGGCATTTATGCCATCGAGTTTGAAGGGGAAGAAGTTAAAACTCAGGTTGACGTTAAAGGTATTTAAATAATATTTATTATGTTCAGAGCACAAAACAGAACGCTTAGAAGAAATACAAATAATTGAGGCCGATGTTGGGAGCACCCTTGAAATTGACGTTGCATTATCCCGTGAATTGAAGGACTATAAATGGAAGAAGGATGATGTGGAAATTGTAGAGGACGAAAGGGTTCAATTTGTGCAAAAGGATTTAGTTTATTCATTGGTTATTTCCAATGTCGACCAACACGATCAAGGAGTGTATTCTTTAGAGTTCGAGGGCAAAGACGTCAAAACCAGAGTTGCAATAAATGGTATCAATCTTAATTTCTTATTTTAGAAATACCGACAGAAACATTGGAAGATATCAATTTGGTGGAGGTCGAAGAAGGAGCCCGCTTAGATTTAGCAGTGACATTGCCAAAAGAAGTCCACCAAGTTACATGGAAAAAGGATGATGTTGATGTTTTGGAAGATGATAGAATTACTTTCCAGCCTGAAGGGGTAACCCAACGATTGGTTATCACAAATGTTGTTCCAGAAGACCATGGCATTTATGCCATCCAGTTTGAAGGGGAAGAAGTTAAAACTAAGGTTGACGTCAAAGGTATTTAAATTAGATTTTTTATGTTCAGAGCACAAAACAGAACGCCTAGAAGAAACACAAATAATTGAGGCCGACGTTGGGAGCACCCTTGAAATTGACGTTGCATTATCCCGTGAATTGAAGGAGTATAAATGGAAGAAGGATGACGTGGAAATTTTGGAGGATGAAAGGGTTCAATTTGTGCAAAAGGATTTAGTTTATTCATTGGTTATTTCTAATGTCGACGAACACGATCAAGGAGTTTATTCGTTACAGTTTGAGGGCAAGGACGTTAAAACCCGAGTTGCAATAAATGGTATTAATGTTAATTTCTTATTTTAGAAATTCCGACAGAAACATTGGAAGATATTAATTTGGTGGAGGTCGAAGAAGGAGCACGTTTAGATTTAGCAGTAACATTGCCTAAAGAAGTTCACCAAGTTACATGGAAAAAGGATGATGTTTATATTTTGGAAGATGATAGAATTACTTTCCAGCCTGAAGGGGTAACCCAACGATTAGTTATCACAAATGTTGTTCCAGAAGACCATGGCATTTATGCCATCGAGTTTGAAGGGGAAGAAGTTAAAACTCAGGTTGACGTTAAAGGTATTTAAATAATATTTATTACGCTCAGAGCACAAAACCGAACGCCTAGAAGAAATACAAATAATTGAGGCCGACGTTGGGAGCACCCTTGAAATTGACGTTGCATTATCCCGTGAATTGAAGGAGTATAAATGGAAGAAGGATGACGTGGAAATTTTGGAAGATGAAAGGGTTCAATTTGTGCAAAAAGATTTAGTGTATTCATTGGTTATTTCTAATGTCGACGAACACGATCAAGGAGTTTATTCGTTACAGTTTGAGGGCAAGGACGTAAAAACCCGAGTTGCAATAAATGGTATTAATGTTAATTTCTTATTTTAGAAATACCGACAGAAACTTTGGAAGATATTAATTTGGTGGAGGTCGAAGAAGGAGCACGATTAGATTTAGCAGTAACATTGCCTAAAGAAGTTCACCAAGTTACATGGAAAAAGGATGATGTTGATATTTTGGAAGATGATAGAATTACTTTCCAGCCTGAAGGAGTAACCCAACGATTGGTTATCACAAATGTTGTTCCAAAAGACCATGGAATTTATGCCATCGAGTTTGAAGGGGAAGAAGTTAAAACTAAGGTTGAAGTCAAAGGTATTTAAATTAGATTTTTTATGTTTAGAGCACAAAACAGAACGCCTAGAAGAAACACAAATAATTGAGGCCGACGTTGGGAGCACCCTTGAAATTGACGTTGCATTATCCCGTGAATTGAAGGAGTATAAATGGAAGAAGGATGACGTGGAAATTGTAGAGGACGAAAGGGTTCAATTTGTGCAAAAGGATATAGTGTATTCATTGGTGATTTCCAATGTCGACCAACACGATCAAGGAGTGTATTCTTTAGAGTTCGAGGGCAAAGACGTCAAAACCAGAGTTGCAATAAATGGTATCAATCTTAATTTCTTATTTTAGAAATACCGACAGAAACATTGGAAGATATCAATTTGGTGGAGGTCGAAGAAGGAGCCCGCTTAGATTTAGCAGTAACATTGCCTAAAGAAGTTCACCAAGTTACATGGAAAAAGGATGATGTTGATATTTTGGAAGATGATAGAATTACTTTCCAGCCTGAAGGGGTAACCCAACGATTAGTTATCACAAATGTTGTTCCAGAAGACCATGGCATTTATGCCATCGAGTTTGAAGGGGAAGAAGTTAAAACTCAGGTAGACGTTAAAGGTATTTAAATAATATTTATTATGTTCAGAGCACAAAACAGAACGCTTAGAAGAAATACAAATAATTGAGGCCGACGTTGGGAGCACCCTTGAAATTGACGTTGCATTATCCCGTGAATTGAAGGACTATAAATGGAAGAAGGATGACGTGGAAATTTTGGAGGACGAAAGGGTTCAATTTGTGCAAAAGGATTTAGTTTATTCATTGGTTATTTCTAATGTCGACCAACACGATCAAGGAGTGTATTCTTTAGAGTTCGAGGGCAAAGACGTCAAAACCAGAGTTGCAATAAATGGTATCAATCTTAATTTCTTATTTTAGAAATACCAACAGAAACTTTGGAAGATATTAATTTGGTGGAGGTCGAAGAAGGAGCACGATTAGATTTAGCAGTAACATTGCCTAAAGAAGTTCACCAAGTTACATGGAAAAAGGATGATGTTGATATTTTGGAAGATGATAGAATTACTTTCCAGCCTGAAGGGGTAACCCAACGAGTAGTTATCACAAATGTTGTTCCAGAAGACCATGGCATTTATGCCATCGAGTTTGAAGGGGAAGAAGTTAAAACTCAGGTTGACGTTAAAGGTATTTAAATAATATTTATTATGTTCAGAGCACAAAACAGAACGCTTAGAAGAAATACAAATAATTGAGGCCGACGTTGGGAGCACCCTTGAAATTGACGTTGCATTATCCCGTGAATTAAAGGACTATAAATGGAAGAAGGATGATGTGGAAATTGTAGAGGACGAAAGGGTTCAATTTGTGCAAAAGGATTTAGTGTATTCATTGGTGATTTCTAATGTCGACCAACACGATCAAGGAGTGTATTCTTTAGAGTTCGAGGGCAAAGACGTCAAAACCAGAGTTGCAATAAATGGTATCAATCTTAATTTCTTATTTTAGAAATACCAACAGAAACATTGGAAGATATCAATTTGGTGGAGGTCGAAAAAGGAGCACGATTAGATTTAGCAGTAACATTGCCTAAAGAAGTTCACCAAGTTACATGGAAAAAGGATGATGTTAATATTTTGGAAGATGATAGAATTACTTTCCAGCCTGAAGGGGTAACCCAACGATTAGTTATCACAAATGTTGTTCCAGAAGACCATGGCATTTATGCCATCGAGTTTGAAGGGGAAGAAGTTAAAACTCAGGTTGACGTTAAAGGTATTTAAATAATATTTATTATGTTCAGAGCACAAAACAGAACGCTTAGAAGAAATACAAATAATTGAGGCCGATGTTGGGAGCACCCTTGAAATTGACGTTGCATTATCCCGTGAATTGAAGGACTATAAATGGAAGAAGGATGACGTGGAAATTGTAGAGGACGAAAGGGTTCAATTTGTGCAAAAGGATTTAGTTTATTCATTGGTTATTTCCAATGTCGACCAACACGATCAAGGAGTGTATTCTTTAGAGTTCGAGGGCAAAGACGTCAAAACCAGAGTTGCAATAAATGGTATTCGTGTTAATTTCTTATTTTAGAAATACCGACAGAAACTTTGGAAGATATCAATTTGGTGGAGGTCGAAGAAGGAGCACGATTAGATTTAGCAGTAACATTGCCTAAAGAAGTTCACCAAGTTACATGGAAAAAGGATGATGTTAATATTTTGGAAGATGATAGAATTACTTTCCAGCCTGAAGGGGTAACCCAACGATTAGTTATCACAAATGTTGTTCCAGAAGACCATGGCATTTATGCCATCGAGTTTGAAGGGGTAGAAGTTAAAACTCAGGTTGGCGTTAAAGGTATTTAAATAATATTTATTATGTTCAGAGCACAAAACAGAACGCTTAGAAGAAATACAAATAATTGAGGCCGATGTTGGGAGCACCCTTGAAATTGACGTTGCATTATCCCGTGAATTGAAGGACTATAAATGGAAGAAGGATGACGTGGAAATTGTAGAGGACGAAAGGGTTCAATTTGTGCAAAAGGATTTAGTTTATTCATTGGTTATTTCCAATGTCGACCAACACGATCAAGGAGTGTATTCTTTAGAGTTCGAGGGCAAAGACGTCAAAACCAGAGTTGCAATAAATGGTATCAAACTTAATTTCTTATTTTAGAAATACCGACAGAAACATTGGAAGATATCAATTTGGTGGAGGTCGAAGAAGGAGCCCGCTTAGATTTAGCAGTGACATTGCCAAAAGAAGTCCACCAAGTTACATGGAAAAAGGATGATGTTGATGTTTTGGAAGATGATAGAATTACTTTCCAGCCTGAAGGGGTAACCCAACGATTGGTGATCACAAATGTTGTTCCAGAAGACCATGGCATTTATGCCATCCAGTTTGAAGGGGAAGAAGTTAAAACTAAGGTTGAAGTCAAAGGTATTTAAATTAGATTTTTTATGTTTAGAGCACAAAACAGAACGCCTAGAAGAAACACAAATAATTGAGGCCGACGTTGGGAGCACCCTTGAAATTGACGTTGCATTATCTCGTGAATTGAAGGAGTATAAATGGAAGAAGGATGACGTGGAAATTTTGGAAGATGAAAGGGTTCAATTTGTGCAAAAAGATTTAGTGTATTCATTGGTTATTTCTAATGTCGACGAACACGATCAAGGAGTTTATTCGTTACAGTTTGAGGGCAAGGACGTTAAAACCCGAGTTGCAATAAATGGTATTAATGTTAATTTCTTATTTTAGAAATACCGACAGAAACTTTGGAAGATATTAATTTGGTGGAGGTCGAAGAAGGAGCACGATTAGATTTAGCAGTAACATTGCCTAAAGAAGTTCACCAAGTTACATGGAAAAAGGATGATGTTGATATTTTGGAAGATGATAGAATTACTTTCCAGCCTGAAGGGGTAACCCAACGAGTAGTTATCACAAATGTTGTTCCAGAAGACCATGGCATTTATGCCATCGAGTTTGAAGGGGAAGAAGTTAAAACTCAGGTTGACGTTAAAGGTATTTAAATAATATTTATTATGTTCAGAGCACAAAACAGAACGCTTAGAAGAAATACAAATAATTGAGGCCGATGTTGGGAGCACCCTTGAAATTGACGTTGCATTATCCCGTGAATTGAAGGACTATAAATGGAAGAAGGATGACGTGGAAATTGTAGAGGACGAAAGGGTTCAATTTGTGCAAAAGGATTTAGTGTATTCACTGATGATTTCTAATGTCGACCAACACGATCAAGGAGTGTATTCTTTAGAGTTCGAGGGCAAAGACGTCAAAACCAGAGTTGCAATAAATGGTATTCGTGTTAATTTCTTATTTTAGAAATACCGACAGAAACTTTGGAAGATATCAATTTGGTGGAGGTCGAAGAAGGAGCACGATTAGATTTAGCAGTAACATTGCCTAAAGAAGTTCACCAAGTTACATGGAAAAAGGATGATGTTAATATTTTGGAAGATGATAGAATTACTTTCCAGCCTGAAGGGGTAACCCAACGATTAGTTATCACAAATGTTGTTCCAGAAGACCATGGCATTTATGCCATCGAGTTTGAAGGGGAAGAAGTTAAAACTCAGGTTGACGTTAAAGGTATTTAAATAATATTTATTATGTTCAGAGCACAAAACAGAACGCTTAGAAGAAATACAAATAATTGAGGCCGATGTTGGGAGCACCCTTGAAATTGACGTTGCATTATCCCGTGAATTGAAGGACTATAAATGGAAGAAGGATGACGTGGAAATTGTAGAGGACGAAAGGGTTCAATTTGTGCAAAAGGATTTAGTTTATTCATTGGTTATTTCCAATGTCGACCAACACGATCAAGGAGTGTATTCTTTAGAGTTCGAGGGCAAAGACGTCAAAACCAGAGTTGCAATAAATGGTATTCGTGTTAATTTCTTATTTTAGAAATATCGACAGAAACTTTTGAAGATATTAATTTGGTGGAGGTCGAAGAAGGAGCACGATTAGATTTAGCAGTAACATTGCCTAAAGAAGTTCACCAAGTTACATGGAAAAAGAATGATATTAAGGTTTTGGAAGATGATAGAATTACTTTCAAGCCTGAAGGAGTAACCCAGAGATTAGTTATTACAAATGTTGTTCCAGAAGACCATGGCATTTATGCCATCGAGTTTGAAGGGGAAGAAGTTAAAACTCAGGTTGACGTTAAAGGTAATTGTATACCCGTTTATAGTTAATTTAGACAAACCCGACATATCGGAAGAATTGACTTCAATTGAAACAGAAGTTGGTGGCATCCTTGAAATATCTGTTTCTCTACCTCGACCTGTTACAGACTATGTCTGGAAGAAAGACGATACTATAATTAAACCCAATGACAGAACAAGCTTTGTTGACAGCGATCTCGAATATAAATTAGTTATTACCAAAGTTAAACCATCTGATCACGGTATTTACCAACTGTGTTACCATGGCAAATCTGTTACCACACGCGTAGTCGTAATCATTCCAAATGACAATCAAAATTCGATGCTTGGTACTGAATTAAATTAATTAATCTTTAGATTTTTCCTCATCCTTGGCCCCGTCTACTAGAATTATCATAAAATTGCCTCCCTATTCTCATACATTAGCCTGGAATCAAAACGATTCCTACTTCACTGATGAGACCGAAAATTCACTTTCCTTAAAGAGGAAAGATGTTTCTTTAGTTTTGGAAGATGTAAGCCAAAAAAATGAAACCATGTATACCGTCGTTAGGGACTTTGATAAAGTCTCAATAAACATAATACTTAGCGAGAACGAAATATCTCGAGGTAGAATAATTAAATTTCTTTCTAATATTAACTAGATATCTCAACAAAAGTATATGTCGCCGAAGAATCTCATACCTTGGAATTGACGGAAGATGTTCAGAGTTTGGTTGATAGACCATCATCATCTCCTATCAGATGGATAAAAGATAATCAACAAATTATAAATGAAGGAGATAAATATATCCTGAATAATTCGGACACTGAAACGACATTGACTATAAAAAATATTACAGACGATGATGTGGGAGTTTATCGAACAACCGTCACCGATGAAACTCCTAAGATTCTCCATGATGTTGTCGTTTTTTCAAGTTATAACACAAGGAACATTTTAATATTCATTTTTATATTTTTTTTTCAATTACTTTTTGCCACCTTTAAATTATTATCAAGGTTGTAACTGTGCTATAATTTTAAATTGACAAATTAGAACGTCCTCCGACCCAGGCTATGCCAAGGCAAATTGGCCCGCGCGAACAACCGCCATACCAAGAGCGTGTCCAAGAAGTTAAAACGATCGAAGTGGAAGAAGGCTCTACCATGGAGCTCACTATAACCCTCTCCAAACCTCCCCACGATATTCGATGGATCAAGGACAACGTGCAACTTATCCCGGATAAGCGTATTGAAGTGCTCCGGCTCCAGGGCGACGTTTACAAGCTTCTCATTCGTGAAGTGAAACCTCAAGATGCCGGAATTTACGTTCTTGATTTCGATGGTCAAAATGTTACTACCAACGTTGTTGTTACAAGTTTACATCCTTTTTTTATCTTCCTTAACATTAAATTTTTTAAGCAATATTAACAGAATGTGAATAAATCACGATTATAAAGCGTAATAAAAGAACTATTATTGATCGAATGAAAGCTTTATAATTCAGGAAAATATTCGTATATAGGAAAATAGAGTTCGAATTGGGCATATTCTCCGGTCTGCCCTAAACATTTTTTAGTATAGCCTCAGCCCAGAATTTTGTTTTTCATATTCGGCCCCGCCAAATATTAAAAATAGCGGCCCAGAATTTTAAATTAAGAGCTAAAAAATTTTGGCTATAAAATATTAAACCAAATACAGTGTGTTGAAATATTCCACTTTGTAACGAGATAAATAAAATTGTAATTTTTAGTCTTTATTAACATTAGCAAAAAGCAATAAGGCAGTTTGAAAATAGAAAAAATTGGCCCGGCCCAATATTATTCTATTTCAGACCAAACCTGTCTGGCCCGTTTTTTGGGCTGACCGGGCGGGCTTTTTGAACATGACTTTGATTTCTCATAAACCAAATAGCAAATTTTCACGTTTAACACAATTTTTAGGAAATATGTAGAAAGGCGTACGCTATAAAATTACCTTATCTGTCTAAATTTCCACAGTTGTTTACTTAGATGAACTAATAAGGGCTTGCTATTAACATCAAAAATCAAAAAATGACAAAAGTATGTTTGCTACCTTACTTAAAACTAATGAAGTAATTTACATAAATTAATTAAAAACTATATTTTGCAAAGATAATCATATTTATAGTGTAATTTAATGGGAATAACTTATGTGTGTATAACTGTATTAATAAATTTATAACAAAATAAAATTAAAACGCCTACACCATGCCAATATTACTTTAGCCAGAGGAATTTGAAGTTAGGTTAGGGCATGTTAGGGCACAATCAGTGTTCAATCATTTTTGGCAAATTTTTTTAATTTTTTTCTATAAAAAAATATTGATTCAATATAATTTTTTAAGCCTTATATTAAAGGAGGGATTTTTTGGTTATTAGCGTTTTTAAATATATTTTAAGCAATATTATAAAAAATAATGGTTAATTATTTTTGATGTAAAACCCGAATGTAAAGTAATTTTTAAAATTTTGTAAAAATGAATGAACTCTGAACGCGCCCCTATGATTGTAGAGAATTTTGTAATGTTTCATAAATTTTTGTTAAAGCTGTTAACACACAATAATCACACCGAATTTCATTGAATATATAAAAAAAATTCAAATTTTATACTAATTTAGTATGGCCAGCTAATTTGCTATTGCTTCATATTCACTAATACCGTACGATACATGTATATGTAATATTTAGGAAAACCGGTACCGAAACCCGAATTTAAATCGGTTGAGATCGAGGAAGGTAGTCGGCTAGATTTGAGCATGACACTCCCAAAACCGTACCCCGACGTTAAATGGGTCAAAGACGATACGTACTTGCTTAACACAACGGACCATATGTACGTCGAACATCATCCGGTTCATCCAAAATTGATCATACCCAAAGTGGCAAAGGAAGATCGGGGTTTGTATTCCCTTATCTACGATGATACGAGAGCCGACACTCAGGTCTATGTTAAAGGTATGTGTGAATAAGTTGCATTTATTTTTATTTATCTCAGCACCTGGTAAAAAAAACATAAGAAAAAAGATTTCTAGGCCTGCCCGACCAAATAAACATCTATTTTTTTTTAAGTTAACCTAACAAGTCATATATTTTTGTACCTTAGGGCACGTGCAAAGTGAGTTTTTATTTTCGTAAAATTCTGAAAATTCTGAAAATTTTAAAAATTTATTTTTTTTCAAAATTTTTTCAAAAGTTTTTTATTTCAGAAAAAGCATTTTATGTGCATATATTAAATTTGGCAACTTTTTAAAAATTTGCGTCTATTACAAAATATTTTTTTAAATTTTAAAAATTTTACGAAAATAAAAATTCACTTTGCACGTGCCCTTAGCTCCATTGTGGACTAGCCGGAATGAGCTCTTTTGGATTCTAAGCCTAATGCTCTATTAGGTTCTAAGCCTAATATATTTTTTAGGTTGACCGAACATAACAATTTTTTTGCTAGTGGAACAAACTAATTTTGATCATTTTTGCTAATTGAGCTTATGTAGGTTGTGGATGAAACAAAAATTTTTTGATGAAAAAAATTGAACGTGATTGATTGACATTAGAGTGGCAAATTAAAATTTTATAATTTATTTCAAAAAAATATTTTTTTCTAAAATTTTTTGTTGAATATCCTAAAACGGCCGAATTTATAAATTCTCATTTTTTGATAATAGCCGTTAAATTTTTATTTTCTAAAATATTTATTTTTACAAATTCTTAACATCTTGTGTCTAAAAATCGAACATATTTAAATAGTTTTATTAAATTCCAGCTCTTTTTATACTCATGTCATGAAATAAGGTAAAAAATATAATTTAACAAAATTTGTAAGTTTTTGTCCTTACATAAGAAATTGTTATTATTGTGTGGAATCAAAAATCCTGGCCTTTTGGAAGATATTATTGTTTAGGATTTGTTTACAATCAGGTGTATGACGCTCGATCCAAGTTTGAACGAAACATAAATTTATAAAGTGTTGCAACATTGTGAGATTGATTATGTTTAGATTAGGTTATAATTTAACTAGGGTTATCTTATCATACATGTGTTTGGCATCTTTTGTAATTTATGTTAGGTTAAATCAAGCATTTTGATGTTCTATTAAGTCTCTTATTGTATCATGATTCTACATTCATAAAATGCAAATTGGTGGACAAGATTACATTTTATCGGATTCCAAAAAATGCCCTGACATTTACCTAAATTCTTTTTTTATTGGATTTTATTGTAGAAGTTCCGCCTAAACCGGAAAAAGTTGAACGGATCGAAGTCGAAGAAGGTTCAACCCTCGAGTTGACGATCAATGTCTCCCAAGTGTCCGGACCTACGGAATGGCGCAAGGATGATCACGTCGTTTTGCATCCCTCCGATAGGATTCAAATGACTAGGCAAGGGGACACGTTTAAGCTTACCATATTCGACGTTATGCGTCCTGACCAGGGAACTTACACGCTCGTGGTTGGTCCAGATCAACGAATCAAAACGCGAGTCGAAGTCACACGTAGGCATTCGTTTTTTGACATGGCTAATTTCGATAAAATTAGCTATAAGAATTATTAATTAATTACGATCCATATTTTATTTTATTTTATTTAATCGAGGGTGTGAAACACTCCCTAATGCCTTTTTTTTAATTGGTTGCGCTTATTTCAATCTTTCAAAAAGTAGATGCCTAATTTTCATCAATGCACAAACCATGGATATCTAGTCATAGATCACCCTATTAAATAACCCCAAATGGAACCATGTTTTTACGGAACATGAATCTACATTTCGACACTTTAAATATTATTTTAACATTTACCGTCATGAATATTAGGAGCCCGAACCGATTACAGTCTAAAATTATTTTTGGCTCGATCGGCTTGATTTGATATTTGATGTAATTTTATCTAAATCTTAGATAGAGTGTAGCGATTTGTTAAAGTAATTTTTAACCATGTAGGCTGGACCCCGCTTAGTTTTAAATTTTTCAATTTGGTACTTTTCCCGTTTGAGTTTAACTTTCAAACTGGGGCCGGGTCGTTTTTAAGAACCCAATGGGAAACATTTGTTGATATATATAAATTGCTTTTAAATCCTTTAGGAGTAGCGTTTTTTATTGAATATCATACAGATAACTTGTAATTTAAGATTAAAACAGCAAACACCTGCAACTAATTTCAATAATGCATACTTTATGTAAAAAGGGTATCATTTTTTTAATAAAGCTCAACTTTATTTTATTAATAGCATGTATATCAACTAAATATTTAACTGCATATGAAAATAGCTGGACCTCGACCTGAAAAACCGCAGATCAAAGAGATTGACGTTGAAGAAGGAAAGCGACTTGAGCTATCGGTAACGATACCCAAGAAAGTTGATCACGTGACTTGGAAGAAAGACGAATCACCGGTAGCTCCTGGTGACAGAATTTACCCCGTGGAAAGGGGTGACTTATTGCATCAGCTGATCATTACGAAGGTAAAACCACAGGACACCGGAATGTACACGTTGGAAGCCGATGACTACAAAGTTCAAACGATTGTCAGAGTCCATGGTAAAACATACGTATTTAAATGCTGTCACATAATTGAAGAAACTTCTTTAAAAAAATCTTAAGAACTTGGAAAAAAAATCGACTGTAAAATCTGAATTTCAAAATTTTCTTTGTAGAATAATTATAATTTTACTCCAGAAAGATGTGTAGTTTCAAATTGCGTTCAAATTTTAAACATGTTGTTTATATTGCCAATGTAATTCAATCAAGAAAATACTTTTATAAATCAAAAAAAGGAAAGCAAAGCTGCATAAAAAGGAGAATTATGCGTTAAGTTTGTAGCGAAAGACCATTAGCTAAATAATATTTCAATTAGCGTGATAGTTTAAACCGGGTCGGGATATTATGGCCCGGCCTGCCTGACATATTTTCAATAGGCCCAGCTCGGTCCAGAATTTGGTTTTTTATTCTAGGCCCGACATGGCCCGGCCCATATTTACAAATACGGCTCCTTCATTTTAAGCGACAAGCTAAAAATTTCTATTACAATCCTGGCCCAGTTAGCCCTTTTTTCGGGCGGCACAGGGCCATGCGTGCTTTCGGGTTCCGATTCTCTAGTGCCCGATTACCCTTTTTAAGGATATCACCCGATCGACGCAATTATCGCATAAACAATGTTTTTACATGAAATTTTAACATGTAAATTAAAAAATTAGAAAAATCTAGAGAAAGGCCCGAAGATATTCAAACGATCGAAATTGATGAGGGATCCACGTTGGAATTAACGATTACGCTCCCCGAACGGATTACACATTACACGTGGCAACGGAATGACCGTGATCTGATTCAAGATTCGAGAGTTAAATTTTCGCAGCACGATTACGTTAACAACCTTACCGTGTCCGACATAAGAATGGAAGACGCAGGGATATACAAGCTGAAATACGATGACCAAGATATTAAGACTCGAGTCATAGTTCGTCGTAAGCTATTTTAATTTTTTTTTTCTAATTTCTGAGGCTCACGTCTTATCAATGGATTAACTTAATTCGGTTTGTTTTAACTTGCCATAACCCCTTGGCATGGCTCAAATTATTACGTTTTCTGATAATTTAGGTGCAACGAAAAATCTTTCAGTTATTTTCTTATTTTTTGCAGATTATATTATAAAGACTATTGATAAATGTTACATAAGGGAATATTATCGTTTAAGTTTCTAATGCAGAATTTATATTTACATTCAATCTATGTTTTGTTTAATTTAATAAATAGGTAGAAAAATGATGGGGAAAAGTTGTTTGATTTTTTAAACAATAATTTAGCATAGAAATTGAGGTTTGGATTTTTTTTATGGATTTAAGCCTCTGCAGAACACGTTTTTTATTAGATTAGCCCTTTTACCTTTTTATTCCTTAATATACTTTAATATTTATATGCTTTAATTGTATAAAATGTTCAAATTCGAAAATATGGCCTCGATTGTTATAAAAATCGAATTTCTTAGCGGCACCAAGACAAGAACGTCCCGACGTGACTCGAACGGTCGAAGAGAGGCATGAAGAAACGCGGAAATTTGAAGAGCGAAAAGTTACAGAAGAAGCTCCTAAAGCGCCACAAGAACCAATAGGGTTCCGCAAAGCCCCACCCGAGAAAACAGAAGTCCCCGAGGGTCAGGACATTGTTATATCGGTCGAGTTTACTAAACCCATCCACGCCAAAGATATACATTGGACCGTTGACAAACGGCCTGTCGAAGAACTACCAGGTCGAACGGTCAACATACGGAAAGATGATGATACTGGCGTCAAATATAGCCTAGTAGTTAATAAGAGCCGCCCTGAAGACACGGGGACTTACACGCTAACAACGTCTATCGAAGACGTTCCTCAACTTCGAGCCTCTACACAAGTTCACATAATCAGCAGTAAGCCTCCTTATTTTATATCATTTTGCGACATATACTTTAGATATATGTATAAACTAAATAATCAGAGGGCTACTCTATAATTTATAATACCTTATAACACATACCGGTTTTGCTATACAACTTAAAATAAATTATGTAAAAATTTAAAAAAGATATAAATGAGATTTAAAAAGTAGAGAATGTTGAAGTAAAAATATATTTTTGTTTAAACCCGATTATAGTGCCATTTATTTTTGGATAATATTGCATAGCATAAATGTGGATGTCTGTTGAATTAATTAAGAATTCTATATTTCATTATTTTAGATGAAAAACTAAAGTATTCGCTGATTTAACTATTGAGTAAAATATAATGTTTAAAGGAATTTTGAGGTCGCAAAATCAGTCACTTTTGCCATTTAACAGGGCGAAGAGAAAAAATCATTAGAAAGGTAACATTGGGGATCTATTTTAGTCCATTTCATAAAGTAACTCCAAGCTTCATAAATTTTCGAATTGCGATTTTTATTAATTTATCAAAAATTTATTTCTTATTTTTTTTTAAATTTATGATGTAGTGATCGATATATTATTATATCAATATTTTACGCATAATAAGAACCCAAGCCAGAAGAGAGACATGACGAACGGGTAACGGATTTCGAAGAACACCACGAGGTAATTCACGAACAACCAAAAGTAGGAGAGCCTCAAAGGATTCAAGACGAAAAACCGACGGAAAGAACTCCAACGGCCGATTTTGCTAAACAGTTGAAGGACATAACGGTACTTGTCGGGCAACCTCTTAAACTTGAAGTTTCATTCACTAAACCGGTCGATCAAGCTGATGTCGTGTGGCTCAAAGAAGGTGCCTGCTAAAACTTTTGCTTTATATATCAAAAAAACGGGCCAGGAATTTTATTTTTACGGCATATTTTGTGAAATTAATGTATATATAAAAAAATAGGAAATAATGGCTAAGCAACACGGAAACGTGTGCCAATCTGATTTGACAGACCAGTGGCATAATAATAGTTTTTGGTATTTTTGCTAAATACAGCGTGCCATGAAGGTTCGCATTCAGTGTTAAGTTATTATTTCAAAAAATTATAAAATTCAAAAAAAAATAATTCATTAAAACTTTTTGCGAAAATTGGTCAACTTTTTTTTTAAATAAAATTATAAAATATATATATTTCATCAATGAACGCGCTCAAAATAATTAAATCCGTTTTTTATGGAAGGTTTCATATAATTCTGCGTTGATATAGGTAAAGTTGTTGTTCCAAAATCGCCCGAAGTGACATTTGCGAAAACTCCAGACGACCTAACATACAGCCTTAACATTAAAAAGTCCCGTCCTTCAGATGCCGGTCTTTACACTTGCGTATACAAGGATAAAGAAACTTCAGGCCAGGTTACTGTTAAAGGTAAAGAAAATTTTTGTCAAAGAAAATTTAATTTAATAGAATCTTAAAAAAATGATTAATTTTGATTAATTTATCATATTATAAAATGTTGTTATATGACTGAATTAGACATTGGGATCGCTAAACCTTTGGCAGATCAAACCCTTTACGAAGGAGAACCATTGACCCTCGAGGTTATTTTTACTGCTCCAGTTCCGCGAAATGAAGTTACATGGACGAGAGATGGAAGGTCCATTACCACAACGGATACCGATCATCAGTCACGATACGTGGTAGAAAGCCCAGACAATCAAAAGTATGCAATTCTTAAATATTTTTTTTGTCTAGTTTTATAGAGTCAAGATAAAAAAAATATTAATTCAAAAAAAATAATGCAGGGTTAAACGTTTTTCGAATTTATGACCATCCACAAACATTTGAGTTTAAGGGTTTCCTCTGATCCTTTTCCATATAGGGGTGCCATACTCGTTTAGGGCTTTAACCCTTTAAACCCGAGCAATACAATTAATATTGTTGAAGAGTCTAAAATTTACTCGCACGCCGCCGACCTAGCATAGGCTCTCTTAGGCGTGTCGTTTAGGGCCTACTGCTTTGGTAGACCATTGAGCAGCTTCAAAGTGGTTACACGTTTTCCTCATTTATGTACTTAATGAACGCCTTAGCCTACATTATTTTAGTGAAATTTTTTCATTATGATTGGTTGAAGCGAGACACAAAATATATCTTGTTAGATTTATGAAAATTTCGAATACGAAGTAGAATAATTTGAAATTTATATTACCTAAGCCTACATTATTTTGTTGAAATTAAGTTTGGAAAAATTTTTTTTATCTTGATTTGAAGAAGCGAAAAGATAAGAAATATATCTTATGAGGTAGCTTAAAGAGGAACTTCAATAATAACATTATTGTTTAGCGAGTCAAAAATGACAATTTTTGAATTTATTTTTGGCTAGTATAAAATGCATATAAAATCCGACAAAATATTTTCTGCCATACTAAGCTGAGGTTTAATATTTAGGATAATTTATATATCTATGTAATTGCTTATTAGGTATAAGAAGTTCCGATTTACGAATTAAAACCCCATAATTTGCAAATCATTTGAAATGAATTAGAGCGCGTTATGGGGAGTATATATGAGAAAAATAAATTCAAAATCTTTTTTTTTTCAATTTTTTAATATTTATTCCAGAAGAAATATTCAATGTTTGTAAATGGGGCAAATTTTATCATTTAAAAAATAAAATTTTTATAAAAAAAAACTCGTTAAAACGCGCCATAATCTAGATAAATATGTAAAATTTATTGAGTGCACCTTAAACTTATTCATGAGACTATCATTTGTTAGAATTATTAGTAATAGTTTCGATTGTCTCTTCGCCATACCATAATATCTATTGAAATGAAGCCGCATTCTCCGAAATATCACAGCATGCAGGCTTTACAACCCTGGCAAAAGCCGAGGGCCTTGCTAAAATAATGTCCTCCTATCCCTAAAACTCTTGAAAGAGACGGCATACCCGTCAGGGCTTTGAAAATTTAGTAATCATACTGATTGCATTTGTAGATATACTTTACGCATACAAACTACGAAACCTGAGGACACTGGCGATTACAAGGTCAATTATCACACGGTAGAATCAAAGGCTCATGTTCAAGTCAAAGGTAATTTTTTTAATTCCTCTCACTTTTTTTGTAAATAATACTTTAGGGCGTGCGTCCATTTTATTCCATTCTTTATTTTTAAATTCTAAAATAAAATATAAAATTGTGTTGTAACCAAATTTTTTAAAAACTAATCTGAAGGTTTTTTTAGTGCTAACAATTATGAAAATTATTAAAAAAAATTGTGCTTTATCTAGAGAAATTTTTTTTTATACTTTTCAGGTAAATCAACTTTAAGCTTATAGATATAGGGGATATATAAAAATTTATATTGCAAATTAAGGCTATGCTGATTAGAATTTAAACCGCTTAATATACCGGCCCGGCCCATATATATTTTTTTAAGTGCCAGGCAATTTAGGCCCGGTCCGAATACAAATGTGGATCAAAAATTTTACATTTCAAGCTAAAATTTTTTAGTTCTTATTAATTAGTTAAGCAAAATGAGATTTAAAAGCTCTCCCGGCTAGCTATTATTTCTTTGTAATTTAGGTCCGGTCCGGCTCTTTTCGGGCGAGCTGGCATCGGGCCGAGTTTTGGGTTCCGACTTTTTGATCTCTAATGCTAATCCAATAATAGTTTGATCACACAGGGCAAAAAATGTCGATGTCAGAAAAAAAAAGTTTATGAACACCCCATTATGGCCTCTTAAATATGTTTTTCGTTGTTTCTTTCGCCCCTCCTTAGATCCGTCCATAGACGAAAAAATGGCTTTTTTCCGAATTGACTAATTTTGCGACCTTGAGAATACCCTAAAAAATTAAAGAATCTATTTTTCATTAAAAAATACCTTCTTATATCATCTCAAATAATGAGAAATAAAATTTTTAAGTATATCAAGCTCTTACATCAGCTACAGAATATTCCGTGTCCAAACTTAAATACGACACGATATATTATCGGTTTTTAATAAATATATTATTAAAAGTTTGATTTTATTAGTTTAACTATTTTATATACAAAAATAATATTTTCTATATTTTTTTTGTTTTTGTTTCCTTTTTGTTTTTTTAACAATTTTTTCTAAAATTTTCAATGTTCCTGACTTCGTGAGTTTGATTTACTAAACGGTAAACGGATTTGAAAATTCTTAAGATGGCAGGTTAGATCTCTTTAAAGAGCTCTTAAATCTCAAAAATTTGTTGACCTGTGTTATAAGAATCCTGTTCATGTCGAGTTTGTCAGCTAAGATAGCAATTTTATATCGACAGATTTTTACGAATACCAGAATCATTTTCATATTAAAGAATTTTATTAACAAAACACCCAATTTAATATTTTTTCCCGTTTTTAGAAATCCTTTCTGGTTTTCCAGGTTTAATTCTATTTATTAGGAAAAATGACAAACGTTTTAGAACCCAAATTTACAATGATTTTTTATGGCGAAGTCTTAAACTTTCTTATAGATCTAGCTTTAATCAAGCGCCTAATCGGCAATAACAAATTAAAAATATATATTTTTAAAGGGAACATTTAATATTTTTTAGTTTTCAAGGTCTTATTTGTGCTCTTTCCGTTTTTTAAAAATTAATAGAGTTGCAAATATTAATTTGCAAAAAAAGATAATTATTGGATTAAAATAAATTTAATGATTTTTATTTCAAAAATTTGTCTACTTGTGATTTCTGGCCAGGCTTGCTTTCGTTCAAATTACAAAACGTTTACCTAAAAT
Organism: Acutogordius australiensis; assembly: GCA_030555515.1. NCBI lineage: Eukaryota > Metazoa > Nematomorpha > Gordioida > Gordea > Gordiidae > Acutogordius > Acutogordius australiensis. Next base: position 13,366,098 of record CM060242.1, on the reverse strand, counting down.
TGAAATCCATTTTACTAGAAATTGATTTTGAACGCGGACTCCACGATCAAGAAGTGGATGAAGGAACCGATGTTAAACTTACGGTTCGGTTTAATCGACCCGTCTCTGACGCCGACGTAATATGGCGGCGAAATTCAGAGGCGCTAACCGACATTGATAGGCGAAGGGATGAATATTTGCTCGAAAAGGATAAGGATGGCGTTACATACACATTGACTATTAAAAAAATCAAAAAGGAACAGCAGGGAACCTACAGTGTTCGATATAAATCGAAGGAAACACAAGGCAAAATCACCGTCAGAGGTATGTAATGTATGCCTATTAAAAAACGTTTTTGCTGGCACAAATAAAGTGGAATAAAAGATTTAAAATAATTTATTTGGGTTTTATTGAAAAGTCCACTATGTTAAATTTACATTGGAATTTCTAAATTATAACTTTATTGTCCCCAAAGTTATTAATAATGTACAAATATAACTATAAACTTTACTAAGCAGTTTTTTTAAATGGGAAACATGAGATCCACCTTATAAGATTTATCCTCTAATCACTAAAAAACAAAAATCGTCCTGAATTGAATAAAGATGCTTAGGTTTGATAGAATTTTTATTTATGAATTTGATAGCTCTTACAGTGCTAGCTTCAATAAAGTGGCACATGTTAGAAATAGAATGATCAATAGCCACATAAAATGTGGCTACCAACTACTATATTTTTGATCGTTGTCACTAATAAAATGATCACGATCACAATTAAATGATCTCACAATTAAATGGCCAAGATGATGGTTTTGTGGTAACCATGAAACCATCATCTTGGCCATTTAATTGTGATCGTGATCATTTAATTGTGACAACGATCAAAAATATAGTAGTTGATGGCCACATTTTATGTGTCTATTGATCATTCTATTGCTAACATGTGCAACTTTAATAAAGCTAGCACTGTATGTTTTAAAATATTTAAAAAAATACCCATTTTACCACTTTTGCTAAATCATTGCCTTACTTAAGAATTAAAATAAGGATGGATAAATGAGGAAAAAACGTTAGGCTTGCTACTTAACATAGTATTTATTGATGGCCACATTTTATGTGTCTATTGATCATTCTATTGCTAACATGTGCAACTTTAATAAAGCTAGCACTGTATGTTTTAAAATATTTAAAAAAATGCCCATTTTACCACTTTTGCTAAATCATTGCCTTACTTAAGAATTAAAATAAGGATGGATAAATGAGGAAAAAACGTTAGGCTTGCTACTTAACATAGTATTTATTGATTTTTTTAAATATAAAATACTATTTAAAAATTTACAAGCCGTTCATTCGTTGCTTTTGTTTTGTTTTCTTAATACATCTTCTTCTCTTTCCCCCCTCTACGAACATTTTATTTGTTTATTTTTGATATTTGGCGGTTTAAGAAGTAGATGAAATATATAACCGTTTACGCAACAGAAAAAATGGCACGAAGAATCATTCAATGTAGTTTTGTATATTTTTTCGATCAAAAAAATTACATACAAAGTAGCAGGCCTGCATAGAAAAGTATCTTCCTAACCCGCATCTTTTAACTTAATGAATTTTGCATTTTCCCAAGGTTTTTTCAAATAATATCACTGAAAAGATAAACCGCCATTAAATATACCATTTTATTGCAAGCCACTATTTATACTGTACAATCGTTTACATACTTAATATTAAATACTTGCTCGTTTTATGCGCATATAAGTTTTTTGACAAGTTTACCGATTTGTATATAAAATTTACTTTTGAATAGCCACACAAGATGGAGGATTTGAAATACCTCTGAAGGATCTTGAGGTTCCAGAAGGGACTGACGTAAAGTTGTTTGTAAAGCTGATCAGGCCAGTTGATTATAGGCGCACAAAATGGACGTACAATGGTCAAGTGATTAGCGAAGATGATATTGACCGAAGCAGGTTAAAAACGTTGTTATTTGATTATATTTACATTTAACACGTACACCAGTTTCAAGTTCTATTATATTGGCTTGCATTACCCCTGACATAATTTACCAGATCCAAAAATTGTGCACAATCTTGCACTGAGCCTGATTAATGTTACACAGTCTGACTTAGTAGGCTAGCTGTATAGAATACAGGCCGGTAAATAAATTATAAGGGAATTCAAAATAGTTAGAAATTGGCTTATTTTAGTTTAAGATTCGTTCAATAGCTCGATAATAATATAATTCTTTATTTACTATTGTGTTCATTAGGTATATGTTTGAAAAAGTGAATGATATAGCTTACACGTTATACGTGAAACAAATTAAAAAGAACCAGGAAGGTACGTACAAATTCGGATACGACAGCTACGAGACTAAATGTTACGTCAAAGTCCTAAGTAAAAAATTTGATTTATTAAAATTTAAATTATAACTTTACGCACAGAGAAGTTACAAGATTTTACATATGATTACTAGAAAATCTCAAAATTAACATTTAAAAATTAGGGTCTTTTTTTAAGTATCAGCATGTACTTTGAAAAATAATATATTTGTTTTCACAAATTATAAAAATCTTACATTGAAAAATTTTATTAAATACTATTGGCGTTGCAGCTTGTAAAATAATATAATGTGAATTTGATTATTTGGTCTATTTTGTGAATAATCTATAAAGCCCCTCCATCGCCACCACAAAATTTGGACACTGAATCTCAAGACCAAAATATCTTGTTCAAATGGGAAAGGCCCAAAGACGACGGCGGCTCACCCATAACTGGTAATTAAATATTTATTCACTTTGCAAAATATCAATCGTCGATTTTACTCTTTTTAAAAAACGTTTGCTTCTCTTACTTTATTTAAGTTTGCCAGTCACTCCCCCAATCTGTAGTGTTGGATTTTCCAAAATATTTTCACCATTAGAGGCTGGCTCACTCTTAGAGGCTTTGCCCCTTTCGACTCCAGCTGGTTGCCTTAAATTAACACACACCGGTCGTTTTGGCCTGGGCTGTCAGGTGAAACGACTTTTGGCTTATTAGGTAATATCCAACTACTAACCAGGCTCGCTGCTTAATTTAAGTGTAAACAGCATTGCACGCATCCTTCCACTACCACCCCCCCCCCCCCACTCCATAATTGTACCGTTAACTGGCAAAATCGATATCATTTTAAACCGAAAACGGTATAATTTTAGCTGCTTGAGATAAGTCTTTTCTCGCCTTTAACACATATCCGCGAGGCCATGGAGAGGCAATGTAACGTTTGTAGTAAAGATCAAAATGGACCGAAATATTATTTTGCTGATTCTTTATGTTTTTTGTAGCCCTATAGTTTGTTTATACGTTAACATTATTGTGTTACATCAAATGAAACAGGTTATATCATTGAGATAAGAGACAAAACCAAAGATAACTGGATACAGATTGCCACCGTTTCTCAAGACGTATTTTCGATCCTGTTGACTGATTTATCGTCTACTAAAACGTATAGAATAAGGGTGAAGGCGCAAAATGCCATAGGGGTTAGCCTACCCGCCGAACTTGACAGGGATCTCAAAGTATCACCGTTCAAAAGGCCAGGTTTTTCTCTATTTATAAAACAATATATTTACTCTAGCTTTTCTCTCTAGACGGTAGAGGTACTAAAAACTTTCAACTAATTTTGCCTTTGTAATTGCCACTTGAGCATTTAGCTAAATAAATTAGTTGTCCTGGTTAAAATTGTTGTGTAATGTAGGTGCTGACACATTAAGATGGTCGTAAATACTTAAACATCCTGCTATCCTGCCAAACTTTCAGGAAAAATTTTATTTATTTGAAGCCTCTAAATTAAATTTTTGCGCTTAGACGTACCCACACCCCCAAGAAATCCAAAAGCAAGTTCTCACTCAGAAAATCGAACTGTAACAGTTGAATGGGATCTACCCGAATGGGATGGAGGTTCACCACTTCTCGGGTATATTGTCGAGTCTCGAAAGGAAACTTCACAGACCTGGACCCATGTAACAAACATCGATGACCAATCCCAGCTGAGAGATCACATGATTCACATTATGTCTCACACGGTCCTTGAAGAAAATGAATCTTATTATTTCCGAATTTTCGCTTACAATGTAGTAGGCTCTTCTCAACCAGCAACTACGGCTACCCCAGTCAAAATATCTAGACAGCCAAGTTAACAAAATCAATTTTAAAGTTGGCCACGATTTAATAGATTATTTGTGCTCGATTTAGGAAATTTAAATTAAAAAAAATAAAAATTTTAAATTTACAAATACATGCAACACATATGGTTGTAGCTTGTTTCATTTTAAAAAAATTAAAAACAGCAAATAAAAAAAGAAAATTAACGGTTTAATATTTATAATTCTTTTAAAGTATACTCCTATGTGTTAGATTTTTTATGCAAATTTTATTTTAAATAGGCAGCAAGCAGCCTATGAAAGAAAATTGCTTGTATTTTATTTTCTTCTTAAATTAGCTACCCATTATTAAATTAATCTTTTTTCCTTATTCAGCCCGCCCCTCACCGCCTAGAATCCCAGTGACCGTTACGGAAAATCCTGACGGCAGTGGCAACTTCGACATCACATGGCGAGTCCCTGAATCCGACGGGGGATCACCTATCCTCCATTACATCCTTCACATCTCCTTTAACAACGGTCTCACCTGGACTCCCCTACCTAGGGTGTCCCATGTAGACGGGAGCGACATAATTAGAACGACCGTTACTGGGTTGGATCTTGATAAGGAATACGTCTTGCGCATACAAGCGGAAAACAAAGTTGGCATAAGCGATGCTCTTGAAAGTCCTTCATTTAAATCAAGAGGTTAGTTTAGTTATCTTAATTCACGACTAATATAGCGATTTAAAAGGCTGTGGCTTGTTATTGAAAAATTTTATTATAAGAAATCAAACTTAAATTTTAATTTTTTTAAAAATTGAAAATTAAAATAAGAAAATTATAATTTAGGCGCAACAATTGGCAAATATATTAATATTATATTATATAAGGCTGTTAAACATTTTTTATATAATGAAAGAGATCACAGCCAAACCTCAAAAAAATTTAAAAAATTGTTAATGATTTTTTTTTATTAAGTTAAATCAACGAGGAATATTATTTACTTTGTTTCATTGATTATGTTTATCTAATGGGCTATTATCGTGAAAGAAGCATTTTGTCAATTTATATTCTTATTAAAAATAAGGGGAATTAGATTGTATTCTTATATCAAATCCTTTATTTAAACAGGTGAGCAACTCGAACCAGTATTAAGCTCGTACGTTGCGTCAAATAACGCAGAACTTAGGGAATATTTCTATGCATACGATCTGTACTCCGAAGACATACCCACAAATGACAACAATCAACATACTTAAGAATTTTAAATAAATTATCATTTTTTCAAATAATTTTTTCGAAAGATCATATATTTTAAATTTAGTCAGCCATTATTTTATCTATACTATCTATGAATTATGTATTTTATTAATCAATTAACTTTTATACTTTTTTTATTTCATTTTTTAAATCTTTTAAAAGAACTTTTTTTTATTATTTATTAAAAGTTATATACGCATATATTTTAACATCTCCTTATTTGTTTAAATTTAAATCTAATTTGATATTATCTTTCATGTAAATCAACGGTGCAATGTTATACCATATTTTATTTTTTACCAAAATCAATAAATCGTATTTCTAGCGTTGAACAATGAGAAACCTAATTAGTGTTTAAACTATAGTTAATTATTTGTCAAAGCTGCCAAAAGTTCACAGGTGTAGGCCAATTATTACTTGAGAAATTCAATAATTTCTATTAAAATAATATTTTTTTATAAAATATTTCAAAATTCGGTTTTGTTAGTGTTTTGGCAGGTAAGACCTTTAATTGTGTTTTTGTTAGGATTTTAGCCTACATGTAATATTCTGGAATACGGCCTCATTCATAAATACTGATATTGGCGAAGATTCTCTTGATTCAAGAGGTGAAAGTAGTCGATTATCAACATTTTTTCCTTAGGGCACGTGCAAAGTGAGTTATTTTCGTAAAATTTTGAAAATTCTGAAAATTGGTTTTTTTTAAAAATTTTTGGAAAAATATTTTATTTCAGAAAAAGCATTTTCTGTGCATATACTAAATTTGGCAACTTTTTAAAAATTTGCGTTTTATTACGAAATTTTTTTTTTTTAAATTTTAAAAATTTTACGAAAATAAAAACTCACTTTGCACGTGCCCTTACCTCCAAAATAAAAGTCAGTCTAATAATTTTTATTAAATTTTGTATATTAAGTAAAAAATGTTAGACTGAGAGAAATGCATTTGCATTTAAATTTACGAACACAAAATCCTTCTTTAAGATTTTTATATTATGGTATGGTTCCCACTATTGGTTTTTGAAAATTGAAAACAATGTATTTCCTATTCATCAAAACGCGTTCTATAAAAGGGCGTGCCTTGTAAATGCTTGGTTTTTTTCTTAAGGGCACGTGCAAAGTGAGTTTTTATCTAAATGAAATTTTCAAAATTTTGAAAAAAAAATTTTTTGAAATAAAACGCAATAAAAAGTTGCCAAATTTAGTATATGCGCATAAAATGCTTTTTCTGAAATAAGAATTTTTAAAAATTTGAAAAAAATAAATTTTCAAAATTTTCAGAATTTTCAAAATTTCACGAAAATAAAAACCCATTTTGCACGTGCCCTAAAATGTAAAACAATGAAAATTCCTATTAACCGAGTTTTTGATTTCTATCAGTGGCGCCAAGGCATTAATGCAAAATGCCTATATAAATCCATTATTCACGTGTTTTTCTCAATTTTTTGAAAAATAAAAATATAAATAGACATGGCCAAAGGTGCGGAAAGGTGATACAAAATAACTACAGATAACCTTGAGTTTTTATGCTCATTTTACAGAGAAATAAAAACAAAAGTAAACTTGGCAGGATGCAACTTTAAGCAGAGAAATTTTTGGCACTTCATCTTATTTCAAATGTATATTTTATTATTTGACACCCTGAAATATAAAATTATTTAGTTAATATATATGAAGAAGCTAACACATAACTCAAACTATGGGCTACGTAAATTCTTACATAGCGAAAACAAATGCCAAAATTGGTGGAATCGATTTTAGTCCAAGTCTTAAAAGCCAATATCAATTTAGCGTGATAGACTAGTACAATGCTTTATTTTAGCTCATCGTGATTAGTGAGAATAGTTTCCCGAGTACTAATTAATTAAAAATGTCTTTTAAAATTTTTGTTCCTAAACTAAAAAAATAAATGTTTTTTAATTAATTTTTTATAGAATTTAAAATTTAAATTTTGGTTTTTTATAAGACTGTATGTTATTATATTTTTTTTTGGGTATTATATAAACAATGCGTTTTTACAGTCAAAAACCGCATTTTATAAATAGCAGTAGAAAACACTAAAGTGCTTTAGTTAAATAAAAAATTTGTCTCTTTAATCATTTTTCAAAAAAATTTAAACAAATAAGGCACAGCCTAAAGAATTTATAGACATAACCAAGGGTTACGAAATTTTTTCTTCTAGCAAAAATAAGCAAAATACTGAAATTCAATTAAAGTTAGACACCTACTGTTTTATTTATAAACGTGCAAGCTATTTTAAAATTTTTAATATACATTTATTTTGTGTTTAAAACAATGATTGCAAAATTTGTGGCCTTGAAAGTTTTTAATATAAGATTATTTTCATTAAAGTCTAATATAATGTTTAACTACTGCACCCAACATAATTCATGAGTTTGTTTTATGTTAAATATATATTTTTAGATTAGGGCGCGTTCAGACTCATTTCATTTTTTTAAAAAATTTTAAAAATTCCAAATTTTTGAAATTTTTTTTATTTTTTTCAAATTTTTTAAAAACTTTTCTTTCAGAAAAACTATTTAAATGCTAATTACAAAAATTGGCGACTTTTTGTAAAAAAGCGTTCAATGTCAAAAGGGAAAAATTTTAAAAATTTCAAAATTTTTCAAAATAACGAACGGAGTCTGAACGCGCCCTTATGTTAAAGGTTGAACGGTATATAATAAAGGGTTTCTACCATTTCTGTATTTGTGGCTGTGGCTAGTATAAAAAAAATATTGTAGAAAAAAAATTGCGTATTGACATTAAGGTGGCTGGCTGGCTAGTGTAAAATAAATTTAAGAAATTTAAATTTTTTGAAAATTTTTTTTTTAAAATATTTTGTTAGGCACATCTTAAACCGACCAAAAAACATCTAATCTTATTTTTTAATATTTGTCGTTAATTTTTAATAAAAATATTTGTTTTACAGTATTGAAATTTGTCTTAGCCACAGCCTATGTTAAAAAAAGTTTTAAAAAAAATTATATTCTATTATTCAATTAATTAAATATTTAATAGTTAAAATGTTTAGGTTTTTTATATTTAATACAATTTAGGCTACATTTTATTAAAAAATTTAAATAAAATAAGCGACCTAAGGGCATTCTTTTTCCCCTTAGTATACGCTAAAATGGTTTATACTAAAATTTTTTTTTTTTAAAATTTAATTTAAAAACCCCCTTCACTCCCTAAACCGTGGCCATTTTAAAATTGTAAAAATGTTTAAAAAAAAAAATTTTAATGACTATTATTAAAAAATAGATGATTCCCCCCCACCCACCCAATCCCCCATCCCCAACACCAAATTTTTTAATTTTTTTTAATATATTTTTAAAAAATATTTTTGTTTTTAAAAAAAATTTTTCACACCAAAAATTAAACCTTTTTTTGAGGTTCCGAGTACCAAAAGATTAAAGTTTTTTCGTCGTTTTGATGTGCTTACAAAAAATTTTATATTTCTTAAACTTTTTTACATTAGCTTCTTTAATGTTAAAATGCCCTAGATTTTTTTTATCAAAAAAAATTTTTTTCTTACTAGCAGCAATCATAGGCTGCGGTTAGTGGAAAAAAAATATTGACGAAAAAAATTGACGCATTTAAATAACAATGAGGCGGCTAGTGTGGAAAAAAATTAATAAAATTAAAAATTTAATTTAAATATAACGACCAAAAAACCTAAATTCTTATTTGATATTAGCCGCTAATTTTTTTTTTACTTTAGAAATATTTTTTTACAGTTTTGAAACAAAGTGTTAGCCGCAGAGATGGATTTACTATGAATGAAAGCTAATTATGCCTTTCCATGCGCTCAATTTTTTAAAATCAAAAAAGATTTTTCTTGCCAGCAACTCGCCTAGAAGGAAAGAAATTCTTGGCAAAATAGTATGTTCGCTTTTATTATAAAATAAATGGTTTAATTTTTTCTTTAATGTTTATACAAAGTTAGATTTTGATATTTGTCCCTCAAATTTTGATGAATCGCTTGCTCCCCTTTCTGCTCCACAAGATTATGTACAAGTTTTGTCCAAATCTAAAGCTTTGGCAGCTCAACGATTGTTAGAAGTAAATTTTTTTTGATATTACATTGCTTTACCATGGGGTCATGTGTATTTAATAGATTTGTGTTTTTGCTATGTTTTTTTATAAGCTCATACAAGTTAACAAATTTTTGAGAGTTATTAGCTAACTAGAGAGATCAAACCTGCCATCATAGGTATTTTAAAATTTGTTTATCATTTTTTCTAATCAAATTTAATTTGTCAGCTATAAACATTGACAATTTTACAAATAATGTCAATGATTCAATAATAAACATAAATTGACATTTTTTTGAATATTCATAACAGTTAAACTGTTAAATTCAGACTTCAAATAATATTTTTATAAAAAACTTACTATATATTGTGTCGTATTTAAATATGGAAGCAAAATGCTGATAGAGCTTGATATATTAAAATTTTTTTTTCATTATTTGAATGATAAATATAAATTACAAGAGATTTTATATAAAAATTTCTAAAATTTTTTCTTTTTAGGGTATTCTTGAGGTTACAAAATCTGTCAATTTGGTTAAAAAGGGCCATTTTTTTTACAGATGGATTTAAGGAGCCAAAGGTGGAAGAAATAAAGAAAACAGAAAACTAAGGCCATGGGGATGCATGCTTTTGTGATTTTATAAAATTATTTTTTGTGAAATTGATATTTGTTGACAAAGGCTAAAAATAATTTTAAATAAGTTGTGTTAATTTAAAACTTCAATAAATATAGTTTAAATTGTTTTATATAATTAAATTTTAATTGTAGATTTGTATGATATTAGACAATTATATGCCTTTTTATAACTTTGTTTAGTTTTTTTTCCTTCTTTCATTTAAAAAACATTACAATTTTATTAGACTTATTAATTGAGTTATTTTTTACTTATTTTTAAGTTGCTCACACATGTGTTTTTAAATATATTGTATGGCATAATTTATTTATAATTTCTTCAATAATTTTTATGGCATAACTAATTATTATTTTTTGAGAGTAATAAAAAATTTAAATTTCAATTTTAATTCCAAATTTTTTGTGCAGTTTTATAAAAGGAAATTAAATTTTTATTTTAAATGACTCAACTATTTATTGTCCTTTCAAAAAGTATTAATGGTAGTTAAAAAGGGTAAATGATAACACAAATATTACAATCTGTTGTGCAATTTGAAATACATAAAATGTGAATTGTAACCTTAATTACGTTGTAATTTTAATTGTGCAAATTTGGTTTAATTTATCATTAAAAATGTATATTATGAAATAATTACGCTTTGGAAATAATTAGTTAATCATGTGCTAAAATTAAATGTACTTTGTATTACATTTCTATTTATTTTTTTTGCTTTGAGGGCTATTTTTATATTACATAAACTTTATTAATTTTTTTAACTTTAATTATCAGGATTTTGATCTCCTAATTTCAGCAGATACTGTTGTGAACTTAGATCAGGATATTATAGGCAAGCCAAAAAGTAACTCTGACGCCATTAAGATCTTGAAAAGGTATAAAGTAGAATCAAATATTATTATGAGGGAATAAAGGCTTGTTAATAATTAAAATATATACAGGGGCCCATTTTAAAAAAAAAATTTGCTACTGGGATCAAATGGGACAGTTACAATAACCTTTTTTTAAATAGAATCTTGCTTATTATTTAAATTTCCTAAGCACTACGTGTTGTTTGTGCTAAAATTAACATAAACAGGATAAGAAAGAGGCTCTCTTATAAAATTTATACTGTATTGGGGTGTTTTTCTAAAAGAAATACTAGTATTTGAGTCATTAAGACTTAAAAAACTTTAAATTCTGATATATTAGCTAAAAACGATGCAAAAACTTGGTATAGAAAACGTCATAAAAATATTCGATAAACTTAGGGCATTATACTTTGTACAGATTTTTTTATCTTTATTTATATTAATTTCAAGTTTCTTTATTAATGTTTGATTAACTTAATTAATATTATTTTTAGGTTAAATGCTAGAAGCCATAATGTCTTTACAGGTGTCACAATTGTGTTTAAAACATCTGAAGGTTTACATTTTTCTAATTTTTTAATACATTTTGTATATAAATTATGATAAATGACTTTTTTCATAATATTTTTGTGCAATGTTTTTATATAATTTTATATATAACTATATTTTTGATTTTCAAAAATTTATATTAAATTTTCAGTTTTAAACCTTAAAATTTTTTTGCTGCACATTTATTTAATTTTTATGTAAACATAATTGTCGTTTATTATTGTATACTCGTAAAATTTATATTATTTAACATTTATATCGAATCAAAGGTGTTTATGATACCAAAACGTTTGTCACTAAAACCATCGTTAATATGGCGAACGTTAGCGATGACGTTCTTGCCGAATACGTTATTACGGGCGAACCTCTGTAATTTTCAATTCTTTCTACCAACCCATTGACACATATATGTTGTACGGCTTTAGCGAATTAGCAATAGCTTATTTTTCTAGGGCATTACAAAATCGCTTTTTATTTTTCTGTTTTTGAATCGCTTAATGCCCAACATAAATAGCACTATGCTTAAATAAATTGTAACATAACTAGTAAAATTATAAAGTCACTGGTAACAACCTTCTCTTGCTTATATTACACAGGTCAGCAATTTGATAGTTATGAGCTAACTTCAAAGACCAGACCTGTCAAGAATTTTAAAATTTGTTTTTCGTTTTTGATCAACCTTGTACCGGAAATATACATTGAAATTTTAAAAAAAGTTCAAAAACAAAAAAAATATATTTAAAACAAGTAATAAATCGTCTCCTATTTAGGTTGGGGTGCCAAATATTTTGGGTAAGCTAAATGGATTTAAAGGCATGATATGCTTAAAAATTTTATTTTTTAATATATAAGGTAAAAAGCATAAGTTATAAGTGTTTTTAATCAAAAACAAAAATTCTTTAATTTTTTCTCTTTAAGGTATCTTCGAGGTCGCAAAATTTATGGTCAAATTGGACCATTTTTTCGGTACTTACTAAAGAAAATATCCTAAGTCTAAAGATTTGAACGAAAAATGTATATGAGAGAAGACTATATTGGATATTATTCCTCATTATCATTTTTTTTCACTCATTTTGTTGACTTGTGTTATAAACGTTATTTTGTTTAGTAGGTATATAATTATTATTATAACCTCCTATTAAATTCATTGGTTTTCCTTAACTTTACCTCGATTTATAACAGTCTACAAATTTCTAAGATCATTTAGCCGGTCATTATGATGTGAAAAAATTACCCATCTTTGTTAGTCTCTTATATCTTTTTATTAGCGACAAGGCTGGTGGTTACGGAACACAAGGTTTAGGAGCTGTCCTGATTGAAGGTATTGAAGGAGACTACTACAATGTTATGGGCTTCCCGCTTCAACGTTTTTCACAAGAATTATCTCGTATTTATGAAAAACACTGGAGTTTATAAAATATTTTTTCTATCCTGAGTCAACAATTGCCTAATTTTTTTAATATTTTGTTACCATAAGTCATTTTATCCTAAAATAAACACAATTTTGCTTTACATATTTTATTTGTAACACTTCCAAATATTTAAATTTTTGCAAAATAATAAATAAAACATATTTGGTTTATATTTTCTGTTTAATATATAAAAATGAATTTTTTTAATAATATATAAACATTTTTTATCGTTTTTATGTGATCTCTCTTATTTTATTGGTGTCATTTTTTATTTTACAACAAAACCTATTGCGGTTATATATAATCTGGAAGTTAAAATATTTATTCGTATTTAAATTTTTATATTTCAAATATAATTGCTTTTACCTGTATTTCTCTAGTCGAAAAAAAGTACCGAATCAATACTATTATTGTAGGGTTTGCCAATCAGCGTGTTTTATTAAGTCTCATAACAATTGACTTTTTAATGTTGTCAGGCTAACACGAATTGATACAAGAATCTAAAAGCTTTGAAAATAATATCAATTCTTTTTGCTTGAAAATTAATGCGAAGACTTGAGTTACTTGTGATCAAGGACAAAACCCGCCGGCTCGCCAGAAAAATGGGTCGGGCATTAGGAGAAAAAGATTTACGAGCCGGGCCGAAAAGATTTTTATATCTCATTTTGCCTTATTTTTTTCACCGGTCAACAAGCATCAATGTCAGAAAAAATAAGTTTATGAAAACATTAAATCATACATCCCCATGATGTTCTTATCTCATATTTGTTTACCGTTTTTCGTAGTTTCTTCCGTCTCCGGCTCCTTATATCCGTCATTACAGAAATAATGGCTCTAACCAAATTGACCAATTTTGCGACCTCGAGAATAACTTAAAAAGATAAAATCAAGAATTTTATTTTTCATATAAAAATCTCTTGTAACGTATATTTATCTCATATTATAAGAAATTAAATTTTATAAGGATATCAACCTCTTACATCAGCATTTATACAATACGGAATATTCCGCGTCCACTAAAATACGAAACGATTATCGGTGTTTAATAAAAAAAATTATTTAAAGTTTGATTTTAACTGTTTAAAATACAAAAATAATTTTTATCAATATTTTTTTGTTTTTGTTTCTTTCTTGTTTTTGTTTTTTTTTTTTTGACATTTTTTCTACAATTTTGAATTTTTATAGCTGACTTACTTAGTTTGATGAGAAAAAACGGTAAAAGGATTTGCAGTTTAATCTCTGTAGTTAGCTCAATAATCTAAATTTGTTGACCTGTGTTAACAAAAACTAAAATTGATAAATTTATAATCATCATTCAACAATTTTTTAAGAGTCATGAGTTAACTACAGAGATCAAACCTGCCATCTTAGGGAATATCAAATCCGTTTACCGTTTTTCCTAATCAAACTTAGTTAGTCAGTTATAAACATTAAAAATTTCAGAAAGAAAGGTTAAAACCAAAAAAGATTCAAAAACAAAAATAAATTTTCAATTTATTTTTGCATATTCATAATAGTTAAACTGTTAAATATTTTTATTAAAAACCGATAATATATCGTGTCGTTTTTAAGTTTGGACGCGAAATATTTTGTATTATTTAAATGCCGATGTAAGAGCTTGATATATTAATAAAAAAAATTTTTTCCATTATTTGTGATTAAAAATATAAGTTACAAGGGATTTTAATATGCAAAAAAGATTTTTAAATTTTTTCTTTATAGGGTATATTTAGATCTGTCAGGTCAAAAAAGGCCATATTTCGATATAGACGAATCTAAGGAGCCAAAGACGGAGTAAACTAAGAAAAACGAAAAACATATATGAAATTAGGTCATCATTCTTTTATGTTTTCATATTAATCTCGTTTCTGACATAAATTTTGTTGACCTGTGTTATGTATTTATTTTATTTATAAATTTAAAAAAAAGGCAATAAAGAGCTTGCAATGTAAAATTTTTGGACCGTATTCTTTTTTTCGGGTAGGGCTGGGCCTAAAAAACCAAATTCCAGGCCTAAGTTGAAAAATATATCAGGCGAGTTGGGCCGAAATATCAACGCCCGGTTTAAAGACAAATTATATCTGGGTAGTAACCTTGCGTTTGACTATGCCTTATCAATGCCTCCGGCATTTTAAAATTGTTCACCAATAAATGCGAACTTATCAAGTGTAAAATCAATGAAAAACCCCAATTTTAAAAATCACTTTTTGTAGTGAAACTTTTTTTATTTTAGGGCGCGTTTAGAGTTCATTAATTTTGGGAAAAAAATTAATTTTGATATTTTTAGTATTTTTTTTCAATTTTTTAAAACTCTTTTTTTAAAAAAATGTATTTACTGCTAATAGTTAACATTTTCTTTATGTAAAAATGCGTTTTATGTCAACAAGAAAAATATTAGAATTTTATGAAAATCTTAATGAACTTGAAACCCGCCCTTATATGTTTTTTCTTTTTAAGAAAATTGGACATTTTATTTTTACTAAAATCATTTTTTGTTGCTACTTGTGTAAGCATATAAGAAGTTTCAGCTTCACAAACAATCTGATTTTTTAAATAAAGTACCTAGGTAAAATTTTAAACTTGCAGATTTAAGGAGGTTGGTGTGATTTTTTTGAGAAGCTTATTTACATAAGTGTTTTTCATCTGGTACCGTAAAGTCCGATTTTTTTGATTTGGGGCAAAATTGTATTTTAATTTTTATTTTTTGGGGTAATCGAACTAGGCCTCCTGACTTTGAGTCCGGTCCAAAAAAAAGTGATCGGACTTTTATCGCTCCAAACAAAAACACTTTTTTATATACCTGAAAATTTTTGCATCGTTAAAAGCTCGTCCGATAATAAGCCTTAAGCGTTATGTCAGCTCTTATGGTGGCTGTCAAATGGGACAATGAATTAAACAAAGGGGCATTTAATTGCTTAATTAGCATATATATTGCATAAGTAACGGGCCGGTGTGACACAATAGGAAATAAGAGAAATTATTAGCATTTATAACAGATCATCATAACTCTGGTGGTGGTTGTGTTTTACAAAGTGAAAAGTCGATCGATAAAACACGGTTAACGTCGCGAAAAAACAAACATTCACCGCGGAGAATCATATGACAAAACGCACCCCAAGCAATATCTGTTTTCCCGTTTTCTTTTACAAAATTTCTTGTCACCTTTCTATATACAATTTTTTTTTCTACACCTGAGACATTAATTTTCGTATTCCAAAGAAGGCTCCTTCAACACTGTGTTCTGATTAAAGGTAAGGTTTTTCACACATACATTATGTATGGGTTTTTAATATAGTTGTAAAATAACTGTAATTATATTTTTATTCGAATTTTAAATAAGTTACAATAGATTTAATATGAAAGTAACATCATCAGAACTATATCCGCCCAATTTTATATTGTTATTAAATTTTTTGGACCTGCTCCCTTTATTGAAAATTTTATATAAATTTGGTTTTACAATTACATTTTTGGGTTTAATACCATTGCACCATACAAACTTTTGCCTTAAAATTATACAGAAATGTCATAATATTTTTTTAAATCGTGATTGTAATAACACATATTTTCGCACTTTTTAAATTTAATAAAAAAATAAATAGACGAGAGCCAAAAGATGTTTTTATTTTGTCTTTTATATTTTTAAAAGTACACCACTTGTTGTTTTACCTCCATATTACAGGTGATATAATTAGTGTATTTGACTATCAAAAGGCTTCATTTCAACATGCCTGGTATTAATACTCATTCTAATAGTCGGCGTCTCTCAGGGTTTACCAAAATACCAGATGACGAATCGCCGGATAAAATTATTCCCGCTGATCAACCCAACGTCACCACAACTCATTCCTTGGACACGGGACGTGGCAAGGTAGTTTTTGATAATTTTTATATATCAAAAATTTACTTGCTAATGGTTAGAGCAATAATAAGTCCAGTTTCCTTTTTTTAGGTTAAAGGGCATTTTCGACCCCATTTTGGGGTGCCTCTAATATTGAGTTATTTTTTAAAAAATATTGTCTTTTTTTAAGAACACAATTGTTGAACAAGTTGCCAAAATTATTTTTAGCAGTGGAACATTTTACTAATAAAAATTTAACATTGAACGTCCCCTCGGCATAGAATTTATAATATTATCTAATCTTATAAAATCAAGTTCACCGTTATGCTACTTGCTACAATTTGTTGCATCCTCTTGAGTTCGGTTCAATTTGGATATACCGTTGGAGTGGTTAATGCTCCCGAAAAGGTATTTAATATTATTTAACCAGCAGCTTAAGGTGTTTATAAGAATTATAATTTACGCAAAAGACCAGTGAATAATTTGAAAAATATTGTTATTTTATAAAGCTTAGAGCTCAGATAACCTAAAATGTCAAATTATATTTGCTCTTGTCATGCACAAGCACACATTGTCTTCCCTGCATAATGTTTATTTAACAATTTGTTTATATAAAAATAAAAAATTAAGTTTTAATGGCATCTATTTTTATCAGTCATTATTACTTATAAATAAAAAATTTATAACAACTAAAAGTAAAAAGGCCAATTACATGCCTTTAGGGCACATTAATTTCGTAATTATAGAATGTAAAAGTACATTTATCGATATCCCCACCTTAAATACCTGTCATCTTGATTAGACCGTTAATTGCTATATTTTAATGATGTTAATTTTTAAATTACGAGTGGTAGGCTCACTCATTTTGAATAAAACACCTAAAAGCTCTTTTGATTATGTTTTAACCTTATAAAGAACAATTTTTATAATGAGTTTGAAAAAATATTACAATAAGACCCATGTTACGTTAATAATAAATGCCTGCTATATATACTATTTCATTAAACGAAAAGCTTATTAAATCAATTTTAAAAAACAACCACACTGAGCTTGGGTACAACCTCTGGTCTTAATTTTTTTTTACTAATAAACCCCAATATTGGCTTTGTGTGCTCAGTAAGATCCCTGGTTTACACGCAAAAGGTCTGTGTTCAATACTTTGCATGAGCGTTTTTCTCAAAAAATACACGTCTACAACATTTTGAAGATGCTGAGTACACAGTAGAGCTCAAACCGGGCGGTATTCCTGCCCACTCGACATATTATTTTATTATAGGCCCGGTCCGGCCTGATATTTGTTTTTTGTCTGTCCCTGCCCGAATTTACAAATACGGTCCGAAACTTTTATGTTTAAGCTTAAAATTTTTGTCTTAAAATAATAGCAAGGCAATATCATAGTTTTTAACAGTGAAATTGAGAGTATGGGGTCAATACAGACCCCAATAGAATTTATATTTTCTAAAAGAATTTTCTTATTAGACTTAGACCAAATTTTAATTACTAGTTTTGTTCATTATATAATTAAGAAAAAAGTCACAAAAATTTGACCCATATTAAATAATATTTTTGAAGATATTCAAAATGTGCTGGGGTCCGTATGGACCCCAAAGCGCTAATTGCGGGTTAGTAAGCCCTTAGACTGAAAGCCCCTAGTCCACGAGTAATTAAATCTACTATTCAATGACGGCAATATTAAAATAAATCATTGAAAATGTTTTTTAGTTAGTGAGGCAATGGTACAACGAGACGCACATTCTACGGCATCATAACTCAATGAACATGGGCATGAATACTTTGCTTTGGGCTATAACTGTTTCTTGCTACGGAGTCAGTGGCTTATTTGGGGCTCTCATCTCCGGGTTCATGTGCGAGCGTTTCGGAAGGTTTTGATAACTATTTATTGCAACCATTCAGTTAGTTCAGTGAGAAAATTTCTGTCTTAAACGCCTGAAATTTTGTTTCCGATATCGTGCATAGGCGGCAAAAATAGCACATATGTACAACCACTTTGAAGCTGAGTTATATGCCTTAAGTGAGAGCCTAGGCTAAGAACTTAGGTCGCCAGCTCAAGCTTAACCTAGTGGCTTTTACTTGGGTTAAAAAAGACAAAGGTTTAAAAGGGTATGAGCAAGGACCATTTTAAAAAACGATATGCAGGTCTGTTAAGTAAAGGGCGCATTTACCAAACCGACTTGAGGCATTCGCTTTAATCCAATAATGGACGTAATTCAATCGCTTGTTATCACAATAATAATTTGTCACCCTGTAACTTACATAATTTTACGTTTGATATCTCAAAATTCAAAACATCTTCGACCAAACGGCAGTATACTTATAAATTATTCATAACAAAGTCTAAAATTAATAACCTTGAATATGTCAGTTTTTTGACTTGTATCTTAACCGTTTTGGTAAACAAATTTGACATAATTATTGATTTATATATTATACCCTAAACTAAATTTTTAAATTACCTGTTTGACATACTTAGAAACAATGAATTTGATAACGCAACTATATTTTATGAGTTTGTATATTTTAATTTAAGCGCAAAGACCTATCAGTTATTTATAGGTCGGGCAATCTTTTTTAAACTTAAGTTAAACAGCTTTGAGCCTGGTTAATAGTTGGATGGGTAGCCGCTAATGAATTTTAAAGCTGGCCATTTTTTTGCCTAAAAACTTAGGTCACTAGCGTGTGTTAAATCTCATTTGACTCAGTGAGGCCACCCGCTTATGAGCAAAGCCGTGACAGGTAGGCCTCTTCTACGAGGAAAAAGGTTTGGGGTAAATCTTATTTCTATACCACAGGTTAATTAATATATGGTTAGTTTTTATCAAAAACTTAATTTGCATTTTTTTATATTAAGGTGTTGTCAGAACGATAAATTTTGTAAAACATATCAAAAAATTGCAAAAAAAATATTAATTCTAAACATTCTTATGCTAATTACGACAATTTTAAGTCCAAAAGCCACTTAATGTTTCTTAAGTCGCGTTATATAAAAATTGGCTTAAAACCATTTAGTTAACAAAAAATTCCAAGGGTGGGCGAAGGATAGTAGGGTCTTAAAAGTTAAGGTAATAACAATTTAGCATGCAATTTAATATATGTTAAAATATGTAAAATATAAATATGTATGTTATTTAATAATTTTTTATGAAGATTTGAAATAATTTACCTTAAACTACTATACAGATAACTTAAATTTGGGGCGATACCAAAATTAAAGTTTAATTTTTCAAACTTCAAAACGTTTATTTATAGCTTAATTTTAGAATGAAATTTGCTTTCCATTCCTTCCATTTTTGCTTTATTATTGTCAACAATTCAAACATTATGCACAATCGTAAGATAGCATAATCAAACTAGTTTCATTGGCATACTCAAATAAGTAAAAATTGCTCTATTCAGCAAAAAAATATAATTCTAAGCAAAAGCTTAGATATAATATCATATTCAGTGAATTTTTATATAAGAAGATAAAACAAAAACTCTTAACCCTCTGATAATTTTCTTATCAAGTACTGTTAAAATATGAATATACTGAAGCGCATGTAAACTTGGTTGTATTCTACATTTTAGTTAAGCAGCGTTGAACTTGGTTAATAGTTGGATGGGTGACTGCCAACAAATCCTAAAGCCGTCCATTTTTCTGAAAGCCTAGGCCTAAAAACTTAGGTCACTAGTAAGTGTTAAATCTCATTTAATTATGCGGGGCCTGCTGTAGAGTTAAAAGAGGCAAAGCCCTACCGGATAAGCCGTTTCTTATGGGGAAAAAGGGCTGGAAGAAAGTCCTTTACCACAAGGCTTAATCAGTCATACTTATTAAGGAATAACTCCTTATGCAATATCTCTGTACTTATTTAGAAAGCGTACGCTCCTTATCAATAGTATTCCAAGTATACTCGCCTCAATTATCGTTTTATGCGCCAAACCCGCGAAGTCTTACGAACTTATGATACTAGCACGGTTGTTCATCGGTCTAAGCTGTGGTACTTATTAATTCTCATTTAATACATAGGTTTTAGGGTTGCATTGATTGCTATATCTGGTTTTCTTTATGCCACGTACAAAGTGAGTTTTTATTTTCGTGAAATTTTAAAAATTTTATTTAAAAAAAACGCAAATTTTTAAAAAGTTGCCAATTTATGCCCATAAAATGCTTTTTCAATAATTTAAAAAAAAATTATTAATTTTAAACACAAAAACTCACTTTGCACGTGGCCTTATAGAAAAACTTGAGCCAAAGTTTTTGACATCGAGAAATTATGGATAACTTAATTTTATGCATCAAATATTTATTCCAATCTTTGAATTCATATTTGAAGGCATAACTTCTGCTACGGTTCCCATTTATCTTTCCGAAATATCGCCGACAAATCTCAGAGGTGTTACCGGGTCTACTAACCAGCTCAGCTTAACGATCTCGACGCTCGTATCTCAAATCCTTGGTCTACCTTACCTACTCGGCACACAGCGACTATGGCCAGTTTTATTTGGTACTACTTATAGCCAGAATTATAAAAAATATTACACAACTCGACAAATATTACAGATATGTAAACTAATTAATCAGACTAGGGCTACTACTACCACGTCTCTGTTAAGCTTGCTATAAACATTGAAAATTTACATAATAATCTTTTAAACAAATGAGATTCACAAAATTTAAAATTTTAAATAAAAAATTACATATAAAATAGTTTAACTAATTTAAAACTCAAAATAATATTTTTTTTAACCTTAAGAAAAATAATGGCATTTACAGGATGGGGGGGGGGGCAGTGGATGTAGCTAGGTTCATAATTTTAGAAATCAATTGATTTTCATATACCTGTGTTAATGGATATAAATTTGTGATATCCTGATTTATAATATTCAATTTTTATAGCGATATGCGCCATCCCAGCTCTCATTCAACTCCTCACGCTTCCATTCTTACCCGATAGTCCACGATACGATCTTGTCAACAGGCGGGACGAACAAGCAGCTAACAGATGTAACAACTGACTTTTGAATATTTATTACGCTTTTAATCTTATTCGTATATTTATTTGTGTTTTTTCTTTTATTTTTTTTTAATTCTTTGGGTTTCTAAAAAAATACCCATCATTTTGAATTTTATACTGATGTTAGCGACAAAAAACCAAATTCTGCCGGTGGAAAATTTTTTAAGTGAGTTTATAGACATTGTGCACTTTTTCATATAACTATTTGAAAAAGTTCGCAATGTCTTACCCTTGGCTCCGCCATAAATATATATCCGGTTAAATTTTCTTGAAAAAGTGCTGTCTTCGGAATAACACCCCTATTATGGTGATATCGTTTTATTCGGTAAAATTGGCTTAAAATAGGCTTGGAACTCTTCTCTTGAACTTTTCGTATCAAATTCAAAAAGATGCCCTATTTGTTAAAAACGCTGACAATTTAATATTTAATTTATTTGTTGAAATATCCATTTTAATTTTATAATTGATCGCATGATCGGTTTTTTTACTATAGCTTTAACTCGTCTCCGGCAAGCCAACAGATACGACGTTGATGCCGAAGTAGAGAAAATGAAGGAAGATCACAGGACAGAATTGCTTATGCCAGCCGTAACGTGGGCCGATATGGTCAAGAAACCACTTTATAGAAAACCTATGTTAATCACCTGTATGGCTCAAATCGGTCAACAACTTACCGGGATCGGTGCTGTACGTATTTTCATTGCCATTTTAAGATTAATATTATGTTTTAGTATTTATTTTATTCATAAATTATATTTACATGATTTCAAAAAGTGTCAGGATTACTTCTCTTTTATATGAAATTGTTATTACAATTCTTTGTAACAGAGATGCGCGTAGTACAATTATATTGTGCAGGAGCAATTATTTCGTGCGCATAGAGCAATTAACAGGGATCATCCCTATAAATTAAATACACTTTTTTTGTTTTTTGAATAAGTTTTATTTAAATCACTTAAATTTAGAATCTATTTTTTGAATCCCCTAGATTTTAGCTTTTTCGACCAGCATTTTCATAAGCGCCGGCGTGGTCGGTATAAACGCAATATACGCCACCTGTGGCCTGAGCGTAGTGAATGTTCTCGTGACGCTGGTGGCCATGTCACTGATCGAAAAACTGGGCAGGCGGACACTATTTTTGATTGGGCTTGCGGGGATGGGACTTTTCAATACGTTGCTTACAGTATTCCTGACATTGGGTAGTAGGCGACAGTCACCTAGCTGGATCCTCCTTGGAGCCATTGGGATGATCGTTGCCTTTATATGTTCGTTTGCTATTGGACCAGGTATAAACACATATTCTGTCTCGTTATATTTTTTGTTGAATGGCTTCAATCGACTATGTTTAATCAAATGTTAAAATCAATTTATCCCTAGCTGCCCTCAAGCTCAATCTTACTACCAACTTCCAACGAATGGGGCAATAAACAACAACATCAAATGTTAAATTAGAGTTACTTTAACTAATTTATCTTTTTTGCTCTATACTGGTAATAAGGCACAACACAATTATAAAGATTCATTCACTTCCTTAAATATATGTGATTATTTTATTTTTAATAAAACGTGAACATTTATCCTGTAACATCATCAAAGTTTTAAATTGTTCAGTGAATTCGTTATTTAATGAATAACTCTCATATACAATATCTTACAGAAATTTTATTAATGTTAAGGTGTCATAGCTTGGTTCATCTCAGCCGAGGTTTTTTCACCCGCCGCACGATCTAAGGGAACCAGTATAGCCATGGTCGTTAACTGGCTTACTAATTTCTTGACCATTCTTATGTTTCCTATTCTCTATGTAATAAATAATTTATTTAAACTATTAATCTATTTTTAACGTTTTAAATATATATTGGTTAAGAAATTATCTTTAAACTCCGTTTTATACCTTTCCTATTTAAATTTCAATATTAGCCAAAAATAATTGTAAAAAACATCTAAGTTAGTCCAATAGACTTTAGTTTAACATATGATTGAGTGTATGTAGTATTTAAAGCAAATTCGGGGCCCGAAAGACCGCTTGGCCCAGTGCCGCCCCCTCTTACGAAAGGCAGGCTGGGCCGGGCCTATATTAAGACGGGCCGGGCCTAAATTTAAAACAGGCCGGGCGGGGGGGGGGCTCTAAAAAAAAGAAATAACGGGCCGGGCCCGGCCCGAATTTCTGAATTTCTTTAAATATTACACAGGTAACAAATCAATAAGAGAATAAAAAAATTATAATACTGGGGGGAAATAATTTCCATAATGTTCTTATCTCATATATTTTCCGTTTCGAAGTTTCATCAAACCTTGGCTTAGGTATATATCGAAAAAATGACCACACTTTACCTAAATGACAGATTTTGCAACCTCGATAATACCCTAAAGAGAAAAAATTTAAGAATTTAAAATTACTTGTAACTTATGTTTTTTTTTGTCTCAAATAATGAAAAATATAATTTTTAATATATTAACTGGCGAATGGTAGGGTGAAAAATTTGTAACGCGAATGCTACAGTGGGGTCCATACAAACCCCAGTTTTAAACTTCTATAACTTTAAAAGTTTTGAAGCTATGGTCTTTAATTTTATATTATTTAGAGGAGAAATACGTGCTCTTTAATTATAAAATAATATAGGTTCTCATTAATGATAATTGCAAATTTTGTTTGACACAAAGTAGAAAAAAATCTGAACAGTTATAATTTTTCATTTAATATTACATTAAATTCATGTCAATAAATTAAAATTATCAATATTATAGATTAAATCGTGTTTTTAGGTCGGGTAGAACATTTTATGAGAGATTCATGAAAAAAAAATATTATGAACTAAAAAATTATTTTTGGCTATGATTCACCTTAATAACTAGATATTTTATTGAGAAAATTAGATAATTCCTATCAATTATGAAAGAATACTTAGAAAATAGGTTGCATTTTAAATTTACATAGAGGCAATATCATGGCTTCTAACATTAAAATTGAGAGTGTGGGGTCCACATGGACCCCAATAGAATTTCTAATTTCTATGTTATAAGACTTAGACCAAATTTGAATTACAAGTGTTTATTATATATTTAAAAAATAGTTACAAAAATTTGGCCATTAATAATATATATTTTTTAAGATATTCAAAAATTAAAAAGTGCTGGGATCCGTATGGACCCCACAGTGCTAATCGCGGGTTAAGCTATTACATCAACATTTAATTTCTACAGAATATTTTGCAACCCAATCTAAGGGACACAATACATAATCCCTTTTAAACAATAAAAATATTTTTTGAAGTTTAAATTTAGCAGTTTAGCTGTATAAACATTTTTAAAATATATTTATGTTTTTTTTTAATATTTTTTTTAATATACATTTAGAGCTGACTTACAAAGGATTAAAAAACGGTAAAAAACTGGAAATTTTTAAAATGGCAGGTCTGGATTAGTTAGCTCATGACTCTCAAATATTTGTTAACCTTTGTTATTAACAAAAATCAAAAATGATTGATTTATTAACACGATGAAGCGTATTAATTCCACACTCTGCTTTATGAAAACAAAAAACCAAATTCCGGGCGGGGCTGGGCCTAAAACAAAAAATGTGTCGGGGGCTGAAATATCACGGCCCGATTTAAACTCTAATTTTAATTAGGTTTTTAATATTGTTAGAAAGATTGAGTTGTTTTTAATTTAAGAATATAATAAATTTTTTATTCATTTTGCAAACAGAACTTTATGGGCAACAATGTATTCCTTTTATTTGCCGGCGTAGCCCTCATCACATGGATTTACATGTTTATCCATCTACCCGAAACCAGGGGCCAAGATCCGGACCAGATAGCGAGGATATTTGCTAAAGAAGGACCGACTGGTGAATCCCATGAAGAAACAGCTTCTAAGCTATTATAAAATAAAAAGTTAAAGTGTCAATACATAAATTTTTAATATCAAACAAGTTACAGCAGTTTACATAATACAAATGGAGTGGACGGAAGGGGGGTGTTTAAATGCTAGGCAAATACAAAAATTTAATTAAAATGAGGAAGAAAAATTAAAATATCATTTTTATATAATGCACGTTTTTATTCTTAAGCTACGGCTCTGGTAAAACAAAGGGGTGGGGTTTTGTATTGGTTTTGTCGCCTTTGTCGTAAAACGCCTGGCTAAGCATACTTGTCAATTCCAATCAAAATAAATTGAAAAAATTTATAACCATATTTATATGGAAAACCATTAGAAAAAAAAATCTCAAAACAAAGAGGGGAAGCTACTTTAAATACGACTCCGAACCAATGCAACATTGTTATAAATGTAAGTCAATTTATATCTAATTTTATTAATCAGCAAAATTTTTTTCTTGTTATTAATTAAGGCATAAACATTTTTTATATAGCAACATGTTTCATTTTTTCTCAGGTATTTTTATATTATAAAATGATGTTGTCCACAAATTCAAATCTCTTATTAATAATGAATCTTTTATATTTTTAATATTTATATATATATGTCACAACCAATTTTTTTTAGAAAATGATTGTTAAATATTTGTCACCTACATTATATCACATATATATTTAATTATTATAATTTATATTATTGCAAAATATCTATATCTCAAAGCGCCAAATATAATAAACTAGTTTGGGCAGTCGTTAGTTGAAAAGTACTTCTCATGACCGATACATTTTAGCGTAATTATTTTATTTTTAATTTTTATATTTTTTTTTCATTGTGATTTCTGATGATACGAGGCAATCTTTTACCAGCTAAACATTGACCTAGATCGTGATTTTATTTTTTTTTATTTTTCGATTCAAATGATATGTTTAAATTTGCAATCTATTTTAAAGTTTTATAACATTAATAAATAATATTATTATATAGCAACTCATAGTTCAAAAAGAGCTTTTGCTTACAGCGCAGGTATAATTTTCTGGCCTCTCGTTAAATTAGCACCTTAATCACATTTGGGCAGTGTTCTATCAGAATTTTTTTTTAAATTGCACAGCTCGACAACTATTGTCTAAAAAAAGATAATAATGACTGACATCAAAATGAAATTATTTCCATGATGCCTTATCTTTTATATTCCGTTTACCTTATAGAGAAACTTAAGAATCCTTTGTAATTTATAGTTTTTTTTTATCTCAAATGAGAAATAAAATTTTTAAGTATATAAGCTTTTACATCAACATTTAGATTATACAATATAATAAATCATTGTTAAAACAGAGTTAAAATATTAATATATGGAAAACCTGGGTACTACTGTTAAAGTAAATTTTGTTCTAAAATTATAATATAAGAAGTAAATTCCTTCATCGTGTGATGAAATATTTATCTTTTGTTGAAATTTAAAAAAATACGGCAATCAATATGAAATTTAAAACTTGGGCCTGGCCATTAATTCCTTTTTTTCAAATTCATGCCCAGCCCGCCAGGCTCGTTTTTATTTTCGGCCCCTTTTTGACGGGCCTGTGGGCTTAACTTTGATAACCAGCTAGGAAACAACATTTATGTTTTTTCTAAATTTCCAGAAGGCTAACAGCTAATTTAGAGGGCGATTATGAAAACCTTACTATTTCAAAATTTTATTTATCTTTGTTATGACGTATAACTATGTTACGGAATTAACGCAGGCTTTTGCACCTATTAAATATAAACTTGGCCGTATTATAATTTTTCTTATATCGGTGTTAACCAATAAAATTGCTAGAATATACTGTAAAATATAACCAATGTTCATTGTCACTTAAGGTTCAAATTACTTCGATAGAATTGCTAAAATTCAAAAATTTATATGCCCGTAAAAGTTTTTACGTAAACACCTGTCTCATATTACATCAGCTAAACGTCGTTTTGATCCTTTAAATACTAAAAATGATTAAAAATTTATAAGAGTCGACTAGGATTTTACATGTAACAGAATACGATTTGTTTGGCTATAAAGTTAAAGTTGACTTTTTTAACCTTTTGTTCAAATTAAAATACACCTTTGGTAAATTTTAAAGAAATTTATCCGATATACCCAACTTCTTCAATAACTTGTTAAAAAGAGTTTTTTAAAATTAATCACAGGTTTGTGTTAAGGGCTGGCTTGGACCATATACAGAAGATCAACATTATAAGTTAGCAAACAAAAAAAGAAACCCAATCACTCACCTAAATTTATTGTATTCTGATGTTAACGCCTTGTTTCATAAAGCTGATTGATCCAAAACTAATTTAAATAAAGATATTAGTTTGTACACAACTAAACAATTAACTTTGTTTGACTACTCTTAGCTCATAATATCAATTAAATTCTTTTTTTTCTAATTTAACGAATTATATAGAATATAAATGTTATATTTTGCATCTATATTATCAGAAATTTTAAATGTATTTAAATATTGTCACTTCGCTGGCCAAAAACCTTAACCGCTGGTTATTGGTTACCTAGTGCTTAGCTCCACAGGACTAAAAGGGGAAATGCTCTGATGGGTATGCCGTCTTATTTAAGAGATATAGGGCAAGTGCATTAAAGCAGGTGAATAATACTGTTTTTCTGTTTTACCAGGATTGTAAAGCTTGCATGCTGTTCTAAAAAATGGCGCCATTTAAAGGATATTGTACGGCAGGTCTATTCGGTGTAAAATGAACTCGTATAAAATGACCTTTTACACGAGTTTATTTTACACCGAATAGTGTTTTGCACGAGTTCATTTTACACCGAATAGTAAAAACGCTTTTCAATATAGGAAAATTTTTTAGATTAGAGTTTTCTAATGTAACTTTTATGAGGATTTCGAATATATCATTGAAAAGTTTCCAACTTGTTAAGTTTTTTAATAAATGCAATTCTAAAGTTTTTATTAGTCACTAAACGAAAGTTAATGAATAATTACTAAGTTTTTCGTTGTATTATGCCAATCTAAAATTTTAAAGGAATTTATACTCGCAATATTTAATTCCGAGTGCATTTTTTATTAATTTATGTTAAAATATAACTATTAAGCTTATTAAATAGATATAAATATTAAAATCGTGCATCAAAAATTAAACGAGCGTTGCCCAGTATGTCGCCTAACGGGCTTTTAAGCAGGTCCTGGGTTCAAGTCCCTGCGGGGACATTTTTTTTATTTTTTCATTAGTCAGCATAACATTTGTGTACTTATATTTAGTCAATTTCTTTGTCGTTTTTATGTAATAGGACACGTACAACAAAATAGGACAAAAAATATATTTTATGAAGTAATCAGCTGTAAAGTACACAAATGTTAGGCTGACTTATGTAGATATCTAGAAAAAAAATAAAAAAAAATGTCTTCGAAGAAACTCGAACTCAGGACCTCTTGCCTAGCCCGTTACACATACTGGGCAACGCTCGGTTTAATTTTTGATTCACAATTTTAATATCAAATAATTAATAAGCTTGATAGTAATATTTTAACATAAATTAATTGAATATATAAATGCACTCGGTATATATTGCGAATATAAAATTCCTTTTAAAATTTTAAATTAGCAGAAACGAATAACTTTGTAATCATTTAATCCTCTTCGTTTAATGAGACATAAATATAAAAATCGCATTTATTAAAAAACTAAACAAGTTGGAAAATTTTCAATTATATATTTGAAATCCTCATAAAAAGTTACATTAGGACTTTAATCTAAAAAATTTTCCTATAATGAAAAGCGTTTTTACTATACGGTGTAAAATGAACTCGTATAATACACTATTCGGTGTAAAATGAACTCGTGTAAAAGGCCATTTTACAAGAGTTCATTTTACACCGAACCTGCCCGATATTGTAGTATTAACGGACGTACGAAATTTTTTTTGACGAAAACGTCGCTGTATATTCCACTGCTTATCACAAAAATGTTTAAGTGAAAAATAAATTTGTTCTACCATTAGTTAAAATATTCATTGTCAAAATAAAACGACCCAAACGATTTTTCTTCGCATATGAATAAGGAAAACAAAATTTAAATCTTTTTAATAAAAACAAATGTGTAATTAGAAAGTACCCTAACCTAAAACAGGTCATAATCCGAAATTTTTTATAATAGACCGCACGAGTAAATCAAGTCTATTCAGAAAAGAAATAATTATGATGTTGTAAAAACTTTTTTTTTCGAATTAAACTGTTTCAAAGTTTATTGAAAGCATGAAGCTCAAATAATAATTAATATGTTTGTTTCCAAAATTTGGGAGTTTTGTCTTATTAATGATCGTTTTTCGATCGTATAAATGACAATGTCTTATCTCGAGGTTGTTATGCATTTCGTCTGGATATAGTTGCTAACTTTGAAGAAATTTTTCAATTTGTGGAAAAGCCCAACTATTTTCCTTTTGCTGCTTCTGCAAAAAAGTTTCCAAAGTTTTTTTGGTTTAGAAATTTCCAAACTCTAAGCCTTTGATCCGATTATGACCGGAATCCTAATAAAGCTTCTTTTAAAAATTATCAAAACTTTATTTTCCGTCGGAAAATGAACCACCACAGTCTAAAGTGATATTGGATAAGGTGAAAATTTAGCTCGTACTCGTACATCATGTAATATGCAAAAAACTGCTTTTTATTTGAAAATAATAGATAAATTTTTTAAGGATGGATTATTGGCTTAAATATGTATTATTATTTTTTCATAACAACAGATTATGTATCAAAAATATTGGCGAAATTCTGTTTTAATTTTTGTTAATCCAGAATGAAACTCCGGGGGCATATCAATGGACAATCTAAGATTAAAAGATATCGTCAACACTTTATACTATGGCCTCCTAGACTGTTTCTGTTGACCAGGGCGTAAATTTAAACTTGTAATGTAAATAGGAGATTTGCATAATTTTATTCTCATTTACCGGGATTTAAAATTATAAAAAGTTGGAAGGTTGGTGTTAAAAAACACTGTCAGCAATATTTATGGACCGATAAAGGTTATTTTATTATAGTAAACGTATATTTGTGATTTGGAGTTATTAATTTCTGGGCAAAGGGTTGGCCTTTTATCAATTAAAAAAAAAATTCTACCGATAGAGCAAAGCAAACCTTAACTTGTATTAAGTTAAGGATTCAGATTACGAGTAACTGAAAAATTATATAAATACATCATTAATTAATATTTTTATCTTATCTTTTTTTTACGTTTTTTAAAAAGAACAAGCCATGATTAATTTTTATCCGGAACATATTTCATAAATATGTTTAGGCCATGGGTTGATTCGACAGGCGTTGATTACAGAGCACTTAAGTATTAGTTGGTGTAATCAGTATCGTGAGTCAATTAATGTCGGCTCAGATAGCTCAGTGGCAAACCTTTTTATTTTACGCGTAGGAGTTTGCGAGTTTGATTCCATGCTAAGAAAACTTTTTTCTTTGGAAAAATTATACATGTGCAACCACTTTGAAGCTGCTGAGTGGCCTGCTTAGGCAGTAGGTTCAAAACAATATGCCTAAAGTGAGAGGCTAGGCTATAAACCTAGGTCGCCGGCGTGCGAGCAAATCTTACTATATAAGCCGTCGGCAATATTAATTACTTTGCTTGGAAAGAATCAAACCCCTAACGGGTATGGCGCCCCTAAATGGGGAAGGGTATGGGGAAACCCTTAAACCCATTGCTTTATCAAGCTCTTACATCAGTATTTAGATAATACAGAATATTCTGCATCCAACCTTAAATAAGACCCGATATATTTATCTGTCCTTAATGAAAATAATATTTAAAGTTTGAACTTAACAGTTTAGCTGTTATGAATAGGCAAAAAAAATCAATTTATTTTTGTTTGTGAATTTTTTTTGTTTTTTAACATTTTTTTTATAAACAATGTTTATTTAACTTACTAAGTTTGGTTAGAAAAAACGGTAAACGGTTTAAAAATCCCTATGGCAGGTTTGATCTTTCTAGTTAGCTCATAACTCTCAAAATTTGTTAGCCTGTTTTCGGAATACAACAGCACACAGGCTTAACAAGTGTGGCAAAAACATAGAAACAGGGTCATTATCTATCCTACTAAAACACCCACGCCCCCCTCACCCCCTGCCCTTCATCTCCTTTAGGTGCCCTTATAATTAAAAAAACCTGTTGTATATGAGTTTCCTCCAAACCTTGTTTCCTATTAGGGGACAGCAAACTTTCGTCAAGGCTTTGCCTCTTTTGACTCCAGGGCCTAGCAGAGTTATATGAACACATACCGGCGACTTAGGTTTTAGGCCTAGACTCTCAGAAAAATGGACGGCTTTGGGATTCGCTGACGGTTATCCATCTAACAACACAACGCTGCTTAACTTGAATGTTAGAACATAACAAAGCTTCCATGTTCAAAGTCGTACGACCTATTCCTTTATAGAATTAACATGAGTATTTAACTTTAATAAAAGATTCATATAATCATTTATTTTTTTGTAAAGTATAGTGGGCAAGATTTTTTTTACCTTAGGGCACGTGCAAAGTGAATTTTTTTGTAAATTTTTAAAAATTCTGAAAATTTTGAAAATATATTATTTTCCAAAATTTTTTCAAAAATTTTTTATTTTATAAAAAGCATTTTATGTGCATATAACAAATTTGGCAACTTTTTAAAAATTTGCGTTTTATTACAAAATAAAATTTTGAAAAATTTTGAAATCACGAATATAAAAACTCACTTTGCACGTGCCCTTAAATGTTAATTAATTTTTATAAGAATTAACATAATCTTATTGTTTAATTTACGAGTCTAGATGTTTAAATAACTACAATGTTTGGACAAATTTTAAATGTTACACGTTAAGGAATAGGCTAAAGGAAAAAAGGACTCTAATGATTTTCTGGTTATAACGGCCTTATCTAATTATAACGGGGTGTTGAAGGGGACAGGTCTGCGTATTAACCTCCCTAGATAAAATGCCTGCGCCCAAAAAAAATTTCTTTTTTTATTCCTTATTTAAAGGGCCTATTAACTAAAAATCTGCGGGGTGCCTCCAAGCCGGTTAGGTATAGATGTACGGTCCTGCGCGCTCCTATTTAATTTAAAAATTCATATCAGTGTATCTCTTGATTTTAATTATTTCTTTCACAATTTTGCCAATACTTTAACTTATTTTTCTAAAAACCAAAATGAGTACCTAAGGGCGAGCTCACCTTTATAAATCCTAGAAAAATATTTTAAATTTTAAGTTTTAAAATACGAATTATAACACTGTTTATTTAGTCAATTTTTTTCAATCGCAATGAGTTAGGGTTTCTCTTCCTTTTCTGTTCACCTTTGTATTTTTGTTCATATCTGGAAAATATTACATTTACAACCCTCTCCTATTTGTATTTTTAATTATATAAAATATTTCTACAAAAAAATAATTTGTATTTTCGATTTTTTTGGAACAAACCCACGCTTTATAATTTCCGTGCCTAATATATTATTACATTAAAGGAAATACTTTAATAAACTCTCGCAAAACTAATACTTTTTAGATTTAATATAATTTCGGACTTATATTCACACTATGGCCAATAACATTAAACTTATGTTTTTTAAATCGACCCCTAATATTTAGTTAATTCCATTTTGTAAATTTTTTTTGGTCATTTTTTTTAATCCAGAAATTTTATATATAAGCCACTAGTTTGTTATTTCATAGATCATTTTGTCATTTTCGTTTGTTTTTCAAATATAAAGAATCAAAAGTTTTGATACACGATTCCATTAGAACGAAGCGAAAATTCAGGTATTTATTTATTTATTGTGTTATTTCATTTTAAGAAAATCTTACCGAAAAATAGGCAATTTAAACAATAAATTTTGAGAAAGCTGCATTTTGGCTTTAGCACAATTCATTTGTTTAAGTGAACAACTCTATAATAGCAGACACCCGTGAGATGACTCTTGAATTTTAGATTTAAAATCTCTTTAACAAATCAGTTATTTTAATGATTGGAAAAGGTACTCTACCGGGCTTGAGTGTCAAAGGTTTTTGGATTTTTAATTTTGTTCCAGATACCTTTAGAAAAAAGTTATTTAGCCAAGGGGCGGGCTGCGTGTTAGGTTCGCACCCTTCACCTTTTAGATACAGCTTCGATCATCTTGAAATTGGCTCGTGCAAGGCTCCACCTGCTAACAGTCTCTTTTTGACGCCATTTGTCCTTCGGGTGTTATTTAAGGTTTTACCTAGAACATGTTGAAGAATATCAGCGACTAAATAAATTTAGTCAAAAAGAAAAAACTTAATTTTTTTATCAAAGGGCAAGAATTTAAGAGCATACAAGTTTGTTCATAAGAAATTCCGCCTTTCCTAAATACGCAAAGAAGCGTTTGTAAGCGCTTGAACAAGGAGATTTATGTTCTTTTAAGAACGAGCACGAATAAGTTTGACAAAAACGCAATATTTAAAAGTTTAGCGCTATATGTTAATTGGTTGGACAGATAAATGAGACGTTTAGTTGCTGAACAATTGTAAATTTGGATTATCTTATCAATTGGTGTTGCAAATTGAATTAATCTGAAATTCGAAGATCAGAGTACACGATATGAATTTTTTTCTCAGTTAATATACAAAAAACTTTTTCTCATACTAAAGGCACTTGCATCTTAAACACTCAAATAGCCCGGTTAGCCAGTATATTGGTCAGTATATTCAGGCCTGTCAGCTGACATAAGATTATAGTCCTATGCCAGGTCTTGTTTTTATAATCTGTGGTATTTTTAGCCCTACGTTATTTAATGAAGGCAATAATAAATATGGATACAATAATTGGGCCCGAACCCCTATAGCCGGGGGCCGGTCGAAAACACAAGCGCATGATTGCCTAATATTTAACAGCTATAGTTATTTTTCAAAAGTTAAGTTATGATTTAAAAAGCTTTTTATTATCTTTCTTTTGGCTAAAACCCGTAAATCCTTTTATTTCTAAGATTCATCAACCTTTAAATTAAAAGTTTGTCACATTAGCTCCATTTTCGATTTTAAATTACGAAAAAATCTTACCTCGGGTGATTGCGAAATAGACGGGTATGAAACTGTAGTAGCCGTGTTAGTTAAACTTAGGCCGTTTAGTTCACATATAATTTATGCAGAAAATGTTTTTAATTTAATTTACCTTATGATACCTATATATTGTATTTTGTTTTTAACTATCGTATATTACAATATTTCATAAGCTTTTCAAATATGGATCCTTCGATACCTGTTTATAAGGATGTTAGGCGTTAGGAGGTCTGATTTAAAAACGTTATTAAGAGTAATTATAAAACGACAACGTTTTTGCACCCTAGAAAGGCGGCATTTTATTGGAAAACGGCTTGCCAACACTCCTAATTAAATGCTGAGTATCAAAGTTTTTGAAAAAGTGTATGGGGAGAATTGACAACTAATTATTACAAAATAATTATTAAATTTCGTGATTTATAATTGTGGCGCTTTTCTGTATTAGTTTTTTTTATAAAAGTCTTCCAAATTAGTGCGCCGAATAAGGTTTAATTTGTTAGCACTCATGGCCGGTTTTAAAAGCCATATGTAGCTGGATAATGTTGCGAATAGCAAAGCTTGGCAAAAACTATTTGTGTCGATAATATTTATTTAAAAAAGTGTTTTTCGTATTAACATTTTTAGGCCCATTGCGTCCAGAGTTGATTAACTAATTGTTAGAGCCCGCCTGTTTATACAATGTTATTTAGAAAAAATTTATTACTAATACCGCTAAAAACATAAAACAATCGTTCTGAAAATTTGATTTGGGCAAAAATTATATGGTGAATTTGTTGACAACTTTTGATTTCAAACACAATTTTCCTTCAACTTCTTTAGATGTGCTTAGTTAAATTTGAGGATATAACTTTTACAGTTTAATTTCAAAATTGTATAAATAAATATAATTATTATAAAACTTATTTGAATGATTTTTAAAACAATTCCATTTCGTCTGCTACGTTATTAGGCCACAGTATTTCCTTTTTCCTGTCCCTCTACTAACATAAAATATTTTTATATTATCGCCTATTCTATATTGGAAAATATGGGAGAAAATCATATAAGAGTCAAAATTTTTATATGATTATTACCATTAATTTAAATAAGTTTTCCACGGTCCTAGTATTTTAATTTTTGAAAATCTAAACAATTACAAGGTGCCGGAGAAAAAATTTTTTTTTATGATTAACTTTTTTTCAAAATTTTTGCCCTAGGGAACGCTATTAAATATACTCTTAATGTCAATCAAACCCGCATCATGACTAAAAAAATGTATGCTGTATAGTCTTTTAAACGATTTTTAATTTTAAAGTGGACAAATATTTTATTATATCTTGATAATGAATTTAATTTATATTGATTTAAATCGGCCTTTTTTTAATATCTTGTTGACCTGGTGCTCGCTACTGTTATTACCAGGTATTAAAAAAAAATAGCGACCCCCTTAAAGAGATTCTTTAAGGGGCTTTCCTATTAAAAAAGATCACACTTAAAGTTCCAAAAGAAAAAAATAACATTTTTTCCATAAAAAAAGGTATTTTTAAGAAGCCCCATTTTTTTCTTAGTAATAAGGGGCTTTTTATTTAAAAAACTTTTTGATAAGTGATGAATCCCATAGCAACTTTAGAATAAAGAAATAAAATTAAAAAGAGGCTTTTTCCCCATTTTTTCGGGTTTTTT
Source organism: Acutogordius australiensis (assembly GCA_030555515.1). Classification (NCBI taxonomy): domain Eukaryota; kingdom Metazoa; phylum Nematomorpha; class Gordioida; order Gordea; family Gordiidae; genus Acutogordius; species Acutogordius australiensis. The sequence continues at coordinate 13,329,823 of CM060242.1, read as the reverse complement.
TGTTAAATTTCAAAATTGCTATGAGCTTTTTAACCCTTTTTTTGGGCCAAAGCCCATTTTTTTGCCTTTGGCCCACACTTTTTCCAGCATTAATTATAAAACATAGTTAATCATATCACTCTTTAAATCAAATCAAATTAGGTTTCCGCACACAATAAATTGTTTCAGTTTGGTGGCAATAACCACTATTTATAATAGTTTTAATTAGGTTAAAAACTTTGGTATTTGGCGCCATATTTAAGTTACGATTGTACGTAAATAATTAGAAAATCAAATTGCAGTTGTAAGAAATTAGAACAAAAATATAAAAAGCCGATTTTCAGCCAGGCTTGGTGATATTAAAAAGCCTGGTTTGGTTAAATAGGTTATTGAAAATGACAAAAAAAATAAGAACATTATATTTTACAGTCTTTTGGTTATATAAGGGCATTGGATATTTATAATTTAAATCTGATAATATCTCATTTTATTCGCTAAATGCCTTACAATAACTAAAAAAGTCCATTCCAATTCTCAAATAAGCACCTATGGAAAAATCTTGATTATTATAGGCTAGCTTTTTACCACCATATAAAAATAATAATTTTTTTAGGATGACATACACTAAATAAAATAAACCATAAACTCGCACTTTCATCATTTTTTCTAATTTTATTATTATGCATATAGTTAAGTATGTTTACTTACAAGATTAATTGATTAAATATACCATTTTTGGACCATTTCGCTGTGGAATATTATTAATTTAGCAACCTATGGCTTTTACTTTTCTAATTTTGTAATAAAAAAAAGACATCTCAAGAGGTCGTTCATCTCATATATATATGTTAGAATTATTTGAGTAACCCAATTAAATATACAAATATTGGTATAATTAAAAATTAAATACGACTAGATATTTGGTTAGAAAAAAAAAATTTGTTTTGGTATGATTCGAGTTATATAAATCATTTATATGAAATTTATGTTCTTTATATTTGATTTAATCAAGTGATTATTATCAAAACAAATCAAAAAATTGTTAATATTTATTCTTTTTTGTTATGCAAAAAAACATACAGATTTATATTTAAATCATTTTTTAAATATTTTATTAAACATTAATGTGATAAGACATGCTCTAAGGACCAAATCCAGTATTAAACTTTCACCTTTCCAAAACTGCGAATAACTATGCCGGCAAAATATTAAAATAAAAATATACTTTAAAATCGGGCTTTAACAAAAAAACCTAAAAATATTTTCCCTGCAAAAAGATGGGCGCATTTATTCAAGCCTCTAATCAAAAATTACTTGGGGTCGAATTTTGATGTGATTCGGGTAAGACCTTAACCAAAAAATAATTAAAAAGGATCGAATTTAAAGAGTGGAAAACAAGGTGGACTATTCATTTTTCAAATGAATTTTATTTCAGAAAAAGAATTTTGTGTCTTTTAATTGAATCTGGCAACTTTTTGAAAATTTGCATTTTACAAAATTTAAATGTTTTAACAACAGAAAGTTTATTTTGAACGTGGCCAAATATAGTTTTACTTAATGCAATTATAACTATTTACATTTTGTTTCAACCGATTTTTTTCCCATAATTAACTTGAGACTGATTTGCCAAAGTTTTATTGGCAATTAGAGTTCAAACAGGGCTATGATATTCCGACCGGCCCGCCCGATATTTTTCTCAATTTTGGCCCGATAGAGCCACCCGAACCTGGTTCGGCCACCTGAGCCCGGAATTTAGTTTTTTTTGTTAGGCCGCCCCAACACGTCCCTAATTTAAAAATACAAGCCGAAATTTTTTTTATTAAGAGCTAAAACTTTTTTGTTTTAAAATTATTAATAGAATACAGAGTGTGGATGTAATCAGGGCTGGGAAAAATAAATGGGCTTTTTTTAAACAAGTTTTTAAGTTTTTTTCCACAAATGCCCACAAACTCGTGGGCATGGCAAAAGAAACGCCCCTTTTCTTGCTTAAAGAAAAGGGGCATATTTTAAAAAAGCCCCTTTTCTTAAAAAAAACTCCTAGGAATTTTAAGAAAAAATAACCCACCCATTATTTTTATAAATAAAAATCTTTCGAAATTATTAAAAAGAAAACAAAAAATGGGCTTTTTGGGGCGCTTTTTAAGAGCCACTTTTTTTGTGTTTTTTTGCCCCTTTTTTAGTGAGGGCTTTTTTTTGAAAACTTATTTTGGCCCTTTATTTGTAGCTCCCTTTCTTCTTTAAATTTTTGGGGAAAAAATAAGCCAAAGTATTTTGGCTCATTGTTTTTCCAGCACTGGATGTAATACCCTTCATCGTGTTTTACCAATTTTAGTTCTTGTTGATAATCGTAAAAAAAACAGGGTAGTATGAGATTAAAAACTTAGGCGCGGCCTGGCCCGTTTTTCGGACGGGTCGGCATCGCGCCGGGTGCGCTTTCGGGACTTTGATCTCTATTAGCAATTGTTGATTATAATCAAAAATATTCTTTAAGAATGTATAGTATTTTAAAAAAATGTGTCTAATTTGCCTTCCAACAACATAGCCCAGCATTGCAATAATATATATGTATTTTAGCTAAATCATTATTTGAATCTATTACAATTACAATAATTTGGCTAAAAAATCAATTTATTGCGACATTTAAAAATAATTTTTTCCTAAATGGAAGTGGTACAAAAGATGCAGTACTAATTTCGCTATGTTTACCAAGATGCTCATATCCAAATCGTATGAAAAGAAGTCCGGTCTAACATAAAAGAAAAAGAAATTTAATTTTAGGTTTTCTGTATCACTATCGGATTCAGCCCAAGTTGTTTCGCAGTAATCTAGACAAAACGGATTACAAGTCTGGCTTCTAGAAAATTTATATAAATTAAGTTTTGTACAATATTTTATAACGTTTACTAAATATTACCTAAAACTCCATAAAAGACACTTCAAACATCAAAGGCTTCTTTTTCCAATATTTTTATTTATAATTAAAATCTATTAAATTTAGCTCATAAGCACTCATTTCCAATTTTTAAACAAAAATAGTTTTTGGCCACACTGTCATTATTTTTCTTTTATAAACTTAGGTAAATTTTCAGATAAGACTCTAAGAATCGTTTTGAGTCGAATTCCAGCAGCTATAGCCTTTTTATAACAATATATGATTTTATGCTATTTTGGCCGTTAGTTAACAAGTGCTCTTCTATTTTGAAACAAAGTTGAAGGGCATTAAGCGACTTAGGGCATTATGTATTGCTTAATGTCATAGAACATTACGCTAATTTACCTATATATTTCTCTCTAGGAGTTTGATGATTTCGTGATTTTAAAATGAAACTTAGGTTAAAGTTCATATAGGACCTTAGACCTGTAACTTTAAATTAGCCTAATTTCAGCTAACTCCTTTATTACCATATAAAGTGCGAATCGAGGGTATTAGCCCATCACTAGAATAGCTTATTGCCCTACAACATAGATAGGTTCTTTTTTTAATAAATTTATCTTTCGCCTCTGTTTCAGATAGCAAATTTTGTCTTGAGCAACTTACCTTAGATTACCCATTAGAACGACAGATCTTACAAAAATACTTTGGCTCACTAATTGTTTATTTTATTATTATAAATTGACACCGATCTTTTAATGGCAATACGCTTTAAAAAACGTAGCTTAGAATTTATTTTAACGGACAAATGCCAAATTGGGGAGTCTTTTTTATTATCAATTTTAAATTTATAAATACTACTAGAATTAACATGTAAAGATAAAAACAAATTTATCTAACAATAAATTCTTATTTTTAGATATTTAAAGCATACTTTAGCTTTAAACATTCGTCAACATGCCTAATCCGTTTTAAAGATATCTTTTTGGCAAATTAAAAAAATGGTGTGTCAATATTTCTGACTAAGATCTGCACCATGTTATAGTTTGACTATATTATCAACAAAATTTTCTCATTTGGTTGGACCTTTGTGAATCTGACGCTTATTGCGAAAACAGTATTGGACGTTCCATGCCTTTTGGATTTTTCTAAATTAGACATTCAAAACCAACATGTTTTATGTATACCTTTTCAGATCTAAATAATTTTTCTTGATTTTGCATGCGTCGAAATTTCGCAAAAGATTAAATCTGTTGAGCTTAACAATATCAATATTAATATAATATTAATGAAGGCGTCTAGCAAACACTTTTTTGTCAGGTAAAAACTGATTCAAAAAGGGAATTTGTTTTTCCTTAAAATTGGTTATAAAGATAATGAAAAGAAGAAGAATATATATTGGAATTTAAAACAAATTTCTTGTTAATTAGAAAATCAAAAGTTAACAAACTATTGAAGAGTTGGAGGTCACTAATTAAAATTTTTTCGAAACCACACTTTTTTAATGATACCACTCGGGCGATTTATGTGTGTTAATTTTAATTTTTTTGAATTTTTAATAATATTTATTTATTTTTCAGGAAGCAATGCTATAAACTTATTTTATGTCAATCGTGTTAATCATCAAATGATTTCAAAAAATTTAAAACTTTTGGATATATCATTATTTTAAATAACAATCAATAAATTGCAAAGAGTATACATTTTGACAAAGAAATATACAAAACTGTAACTTGGTTTAATAGTAGTTAATGCTCTAAATTTTTCACAACCAATCAAATTTTGGTTTTATTTAATTAAATGTCGGAAAAAGGTTGGAAGTTACAATGTTGGCATTGCAAAGAAAGCAAATTTTAATGCAATATTATCTATCAAAATACTGCGACGTTATTTATTTAATATATAAAATATAAAGTTTTGCTCCAAGTTTAGAGGTTTATGTCCTAATTCCATTATATCGCCTTTTGAATTAAATTGGAAAATTTGCAACCTTATTTTTGTATGTTCGATCTAACTATTTTTATTAAATATGTATAAAAAGGCTTTTATTCTATAATAATGTTATAAATCATTTTCCCCTGATGAATATTATAATATAGTTTAAGGTGAATAATACCCAAAAAAATTTTTTACTTATTCATTTTCTTTATTTTGAATCTTTTGAATACCAGACCTAAAATTACAAATTATTTAATGACATTGACATATTCAGCTTATTCAAAAAATTTTAATGTAGTTTAGGGGAATCAAATTTCTCAGATTTATTTCCACTTTATCTCAAAAGAATTCAGTTTATTTTAATGATTTATGTTAATTTATAAAGTACGTTTTTTTTTCAGAATATTTAAAATTAGCTTAAAACAATTTATTTAGGGGCCCAAAAAAGGATATTTTTTATAATTCATCCCAATCTTTGCAATCTTCAAAATTCCGAAATAGCTAAATTAGGTAGAAATTAAAAAGTTTAATGTGCATAACTGTATGTATGAGATTATATGGAGGAAAAAGATTACAAAAGCCTTAATTTTAATTAAACACCTGAAGTATTATTTTAAGGGATTGAAGATATTAATCGGTTTTGCCCTTCCAATAAGAACTGTCAGTTTTAGGTTTTTGATTAGATCATGATTTTCCCTGCCCAACAAAAATTAGATCTCAACGGATCGAAAAAGTTTTGTAGACTAAGTATCAATATTCAATTGATAATAGCTTTTAAATGATGTTAATGATTAACCACTAGTGATGCTCGCTAATTTAGTACTCATTTATGAATTTATTGAGTTTTCGTTGCAATTTTTTTAATAATATATTGTTAGGGTTAAGGAAAGCGAAAAAAAAAGCTTTTACGAAAATTAGATACCTGTGGATGTCTAAATTTATTGCTTAGTCGAACTAAACTAAACTAAACAAAACGGCGCACATTTTTTAATTCGATTAATGCCACGCACACGTTGGCTTAAAATTTTTTAGCCATGATAATTTATCGACTCAAAGAGAGAAAAAAATTTGACAATCTTCGAATGTTTTTTCGTGCGAAACTTTAGATGATTAAATCTTCTGCGCACCGAAGCAAAATAAAATTTATGTCCTTGTTAATTTCTATAAACATTCGTTAAATTTCTTTGTTTTCCCCTAATTTAATTGAGAAATTATTAGATTAAGTGTTCTTTGTCATAACTCTCATCAGCTCATAAATCCATCTACAAATCCTTGTATGTTTTATTAATATGCACCCTTTGGTCAATAAAATGGCCTTTCAGCTGCGTGCCTGTGGCCAGAACCCATAAATAATTGGGAATTAATCATGAATTTTTAAAAATGTTTGTTTCACCAAATAGACAAACATGTTTAATTGCGGTAAAATTATAATCTCAAAATTATTATATAAACAAAAAATGTTCATTTTAACCGCCTTAGCTGCCGATTTTGGCTTAGATGTTTAAAAAATTTCAATCTTACCTAAAAATAGCCTAAACTAAATTCAATCCCTAACCATTCAACCTAACTTAGGCCCAGACTAACTTTACTTAACCTTAGAGCAGTCTAAATCAAGCCTGGTTAAAGAAAGAGCCAGCAATTAAAGAGAGTTTTTACATGGTATGTTAAAAAAACCCGCACTCAAAGAGCCGAGAGAAAAAAAAATATTACGATAAAAGAGCTTTTACAAAGCCGCATTTTTGTTCTAACAAATAAATGCCTTATTATCCTAATGGGCTTTTTATAATAGACTAAACTCATTTTTTAAAATAAAAAAAAAAGTTTCATCTATATTCAAAAAAATATTTATAAAATGTAAGATTTCCTGACTTAGTTTTATATATTTTTATAGAATTTTTATTATTCATAAAATTTTTAAAAAACAAAAATACGAGCTTAGCCAAATTAGCTTTGTTTTAAAGAAATATGGGGCTTTTTCTTGCCGTTATCTCATTTTAAGCTTTTTTTCTCTCTGTACTAAGGGTTTTTTTGTCCCTTTTTAGGCGCGAGAAAAAAAAACTTTTTTCCCTGGTTCACACTTTTCCCAGCTGTAGTCTAAATAATTCACTTATAATAAGGTATATACGTAAAAACGCATTGATTGTGCAATTTGGCAAAAAATGTACCCTACGCGACCTCTCATATTGCAACTACAGATTTTTTCCTACTCTTATAAAAATATGTTGGTCATTGAAGTAAAATCAATCCTGAAATTATCTTTCTAAAAATTTGTATTTACATGCGAAAAATTTTTTTATTAAAAAAGTTGTAAGGCCTTAGCGTTTTAGGCATTGTCACAATGCTTTAGTGCAATAATATTGCTTTATGTCTAAATTATGTTTATTAATAAATCGCACCACACCAGTAGATATTTTAAAAATGAAATTTTATTGTGTTAATTTGGAAATTCGCCGAAAGTGATTGCAATTAATCATAATTAGTATATATATTTTTGCGCTTATAGGTAACAAATTTTTAAGTAATGCTCTAGTGCAAATCTAACGCTAAATGCCATAGTTATAATTTATATAAAATAATAACTTTCCTTTTAAATAAAAATTACACTATAGTTTTTGCAAAATTCATTTTTTATGTTTCATTGAACATTTTAATAATAAGTTAATATTATTTGTTTTGATCGGCACAGGTCAACAAATATTTATGTCAGAAACGAGATTATTATGAAAACATAAAAGAATGCATCCCCATGATGGCCTAATCTCATATATGTTTTTCGTTTTCCTTAGTTTCTTCCGTTTTTGGCTCCTTAGATCCGTCTATAACGAAAAATGGCCTTTTTTGACCAAATTGACAGATCTAAATATACACTAAAAAGAAAAAATTTAAAAATCTTTTTTGCATATTAAAATCCCTTGTAAATTATATTTTTGATCACAAATAATGGAAAAAAATTTTGTTAATATATCAAGCTCTTACATCGGCATTTAGATAATACAATATATTCCGCGTCCAGACTTAAATACGACACGATATATTATGGGTTTTTAATGAAAATATTATCTGAAGTTTAAATTTTACAGTTTAACTATTGTAAATATGCAAAAATAAAATTTCAATTTTTTTTTGTTTTTGATTCTTTTTGGTTTTTTAAACTTTTTTTCTAAAATATTCAATGTTTATAACTGATTAACTAAGTTTGATTAGGAAAAACGGTAAACGGATTTGATATTCCCTATGATGGCAGGTTTGATCTCTGTAGTTAACTCATAACTCTCAAAAAATTGTTGACCTGTGATAACATTAAACAATAGTTTGGCATGACTGGGACCCGATTATATATGAAATTTAAGAAAATAATTGTGGCCTTTAGAAAGTTTATAAATAACATAGACTGATTTTGTCGCTTTATTGATACTACCTATCTAAGCTTCTGCGATATGATTTCAAAGGAAAGTTTTGCTGGTGAAATAAATTTCAAAATGAAATCCGAATTGTTAAGCTTTAAAAGTTAAAAGGGTACAAATGAAGGTTCGCTAAAAACTCTAAGTTACCAAATTTTTTAAAAATATTTTGAAATATTTGGATTACATCGTTCGGCCCGTACCCCAAACCAACACCCATTTCCATTTATTGACCACGTCTCTGATGTCAACGAAAGTAGTTGAATCAATCCATGTCTATATTTTGCAGTTCAAAAAATGTTCCAATGTTGTCTATAAATTGTCAAAAGATTATTTTGTTAATGGACTCAAGTCAACTGGCAACAACAAATTGTAACGGGTCTCTTTGGACTTTGATTCAAGTTTTTAAGAAGAGATTAACCCTTTTTGAAGCTTAACACTTTGTTTGTTCGCTTTGTGTTTACCACATCGTCTGTTCGTAAATTACGATTAAACCCTTTTTGCCGCAAAAAAATTGTCACTTTATATATAGTTGTGAAACTACAAAAACAGAAATTCTTAAATCGTATAGGCTTAATGTTTGGAGAACTAAGGTGCAAATTTGGCGACACCCGCTTGAATCGGACAAGTGTCGAGTATTTACCACATAAATCCAAAGTCACTTAAAATTGCTATGTGGAAATGAATGAGTCCCCGGGGAGAGGATTAAGTTGAGAATATTTGTGAACTAGGTCAGTTTATAATACAATTGCACGAGTTTTAAAGTAAAAAATGGCACCCAAATAATAATAATATTATAAACGGAAATTGAGATATGGTATAATTTTTGAAAAAAAAAAGTACTTATAATTTTAACTTAAATTTCTAAGGAATAATTATTATTGGCTCTGTAAAATCTACTGTATCAATAATTTTTAAATTTTTTTTAGTTTTTTAAATATCACTCTTGATTATTATCTATTAATTTAAAATATGTTAGTTTTCAAAGTTTTTATTTTTGAATAGTTTATTTTCCAACGAATAACTAACCAGCTTAAGCTTAATTGTTTGATGACTGTGGCAAGCACAATGTTTTAGCTGACATAACTTAGTTAACTTTATTGTTTAGTTCCCATCTTTATAAAAACATTGACATCAACAGGTCATTGTTTGGAAAACAAATTTGGATTTGAAACATCAATTATGCTGATAATTGAATATTATATTAATAGTTAAAAAATTATAATTTTATCTCAGCAATTTTTTCATATTTAATGTTCACTCCTATCCCATGAACATATTACATTTGTTCTTAATTAAATTAAATTACATTACTGAACAAGGGGTTTTATTTTTGGTCAACAACCCGCTAAGCATTTAACCCAGAACAGGTAGAAAAAATTTTAATGCACCGGGGGTACAGGGGGTAAGTGTTCGTATGGACTCCAAGTTTAAACCCCTATAATTTCACGAGTTTTAAAGTAATGGACTTCGTTTTTTAATTCTAAAAACACGTGCACCTTTATCAGTTAAAATAATTTATATAAATTGTTTATATTATTTTTATAAAGAGGTGGTATAATTTGCTCATTTGATCCCAATGTTAGTTTAAAGATAGACTGGGTTTAAAGATCAATACACATATACTTATATTTTCCATGGAAATGGACTAGTACAAGATTAGTATAATAAAAATAGAAAGTAAATGCTCGCACTGATATCCAAAATTCATGACCCAAAGAAGACAAAGATCTTAAAAATTAATATTTTTGTATTTTGTAATATTTCTTTAAATAATTTTTATGCTAAATAATATTGCTGAATAAATTGGGACATTTATTAAAAATTTATTTTAAAAACATTAATAAATAAAATCTATTTTTGGCTATTGCTAAAAGATAAAATATTGTATAGGGAACAACATTATATACAAACGTTTTACCTATTAAAGAAAGGACATTTAAAATTACAGTTTTTTAATTTTATTTCATATAGGTAACATTATAATTTATTACATTGAAATACGAACTTTATTAATTTACTTGTAGCGCATGTATTTTGTTATTTTTAAATATTATATACAAGGAAGAAGTCACAAAAATTTAAAAAACAATATTACATATTCTTAGAGATGTTTATAACAAAGATGTACTGGGTTGTTAAAACGATTATTTTTCAATTTATGTAACAGATGATTGCGTTCCGTCTAACCCTTAGTTTAACCACTCTCATTGGCGCTATTTGGTTTCTCTCTTGTTGCCTCGAGGGTAACAAGGCGGAGGCTGTTAAAATCTTGCCACTTGATCCGGTATCAAAGAAAAAGCTGTTGCTTAGCGGGCAAAAACCAATGGGTGTATACTATGTCGTACCTTTCAAGAAAAGTTGGACCGATGTTAATGCCTGGGGCCGCCGAAGGAGGCGAAGAGACGTCGGCGAGGTTGATTGGCCCATCTATGCCGGTCCGATGTACAAGAAAGAAAAATGGACATCTCTCAACAGCTGGGGCAAAAGTACATTTATTTTATTTTGGGCAAGTTCAAGTCAGATTTTTAAAAAATTAATAAAAAAATGTTTTTTTCCACTTTTTTTTATTTTTTTCTATATATGAAATTACCTTAGTTAGCTAAAAAAATGTGATATTTTACATTTATGGATCTATAGGAATAATATATTATAATTTTATTTTATGCTCTGAGTTTAAATATAGCATTTTGTCGCCAAAATATTAATTATGCTTTATGTAAAACGATATTGAACGTTTCCTTGCATTTATGACATAGGAAACCAACATTTAAATTTTTTTTTGCGAAAAAATAAAAGTTTGTTTCTAATGTGGCATTATCTGGGCTAGAGATCAAGGATTTGAACGCCCGCCCCCCAGCGGCACGTTCGAAAACAGACCGGGTGGGGGGCCGGCTCTGAAATTTAAAAAAATCTTTATTTTTTAAACTATTATTAACAATAAATAAAAATGATAAATTTATCATCACACGATAAAGGTATTAATTCGGGCCGAGCCTAAAATAAAAAACTAAATTTCGGGCAGGGCTTAAATTGAAAAATATGTCGGGCGGGCAGGAACAACGCGGCCCGATTTATATTCTAATCTATACCTAAAAGATAGTTGTATTCACGTCTGGAAAGATCTAAATGTCTTTTTGATAGGACGATATTTTAAAAACTGCTGTCATTAATTTTCTTATGATATTAACGAAAACAGATTTTAGAAATATGGGAATTGTCTTCGTTTATATTTATACCAGGGGTGTTTTATAAAAGACATATCACTTTCAGAAAAAGAGTTACGTTTTAGCTGGTAAGAGGTCTCCATGAAAAGTTAATGGCTCCAAAAGCTTCCCAAACATAAGTTAATCAATGGAATAAATGTTAATATTAATGAGGCCGTGTTCCTCATAATTATTGATAGTATACAAAAAATAATAATATTTAACCGTTTACCATAAAAAATTTTTATATATTAAATTAAGCCTCTAGAGTGACACCTTCTCTAAATGGAAATGAGATCGGCCGATTACATTTAATCACTTGTCTTGTGATAACATTCCGTCCAAGATATATCAGAACATCTCGAAAAAAATTCTCCATAAAATGATGTTATTATGCGTCAATTTTGAGTTTGTGATACCTCGTTTAGGCATAAAATAATTGAATATTTAGAGATTTCCCAACATAAAAGTATAAATCAATAAATAAGGAGAGCTTAATGATTAATTCATACTCAATATGATAATTGGTTTAAATGAAGAAAAAACATAGCGATTTTAATTAAAAATCATTTTCAATGTTAGAAATGCTATTTAATTTATTATTGCACCTTTTATTATTATATGTCATTGTCACAATTAACCTAGTGTGTAAATTCCTGTCAGGGGATCTGATGTTTTTGTGAATAGTAATTCTCAGAAAAAGGCACATATCTACCATTTAATCTGCTCAGTGATTGGGCAGCAGGCATTAAACAATTTGCAGCCTAGTTTAAAAACACAGGTCGCCGATGTGCGAGCGAATCTGGCTATATTAACCCGGCGGCAATAATAATTGCTCAGATCAAAAGTCAAAGCCTTAAACGGGTATGGCACCCCTATTTTTGGAGAGGAATATAAAGAAAACCCCATTTCCATTTTTTTCTATTCTAATATTTTCATTATTCTAAAGGAAGTCCCTCAAGTCGGCAACCAGGTGATGAAGGTTATATGCTCTTCCTTGATATACCGGTTGATAAATTATACCCTAAACGTGGGTGGAGCAATCTTGATTCTTGGGGAAAAAAGCGTTTAACGGGAGGTTTATATTATTCAGATTGTAATTATGCATGTGCAATCTAAACTTATATATTTTAAAAAATGAATGGCACAATAAATATTAAATAAATACAATGACATTTTTATTAAAAAAATATTTTAATAAAGGGGGGGGGGGAAGTTTTTTTTTTTTATTAAATTTTCAAATTTTTAAAAAAAAATATTTTTTAAAAAAAAAGAAAATTTTAAAAAAATTTCCAAAAAATTAAATATTTGAAAAAAACCTCCTTTTGATGAATTAATTATTTTAAAAAAATTTTTAAAAAAAAGGTTTGCTAAATTGACCTAAGAATATTTAAAATTTTACGAAAATAAAAACTCACTTTGCACGTGCCCAAAAATAGGAATTTTCTATAAAATTGACCTAAATGTTCGTTGCTATGCACTTAAAACTAATTTAAAAAATTGTAATGACTTAATATAAAAAGTTTTGATTAATCTAGTTTAAATAGAAAGTTTTAACCTATCCATATGAATCATATATCATCGATTAATAGCCAATAACCCTTTTAAAGATTTAATTGTTCGCTTAATTATGCAAAAAAAATTGCCTAATCTACTCTTTTGATGCTCAGGTTAAGTCCAGACAAAATTCCACCGGCAGATAATAGGGTATGGACGCTAATTTAACTATAGCTTCCTGATCACCTTTATAAATATGTTTGGGCCTATTTAATCATAAATATTTCGGGCAAATTAATGTAAATTTTGTCTTCACAGTTTAAACAAAAAACATAAAAATAAATGGAAATTTTTAAAAAAAAATTTTAAAAGGACAATTAATGAACGCATTATGTTTTGAATCTTCTGATAGGGCAAAAACTCGAATACTTGGTGGACGGTGAAGGCGGCTCTAGTATTGCACAAAGACGGCCCGATGATTGGCGCGAATTTCATTCTTGGGGCAGGAAAAGGGAAGAATAACCAATTTTCACACTTATGAGCGAATTTTGCAAATGCTTATTTGAAATAAAAAAGTTAACGCGACCATAACTTATTCGCTACTTCCTCCGGACATTTCCGTTATATTTTCCAAAAAATCTAAAATCAGCATTTTTATGACACAAAATTAATTTAACCAAAAAATATTTGGTTGTCATATTGACCAATATGAAAAAACATTAAAATACACCTTCGTGCATCTTTTTCTATGTAATTTTTATTTTTAATGAAAATAAATCAAAAAAATTGCTTGCCTTTCTAATTTTTTTATGGTTATAAAATTCTAGCTTCGAAAATAGTTGAGTTCCATTATTGATCAACTATATAGGTTTTTAGAATATAAAATATGAAAACGCACCTACAAAAAACTTAAAATTATCAATAATTGTTATTCACGCAAACTTTCTATTTCAATATGTAATTATTTTTCCAACCCCTTCGATATCATGTATAAAATTGCTTCGTCAGGCGCATTCAAATTTGATTTTAGAAAGGCAAAAAATGTCTATTTTTAGCTCTGTAAAAAATAATATACCTTGCAAAAACATATATGTATTATTTAAAAAAAAAAATATAAATCTACAAGATAAAATTGGAAAAATACATGTTTAGATTTTTTGTTCTTATAAGATTAATAAAGCAAAAGGTTAAAAAAATATTTTGCAAATTTTAATGCGCCCTTATTTAGAAAATTATAATGAATATCCTTTTTTACATTGACAAGAATATGTTAAAACGATAAATTATATATATTCTAAATATTTGTCCTCGTTTTAAGTACTTATTCGTCGTCTTCGAGATGCTGTTCAAGATAACGAAAGAACCAGAGGTTACACTTTTACGAGTCAATGAATCGATTTGAATCTAGTTAATAAAAAAAAAAAATTACAAGGCAGACTGTATGGAATTAAAACCACTTTTGTTTTTTCTCCTGATTTATTTTCTATTAATGTGCATAATTAATAAGTGTATTGTCCACTTATAAAAAAAATGGAAAAATGTGACAATGGAAAGGGAAATAATTAGAGAGTACCGTGTTTAATGTCATTTTCTTCAATAACTTGCTTATTTTATATATTAAGTTGAAACTAATTAAGCTGTTTGAAATTTATTATAAGAAATTCATACATTTCTTCTCTATTCTCATTAAATTACTTGTGAATATGTCAAAATAGTCGTTCCTAACAAAAATTTAAACAAAAAAATACTATGATAACTAAGTAATCCGCCTATTTTTTAAAGCAATAGGGAAACATTTCTAGCTAATATAAATTTAGAAAAAATATATATCTATAAACTTGTTATTTTAATTTATTAACAAGCTAACTTTCATAATTAAATTAACATCAATTAAATAATGTGCCAAATTTCTACTTTGGACTATGTCTTTTCATTTTCACTAAAAATGAGACACATGTATTACACAGGTCAACAAATTTTTGAGAGTTATGAGCTAACTACAGAGATTAAACCTACCATCTTAGCGATTTTTCAATCCGTTTACCGTTTTTTCTAATCAAACTTAGTTAGAAAGCTAAAAATATTGAAAATTTTAGTAAAAATGCCAAAAAAACAAAAAAGATTGAAAAACAAAAAAAATGAAAATTTGTTTTTTGCATATTTACAACAAATTGTTAAATTCAAACTTCAAGTAAAACTTTTATTAAAAACCGATAATATATCGTGTCGTATTTAAATTTGGACGCGAAATATTTTGTATTATTTAAATGCAAGAGCTTGATATACTAAAAAATTTTATTTTTCATTATTTGAGAAGATAAATATAAGTTACAAGGGATTTTAATATGAAAAAAAGATTCTTACATTTTTTCTTTTTAGAGTATTCGATTTGTCAATTTGGTCAAAAAAGGCCATTTTTTCGATATGGACGGATGTAAGGAGCCGAAGCCGAAAGAAACTAACAAAAACGAAATATATATATGAGATAAGGCCATCATGGGGATATATTCTTTTATACATAAAATTCCCTGTTGTGCCATTGATATTTGACCTGTGTTGTGGTTATATAGAGGCAGTGACATTATTGCCTCCGCCACTGATAGAACGCGTTGGCGTTTTATAAATGCCTGTTTTAGGCGACTGGCGACAATTTAATCAAAGGCGCCGATTTACTACAAACTGGCCTTGTGTACCAGAGTTAAATGACTTAAAGGTTTTATGAGGTAGAACGTAGCTCAGGTGTGACGAACCTAATGCAACAATGGTGTGTATTGGTGTTTTAAAAAGTTTTTCTACAAACTAACTAAATCTATTTATATATGTTTATATTCGGCGGGATTTACGAAACTGCAGCAAAATAATCTATATGGTGGCCTTATCTTAAATAAATTTCCAATTATTATTTCATCTAAGCCCGGCTCATAATAGATGACAATCGAAAAAGAGGGCAGAGGCAATATTGACATTTTTTGCGAGCTCGATATAAATAAAAGTTTAAAAAAAAATATAAACTTTTACCTATCAACATTATTAAGAATGTACATATAAAAAATAAGGTTGTGTTTGATATAAAATTATTTTTGATGCTATATCATGTTTTTCAACATTGAATATCACCATGTGGGACATCGGACCCCAATAAAACTTCTAATGTTTTAACGAATTTTAATATTAGGCTAAGACTAAATTTTAATTACTAATTATTTAATATATATAAGAAAAAAATCCCATAAATTTGTTTACAATATATTATATTATTTCAAAGATAAGCCCCACAGTGTCACTTGCGAGATATCAATTTTTACATCAACATTTAGGTTGTACTATTTTGCCCTTTAACCTGAATATTACGCGAACTTAGGTTTAAAATTTTTTAGATTTTATAATAAGTTGGCTACAACATTTTTTTGTTTTTGAATCCTTTTTGTTGTTAAATTTTTTTAAGAAATTTTTAATGTTTGCTGGCTTACAAAGTTTGATTGGAAAAAACGGTAAAGGGTTATAAATTCTAAAATGGCAGGTCTGGTATCTTAAGTTAGTTCATATATCTTATTTGTCGAGCTGTATGCCTTGAATAAAAAATTTTGTTAAAATTAATTGTTAAAGCTAATTCAACTTAAACCTCAACATAGTCTATTTACTTTTCATTAATATATTTTTATTTTAAAATTTAAAGTACGAAACAAACATTAAATAATATAGCCTCGCACCTATCGACTATTTGGAATAATCTTGTAAGATTTTCCATAGATATGTCTCGCCCTTTTAAAATTCATTTGCACTTTTTTAAACTACGTCTAAATTCTTTTCTATTGTGCGATGACATCTATTTTATTTCCCCCAGACAGAGTAGTACCTTCTCGTTTATCTGTTATAGGTTTTTTATTCGTTCTTATTCAATGGAGATTTCAATTGTTTTTTGAAGTTTTAGTGTCTAAAAAGGCAAAAAAATATATGATTGAAAGATTTTGGCCCATTATGTTGTGTTAATATGTTCAAACTCATTTTTAATTTTTTCATAGCCAAACTCTTTAAATTTATTATTTTTTATGTTTCTTGATTTTTTAGGGTTTCTTTTTTATTTATGTCAACACTAGCTAGGTTAAATATAAATGAAATCGCAATTAAAATCTTATAATATTTTGAATTTTACAAAATAAATAAAATAGTGATCAATATTCGAGATGTAACTCGCAGAAA
The DNA here is from genome assembly GCA_030555515.1 of Acutogordius australiensis. Lineage (NCBI taxonomy): Eukaryota > Metazoa > Nematomorpha > Gordioida > Gordea > Gordiidae > Acutogordius > Acutogordius australiensis. Next base: position 13,312,730 of record CM060242.1, on the reverse strand, counting down.
GCGCATTTTGCCATGTTTAAAACTTATCCTAAAATATAACGGCAATCGGACGAGATTAAAATGTTAAGGCTTAGTAGGGATACATAAGTTCATTAAACATGGAATATTTTACTTAGTTTTTTTGATATGAGTTTGGACAAATTTAAAGGATTTAACAATACATATTGATCAATATATGTTTGATGTTGGTGTATTTTTACGTTTAGAATAGTTGTGTGTATTTTGCTTAACGAATCTATAAAGTGCACAAATTTTTCAAAAATAAGTGGAAAAAATTAAAATTCATAAAATTGTATTTTGATTGAGCCAACTCTAAAATACAGCTTAACTTAATAGATAAATATAACTTCATCAGAAATAATTAGCAAATACATTTCTTCTCTAAAAAATATAAAAAACGCGTTATTTTTAGAATGGGCCTAGATTTTTATCAATATATTTAAGCAATCATGAATAGTGTATTAAAATTTATTTTGGCAAAAACTAAAAAAGGGTCCGGCTTAAGTAAATCCGAAATTAGTAAAAAAACTTACAATTTGAGTTTCATTCGCAATAGTGTAATTTACATAAGTGTATTTTTTACTTTCAGGGTAAGGCCTAATGTTCAATTTATTAGCTTCACGTAGGTTTAACCTTTATATAATCTCTTAATTGGGATTAATTAAATAAAGCCCATGATTCAAAGTTTCATTAGGGGTTCTATATTGTTACGTTAGTAAAAAAAATTATCTCATAAATACTAATTTAAACCTTTTTAATTTTTTTTATTATACCTTTTAAGGGTTATTTAAAAGAATAGGTCAAAGCTTATTAAAATTGAAAACCTTGTTTAACAAGTCCATTATTTTTTGATGGTTATTTAATTAAAATTTGATAAATTTTGGGAAAAAATTATAACTTTTTTTAAAGTTTTTTTGGAATTAAGTTACTGGCTCCATCTGAAGGAATAGTTATATAATCTCAAAAATTCCTAAGTGTGACCCTGAATTCTTTACATATATGTTCATGGAGTCTATTACGCATCGCTACCTTTTGACACATGGATGTAAAAAATGGTTATAACTTTTTATTTTTGGCGAGTAAGGGCATAATAAAAGTTAAAAAAAGGAGCCGAAAAATATTTCAGAAGTCTCCGACACCTAATAGTGCAGATAGATTTAACGTATCGAAAATTTAAAGTTTTATTTGATGTTAAAAATAATAGATGCATTTTAAAATACGTTGACTATTTTTTTCTATAAGATCAAACCGCCGTTGTCACTTTTAAAAAAGGCAAAAATGACTTTTTGCAAGTTAAAAATTTAACTAATTTTTTTTATTATGCGCAAAGCATATTATTTTTATAAGGTTGTTTGAGTTTTTTTTTGCTCTAAAAGTTTTGCTACAAATCACAAAAGTAAATCCTCACATGGAAAAAAAAATAAAATATTTTTTATATTGAAGAAAATTAATAATTTTTCAAATTAAACATTAACGCATTAATATGACTAAAATGAAAAACTTAGTATCGTGCCGAGGGGATATGACAAGCAAATTCTAAAAACAAATAATACCAAAAAGCAAAATTTGGAAGTAATAAATTTTTTTTTTAAAGAATATTGCGGAATTATTTTTTGGCATTCTTGTTTTAAAGATGTTTTTATTATTTAGATTTTGCCTATACAATAAATTATTTAATTTTGGCATTTGTCGGTGTTTTATTATGTATTTCATTGATGTTTTAAGTAAATTAAAAGAGATTTTGCTTTAAATTTCGCTTTTCAAACAATTTTTTTTTTTATATTTTTTGGCATTTGCCGGTGTTTTAAGTATTTCTTTGATGTTTAATTAATTTTTAAGGGTATTTGCTTTCCAGACAAAAAGTTTTTTTATTTTTTGGATTTGTCGGTGTTTTATATATTTCTATGATTAATTATATTTTAAGAATTTTGCTTTTTGTAATTTTACCAGTCAAAAATTATTTTTTTGGCATTTGTCGGTGTTTTAAGTATATCCTATGTTTTTATGATTAGGTTTAGTTTTTTGAAGTTTGCTTTTCAGCCACCAGTTTTTTTTCTTTCGGCATTTGTCGGTGTAAATTTTTCTTTAATGTTTTAAGTATTTTTAAAGGATTTTGTGCTTGTCAGACAAACATTTTTTTTCTTTTTTGTAATTTGTCGGTGTTATTTGCTTTTTGGGAAAAAATAAAATTTTGTCTAAAAAGCAATGCCAAATAGCAAAATCTCAAACCTATTCAATAAATCAATGAAATATATATAAAAACACCGGAAATGCCCCTAAAAATGAAAAAGAAAGTTTGTCTGAAAAGCAAAATCCTTTAAAAATTATTTAAAACATCAAAGAAATATTTTAACAAAGACAAATGCAAAAAATGAAGAAAAAAACCTTGCCAATCTGTTGAAAAAATTACTAATTAATCTCGAGTTTTGCTTTTGAGGATTTTGCTTTTTTGGAATTTTGCTTTTTAAGGCTTTACACACCCACCATAATATCACTAAGGCATTATATTTTCCAAAATACACGTTAACATTTTAGGAAAGAGCAAGGCTCACTTATATGCCTTCTTTTATAAATTATTAAATTTGCCAAATAATAAATGGTTTAATTAATGCCAAAAATAAAATGTATAATGGAAGCCTTTACGCAATTTGAACTAAATTTTGTATCGGATTTGGTTAATGCCGCATAAATAAATGCAAACTTTTTTTTTGCCCCCAAGCTATGGTCCGAAATTTCAAATAGGGCAAATTTTTATATATTGAGAGCTATTAATTTTGCTATTTTTTTATTTAAATACTGTTATAACATTCTTTATCGTGTAATATAAAATTATTCATTTTCAGTGAATTAGAACTAACTAAATAATTCAATTATGAAAAAAAAAATTTGCCCGGCCTAAAACAATTTAATTTTAGCCCGCCTTGCTGGGTCGTTTTTACGAAAGACACAAGTTATTTTAATATGAAAAAGTTGTTTATGATCTCCATAATGGCCTTATCTCTGTATTTTTGTTTCAAAGTTTTTTTGGATATTGGTTATGCTACGTCCATAAGGCCAAATTGACAGATTTTGCGACCCCGAGAATACCCTAAGGTAAAAAAATTAAAGATTTTTTTTTAATATTAAAATTTGACTTTTTTTTCAAAATAATGAGAAATAAAAGTATTAAGCATATTGAATTTTTTTAATAACCTTTTACGGAATAATTGGCATCTTAACCTGGACAGAATATATTATAGGTTTTTTAAATCATTTTTTAAAATTTTTTTAAATTTTTAATATTTTTTTACAAATTTTTATTGTTTATAGCTTAGGGCAATTTAAAGTGAGTGTTTATTTTCGTAAAATTTTCAAAATTTTGAAAAATTTTATTTTGAAATAAAACGCAAAATTTTTAAAAAGTTGCATTTAGTTTATGCTCTTTCAATAAAAATTTTTTTGAAAATTTTGAAAAAAATAAATTTTTTAAAATCAGAATTTTTAAAATTTTACGAAAATAAAAACTCACTTTACACGTGCCCTTACTTACAGAATTAAATAAAATAATGGGAAATAAATTTTAAGTTTTTAAGATGGCAGGTTTAATCTCTGTAGTTTGCTTATCACTTTAAAAAATTTGTTGGCCTGTTTAATCATTAAAAATTGCCTGTTTTCGCAACAACATTCGAAATAATTATTTTTAAAATTCAACCATGCCTTTAAATTTGTTTAAAAAATTGTTCCCAAATTTCTATGACTGCTGCAAGTAACTTAAGATTTGTAACGCGCTTAAAAGCAGAAAATGCCTTCAAATTCGAGAAAATAATCTATTATCACTTTGCATGTGAAAATGCCTATTTCAAAAAAGCGTGAGATTAAAGGAAAAGGCCGTGCTGCCAGAAAACAGCAAGAGCCTGATTTTGATAATATTTTTCGCGGTATCTAATTTAATTATTTGTTTATTATAAACATCATTTATGGTTATTTAATTTGTTTTAGATGTAAAGAAATCCAAGAATATTCCCAAGTACATATATTTAAATTACATTCAGTATTTCTTGTGTAAGAGATGTGTCTCCCAACAGAAGTATATTAGTTAAAGAAAGTCGACTCAAAAAGCCTTTAACTGGTTTGATAAAATATATTTTATGTTGTAGAAAAAGAAATGAAGGAAAAGAAAAGAATGAAAAAGAAAAAGGAGTTTGAGAATAAAAAAGTTAAGTTTGATTTGGTAGGGCTATATAAATTTGTGATTTTTTAGAATCAATCTCAAACCAAAGAAATTCCATCAATAAAGCAAATGATTGAAATGGAGAAATTATACCAGCAAATGGATGAAGATGAACCATATATTAATATAAAAATTCCTGAACCAGCTATCAAGTCAATAAATCAAAATTTGGTTAAAAAACGGTTTAAGGTTGACTTTTCTTATTTTATTTATTATATATTTATTTCGTTTTTACACTTATTTTTAGACTCCTAAAAACAAAAAATGTGGGAAAGTTTTGCAGCCCTTACAAGGTATATTACTTTATATATATAAATTTCATTCAATTTATTGTTAAATGGTGAATATTTAGTATAGCTGTAATTAATTACTTATGCCTTTTGTAAATTTATAAATTTTTAGTATCTGAAACAACCTCCCAAGAAGGTCCATCAGAAACAATATTACCAGATCTTGATAAATTAAAAGATGATGGGCTCAATCAACTTGTAAAGCCAGCTGCTAAAAAGCCTTTAAAACATCCAAATTTAGGACAAAGCATAAAAATTAAACATACTGATGAAGTTAAGAATCATGACAATAGAGAAAGCACACCAAATGAGGATGAGGAGTTTGAAAGGCAGGAATTAGAGGAACAAAAAGCTAAAATAGCTGAATTGGAACGAGTACCATCCACAAATAATTTTAAAGATGAAAAGTATTAAATTAATATTAAGTAGCTAATTTCATATGTAACAATTAATAAATTTAATGTGGCAAATTCACATTTTATTATTGTAGGAATAATTATGCTTTGAAAATAGTGTATTTGCACATTATTTAGGTCGATGGTTCTATATGATAAACCTTTAATACACAACAAAAAATCACATGATGACTTTGATGATCAACAGTTGAATGAAAGCACAGCTAATCTTGACGGGCTTGGTGAATTTGATCAAGACGTTCAACGCATTGAAATGAATATGGTCGATCTGAATGATATCAAAAACAAAATTGAAGATGTCATAAACGTCTTGGGCAATTTTAAAATGCTTAAAGATCAGATTAGCAAGTTATAATTTGTTAACGTTTTTGTGCCTTTGTTTATATTCTCATTAATTTAAAGGCATTATATTCTCAAGCTATGAAGCTTAATATTTAGTATTCTCAGGAAATATTTTAAGTGTGTTTATTGAAATAACTTGACATTGAGTCCTAAAAACTTGGAGTTTTTTTAAAAAAATATAGTTTTTACTGGTGTGGTTAGGTAAATTAAGCAATTTTAATGTGACAAAAATGACAATTTGATAAATTATCCAGAAGTATCGGGAATTAAAAGAAAAAGAAACATTTAATTATCATAATTTGGTAATTAGCAAAAAAAGTTTGTGGAACATTAAAACATGGCCAAATTCCCATATGCCCTACTATATATATTGTTAAATTTGAGATGCATAATACATTGAATTATTAAATTTGTTTAAAATATCACTTTTTTGGCCCAAAAAACTTTAAATAGCGTGAATGCATCATAATTTTTGCAAAAATAAAAAAAATGTACTGTGTTACCGGTATTTTATTCCTTATATAGAGGACATGGACATGAGCAGTTTAATAAATATTGCCACGTTTATTAGTGAAATTTGCGCGAACACTGACAATTTGCCCTAGATTTTCAATTGAGTGTTAAGTCTAATGCCAATAAGTTACTCTAGCATTAGTTGAAATTTGTGAGTTAAGTTAGTATTGCTTCCAGGGGAAAATATTTTCAAATATATCGGAGTAGTAATTTATAAGCTTTGGTTATTTAAACTCTCAAAAAGAAACGTATTTATTGCATAGGCCACGCAAATTCTTTCTCCTTTTGTTGATTCACTTATTGGCCAAACTTTACGGTTACAATCGATGGTTGATGGCGCGGTTTGTGCGACTCATACCACTTCCCGAACTCCTCGAGTTTTTGGATTGGAACGAAAAGGAGAGACCCCTAACTCTCCGAGCTAACACGCTAAAAATTTCGGCGTCGGATTTATTGACCTTGCTGAAGAAAAAACGCGGCGGAGTCCTTAAATGCGATCGTCTTAAAGTTTTTGACAACAATAATCAAGCGGACAATTCTAATCCTGAAAAAACTAAACAAAGTCCGGCTCCAACTGTATCTAGGTATTATTTTATATGCAGCGTTTATGAGGTAATTAATATATTAGATATAGCGGAGCTGAAGTCGAATTTGTTTTTAAAAATTGTGAAATAAGAATTTTTTTTATAAAGTTGCAGATATTTTGTTCTCCTTCCCCTTTTTTAAAATTAAATTATTGTTAAATTAAAAAATGAATTTGGCCCAAATTTGGCCCAAAAATGGGTCTTAGCTCTGAGATTTATTATATTTATTTAAATTTTAAAATTTAATTTTACCCATACCCATAAAAAATTTTTTGTTTGGGTTAATTTGTTTCGTACATTTATTTATATTTTGAAAGGCGGTCCGATCTTATCATTATTTACGAGAGTCAATTTTCGCTCGGCGCTACGCCGGAATACTTGGCTGGTTTGTACACGATACAAGGCACAGCCAGTTACCTTGCCGGGGTAGTACTCGATCCTCAACCGGGTGAACGTATCTTGGATTTGTGTGCAGCCCCTGGGGGAAAAACTTGCCACATTGGTGAACATTTGTTATTTACCTTCATTTTTACAAGAATTTTTTAAAGCATTTGAGTTGATTAAATTTTGTATTGCATATATGACGCCTTGATTCATGTTAGTGTTTCAATTCATAAAAATATTTACCAAATGTTATAACCAACAAAGCCTATGGGCTATGTGGTTACAAATAACCTAGAGCTTGAGGAGCTATTTTGCAAATTCAGATTACATATAATTTTTTTGAACTAATCTAAGCGAGAAAGTTAAAGCTTTGCAAAAACTAAGTTATAAAAGCCACTTTTTTGGCTTTTAAGTATCCGAATTTTAAACTTTGGAATAAGCTTAATATAAGGTGCAGTGGGTTTACCTTTTATTACATTTTTGTAAGAGTATTTAATTTTGCATAAATACATACGATAGCGGCAATGATGAAAAACAAAGGTGTAATTTTTGCGAACGACGCAAATTTTGACCGAGCTAAATCGATAGCTTCAAACTACCACAGGCTAGGAATTTCCAACGTTATTGTAA
>CM060242.1:13206042-13305161 GCA_030555515.1 Acutogordius australiensis | reverse complement strand
AAATTATGATGGCCGTGAATACCCTAAGGTAATTATCTATTTGTTAATTTATATTTGTGATTGTTAATCTCTTAAACGAATTTAATAATCATAATAATCTACATCTGTTTTTTATTTATATTCTCACATTACTACTAAATCCAAATATTTTTGGTAGGTCAAATTCATAATACTAACACTTGGCGTTTTATTATTCATAGGTAATGTTAGGGTTTAATCGAGCCCTAGTTGATGCTCCCTGTATGGGAACTGGCGTTATTAGCAAGGACCCATCCGTTAAAATGAATAAGGTATGACACAAACTTTTTAAATTTTTAGTTCTATCTAATGGCAGAATATGTAAATGTAAACACTTTTTTCATGGCAATGCAGCTATAATTGTTTCCCCTTTTATCATAATTTTTATTGTCAAAGCTAGGGAAAGGGCCATTTTTTAACCAAACTCATTTTTTTGTTTTCCAAATTTTAATGAAAGATATGGATTGTTGATTATATGACAAAACCATTGCAAAAAATATAGGAATTTTTATAGTTATTATCTCACTTAGAGCTAAACTATATAATTTAATTGTATCTAAAAAAATGAGTTTAGCCCAAAAATGGGGGGTTTTCCTAGCTTTGCTTTTGATTCGCGAATAAAATTAAATTGAATGTTAAATTTTTTGGTATTGAAGGACGAAAAATCATTACGTAACACTACACGGATGCAAAGGGAACTATTACTTGCCGCGATTGATTGCGTAGATGCTAGAAATGGCGGTGTTATTGTTTATTCTACTTGCTCACTTTTGGTTCGCTTACAAATTATATTTATTGATTTTTTTTATAGCCAAATTATTTATTTTTTGTTCAATTTAAAATTCAATTTAAACACGTTTTGTTTTAAATATTTTATGATTTTTATCGTGAAGTTCCATTTAAGTTATTTTCACTATATGAGTATTTAATTTAGAATATGAATTTCAAATGTAGATCATAGTAATTCCGGAATTTTTTTTTTAAATATATATGTCATTAATGTCTTTTGGTTTTTTTCCAGGTCGATGAGAATGAATTGGTTATTGATTATGCAACCCGCAAACGAAACGTCAAGATTGTCCCGACTGGTCTGGATATTGGTAGTGAAGCCTTCGTAAAGTTATTATTTTGCTAATAAATTTTATATTTCTTTTGGTTATTAATAGCTGCTTTAAAACAACATCTTTAGCTTAATACTTCCTTAATCTTGCCATAGAATTTTCGTTTTTATGTGTTTATATAAACTTAAATTTAATGTACTTAAACTTTATCGTATAATTTAGAAATGAAATCCATATAATGCTAATAGTGAATATTATTCACGCTCCACGTTTTTTTAAGTATTGAAAAAATAAAAAAAAAAATTCCCTTTGAATTTTATCAAAAACATTGTCAGTTTACTTAAAAAATCTTTAAAACCTATTTGTTATATGCAAATTAATAACTATCTTTATTATGCCTTTATTGCATGCAGGTTTAGAGAGCATCAGATTCCATCCTGATATGCGACACTGTCGTCGATTTTACCCACACATCCATAACACGGATGGTTTTTTCATCGCTAAATTGCAAAAGATTTATCAAAAAATTGAGAAGGAGGAACTTGGCCAAGGAGGCTCTGATCATGAAGATAAGTCAAAGTTTGCGCAAAATAATTATTAAAAATTTTAAATATATGGCTTGAATAATTTTGTTTATTTTAAATATTAACCGAGTTTTTAAGAAGTTTTAATAGATTACAAATAGTAATTAATTTAAATAACATTTTCCTTATTTTTTTACCTTCTCAGTCGTAAAGTAATGTTTTTTGCTAAAAATACGAAAAGGCTTTTTACACGTTTGATGGGTCAATATAAAAATTTAAGCTATAAAGGATAAAAATTTAGATTTTGTCATTTATTTGGTTTCTAAATTAATAGTTTTTTAAACATTTGATAACTTTTTAAATGTGATTATGGGCCTACAAAACAAATTTAACAAGGATTAAGTGGAATTAAATTAGAAATTAACATGCCGTTCTTTTCTTTCTTTCAATTGAATCCTAAAAATTCTCTTATTGGCACCGTGATTTTGACAGCAGGTACTGACTTGTAAAAAAAATTTGAAGAGGACAAACATATTTATAAAATCAAGGGTTATCTCATCGTAAAATTTTTTTTTAAATAATATTATGTGTTTTCATTACTATTTACATCCGCTATGCGATATTTTTAGGAAGGTCAAAAGGAAATTTAAAGACAAAGATTCGCCTAAAAGGAACAAAAAGATCAAAAAAGGACAAAAAGGCGGATTAAAGGAAGATTTTGAATCAAATGGCTCATCCGATAGTGCAAACAAGAAGATCAAGTCAGGCGGCCCTAAAATCATTATCAAAACTCGAAAAAGAAAGCCAAAAAGTTTGAACAAATGTATTATAAATAGTTGATTGAGAATAGATTTGTATTTTTTTGATATTTTATGTTCGTAAAAAAGTTTTTGACCTTTAATTTGAACACAACATTTTGATGTTTCTAGCTTAATTTTGAATCAATTAATTTAAGGTTAAAGGTCACAATTTTATTTACCTTAAGTTTTAAACCTATAAATTTTAAGTCCATTTAAACCAAGGCCAGTTTTCCAGGGTCCTTGAGCTCAACTCCAAGGCTAAGCCACCTGATGAATTATGAAAATATCATGCCTAACTTTGTATTAATAGATTTTTACTTTTTTCAGATTAATTTATGTTAATTTTTAAGGGTCTGGCAGAATAACGATAGTAAAACTCCCGACCCACATTGACTTTTCGACAGATTTTATTTGTTTAAGGCTTTTTATGTGATAGATTATTTGTGAAATAAAATTGAAAATGTGATTTTACTTAAATTCTTTATAAGGCCATTTTATAATTTCCTTGAACCTGTATCCAACCAAATCGACCTATTTTTGATTGATAAACAATTTTTGGCATACTAGAGCTGGTAATTTAGTACCTAAAAATGTGGTGGTTTAGAATATGTCATTATCAAAACTTAGAATAAATGTAAACAAAGTATAGGTGTTTAGTGCTATTTGCTATACATGATACTTATGGAAATATATATTTTTGGCCCGGAAAAAAAAATTTAAAAATTTAGATTTAAAAAACTAAAATATAATTACGTTACGCAAAAGTGATGCTGCGTGATACTTAAATTGTTATAAAATTCCTTTAAAAATATTTTTAATAACTTTTTTCTCAATATATTTGATAAATTAACTAATATGACTGGCAATGTTACACGTTTAGAATTTTTATTATAATTACAACAATTTGAACCTATGCGGTAAGAGCTAACCTTTTTATTCATATTAAACGGGCAGTAATAATAGAATATTTTTTATTTTCAACCGACATGTCCCAATTATTATTTTTTTTATAAATTTTATATAAATAAATCTATATATTAAAATTGTGAATTATTACATTTATCAAACCTTTGTAAAAATCACCATATTCTAGGTGTAACTTTGAGACATTTTAGTATAACATTGGACAGATTTTTGAGATGTATGAGCTAACTTTATAGATTAAGCCTGCCATCTCAGAGATTTTTAAACCCGTTTACCGTTTTTAGAATGAAATATTATAAGCCGGCTATAAACATAAAAAATTGAAAATGTTAAACAAAAGATATAAAAACAAAAAAATATTGAACGATATTATGTATATGCATATGTATTCAACAGCTAAAATATTTATTAAAATAATAATATTTTTATTTAAAAATTAAAATTACATGTCTTAATTAGATTGATACCAAATAATTTGTATAACCTAAATATGTAAGAGCTTGACATATTTAAAAACTTTATTTCTATTAATTATAGATAAAAAATAGAAGCTACAATTTATTTAAATATGAAAAAAAATTAAATTTTAATTATTAGGGTGTTCTTGATATTTTAAAATTAGTAATTTGGCCTTTTTTTGGTTTCCATATAAAGAATTATCCGGATTTATATAAAGTTTTGAACGGAAAAAATACTTAAAATAAGGTAATCATGTAGATTATTCTCTGTTTCATAATTTTCGGCAATCACTTAGTAATTTTTGTAGGCCTATGTAATCAATGATCTGTATAACATAATCTTATCAAATATTAATTTTATTTGTTTGAATTTTATAAAAGATGTGACCAAAGCTCCGAAGAGTGTTAAGAAACGAATATTGAAGAAATCGTCCAACAAGTTTAAGAGAAACTCGAAAAAGAAAAAATTAAACCGAGCTACCAATATTTAATTTACGGCAACTTCAATGCACTCAGTTGATATTAAAATATAAAATAAAATTTACTATTTGTCAAACTTTTCAAGTCACTATATCACAAAATTGGCGTATTTTAAAACACAAGATGGTCATAACAATTTTTATATCTCTATTTTTTGTTTGGATACGGCACTCAAGTTTTCGTGTTTATTATATTAGGTCCGACTCGATCCCATCCACAAATCATAACCTAATTTGTTTTTTTATAGGAAATTTTTTTGTATAGGCGTTTGAGTTTAAACCGCTATCGTGCAAGCGGTGGATTTGGGTACCATGGCACTTTTTTAAATGAGAATATAGAAGCGAATAAAAAATCATTTAATTTTATGACTATTTAAGCTTAACCCGACAGGTACCACTAATGTTTCGGCCGAGCGAAATTTTACAAAAAAAAATTCTGGGCCTTCTTATAGTCCAAATAAACCCAATCCGTTAAAACTCAAAAAAATTTATAACTTCCGGAAATAATGGGGGGTCACCTAGAGGTTACATTGGGTGAATAGAAATCATATATGCTTTTAAATTTTATTGTATATAAAATTCGTAAAAAATATTAATCATATATTATGAAAATTGGAAAATTGGACCAACAATGAATATGTAGGGCCACTTGGCAGTAGGCACACAGTTTTCTAGTCGCTTTGCCGCATACGACACATCTTCTTTGGGTGCATTCTTCACTAGTGTGAACAACCGGGCTATTAAATTTTCGCCCAATTCTGGGGTTTATACCTCTTTTTGGAGGTATTCCGTGTTTTCTAATAATTTTGGACTATATTTTTTTTAAAGTTGCAAAAAGTTATTTTTTCTTTGTTTTTTGTATATATTTGCCAAGAATTTTGGCATGCTGCATCAATGCCAAACGCGAATAACGGAAAATACCATTTTCTTCCGCGTAATGATATCCTTGTCGCATTTACATTTTGATCAAATCTATCAATGCCGCCCATATATTTGTTGTACATTTGAATGAGGTTAGGGCAAGGAACTCGAATTTTTTTCCTTGATTTATCGACCTGGGCAATTCGATATATGTTGGTAATTGGGTTTACACCATGAGAGTTGGGCAATATTGTAACGATGCTGTTATCGTTCCAACGGACCGCCATCATATTTGAGGTATTTTTTTCGAAATGAATCCTCTAGGTTTCTTTTTCATTAGTTTTAAATCTGTTAATGGAGCCTTCAAGTTAGTACGTATTGTACCTGTACCTCCAACATTCATATCGGATAAAAATTGCAGCAATTTAGGACTAGTAAAGTAATTGTCAAAATAGGTATTATATGGTTTATAATCTTCAGGTAATTTTTTAACTAAGTCTATAATAACAGAACCTCCCAAACCAAATTCCTTGTGGCTGTTCATTTGCTTTGTTCAACCTTGATATGGTTTGAAGGTTATCAGGTATCCACTTGCAGTGGCCGCACACCACATTTTATAACCAAATCTAATAGGTTTGCCCTTTATAAATTGTTTGGCTGTGTGATGTCTATAATATGGAATCTTCATTGATTCGTCCATAGAAATGTGGGACGAGTTATTGTATTTAAAATTTTAAATCATTCTATCATTGATCACTTCGAAATAAGGTCTGATTTTGGAAAACTTGTCCATATTATTTAAATTATAATTATCGACTAAATGTAGAAATCGGGTAATTTCTTGAAATCTATTTCGTCGTATGCCATTTGAAACCATTCTGTTAAAAGCATCGGCTTGTAGTTCCCAAAACATTTTTATATTTATTGGGTTTAAATATCCCATCAAAATAAGGGTCGCAATATATATTTTGCATTCTGGGATTGTGAAATTCAGGTCGTGATTATGTTGCTTGGCGTATAAATTACTCATATTTACGATTAAAGAAAAAACATCGTTTGTGAAAAATTGTTCAAAGTAATCCTCGGGTTGTTCTAGGACAATTGGGTTGTCAACAATCCTTTCGTTTAAATCACCACAGCCATGTGATTTAAATATTTTATCGTCATCATACCATCTCTGATTATTTATCTCAATATGAAAATCATCGCATGATCCTGTTTTTTCGATTTCGACTGAAGAATTCAACATAGAACGTGAAAGGTGTTGAAGATCGACGATTGTTTCTTCATCTCCACTTTCCATATCCGTATCGACTTCATTGGAAGGTGGAAAAATAATAATTTTATTAATATCTCGATTAGGTTGGGCATCAAGTTCTTCAATAATATCATTAATAGACCTAAAAATCATAAATTATTAAAGATAACCGGTTAAAAGTTCCGAATCTAGGCAAAAAATTTTAAAATAAGTCAATTTTTTAAATACAAATTACAATGAATAGGTCCTTCCAGACCAATGTAACCTGTAGGTTGTACTCATATTCAAATGTAAATAAAAAATATAAATAATTATTTTTGAAAAAAAAAATAATTTAACAAATTTAATCTTTAAAATGTGTAGTTTTTAAATATGTTAATTAATAAAATTAAATATACTTGTAAATATCCATAAATTTTGAATATAAAGAATGATATTTAAGGTGAAATTTTTCGGATTTTTAGAATGTGATAAATAAAGAATGGATAAAGAGGAAACGGAAAGAGCTGAATCAGATGTTAAGCTGAATGAGGGCTTTAAAATAAAGTTTATAAATTTAGTTTTGGTTGAATACTGCCTTCAAAGTAGGCCTAACCTGTAGGTTACGTTGGTACCTGTCGGGTTAATGTATAGAAAAAATATTTAAAATAATGTTTTGTTTCAACATATTAATTTCTCTTTGAAAAATATTTCCAGGTTCCTTTTTTTAAGTTGTATGATATAATATACGTACAAAGGATAAATTTATGGAAGACATATTTTCTAATTAGATATATCCTACAATAACACTAGACAACAAAATTTAGACGACCCTAAGCAACTTTTATGGCAACTATGGTTTTTGGTCAAGTTTTTGGCGCTGACCACGAATATGGAATCAGAATTTTTAGCCAAGGCCTCAGATTTTTAGTTATTCGGTGTCAAGGTTGAGATTTTTTAATTTTTGGCGTATTTTGGGCTTTTATATAAAACCTATGGGTAGTAACAAAAGTTTAAAAATATATTTAGATAACGAAAACATTTATTATTAACGTAAGAGGTTTAAATTTTTATTAAATATTTCATTTTTTTTTTATTTTTTAATTTTTGTTAAATTAGCGGTTTTTGTCCTAAACTCCGATTTTTGATCCTAAATAACTTGAAAATAAATTGCTAAAAACTTATGTAATATCCTTTTAGATATGTTTTTTTTATAAGGAATCTGAATATGCCAATAGATTTTTTGTAGAATTAATAGTAAAAGAAATTTTTTGAATTTTTTTCTGAACTTTGGACGCGGTTAAAAAATTGGAGGCCTTAGAAAAAAAACTAAACCCGGGATCGTTATCGCAAGAAAATTTTCTACAAAACCCTTAAAAAATCGTTTATGTTGTTTTTTTTGTTGTTTTTTATTATTAAGTTTTAATTATAAAATTTTTTGCTACGTTAATTCTTTAGATAATGAGTTTTTATTAATAATACTTATTTTTAAAAGAGGCTCTAATATATTTATATCTATATAAAAGAATAATCAATATAAAAGGAATCTAAAGATTTTAAATAAATATTATTGGTAAATAATCTATTATTAAAAGAATCAATTAATAAATCAATAATATAAAAATAAATACTTTTTAATTTATCATTAATTTTTGAATTGCAAACTTATGAATAGAAAATAATTAAAAATCAGATAAATATTGGATGTTAAATATGGACAAAAAAACCCGACGCTTTAGCCCTATGACCTAAAAATATAAAAGCTTTTTCATTTTTAATTTTTAAAAGAGTATTTAAAATTTTTATGTATTTTTTTTATAAATAATGGCGTCGTTGATCACCGATGGGGCAACAGCCGGAGTATGGTCTCGCATTCACTTACTTTGATTGCATCATGTTGAAAAGATTTATAAAAGGAAGGCAAAATATAAAAAAAATCTTTCCCTTCACTTAATATTTCAAGACAAAATCTTTTACAACAAGATGCAATCGGTGGTTAAAGCAGTGAATATACGGGACATGGTGTCCAGCAATTTTGCCTAGAAATACTTGAACACCATTTTTTTCCCCGGACATTACGTTCGCCCCCTCGTAGCCTTGTGCGATCAGGTTCTTTGGTTCTAGATTATATTTTAACAAAAGATTGTTGACAAGAGTATATTACTTTGGCATCAAATTTATGAATTTCTTTCACAAATATACAGCTGTCTGTAACATCATATATTTCTATATATCTAATAACAACAGAAATAATTTCTGTGTTAGTTAGATCTTTTTAGTTGATGAGAAGTGTTTATATGAATGAAAACACTTTTTAAAAAAAGTAAATATTTTTAAAATAAAAATTTTTAGATATTTTTGGGGGAACAATTTTAATTTTATGGGGGTAGAAGGGCAAAAACATTATACGTATTTGGGGGGGGGGGGGGGGATTTAATATTGAAGGGGGGGGGGGGGTTAAAATTTTTTTGGGGGGGGGGGGGGGGCAACCATAAAATTTTTATGTATTTATTTGGGGGGAGGGGGGCAAATTTAATTGTTTTTGGGGGGATGCTTTCTCAAAAGGGGTCTAAAATTGTGCCCGATCTTATTAATTAGAAAAAATGGGGCGTTTTGAGATGGTTTTTATCCATTCAGCTATTTAAGTGTGGTCATTTTTTATAAAAAGGCCCTTAAAAAATTCCCTTTTAGGGTTCTGTTTCCATAACCCGCAATTAGCTCTGTGGGGCCATATGGACCCCAGCACTTCTTATATTATGAACATCCTTAAATAAAATATATATTGTTGGCCAAAATTGTGTCCTTTTTTTAATAAATATATATAAACAGAATTAGTAATTAAAATTTGGTGTAATCATAATAACATTTTTTGTTTAAAAATTAGAATTTATTTTGAGGTCTACGTAGCTTATAGAATTTGGATGTTAATTTCCACCCTGTAAAGTTTTAAATTTTTTTAACGCATAAAACGGCGGGTTAGCCTTGTGAATTTGTTTTTACTTTAGGACTTGCTTAAAATTTTTTTTACAAGATAAATTGTCAATTTAATTAATTTTAGAAATAAAAAAACGCAAAATTTTTTTACAGGATAGTGTAATAGTCAACTTCTAAAAATTTTGAAAATAGGATTAAATATTTAATAGATGCCTAATATTTTTGGGCAAAAACATAATATTTATATCAAGTTAATGTATTTCTAATTTTTTAAAAACTTAGCACAATTCCGAAGATGCCTTTAATATTCGGTCTCATGTGATTTAATTTTACCAATGCAAGGTTTAAAGCTTTTTTAATCAATTTTAGGAACTTTGGGAACATACTTTGATGCTTTATTAGTAACAATTTTGTATTATACTCAATTTGGTTATGGCTTATATGAGGATCAAGTTGGTAAATTTGATTGGTAATATTTTTTTTAATAATATATGCATCTTATTTTCAAACTTTAGGATTTTTATTTAATGTTAGGAGAATTAACAAAAAAATTCTAACAAAATGCATTTTTTTAAATAATATAAAATGCTCATTGATTTTTAGGCAGCAGCAATATATTGGACTTGTAAAACAACTTTTTTGGGGAAAAATGTTAGATGGGAGCAGACATTTATTATTGGTTACTGAACAAAATATAATTGCCTCATTAAATTTGAATGATGGAGATATAAGTAGATTATTAAAATTAATTTACATAAATATTTTTTTACAAATGTTTATTTTATCAATATAACATTAAGAGTGGCGACATGTTATGGAAACTGGAAGATATGGGAAGATTGAAACTTCTTTCAAAATTGATAACAGTATTTATATAATAATTTAATTGATTAGAATTGGTAACTATATGTCAAAACTCCTCACTTGCCAGAATATGGGATATTACAAATGGTTTTTTGATAAATGAAATAGTGTTGTCATCTATCCCTCATAATAACCTGTAGTTTATTTCATTAGCCTGTTTAAATTTTTTGGATGTTTGTTTTTTAGAGATTAAAATTAATTATAATTTTGATTTTAATACAAAATTTTTCCTGTTGAAAATTACATATGCACATATTTATACTCAATGGTATAAGTATTTATTTAGATTTTTTGTTTTTTTGTGTGAATTGGTTTCAATCTTGCTAAAATTTTTAGGTCATATATATATTTTAAAATACTTTATATATATTTAATAGGAAACATTTCATTGATCCTAACAAAGGTTTGTTAATATTTATATAAACTTACTGCTATGCTGAAATATTTTTGAATTTTAAAAATAGGGTTTGTATTGTCGTTATCACCATCTCACAAAGTTATAATACATTCCATTACGGCAAAATTCAACAAGATTTTTCAAATTAATACAAAAAGGTTTTTATTTAATATTTGAGCTTGTGTCAATATTAACCTATTCATACATTTTTAAATTAAATCACAACAGTTTGATAAATGATTGTTATAAAGTTCCCTATATAAAGGTCTATTGGGGCTTTGACTTTTATATATTCAAATGTTTTTTAAGTTAAACACTAAAATGACGTTTTTTGCTAGGCTTTCCTTTTTAGAACCTATGCTTAGGGTACAAACTTATTTGGCTACTCAGCAGTCTCAGGGTTTTTTATATGTACATTTGGTTAATTGTTTAAAAAAATCCTTTACGCTAAACTTACCTCAAATTCTTGGTTAATTAAGCTAAGTCTACCCAATAGTTTTGAATTACTTTTTGTAATATTGCCTTTATTTTAGCCAAATTTCCGATTTATACGATCCACATTACTGTACCTTATCCAAGCAAAAAGGAGGCATTGTCCATCATTTGATAGATATATCTCCTATATTGCAGAAGATACTTTTGTACCAGATTACACCATCTAATGATGATAACGAAACTGTTGAAGATTTAGATTTACACCTTGTATACGTATCTGAAAATTTTATGAGGTTGAAAATGAATGTTTAAAATTGAAAATTAATTATGTTTAATTAAGTTCTAACTAAGAGCATTTGTTTTTTGTATTAAATGACTACTATTTTTCTTTCTGTCGCCAGCACAATCTGATCCATTAATCTGGGATAAAGTATTATAAAAAATCGGGATAAAATTTATTAGTTCACATTACAGAAAAATTAAATAAATTTTTGTATTTTTCCTTGTATTTTTAATTTGGCGTTAGGCGCTGTATTAATCTAAATTAATTAATTATTTGTTAAGTTTACTAAAAATTATTTATTTCACTGCTTAGGGCACGTTTAAAAATAACCCTTGTTTATTTTGACAATTTTATTTAGTGGAAAAAGGCATTTTACAAAAAGTTGCTAAAAAAATATAAATTGTGTAAAAACTTATTTTTAACTTGCACTCAACCTGATTTAAAATTAGACGTGCAAAAGGTGACCCTACCCCTATTATTTACATTCTGAACTTATTTTAAACTTTTTTTACCTAGCTATCGTAAAATGGTTGCGCCATCATTCGTTGTTTACGTATTGGATGATAATCGGGCCTTTGTATACAGCCTCAAATATCTTTACCATCAAATTCATATTTTTAAGGTAAGATAATGCATTAATTTTTTTCGATATGTGCCAATAATTCAATTTTTATTCTTTTTATATTGACCCCCCCCCCTTCCATTTTTGGCAGCCCTTATCCTATCATTTTTTAAAATATTTTATAATACTACACAAAATAAAAATTTTGATGTTTTACAGAGACTCTCCAAGATTTTAATAAAACTTTTTTTATTTAATTATTAGGCTCCTTAACACTCTACTATAGTGTGTGATCTATTTTCCCCGTTTTTTTATACCTTGCTTTTTTGCACACTTAGTTGTTGGAAAAACATAATGTGTTTATTTTTTTATGCATTTGGCAGCATTTGGCCTTATATTACATTTCTAAATTTAAAGCCTTAAATTTAATATAAGCCATAAATTTATCGTAACCATGGCTATATTAGTAATTATCCTTGGATATTTGTTTTCTTTGTCATCTATAAATAAACATCTCATTGTTAGGAGCCACCGGGTGGGCATTCTTCGGCAAAGGTACAATACAGTATCTACGAATCTCCGGACAATAATCACCTCGTTCTTGTTTGCAATACCAAAGAGGCGTTCCATCTTTTGCATTTTCAGCCTAGCCCTGTGGAAGGTCAAGCTACCATTGAAGATATTCATATTTCCGAAAAGGTTATAAAAATCTTATTTTTGTTAGTTTTTAATTTATTATTGTATTTTAATACTTGTTAAATAAAGCATTTGGCACATGATAAATTATTTGGTCTAATAATAATTCCAATATTTTTTAGGCAACACTAAACATATAATAATGTCTCTCTTTTAAAAACTCACACAGATTAATGATGTCGTATCTGCAACGGGCTATTTTGATGGAAATGCCAAATTTAATTTAGTCATCGTTGGGTTACCAACCTTTAGCAATCCGTCAGCAATACATACCGTATTTTTTTATGATTATTATTTGATATAATATTGAAATTGAATTTTTATAATAACTTTTTGTAGATTTTTTTATATTGAAATAATATTTATATTTGTTATTACATATTTGTTTTTAGATTTTAAGTTTTGCTTTTTTAATTTATATCTTATTTGTTGCAGAGTTATCCATTGAACATGTGGGAGATAACCTTCACAAATTCGGACACAGATGTACAAAAGGCACCAATGGTTAATTCAATAGGGTCACTTACGATTTCATTACGAACCAATGCAGATATAACTCATGTATTTTTTCATTTTACTAAATATTTGGTATTTTAGATTGATATGAAAATTAAGTCATAAATTGTCATAATTTTTAACCCTATCTATGTATCTATTTAGATCCATGTAATAAAGCAGTCTCAAACAACTAACAAACCTAGTTTTATAATACGAACAAAAGATTATGCCTTAACATGCGTTTCATCATCTGGTAATTAATAGTTTTTTTAACGTATATTCATTGTCCAACAAAATATTTTACCTAAAATTAAGTGGTATTGCGTACATTTGCTTATTAGAAATTAAGACTCTATTTTTCATTTTATTTAATGTTTGTGAATGAATGCTTATTTAATTTATACATTTATTGCATTATTTAAAATTTAGGTTCAATCAGATGGATTCGTGAGGAGGCTTTGGCCTATATAAATAAAGTGGAATTGTTAGATTTACCGCTTGAAAATAAACATACCTTGATGACGGAACAACATTATTTGGAGTCGAGTAAGTTTTAGTATTGAATTTTTGATTTAGGGGCGCTTAGTATTTTCCATCTTAATTGCTTATTAATATTTTGGGTAATTTTGATCAGGGATTGGAACCGTCCGAAAAATTTCACTGGTTCCGGTTCCGGTTCCAAATTTTTCGTGGAACCGGTTCCGGTTCCATTTCATATTTTTTTTCTACGGTTCCGGTTCCGGTTCCAAATATTTTTTAATTACAAAATGTAGTGTGCACGTGTGTATATATATAAAATATACCGATAGGATACAAAATTACATATCTTTTATTTACAATAACAATATTTATATATATAATTACTAGCTGACCCGGCAAACGTTGTTTTACCTTAATAAATTTGTAGAATTTACGATAGGAATTTTGTAAAAAATAAAATTTCAATTTCGCCATAAATAAAAATTAATTTCTTAAAATTTACAATAGAAATCAGTCTAAATATGCAAAAATAAACAATTTCGCTTAAAAATAGTAAGGTAAAGTGCAGATTCTAAAAGCGTTATTGTACCAAACAATTTTTAAATTAATTTTATTCAAACTTAAGAAAATCCCTTTGTGTTAAATTTTTGATTTATAACCAAAGCAATTACAGAAGTTTTTGGCTATAAAATGGCACTTTATTTGTATAAGTTGTAGGCGTTGAACGACCTGAAGAGACAAACATCAAATTTGACCATATAATTATCATAATTAATTAATTATGTATAAAGGCATAAATTGATATGTAACTTAAATATCCAAAATTATGCCGAGCATTGATAAGCGTCACATCATTTCAATTCTATTATTGCTAGTTTTGACAATCTACCATTTTAAAATATATAATTCAGGTCATACAAACATTAAATAACCACCCACATTATTTTTAAATTATATATTTATCATTTATAAAGATAAAAATAATTTTAAATTATAACTTATCGATTCCAAAATATTGCCGGATGTTGTATCATACATTGTTCTTTTCTGTATGATTAAATTTATGAAATGTATGTGGAGTACATATTAATCCTTTAGTGCCATGTTGTGGACTATATTTTTTGTTGTTCCATCTTTTGCTAACACACAAATTTGACGGTTTGCCCAATCGAGAACATGCCACATAGAGTTGACCTTGGAAAAAACATGGTGTAAGATCCATACAGACAATGTTTGGCCTTGGGATTTATTAATGGTCATGGCAAATGCCAATCTAATTGGAAATATGCCGTTGGAATTGAATTGGTACATTGGTAGGTATGATAGTACGGGACATCAATACCTTTTCACCACGATACTGACCATTTAATATGGTGACTTCTAATACAGTTTTCATCAATTTTCTAATTACTAATCGAGTACCGTTGCATAATTTTGGTGGATTTAAATTTTGGAGCAAAATAACAGGGGACCTAATCTTCAGTTGTAGATGCATGCCGGGCAGATCTAATGAGTTTAAAAATTCTGTTGGATAATTCACCGCCTCTGCTGAATAAGGATTTGTATGTAACTAAATCCCCTGGTAGTAATTGTATCTTAAAATTTAAATAATTGACGTCTACATTTTTCGCGGCTAAAATTGCTCGTTCAGCTAACCAATCATGGTTCATGTATTTTGTCCGTACCCCTGGAAAAACATGTTCAAAGAGGGTATTTTGCGAATCGACGATTAAACTAAAATCGTTAGGTAACTTTACATATTCAGTTTTATCTGTAGTTAATTTTCCATTACCGATATCTAATAGTTGTTTTAAGAATGTGTTAGCGGATGGATCTTGGAGCGTTTGAACATGCTTTATTTTCAACTTTAATTTTTCAACATTTTACCACAATGGCGATGATTTTAGGCAAGCATTTATCTCATCCGCGTACGTTGAACGTGGAATGACGGGAAGCGTTTGCCTAAAATCGCCTGACAGAACCATCAGTAAACCACCAAATATTTTATCATTTTTAATATCTTTTAAGGTCCTGTTCAACGCTTCTAACGAATGTTTGTGCGCCATAATGCATTCATCCCAAATGATAATTTTACACTGTTTTAGCAGTGTAGCCATAGAGGATTGTTTTTTTATGTTGCACATCTGGATTATTTTGAATATTTAGGGGCAGCTTAAATACTGGATGAGCTGTTCTGCCGCCATCTAACAACAATGCCGCTATGAGAGATGATGCTACGGCAAGTGCGATGTTATTATTTGAACGTATTTTTGCCAGAATTAATGAAATTAATGTTTTACCAGTTCCACCAGTGGCATCTAAAAAAAGAAGCCACCTTGATCTGCCAATATTGCAAGTATAATTCGGTCGTATATTATACGTTGTTCTTCATTCATTAGGGGGACATACTGATTAACGACTGCTACCATTTTCACACTATTGTATTGCAATTCACGCCTTATTTCATCGTTTACTACTAAATCAGTTGCATTACGAAGAGGCGATTCTATACCGTAATGAGTTAAAGGAAGGTTGGCAATATGAATGCAATGATCCTCAATAGCAATCAAGGCTTCATTATATATATCGTGAAATGTAATGTTTAAATCGTTAAGCCGTGCATGATGTTTGTGAAGTATATCGTCACTCATTGAATCTTTGTTGTTCTCCCACAATTTCTTTGCTTAGGTAAGAAAACATGTAGTTAGCAACGAATTTGCGTTGCTACACATTTTAAAGCTGCTTCCGTAAGCATAAGTCCTCACTGATTGTCGTCTTCGAGCAAGCCTAGTGCAAGCAAGGCAAACATCTTTATATGTTGGATATTGTTGTCCATTTACTTTGCGTAGGTCTTGAAATGACAATGGGCCGATAACGTTAATTTTCAAAAAACATGTGTTTAATTTTTAACTAATTAATAATCAAATTCAAATAATATTAATACCTTAAGCAGAATCTCGTTACTTAATATTTATGCAATATCCATCTTGCCCCTTCCAGAAGATCAGAGGGTATTGGAGAGGATCATAAGAACGGTGTGTATCAGCAATGAATTGAAGATTATTATTTCTTTTTCGAATTACAATTTCTCGCAGAGTGGAGGGATCGCCGACCACAATTCCAGCAACATCATCAATAGTCGGTGCATTAAATCTACGAATGTGGTGTCCAAAAGGTGTTTTATCAGGATTTATGACTATAGCGTGATCGTCGCTTTTTAATTTGTGGATGTGGGATTTAAATATTTTTAACAATTCATTGTGCTGAATATGGCATCTAGCTCGCCAATAATGCGTCTTGCAAAAAAGAGAATGGAGGTTGTAGTAGTTACATCGTGCTTCTACGCGGGCAAGGAAGCTTCCGAAATCCTCACCACCCATAAAATAAATTTGTAAAAATTTGTGGGGTTTATTTGGCATTGGCAGCATTGAACCCATTTTGTGATAAATCTATCCTTTGATTTTGAATGTTGATTTAAATTGTTGACCATTTGCAGCATTATTCGTTATTATATTCGTGGCTCCAAATGATGTCATTTGGAAACATGAAATGAATGTTCGTATTTACTTTAGGAAAAAGTTTGAATCTGGATCAATCCCAGTAAGTAAGCCCTTTAGGGGTTCAGGTGGATATTCAATTTCACGAAGTTTCACCTTTCCATTTATATTTTAGGCATGGCAATATTGGCATTGAACATTCATATATCACGTTTGGATTAGCATAATATGTAATATCGGGCTCGTATCGAAATGCAAGACGAAATAATGAATTAGATGCAAAAGTTGAATAATGATCTTGATGCCGTTGTTGATCATTTGTTCATCGGGCCACTGATCTTTTGTTTTTCATAATTTTTGCTTTTCTAATATGACGGCCCAAATTTTTTTTGCTTGCAACCATTAGGATTATTTAAAGGCAGACTTTTGGCTCATGAGTTGGTCTTAGGAGGCTTATATAATCGGATTATTAAAAAAAGTGGTGCTAGAAGGCTTAAAATTAGTTAAAATTTCATCTAAAAATTAAAAAAGAGCTATAAAACTTAAGTGTAATAGAAAATTTATTAAAGAACGTCGTGTTCTACGTGGGGGGGGGGGGGGGGGGACCGTTAGTCAAAGAAACATCCATCAATTAAGGTATTTGCCTGCATACCCTAGAAGCAATGTTAAATTGATAAATCAAATGCTAGAATATATGTATAGTCTTTGTTATGTATAATTTAGTTATTGATATATAGTTTTTTGTAAATAAAAGTTAAATATTCGAAACGGTGGCTCAGTAGTCGCCGATCATTATATAGGGTTTCATGTATTTCAGAATGCCAAATCAGATAAAAGCAGAAACGAATAAATTTTCAATTTGAAAAAAAACCGAAATTATTTTAGGCAAGCGATAAAACTTAAGTGTATTAAGAATCAATAACATCCTATTGTTCCTCCTATGGAATTCACATATAAATTTTATAGGTATTTGAGCCATTACGGGAGAATAGTTAAAATTTTGCCCAAAAATTAAGAAAAGGCTATAAAATCTTATGGGTTTGCGACAGAAGAGTCAAATTTTAAGGTTATATGTATTTTTTTATGCCAAATTAGATAAAAGCATAGCTAAAAATTGGCAAAAAATTCAGAATATAACAATATAAAACGATGAGGGCGGGCGACGCATATGACCTAGGCGTTTGAAAGTTAAAAAAAATACTATTCTGTTTCCAACGGAATTTACATATAAAATTTTGTGGTAATCGGTTCGCTCATTATGGAAAAATAATGGATTTTTCGCCCAAAATATAAAGAAAAGGCTATAAAAACATAAGGGTTATTGGTAGAAGAGTCAAATTTAGGGATTATATGTATTTTTATACACCTAATCAGGTGAAAGCAAAACCAAAAAATTTTGCCTAAAAATGGCAAAAAATTCATAAAAAAACAGTTTGAATTGCTTCTGGCGGGCGACTCATAGGACAATGTGAAAAATTTTTTTATAGCGTTATATGTATTTTTTTATGCCAAATTAGATGAAAAAATAAACAGAAAAGTTGTTCGTGAAAATCCGAAAAATTCATAAAAAAACAACTTCGAATGCTTAGGGCGGGCGAACCATATGACATAGGCGCATGAAACCTAGAATAAACATTAATCTGCCTCCAAGAGAATGTATATATAAAATTTTATGGGAATCGGTTCAGTCGGTAGAAAGTTATCGGGGATCAAAAATTAAAAAAGGCGATTTTTTAAATTGCTTCGGGCGGGCGACCCATAGGACTTAGGCGCATGAAAGATACGTATGAACCGATTCCACCACCTAGAGAATCTACATGTAAAATTTCATAGGGATTGGTTTAGCCGTTTTTGAGCTTACCGGTAACAAAAATTTAGATGCTCAAATTTTATATATATAGATATATAATAAATTTATTTTGTTAAATTATTATTTAATTTAATTAACAAAATAGCTTGCAAAAGTTCTTCTGATGTCTTCCCCCTTATATCCGATAATATAAATTAAGGGTCGAAAACGACCTTTCTAAACTAACCTAAAAATAACAAAATAAAAATATACCGGTGTTGCGGGAACACTAAGTAGTATTTTTGAAATTTGATAAAGCTGGGGAAATTGGGCTGATGCCTTTTCCCAAAAAGCGATTATACTAGTAAATTCTGAACTAAAAGGAAGATTTTCAAATTCTGATATTTGAGAATCAATTGATTTATAAGTATCGAAATTAACGAGATTCACTTGACTTGAGTGATGAGATAATTATTTAATTCTTCATCTTCGTTTGTACAATCAATGAGGTCTTCATCAATTATTTCTAAGCTCTTATCCTCCAGCATCAACATTTTATTCCAAAGTTCTTTTAGATGAGATCGAGCCTCAGCTTTTTCCTGAACCGATAAAAGACCTTTGTACCTAGGATCTAAAAATATCGCTGCCAGTAAAACAGGAGATTTAAGGTATGCAGACTCGCGTTTTTCCATATCAGAATAAATAAAGTAAATGAATATAATTTAAAAGAGATTCTAATGTTTAGTGGTTCAAGCGACGGCTTATACGTTTGGGCTTAATGGGTTCAATTCTTGGGTGTAGAATTTTTTTATATATTTAATATGTATCTATTAGATGAATTTAAGTTATAATAATATAGGAACCGGAACCAGGAATCGGAACCGGAACCAGGAACCGTCGAACTTAGGAACCGGTACCGGAACCGGAACCAGAACCGGAACCGGAACCGAAAATTCAGGAACCGGTTCCAGGTTCCAGTGTGCGGTTCCATAGATTTTGGCTGGTTCCGGTTCTTACGGTTCCGGTTCCGGTTCCAATCCCTGATTTTGATTAACAAATTGGTCGTATATTAATTCAAGATTGCTGGCTGGTAAATCCTAAGCTTGTAATCTATGTCAGGTTGCCTTCTTAAATATAATTAAAACAAGCCATTTTTATACAGGTAAGCCGCATATTTAAAAATGGTGAAGGGGGGAGGGGAAGGGTTATTATCTGTAACCTTACCCTTCTTTTTTTGCAAATATTCTATAGCTTGCATGCTTTAATATTACGAAGAGCGGGGTTATTTTAAAGAACATTATGTTAAGATTTATTCTTCTTTACCTCAGGATTTATTTGCGCCATTGCATAGCACTTACCTTTTCAAAATTTGTATAAATTTTTAATTTATTTGACAGATCTCAAACATCCATTCATCCCTTACCGTATAGCGTGTCGTATTTATTACCAAATCAATGATATGTGGGACGAAATTGTTAAGGGCCTAGGTCAGACCTACGAATATATAGCAAATCCCGAATATTTAATTTCTAAAATGATCCAAAACATTCCACAACCCCTCAGGGAAAAGCTAAATCCTACCGTGCAATCTTTGATGCACATATTCCAAGGTAAGTCACCTAGTAGCTCCAATAAGGAAATACATAAGAAATTACCTGAAAAAAAGGTTAAGTACGCCTTATACATGAATACAAGCGGTGTTGCTGATGTATACAGGGATGAATTTGGGATCCGAAAGCTCATAGTTGCCCTTACAAAACCTGCCAAAGTATATTTCAAATTTTCGATATTTTTTTAGCAAAATGTTTGCAATAAACTATGTATGGGGTAGTTTTATGTTTTTAGAATAAAATTTTTACCTCTGATAACTTTTACAAATAGTATTTGATTTTTTGAAGTTTTTTCAAAGTATTTTTTTTTATATTTATAATTTAAAACAGGTTTTTAAGTCCGGTTTTTGAATTTTTACGATAATTAGTTTACATCCCTTCTTAGGTTATTCTTTACCATTAAATCACCTTTATTATATTCCTTATATTCCTTTTCTGTATCACCTGTATCAGGTGCTGGCTTTGGATGGTCAAACCGGTCAATTAGTATATTCCATTAACGTACCTAACCTCACGCCTTTTCACCCCAAAGATGCCTCGTTAAATCCAGATGATTCGCCAGAAGCAATAGATCGAAATAACTTTGTAAACACTTCTAGTCATCGCCAATATGGCAATTATATTTTCTATATTCTTCGTACCAGCTCCCATTATCCACTGCCACCTTTAGCAATGATTGCCGGAAAAAATTCTCAGGTTATTTATCAATCAATTAATACCTAAATTGAAAAACATTAGATTTTATCATATATGTCCTTAATAAGCATATTTTTAAAAATTTTATGTTAATTTGTATCTTGTTATAACTTATATATTTTTAATTATCATAATATCGAATATGATTGTTTATTTTCATTCCCCTTAGAATGGCCAACCTAAAATATTAGTTTTTAATCCTGTAAATGGCGATGTTGTCAACGATGAATTGGAATACAGAGAATTATTGGGTGCAGCAGGGGCCATAAAACAATCTATGCAGATCCCTTTAGCCTTGGCCGAGTCTGAATTTATAAAGCCAGTTTTACTCATAACGGAACATAACAAAGTAAGTTAAAATTTTTTTGTATGCTTCATGGAATGATTCTTTCTTTGTTTGGCAACTTTTTATCATTTTACATGTACAGATTTTAATTTTGCTTAGTTAGCTGCCCCTGGGAAAGATAATTTGTTAAATTCTGCATCTAATTTAAAACAATATTCGACCAAAGTTCCTGTATTATTTTGACTCCTAATTATATACCTGTTTAAAAAAACATTGCTATTTAAATTCAAATGTATGAATTTTTTAAAGGTTTACGTTTATCCCTCAAACCTAACTGCCTTCGTGCGGTCCCATTCACCGGCTCTTTTCTTTTTTGAGGCTGAACGTGATTCGGGGCTTGTTTCCGGTTACCGAGTAGTTAATGAGGTAGATTCAATATAATTTGGTTTGGAAGTTTGCTAAATTGATTAACATTAATATAACATGTAAGAAAAATTTATTTTAAAATTTACCAAATGCATTTAAACGCGTTTAAATTATCAATATATAATCTTATATTCTATACATATCGGGCCTTACTATCATTTTTTTTTATATTTGAATGTTTTTTTTTTCAAAGACTCAACAAATAGGAGATATTCGTATGTTGAATGAAGAAATGAATGAATTGCATATGTCCCGACTTTGGTCCGTTAGTCTCGTTAGCTCTCCAGGGCAAAAGGTTGCATCGTTGATACCCAAAAAGGCAAATGGTAAAAAATCTCTATAACTTATTTTATTTTAATCAACAGCGACTCACTAGCCATATTTTTATCATATTATTATAATAATTTGAAAAATTGTAAAGGTTAAGTATGTTTTTAATGTTAAAAAATTTTATATTTTTCTATCTAATTTTTTTTTTTAAAATTTATTGTTTTGCAAATGAAATTAAAGGGTCGATTTACAATTAAAATAAGAATCAATTTTCTAAATTTATTAAAAAACATTGGGTGCCTTAGATAAACAAAGCCTTAACACATCTTTAAAATTATTTTACTTTATTATTAAGCTTTCACATTTGGAAGTTTAATTGTTGCCAACTAAATTATATAGATTTCTTCAAAAACTTTGTTCTTAAAATTAGGTATAGTTTTGACCAAAAAATGTATTCTTATAATTTTGATACTCACTTCGAAAAATACACATAGAAAATGTCGTGGGTCTGGGCGCATAATATTATATTGCAAGATAATTGAAATGTTTAAACTTTAAAAGATTAAAATATAAGTTATTTACTAAAGTTTTGAAATTTAAATTATATCATTTCGATATTGCTGTTTAAATTTTAGAGCGTGTCGATTCACCAGGCAAAATTTTAGACGACAGAAACGTTTTATATAAATATCTCAACCCAAACTTAATTGCATGCGTTACGGAATGCCTCGAGCCTGATTGTCCTAATCGTATTATTTAATTAAATTAATTAATATTTTAAAATAATGCATATAGGTTTATTGGTTTAACTGCTCATGCTATTTTATTTAGGGCACGATAAATGCAAAATCATCATTTCAAAAAATTTTATTTCTAAAATATTTCAATATTTAGCACAGTACGCTTTTTTCAAATAAAAAATTTGGAAAAATTATAAAAAATAAATAAACAAATATTTATAAAATAGCAACATGGAATTCGCCCCATTAGCTAATATGTAAAAAGATTATGGGGATTTAGCTTACACTATTAACTTTTGCTAGTATCCCAATTAAGACAGAATAAGCTTTTATTAAACCACAACATAGTTTATTTTATAATTATTATTTTCTCAGCCTATTTCGATGTTATCTTACTCGATACGGTAGTAGGGAATGTTGTTTATTCCACGAGGCACAAAAAATCAAAAGGACCTGTTCACCTTATTAACTCTGAGAATTGGATATTTGTAAGATTCTACTATATTTTACAATCTTATTATTATTTTTTGTCATAGATTTAGCCATAATGTCTTAATTGTACTTTTTAAAGCTGCAATGACTTCCCTAGGCATACGCCCTGAAATGCTTTATTGAGAGCATAGGCTTTATAGTTACATGGGTGCGAGATAATTTCACCATTCTTCTATTTATGATATATAAATTAATTAATCAGAATACGGTCACTATCATTCGGAAATATAAAACCTTTACCGGTTTTTAGTCAAACTTTGTAAGCCCGCTATAAACATTGTATTTTTAATAAGAATGTCAATAACTTAAAAAATATTTATAGGTTGGTGAAAAATATTTTTTACAACCTAAATATGGATGTTGGAGCTTGATATACTTAAAATTTATAATCTCACATTTGAAAAATTAAAGTTATATTTTATTTTAATATAGGAAATAAAATTTTGGTGTTTTTATTTAAAGAACTTAAAGGTCGCAAAATTTGTATTTTTTTGGCAATTATAACACCTAAGTTTTTTTTTAAAATGGCACAATTTAAGATAAGGCTAGATTGTAGTTAAGTTCTATGCAGTTTTATAACCTAACGAACCCTTGTTAAAATTTATTACATCTATATATACAACCACAGCGATATTTATTTTTATATTCGGTAAAAGATGTCTTAATTAGGGGTTGCCCAAAGTTTATATAATTTTTTCAATAAATTATCTTACTACAGTACACCTACTATAACATCAAACAACGAAGGCGTGAAATGTCCATCATTTACTTATATACCGGTCAAACTTTACCTAAACCTGTAGTGGGTTCGTCTCTTTCAGCTCCTCTCAACCAATTCCCGTTGGTTGAAGCACGCACTTTTATATTTCCGCTCCATTGTGAAATCAGTGCAATAACTACCACATTTACTGAGCTGGGCCTTGCTCAAAAGAAAATTTTAAGTATGCTCTTAAGATATTAGATTAAATAATTGTTTTGTAATATGATGGTCAAACTAATATAAAATTATTTTAAAATGAAAATACAAAGCTAAAAAATATGAATTGGGAAAATTTTAGTAAGTAATAATATATTTATTTCTCATTTTTATATTAATAATAGGTCGACCATATTCTTGCTGTATGATCGCATTTGTTTCTTTTTACCTTATGCTATATTTGTTTTGATCTTTTTTTTATATAATAGATAATCTCATAATTGAAGTCTTTGCATCTAAAATTTTTATTTAAACACTTAGTGGCTTTGTCAAACGGCAAACTATACGAATTTGGGCGAGATGTTTTAGATCAAAAGTTTGCGTTTCAAAAGTCTAAGTGAGCTACATTCAAATATATATGTATTACACAGGTCAACAATTATTGTTATAAAAGTGAATTTTGTGAAAACACAAAAGAAATGCATCCCCATGATGGCCTACTTTCATATATATTTTCCGTTTTTCTTAAGTTTCTTCCGTCTTCGGCTCTTTCGAAAAATGGCCTTTTTGACTAAATTGAAGGCCCTAAAAAGAAAAGATTTAAGAATCTTTTTTCTTATATTAAAATCCCTTGTAACTTATGTTTACCATCACAAATAACTAGAAGTAATTTTTATTAGTGTATCAAGTCTTATACCAGATTGATAATACAAAATATTTCGCGTCCAAACTTAAATACGACACGATATATTATCAATTTTTAATAAAAATATTATTTGAAGTTTGAATTTAACAGTTTAGCAGTTGTGAATATGCAAAAAAAAAAATCAAATTATTTTTGTTTTTGAATCTTTTTTGTTTTTGAATCTATTTGTTTGTTTGACATTTTTTATAAAAATTTCAATGTTTATATCTGACTAACAAAGAATGAATAGAAAAAATGGTTAACGGATTTGAAAATCCCTATGATGGCAGGTTTGATCTCTGTAGTTAACTTATAACTCTCAAAAATATGTTGAACTGTGTTAAAAGCGATGGCACATATTACACAGGTCGACAAATTAGAAAAAATAATTTTGACACTGAGAATAGATCCCCATAATGGCCTACTTATATTTTCTATCTCAAATAACGAGAAATAAAATATTTAATCATATCAAGCTTTTACATTAACATTTAAATAATACAAAATATTAGATATCCCAACCTAAATACTACACGATTTATCATCAGTTTATAATGACATTATTATTAGTTTGAATTTAGTTTAGCTGTGGATATACAAAAAAAAATTAATTTATTTTTGTTTAAATCTTTTTTGTTTTTTAACATCGTTTCAAAATTTTTTAATGTTTATATTTGACTAACAAAGCTTGATTAGGTAAATGGATTTGAAAACCTAAGATGGCTAAGATCTCTGTAATTAGCTCATAACTCTTGAAAATTTGTTACCTGTGTAATAAATTTTTCACAATCCCAATTAATTAATCCCCTCACAATTTTTTTATGTTATAATATGCAATCCGACTTTTATTTTTGATTTTGTTTAATAGGCTCACAAAACCAGTAATATTTCACGTACCAGAGCTCCCCTTTTTCACGCAACAAATTACGAATTACAATAAAAGCTTGGAACGAGTCCAAGGGATTGAAGTCACGCCGACAGGGCTTGAATCAACCGCTATTCTCTTTGCTTATGGTCTCGGTATGCAGTTTTAATACTGTTTCTCTGGGTTTTGTCTTGCCATTATTTTATTTACTATTTATGGACGCACCTTCAAAATTAACTTTTGTTTTTCGTTTTTTTTAATTATTATTTGAATTTTTTTTGTTAAACTGGGGCAGGCTAAATAATTACTTCGAGTTGCCACTTAACTAGGATCTATATCTTGTTCGCTATTTGCAACTATGCTCCGACTTATTATCATCGCCTTAGATAGATAAGATATATCTATTTGAATTTCAATGAAATTTTACATTTAACATTTTATTAATTTGTTCTTTTTTTTACCAACAAACGTTCATTTTAAACGTGCCCAATTCCGAATTCAATTCGGGCCGTAGTTGGTTGTTTATTGCCCCATCCGTCGGAAGTTGGTTGTAATTGAGCTTGAGAACAGCTAGGGATAGATTGATCCAAAGATTTCTACGAAATTGGGGGAAAGAGATAAGATACCATTTGTATTCCATACGGAATATTGACTCCACGACGTAAAAGCGGTATCAGATATTCCCACTCGGCCCGCCTTATTTTTAACCTTAATCCCGGCTCGGGCTTTTGGATGCATATTTTAATCATTAATTCCAATATATCCATCTTATTGTATCAATGATTTTGTGTAATATTTATAAATTATATAATTTTCATTTGGCAAACAGATTTATACAGTACACGTATAATCCCCTCCAACCACTTTGACGTTTTAAAGGATGACTTTGAACGTTGGATTATTGTGATTGTGCTTACCGCCCTTGCCGCCGCTTCCTATATCACTAAAAGACTCGCAGCTCGCAAAGAACTTCAATTAGCTTGGGCTTAAACTTTCACTCTATATTTTGCTTTTGCATGATTCTTAATTGATGTTTTACATATTTCCCTTCAAACCCTTTTTTATATTTAGCAATTTTTTACAGCTTATCGTTTGTCCCTGTAATTATCATTTAGACAATTAAATTTCGAATTATGTTGTGAATTAACCAGAGCTAGGGAAAAGTCCAATTTTGGGTTCAAGCTATTCTTTTGCAATTATTAAATGTAAGAATAAGAAAGTTAGTTTAAAATTTAACCTAAGCAAAAACCTAAGCAAACATCTGATATTTTTTATTAATATTTTCTTGCCTGTAACATTGATTTTTACTTAATTTCTTTAACAAAAGATTTAATTTAACCCCAAACTTTTCACCAGCTCTGGAATAAATGTCTAGAATAACATGTTATATGTTTATATAAAGCAATTTTCATAGGTTTATTTCTTTTAAAGCATTTTAATGTGCACAAACATGCCTTTTCTACCATCCAATTTATGTGGATTAGAACGATGAATCATTTCACTAGACTTTATTTATGAAAATCAGAGGGTCATAATATTGAGCTCAGGATGGTAGTTCACTTTTTTTGACAATAAAAGCAATTCAGTGCAATTTTAGTGGACGCTTTTTTGATTGAGTTGATAAAAAAGCTAGTTTTTATTGATGAAAATTAAATTAATTTATCACTCTTTTAAAGATTATTAAATAAAATTTAAAAATTTAATTGATAAATAAGTGTCAGCTTATTTCAACTTAACACCAAAAAAATAAGAGAAGAGCACCTCGAGTAATGTAACCTCTGATTAAAAATGAAAAGCCACAAAAATTCACTTTTTGCTAAAGTTGCATTTAAAATTGTGACAATTTTATTTATCAAAAAAATCGAATTTAAAGATGGGCTAATTTCATTAAGAATTTAAAAAATTGATAAAGTTATATTAAATACTCTCTTAATATATTTATCATTTTAGTTGACAAAATGGCATTTTAGAGTATTCAGTAATTACTTAAGTATGCTCATGTAATATTTTTAATGTCCATAACAATAAATATTGTGCTAAAGAATTTTGTAAATAATAATATTGAAGGTTAGGACTTGGCTACGGAATAGCCAAATTTATACCAAACGTTATATGTCGATTTTTATTGCCCATTTTTTTTACAAGAATTGAGTATGGGTATTTATTTAGAAATAAATTAAATATCCTTACCATAACTAGATACTATTCTAATCAACGAATACTTAATTACAAACTACGACAATCTGAAAAGCGCGACGAAGATTGTAGTTTAATTCTTTTTATTTTTTTTAAATTTATAAAAAATGAAGTCGAGATTTAAATTATTTTATTAATAAAAAAAGGTGGCACTGCAGCTAAATATTTAAAGCAGTGTGGAATATGAGATTATATATTTTTGTAGATCTGTCTAACATATTAAATGCAAATAACTTGCTTAAAAAATCAAGAATCAGTAAGTTTTCCACTTATCATTATTTTAATAAACTCAATTTACAAAACATTCTTAATAGCTTTAATATTTGCAAAATATTCACTATGTAAGATGGAGTGAAAAAATTGTTTAAACAAATTTTGTTAAATCTTAAAGCTATTTTGTAAATTAATAACCACCGATATATAAATTAATTGTTCTTGGATTACATATTAAGTGAATATAATTATATGTATTGTATAATAATATTATTAATTTTGTTTGAATACCCAAAATTAATTTTTCATTTCATACTATTTTTCATAAATCTTTCTTACCAAAACACAATTTAATCAATTGGTACCTTTAGTTTATTGACAAGTTTTATTAAATATAATATAGAAAAAAGGACAGATGTTCTAAGTGGTTTTTAGTAGGTACTCCTAACCCTAGTGCCGTTTAATATATGGACATCAGTGGGAATCTTTCTTATATTATACCTTTTTCTCAATTTAACATTTGGTGAATTTAATCACAGTATATTTATAGACCAGCTTTATCAAATTGAATTTTTCCACCCCCTCACAAAAAAACAATAAGAGCACGTATTCTTCTTCAAAATAAAAAAAAAATAACTTCTATAGTCTTAAAACCAGTGCTGGGAAAACAATGAGCCAAAAAACTTTGGCTCATTTTTTCCCCCAAAACATGAAAAAAGAAAGGGGGCTACAAATAAAGGGCCAAAATAAGAATTCAAAAAAAGCCCTTGCTAAGAAAAGGGGCAAAAAAAATCCCACAAAAAGTGGCTCTTAAAAAGAGCCCCAAAAAGCCAATTTTATATTTTCTTTATAATAATTCCAAAAAATTTTGATTTTTTCTTTATAATAATGATGGGTGGGTTATTTTTTTTTTAAAGCTCCTAGGAGTTTTTTTAAGAAAAGGGGCTTTTTTTAACATGCCCCTTTTTTTTAAGTAAGAAAAGGGGCTTTTCTTTTGCCATGCCAACGAGTTTGTGAGCTTTTGGGGAAAAAAACTCAAAAACTTGTTAAAAAAAAGCCCATTTAGTTTTTTTCCCAGCCCTGCTTAAAACTCCTGAAGTTATAGAAGTCCATACGGAATTCACTTTAGCAGTTTTACAAAATAATCACCCAGACATTCGTAGGCTAACATTAATTTTTAATTTGAATTTTAATTACGTTACTCAATTATTATTTTTAAATTTTACAATGTTAAAAATTAATTTTGAAAAGGCCCATAAAAATGGCACAGGGTTTTATCCCAAAATATAATTATTAAAAACAACATATTTAATGTAAAAAAATGAAGACGAGAGGTATTATTTATGTAATATACTAGTGAACATAGCACTTAAATTAAATGAGTAGGTATTTGACCATGATAGAATTATGAATTTGATAAAACGAGACTATTTGGGGAGGCTTGAGCTTCCCTAAAAATAATTTTAAATGTGTAAATTGTTAATATTATATTCCTAGAGGCTAAAATTTGAAAACAACCCTTTCAAAAAAAAAATATGCAAATTGGGTTGTAAGAATAACTATCGAATCATTAAACCCGCCTGTCTGAAAAAAATTCTCGCCATTGTCCTATTATGGACATATTCACAAATACAAAGTTTAATATAATAAAAATCTTTTTCTCATGGTTTGGTTTAAAAAAAAAGATACGTAATGCAGCAATTCGTCAGGCACATGTGTTCATATAAAATTTAAAAGAACTAAAAAAATAATGAAAAATAGGCAAAATATACAATAAACTAAAATTAACGAGTTTATTGTTTTTCAAAATGATAAGTAATGATTGAGGAATGCTAGTATATTGTATATATGATTAGCAAGTATTTTTGAGTTGTTAAATTAGAATTTGGATTATAGGAGGAGGGAGGTTAATGAGCATTCTTGATTAAATATTTGCAAAACTGCTAATAAAATATTTAAATTACAAATAAATCCTAATGGTTAATTATGCCAGCCTAAATATATCAAATAAATATATAATTTCAAATAACATAAATTATTTTTATGAATATATAATAAATAAATAATTATTAGTCATAAATAGGTTAAAAAAATATTCATATTAAAAATACTCAATATAAATTTTTAAAAAATGGGAATAATAAAATATAGTTTATATAAATAAAGGCAATTATTTATTAATATCCATATAGTTTCGCGTGGCTCGGTCCAAATTTGAGTAAAAGTTAGCTAAATTGGCAGGGAGGGCGGCATGTATCAGGGAATGTGGAATTTTACCACCAAGGTCTGCTTGAATAAATTTCACTAATCGTGTTTGATTACTATCTCTAATATTAAGAAAATTTAAAAAAAAATATTTCTACAATATACTTTTGTTTAATCTTGCATTTTAACATAATCCATTGCCTAATGACTAATTAAAATTTGTTTATAATTAAAATTAACACATTCTACAAATGCTTAAATGATTAAAGCTAATTTTAAAGCTTTCTAACAAATTTTAAAAAACTTTTCATTGAGTTAAAAAATGCCCTTACTCTGGAACTTTAAAACAGAAAATTCCACAGGGATAATTAAACCCACGTACATATGAGGCTGAGTTCTCTAAGGGGCATTTGTCATGCTGAATGCTATGAGCTGTATTATAAATTATAAATGTAATTAAATTTATACCCTATAAAAATTGAAAAAAACAAAAAATTTATATTTTTATTATAAATTTTTATAAAATAATACATAATTAATCTAGTTAAAGTTTAAAAAGCTGCTAATGATATATAAGTTAAGTCAACTTACATGTAAAAGATATGAATTCATCATGTTTTGAAATTTTTGTTAAATCAACAAATTCTCTACCTGATATTAAACCCATAAGGCCTCCTTTAACATAAGCTCTTGTTATAAAAACATCCTATTAATTATGATTATAGATAATTAAAATAAGCTTATAGCACAAATGAATATTAAAACCACCAAATGCATTTAAACCCTAAAAAAGTTCAAATTTAAAATTTAACCTCATTTTTTGAGATAAAATTTAGCCAGATTAATGCCACAAAGATAAAAGTAAGGCCTTTTGTATTAATCAAATTTCAAAATTAAGTGTAAAAAAAAGTTTTAATTTAATAGATGAAAAATATACCTAATAACAATATATAAATATGAAACCTTGTTTCATAGTGAATTGCCCACATTTAAATATATATTTAGAGTTTGTTGACCATTAGAAATTATAATTTTATTTTATTAAAATATAATTTCTGTTTTTATTTCAATTCTCTAACCATGATTTTATCTAACTTATAAAATTATTTTTTTAGTGCTTAGAGCATTACATAACAGAATATTTTAAATCATTGGTTGTTTAGCTAAAATAAATTGTCACCCAATTTAATAAAGCACCTTATCAATGACATCAACTTTCTCTAAAAATTCCAAGTTTTTATCCCATTTTAGTCTGAAAGACATATCATTTGAATTTTGTGGAAATACATGCTCAAATACAATATCTGGAGGAGCAAACAGGTTGCATTCTAATTTATATCTAAAAAATCATGAATTATCTATACATTATAAAAACAAATATCATGTGTTCCTTACAGATTTCCACTATGATCAGGTGAACCTCTAAATGAGATGGTTGCATTGGTCTGAATAAATTAGATAATGAGAAAATATCATATATCAATATTCATATGTTAAATAGGTTTACTAATTTTTTGGCTACTTCCCATTCACTTAATTTGTGGTAATTTATAAGTTTTTCTGCAGTTTGGTCAGCTAATTCTTTGAAATTCATTCAAATTCATATGTTTAACATCTGTAATAAATATTTTATACAAACATATTTTTTTTAAAATAAGCCATTTTCAGCTGATTAAATTTTGAAATGCAAGAATATTCTGTTTTATTGCCTAAGTAAAGCATTTATGTATTTAATCTTAGGAAAAACCCTGGCGTAAAATATGAAGTCATGAAATTTAATATCCCGCTTAAAAATGAGTTTATACCAAATTTACCTGTAATTTGCGACGATTTTTAATTTCTTTTAGGGTAAGATATGTCGACCAAGTGAACTTGAAAATAGAAAGACAAATAAAATTGATGAAGATGAAGATGAACCGAAATTTGGCGCTGGAAGCTCTTACAGTTCATTTGTTAAAACCGAGAAAATGCAGAAAATAAATTCTTCAAAAAATAATGACAAAACATGGATTTTAAATGTTGGTAGTGGGAAAAGTTTAAAAAGGTAATTAAGAATAGCTTCATTTAATCATAAATCAAAGGGTTTGAAGCTGAATTTTATTAAAAATGTAGCCTAATTTTCCAATATGATGAATCTAATTTGGGCAAAACATTATGATACAAATCATTTTATTCAAGAATATTTTTAATGATCCTTATTCTTTATTTAGAAAAATTAAAGTGTTGCATATTTAGCAGTTTATCAGAGGCTGATGCTGATGCTAGGTTTTATATGGCAAAGATTACCTTTAAAAAAATGTGGTTAATTTAGTTTTTATTAATTAATAATGAATATAAACCTGTGATTAACATTTTGGGGTGCATACGGACCCCAGCACTTTTTAAATTTTGAATATCTTCAAAAATATTATATATTATGTGCTAAATTTTTGTGACTTTTTTCTTAAATATATATATAAACAAAACTAGTAATTAAATGGTCTTAGCCTAATAACAAAATTTGTTTAGAATTTAGAAATTAAATTGGGGTCCATATAAACCCCACCCTCTCAATTTCAATGTTGAAAACCATTTGCCTCTATTTTAATTTAAACTTAAAAAAATTGAACCTTATATTCTAGTTAATTTGTTAATAATTGTATACAAAATGTGTATAATAATGATATGAAATATTTATTTTTCCCTTAAAAATATCTAGTTTTTATGGTAAATAATAGCCAAAAATAATTTTTTATATCAAAATATTTTTTTATGAAACTCTCTAAATATGTTCTACTAGAAGCAAAAACACAATTTGATCAATAATTTTGATACATTTAATTTATTGACATGATTTATTTATTGTATTATGGTAAAATGAAATTTTTCAAATTTTTTTCTATTTTGTGTCAAATAAAATTTGCAATATTCATTAATGATAACTTATATTAATATATAATTAAAAAGCACGTATTTCTCTTCAAAATAATAAAAAAAAAAGATCGTAGCCTTAAAACTCTCAAAATTATAGAGTTTTGAAATTGGGGTCCGTATGGACCCCACCATGGCATTCGCATTACAAATTTCTCACCCTACCATTCGTGGGTTAATTTTTTAAGGTAACTTGTTTAGATTGTATCAAATAATTTCTATATTTTGTCAACTTTTTTTATTTTTACTTAAGCTATACATAAATTTTAATGCTTATACTTTCACGAATTATTACCTTTAAATAAATGTGATAATAATATATTGTTAACTGAATGTAAGACTTTTTGTTCAATCTTAAATTTTAAATATAATTAAAAATTGTCATTTTGCTTGCCGGAAATTTTTTAGCTCAGTTTAGGTTAAATTTTCTATTACCTGAGCTAAAAGGGGTTTTGTCCTGATGGGGCCATATCTTTCAAGAAGTGTAGGGCACGGGGGCATTGTTTTAGCAGGTCAATCAATGACTCTGGCCTTTGACTTTCGCCATGGTTATAAACCTTGCATGCTGTAATATTCTGGAGAATGCAGCGTCATTTTTTTTGATATTATGGTATTGGCAGAGAGACGCACTTAACTTTACTGATCCCAGGGGTTAATAAACCTCGCTGCATATTTCAATGCTCCTCACTTGAAAAAAAGTTTAAAGATTCAGGTTACTATAATTTATTTAAGAATTTATGGGAATAATATTTATCGGTTTTTTTCCTCTTTCATCTCTAATGTTTAATATAAAAATAAATAAATATATGAAAAAATTTTATTCATTAGTGTGTAACATTATAACTTATGTTTTTTAGTTATAAGGGTAACAAAGAAGGTGGAATAGATGAAAATTGTCAATATTTTGCTTTTATGAAATCATCCGATGGGAAATCTTTCGAAGCCTATCCAATTTCCAATTGGTATAATTTTACTCCTATTCCAAAATACAAGACTTTGAACGATGAAGAAGCCGAAATAGAATTTAATAGGTACTTTTTATTCACAGGTCAACAATTTTTTGAGAGTTATGAGTTAACTACAAAGATCAAACCTGCCATTTTAGGGAATATCAAATCCGTTTACCCTTTTTTCCTAATCAAACTTAGTTAATCAATTATAAACATTGAAAATTTTAGAAAAAAAGGTCAAAAAACCAAACAAAAATAAATTGAAATTTTATTTTTGCATATTCACAATAGTTAAACTGTTATATTTAAACTTTAAATAATATTTTCATTAAAAACCGATAATATATCGTGTCGTGATTAAGTTTGGACGCGAAATATTTTGTATTATCTAAATGCCGATGTAAGAGCTTAATATATTAATAGAATTTATTTTTTATTATTTGTGATTAAAAATATACGGTATAAGGGATATATGCAGATTTTTAAATTTTTTAAGGGTATATTTAGATCTGTGAATTTGGTCAAATAAGGTCATTTTTCGTTATAGACGGATCTAAGGAACCAAAGACGGAAGAAACTAAGAACGAAAAATATATATGAGATTAGGCCATCGTGGGAATGCATTCTTTTATGTTTTCATAAAATTCACGTTTTTGACATTGATATTTGTTGACCTGTGTTATTATTGCCCTTGCATCTTAATTTAATTGCAGGCAACTTACCATTTTTTAAATTTTTTGTTCAGCCAAGTTTACGATTAATACTTTTTTATTGCTCTTTATATTTTTTGGATTATTTTACCATTTTAAATTATTAATATTATATTTAAAATTTTGCAGTTTAGAAGTCATATATTTTTTTAATGTTTAGTTTTTGAATCTTATGTTTTTTTAATATTTACAATATTTTTAGCTGGCTCATAAATTATAACCGAAAAAATGGAAAGAGTTTTAATAATCCCTATGAGAGTAGGTCTGATTCCTTAAAATCGCCTATGTATCTAAAAATATGCCTTGTTAAATATAAAATTATATGCTTGTACAAAGATTAATTTTAGATAAGGCAATTTTTTTACTAGATATTTTTAAAATTTGTTAATTTTTATTGCAATTATTATTTAGGCGTGACAAGGTTCTCAATCATTTTGCCATAATGGTCCAAAAACGGCTGGCCTCTGGGACAGAAGAAGAGGCACAAGGACAAAACGGGATTCTTGAAGATGAAACAGATTCTGCATCTAATAATGCTTTAGCGGCCAAGGGTCGTAAAAATAAAAACTCCCTCACGATTCGAGATATTGATGATGAAGTAGAAGATCAATTTGAAATTGAGGACGACGGTGAAGATAATGATGATGGTTATCTTTTCTTTATTTTTGAAGTGCCCAATAATTGCTTTATGGGTGTGTAAATGCGCTACACGCAATATTTATTTGCGACGTGGGGAAAAATTGTTTTAATTTGTGCGCATAGAGCCGTTAGTTTTTTCCTGTATATCTATTGCGTGTATTGCAATTAATTTGTACGCCTAGAATATGATTATATTTCAAAATATTCTTTGTATTAAAATTGAATATAGGTTGGAATGTACAATATTCTCCATACTCTAAATGTGGATGTTAGAGCTTAATGTACTTAATATATTATCTTATTTAGATAAAAAATTAAAGTTAGAGTGACTCCAAAAAATTTTCTCAATTTTTTTAATTTAAGGATTCTCGAGGTAGCAATCAGTCAATTTTGCTAAATTTAGCCAATTTTTCTATGATACAAGATTAAATGGGCCATAGCCTAGGGCAGATTCGAATAACGGAAAAAATATAAAAAAAAATGCTATTATCTTTTATTTTTTTTATTAAAACATAAACATCTAACCATTTACTAAATTTTGTACACCTGTGTTATATTTTAATCAATTTAAATTATAAATTAGATACTTACAACCATTTTTAGCTAAACCTAAATCAAAATCTAAAAAGAAGATTGCTGCCAAAAAAGGCAAAAAGGCTGAAGATATTGGAGCCGACGACAAAGACCCGCTGGAAGAGTCAGACGACGGGGATGAAGAGGGTCAAGAATTAGATTACATGTCCTCGGGAGAATCTACAAGTTCAGAATCCAGCGTCAAACAGTAAGTTTTTTTTATTACGGCATAAAGAAATTCATGAATTTACCAGTTATAAGATCTGTCACTTAAAAGTCTTTGCCAATTCTTAATTTTTTAGAAAAATTGGCTACTTTTCTTAAAGTTTGGTTAAAAACAATTTGGATTATGAAATATAGATCACTTAGGTTTACAAAAATTTATGAATGATTGGCATAATACTGCAGCGTAATAATATACTTTGGCCTCATCTCTGATATTTTTTCCGTTTTTCA
The DNA here is from genome assembly GCA_030555515.1 of Acutogordius australiensis. Taxonomy (NCBI): domain Eukaryota; kingdom Metazoa; phylum Nematomorpha; class Gordioida; order Gordea; family Gordiidae; genus Acutogordius; species Acutogordius australiensis. Next base: position 13,268,526 of record CM060242.1, on the reverse strand, counting down.
ACATCTGAACCCGCAGCAGGTGGATGTAGAAAATATCCTATAGGAAAAATTGACTGCGACCTCGATACTTAAAGAAAAAAAATTATTTTTTTTTCATACGGATATTAATGTTACTTATATTTTTCTTTTAGAGAAAAATTTTTACAACAATGTTTAGGTTTATAGAATTTTGCACCATCACCTATATGGCGCGATATTTTATCGGTATTTAACATATGTTAATTTATGTTTAAATTTAACAGTTTAGTTGTTTAATATTTATGAATTATTTTTTTTTATTTTTTTGTTTTTGCACATCTTTTTTTGTTTTTTTAACACGTTAAACTTCTAATGTTAATAACTGGCTTACATAGCTTGAATAAAAAACCGGCAAGCGGATTTGATAATCCAAAATCACAGGTTGGTCTTTAGAATTTAAATATTTGTCGAGCTGTGTTACAATTCATATGCATGAAGAATTTCATTAAGTTCTGGCCATTAATTTAGGCCTTAGGATTTATTAAAAATAATATATTTCAGTAAAATTATTTATACATTAAAGATACGTAAATTTATTCTGCATTTTTTTTATAAAAGTGACATTAAAGATATAATTTGTTTAATTAATTTTGTAGCCCAAATTTTTTTAATATTTTTCTTAAAGTTGGCTTCCAAATTGCAAAAATATGCTTATTTTTATTACCCAAAACCTGCCCCGTCATGGCAAAAGGTCATTAAAAATACTTTATTATGAGTTATGCTCTTCTCTAACTTTACTATTCTTTTAATAATAGTGCCCAAAAGGTAGTTTGGCACAATGTAATTTAATTTTAAGAGATTTTTTGTCCTAAACATTATTTCCCAATAAACACCTAACCTCATAAAAAACGACAACATGCGATAACTTTGATTTAGTAGGTGAACTTAAGAGAAGCCTTGTTACTTCAAAAATTTGGGCTTTTTTATTGGATAAAAAAACGCAGTCTATGTTTGTAAAATGGATTATAAATAAAAAAAAGTACTTTTTTATACTATCGAAAAATTATACCTAAACAATAAATAAACTCAGGTATGAATGGTTTAACGACAAAATTGGTGCATAATTAAAATTTAAAATCTTCCTTTCAAACCAAAAAATCTCCTCCAAAAAACGGAAAAGCAATAAAATTAAAAAAAAACTTCCAATTTAAAAAAATTCGATGGCAAAGACTTTAGAGCGGCGGTGTATGTGCAACATTTAAAGGTCGATTAATATTATTATTTTGCCAAACACTGTAACCCTTTTTTGGAGTAATAGGTCGGCTCTAAGTCACTAATTTGTGTTGTGCTCATCATTCATATAAAGCATCGCTGAGCCCCCTTAAAACTTGGAATGTATGACCGCCAGGAATATCAGAAGCCGTTCTTTTTTTAAGGCTTAATAAACCTTAATTGCGTGCGTTTAATTTCATTCAACCCTGCGAAGCGATATCAAAAATTTTGATGGAGTTAAAAAGAGGAACTTGGCGAGTATATACCGCCCCGAATGGGGAATTTGCTGAAAACTTCAATATCACGTCGTTTTTTTTTTGTATTTTACACTTTATATTTTATAATGTTTACATATGCCGTTAAGTTAAATTATTCTAGCTAACTATAAATTTTTTAAATATAATTGTTTACATTTTAAATTTTTACCATACTTAGAGCGAAAACAACATCAAAAGAGTCGGCAAATAAAACTTCGAACGAACCTAATACCGATTCTCGAGTCGATGAGGTCGGGGACGCTACATCAGCCATATCCCTCGAGGATTTGTATGATGAAGATGAACCGCTTGGCGTGGCGGACGAACCAGGCCTTAGAGATTTACATGGGAACGAACTTTCGTCCGATGATGAAAACGGTGTTGATAATGACCATGATCCCCATACAAAACGTGGTAAAACATCTGACCCGTTTGAATTATACCAAGACAATGGTGAAAATGATAAAGATTTCAATGAAGATTCTGATAGTAACGAGGTAAAGAAATTATTGGCAATTGTTGTTGCCGCAAGCATTAAGCGATTAAGGCCAATTGTTACCTTACTAGGTAACAAACTTGTGTTACGTTTATTCTATGATAAAATTATTTTATACATGAAGTATTACAATTTTTAATTAACAAATATTTGGAATTATATTAAAAAATTTATCTTCTATTTTAAGGCAAATTAATGAAAGGAATATGACAACAATTGTTAATTATAAAAATAAATTTAATTTTGAATTTTATCTGATTACATAAAGTTTATTCAAAACATTTTTCCATTACCGCTTTTTTATATTTTACTTTGAAACCTAAAAGTTAAATTTTATATTAGTTTTAATTTATATTATCTTTTTATTTTTTATGATATGATTAAATTCTAATTTAACTATCATATAAATAAAATTATAATATAATGCGATTATATTGTTATTCTATATTTTTATGTTTTTTAGGCTACTTATAAAATGGATCCAAAATTATATTTAGAAAGTCGAAAATTTTTGTTTACTTTTTATTACACATATAAAAAAAAATTATTATTCTAGACTGCTTATCGCAACAAAAGATTGGATGGCAAAGATGAAGCAATAGGTTCAAAAAGCAAAAAACTTAAAAAAGCTAGTGGAGAAAGTGATAATTATTTTTACATTTCCAATTTTTTTGAATTCACCCTACATCGTTGTTTTTCCTTAGCAATTTTATTCAAAATTTTAATAAAGATTGAATTGATAACTATAAACTTTAATATCAATCTATTCTATATCAAAATTTTAGATACAAGCTCCTCATCAGATGAGGACGATGCTCAAGAGAAGCGAGTGAATTCTAATGGGAGTAAAATATCTAATCGACAAGCAGCAAAACTTGCTGCCATAAATGCAGCGGTTAACGGACCACCCCTTAATGACGAACGGGACGCAAAAAAGGAACAAAGTTCGAGTGAGAGCTCCGAGAGTAGCGTAACATCGTCTGATGATTCTGAAATCGATGATAACAACATTAAATCCTCCATATTTTTACAGGTTTAATTATGTAATTTGAAATACATGTGATTGATTATGTTTGTCATATTTGATTAATTTATTGTTTATATATCATATCTTATTAATCTCTGTCTTAATTCATAATTCTGATTAGGGTGCGTTTATCTAAAATTTTCAAGATATTTAAAAACAAAAAATTATTTCAAACTTTTATTAAAACAATTTTTAATGTAATAATTAAAAGGAGTCATGCTTTATAAAAATGCTTTTATGTCAAAAGAAAAAAAAATTTGAATTTTTTAAAAAACGTAAGGAACTTTGAAAGTGCCTATATGTAGCTAGCCTATTTCTTCTATACGTCGTTTTGAGCTTTTATCCCTATATAAAAGCTTAGTTAATTTTGCTTAAAGTCAAATTTTTTTTGGTTAGCAAAAGAAAACTGAGAATGCCGCCGCCTTGGCTAAAGAACGTCAATTTGCATCAATCATTCAAGAATCAGGTTAGTTTTATTAATTTATAATTTACAATTTTTCGTTTATAACCTTCTAAAATAGATTATACATTAGCATTATACTAGTACATAATTTTTAATTTTTCAAATTATCTATGGCAATATTCTTAGAAGCCGTATCCGCCCTTATAAATAGCTGTATAATGTGGTTAAAACTTGTTTCTTTACACTTTTGTTATATTTGTTTTCAGTAAACAAATCAAAGCTGATTCAACAGCAAGGTAATGAAGCTTTAACAAAAGCGACCACTAATGACCAAACTTTCACTACATCTATTGCTACCAAAAATTCTCCATCGGTCCCTAATAACCTCGACGGGGAAATGTCTCAGGAAATGTTAAGTCAACCAAATTTAGAATTAAATATGGAAACGGTCAAAAGGTATCTCCAAAGGCGCCCTATGACTGCTAAAGAGCTGCTCCACAAATTTAAAAAATCAACTTTAGTCGATTCACGTGATCAATTGGCTGAACGAATGACAGCCATCCTCAAACAACTTAACCCCGAAAAGAAAGTTCATAAAGGCAAAATGTATTTTTCCGTTTCGTAGTTAACCTAAACGTATATCCTTCAAGTCGCTTAGTCATAGCGCTTAATTTACCTCTTAAAATGTGGTTAAATGCGTCAGCTTTGCATTTTGGTCTGTGATTATTTGTAGTTAAATTGTTTATTTTACCTCTAAAATATTCAGTCTACAACTTACATTTAAGTCATATACATGTAAAAAGTTTATGTAATTGTATTTGAATTATGATATTTATCTCCTATTCTCTCTGTTAAACTTTATAATTATAATTTTATATATTTTTTATATGTATATTACATTTATATTATTCATACGCATTTTATTAGTCTTATGTCTACAATACCTTATCGTGTATTTATTTCTATAGTGTATCTTACTCTTTGTAAGTAGTAAATAAATTTTTAAATGAGATTATAATTTTTTTTGTTGAAAATATTTTGTTTATTTCTTTGGAGTTTTTATACTGCTAAATAAATTTTGACATAGGGTTCAAAAAGGCGGACCGAAATATCATGGCCCGGTTTGCTTAAAAGTAATAATCAGATCATTTGGGTTAAATCCGATTTGTTGACCTATTTGTAGACCAATGTTTTAAGTAAATTAATTGCTTGATCTTGTTTTAAATAAATATTAATTTTTTTATATCTTAGAAACCTACGCTTAACAAAAACGATTTATGGCTTTAAAAATTTTAAAAAAAAACGATAAATTAAATTTAAAAATAACACTGGACACAAAACGATTTTTATAGGTTTTATCAAATTTTCTAACCATTACGATCTCGTTTTTAGTTTTTTTTCCTAATGCCTTAAATTTTTTAAATTTGGGTTCAAAGTTTAAACAAAATTCATAAATTTTTTACCAAATTTAGGGCATTTTTAGACATCTTGAAAAAATGTCTTAAAAGGTTATAATTATTAGCAATTTACTTTCAAGTTATTTAAGATTAAAATACGGATTTTCGCACCAAAAAAAACAAACAATTGGTTTGAGGTTTCCCCCATACCTTTCCCCACTTAGGGGCGCCATACCCGTTAGGGCTTTGACTCTTTAACCCGAGTAAAGCAATTAATATTGCCGACGGGTTAAATGTAAGATTTGCACGCACGCCGGCGACCTAGGTTTTTAGCCTAGGCTCTTACTTTTAGACATATCGTTTAAGACCTACTGCTTAAGCAGGCCACTCAGAAGCCTAAAAGTGGTTGCACATGTATGCTATTTTTCCGAAGAAAAAAGCTACTGTGCAACGGATTCGAACTCGCAACCTCCTGCGTCTAAGGCAGAAGGTTTGCCACTGGCTATCTGAGCCGATTTTCTCACCAAAACCATTAATTTTAGAGATATGAAAAAATATAAAAATTAATTTCAATAAAAATACTTAAAAGCCTTACGGTTATTAATGAATGTGTCATTAATCCATTTTTTTTACCTTTTACCCATCATTGTAATATAAAAGCTCAAAAATCGAAAAAAACCTATTTTTGACAAGAATAACTAACAATCGGAGGCACCTACTAAAATTCTATATTTGTATTGAGCACCATGATTAACCCGCGATTAGCACTGTGGGGTCCATACGGACCCCAGTACATCTTGAATTTTGAATATCTTTAAAAATATTATATATTATGGGCTAAATTTTAGTGACTTTTTTCTTAAATATATAATAATAAAACTAGTAATTATTTGGTCTAAGTCTAATAAATTTTTTTTAGAATTTAGAAATTGAATTAGGGTCCATATGGACCCCACACTCTCAATTATAATGTTGAAAACTTTGTTATTGCCTCTATTTAAATTTTAACTTAAAAAATTGCAACCTTATATTCTAGTCATTTTTTTAAATATTTTTCTTATTAAATATACAAAATGTTTGTATTGTATATGATATAAATTATTTTTTTTCTCTTTAAATTATCTAATTTTTTGGTAAATAATAGCCAAAAATAATTTTTTACATCAAAATATTTTTTTTTCATTAAAGTGTCTAAATATGTTCTACAAGACGTAAATCACGTGATCAATAATATTGATACATTTAATTTATTGACATGTTATTTAATGTAATATGGAAAAATAAAAAATTTCAATTTTTCAGATTTTTTTCTACTTTGTGTCAAATAAATTTGCAATATTCATTAATGATAACTTATATTAGTCTATAATTAAAGAGCACGTATTTCTCTTCAAAATAATAAAAAAATAAAGATTATAGCTTTAAAACTCATGAAGTTATAGAGGTTTAAAATTGGGGTCCGTATGAATCCCACTGTAGCATTTGCGTTACAAATTTCTCATCCTACCGTTCGCGGGTTAAGAACGGTAGTTGCCATAAATGATGCTTGAGGTCGTCTAAATTTCGTACGGTTTAATGTGCAATAATGATAATTTTTATACTTATTTATCTTTAAATTAGTAACAATAACATATCTCAAATTATAATTCTTAAGATATCGAAATTTTTAAAATTAAAATATGCTGGTACCACGCACAATGTAGTTTTTTTTTCAACGTCCCGGAGTATTGCGTTCCATCAGATGATTGTGACAACTTGTGAGCCGGACTGTGAATGAGGTGCCGTCTGTTGTTGGCGTCGGTGAACATGAACTGTGGGGGACGGGTCCCCACAACGATCGATAGGGTCCGGATATCTATCTGGTCCATGCTACCGGCTATATTAAATTTGAAATTTGCAACAGAAACTTAAAAGTGTTTAAAAATGACAATTCAAATAAACTTAATAATGAGAAAAATTTTTAAAAATCAATTAATAGTTGGTGTATTAAAGCATGAAAATATATAATTTTAAACCAACCAGTCACTGATAACACAGGTCAACAAATATCAAGGGCAACACCGTAAATTTTATGAAAATATAAGTGAATATATTTCCATGATGGCCTTATGTTGAAGATACATTTCGTTTTTCTTAGTATCTTTCGGCTTCACCTTACATCGTCCATATCGAATATGGCCTTTTTTGACCAAAACGACAGATCAAGACTACTTAAAAAAAGGAAAAAATTTAAGATTTTTTTTTCTTCTCACAATCTTTTGTAACATTTATTTCAAATATGGAGAAAAAAAAATCTTTAGTTTATCAATCTCTTACATCAGCATTTGAAAATTTTAAAATATTTTTTCAAATTTAAATACGACACAAATATCATCCGTTTTTTATTTGAAGTTTAAATTTAATAGTTTAGCTGTTGTAAATGTGCAAAAAAATTCAATTTTATTTAGGAATCTTTTTTTGTTTTTTTTGACATTCTAAATTTTCAATATTTATAGCTAAACAACTAAGTTTGATTAGAAAAAAAATGGCAGATTTAATTTCGTAGTTAGACAATAACTCTCAAAAACTTGTTGATTGTAATAAAATATACAAAATTTAAAAAAATGCTAAAAAAATTGACACAATACACAAAATTGTGCCTTATATTCTTTTACATTATGTAAAACTAAATTTGTATGAAAAAGTATTTTTACAAATTTTATTTATCATATTGAAGAGTTAAATAACAAATATTAAATTAAAAAAAAATAAAATATACAAAAAATATTTAACTAAAAAGAACCTATATCGCGAACTGACACGCGTAATTTATATTCAGTTCCAGGGGGTCCGAAGGAAGAAAGGTCAGAGTTAACTTTTTCATTGCTAATTGCTAATCCATTCTCAAGTTTTGCGGACGGGCCGGAGTTGGGCGAGGATCCACCACCACTCACAGTCGGTCTTATCTCGACTGTCCCCGTAATTGGATCAACTTTAAATTTTTTACCTAGAAAGTTAATAAACATCAAAAATAATTTGATAAATAATGATATTAAAATACAAATATATCTAGATAAAAATTTAATTCCACGGGTCAATATATTGAAATTCTTTACTTACTAAATTCAAATGAATACACAAATGCAAGAGATTCGATGAATAAATGAAGCGGTTTATAGTTTTATTTGAAAATAGTATTAATACTGATAATATGAAAAGACTTTTAATATTTAAATATAACACTGTTTCATTAAGTAAAATAAAAATTTAATTATTTAGCAACACATTTTTAAGTATATGGTATGAAATAGGTTAGACGTTAAACAGCATCTTTATTGCCCTATGACATTAAGCGACCACTTAATACGGTACGGCATTGAGCAATCGGTGTTTTTCATTACCCAAGGGCATATTTTAATCGAGTGTTGCCTAGGAAGTGATTATTTTATTGTTTTCCTCTTTGTTTCTAATAGATTTCTTTAGCGATTTTTACTGTTTTAAATAAATGGATGCTAAGTGCATAAATCAATCGCACTTTAATTGATTTGGCAATCATTTGATGGCTTTTAACCGGAAAGGAGGGAGAGAAGAGGAGGTAGGGGGGGGGGGGGGGGGTGAAATTGGTGCAGGGTTTTTTACTTGTTATTTTTTTAATGCCTGGCTTGCCCCCACCCCCTCTCCCCCTTCTCAAAATCAGACTATATTTGCCAGGTTACCCCCTTAATGATTTAAAAGTTGTCCTGGAAATTAAATTTCCAAATCACTGAAAAAGTTCCAAATTTTCTAGTAGTATAAACAACAACAAAGCTTACTTTAATAAGGGAAACAACAAAATTTTATATCTACACTTTCATAGTTTTTTTATCTCGATTGTATTCTCTCTCAGTTCAGCTTAATATAAGTGCAAATTTTTAATTTTCTTGGCAATATTATCTTAGAATATTTTTAATTTTTCTTGATAAATATAATTAATATTCTACTAATTAAAGTATTTATTAAGAAATTAAAGGTCGTATTGAAGTATCCCCATAAAATTTCGATGTCACAATGATAAAGCCTCCTCAATTTAAAATTGAAAAAATTCGTTTTAAATGTTGTTATTTATTACAAAATGGTTTGAATTTTATATTAATTGTAATATAATTTTTTTGGACAAAATATTTTAAAATTCTTAAGGTGAATATAGGGAAATAGTTTTTTTATAAATATTTAGAATGTTTACTAATAAATATTCATTCATTGTTATATTATTTTTAATATATTAACAATTATTCAAAGAGCGCGTTCAGAGTTGATTTATTTATACATTGTCATTGTTCACTACAATTTAATCCTACACCCAGAGGAATTACTCTAAATAAATTTTAAAAATTTTATTACATTTTTATCTAATTTTACATAAATATAGCTAACACATCTCATTGCAAATCCTTTAAAAATTGTAGCGCTTAAAAAAAATTTAAACATTAATGTTTTCTCTTTGAAAAAAAAATTTTCCAAAAAGTGAATGAGTTCTAAACGCGCCTTAATATAAGAAATAAAAAAAAACTATTTTGCAGATATCTTTCAGTTTTATGCGAAATAAAATGAACATGTATTGGCTTAGTTGATTTATAATAAAAAAAGCACCTTTTTTTAAAAAAATAATAATAGTAAATAAAACCCCAAGGCTTTATAATTTGTGTTGTTATATGGGTTTCAAGTTTCCATTTGGATCACATCATACCGCATGCGTTATAATTTTCTACCTTACCAAACACAGGTACAATAAATATAAAATTATAGGAATTGATTCCGGAAAAAAGCATCTGCTCAATGTCCAAAAGAAAGCTATGGCTCGCTCATTGCTCTAAATCGTTTAATGTCCCACAAAATAAAGTATATTACACTCCTCTAAAAAATTGAAATTTTTAAGTGTCCATGTAGATTAAAAACGATGGATAATAAGATTGTGTGTAGATGAGTTGTATACAAAAATGTTTACAAATATTTAATAATGTTTAGATGAGCATTTAAAACAAAGCTAAATTTAGAGACCGAGGTTACATAGCCGCCAGTTTTGATGGATGTTACAACTTACGGCTTTGAAGAAACGGTACATTAAGGGTGTTCAAAAGCTAGGACGGCAGAAAAATATTTGAAAACTTTGGCTAGTGTCATCACGAACGGCCCTGTTATTGGTTTGTATGCCAAGAACCTAAAGCAAGTGTTTTTAATTCCATGCCTTACTAATTGTTAGCTGCGCCCAAGCCAAGATTACTCTTATGGGTGGACCGACCTAGGTCAAACCTTATTACAGTTCAACGCCTGTACCGCCTCTCCCTCACTCTAAATAAGCCCTGCCGTACAACAATAACATCTTGCGATATCTATTTATATATATCTGGAACGCTGAAATTCTTAAACAAACAATAGCCATTACAATATGTAAGATATATAAAAGATAATATGGAAAAATATGTTCAAAAACACGGATGAAAATATCACGTAGGCAATCTAATTTTTCAATTTTTTATTCAGTTTGAGTCCATAATATAATTTTTTTTCGGCTCCGTATAACACTATAGAGCGACATAAAAAACGCATTTTTTATACCATCATTTGACACCTCGTATTGTAAATTGTCCTATTAATAACTACACCTATTTCCATATTATTTACATTGTCGTAACCCGACGGTTAGACAAGAAAAAACAAAAACTTTTTTGAATTTATTGTCGCCTTCGATTTTTTATACTTCCGTAATTTATCATTTAATATTATACCAAACAAATATAATTGTTACATCCTTTAATATCGACAATTATTACTCCAAAATTATTTTAATCTTTTTACCCAATTTGCCTCTATAAATACCCTCAAAAATCACAAACTCCAAATAATTTATTGACTATGGATTACCTTTCATCCCTCTTGTATCACGTGTTCTCATCCCTAGCTTGGATCGTATCCGACTCACCGGTCTCGGAGTGTATCAAATCGTCCTCTCACCACTTTTTTGCCCGGATCCCACCGGTGGAACCTTCGGCCCTGATTGCTTCACCGGCCCATCGGATGTTCGTGAAATTGGGCGCCTTAGCTGCGGCTTCGGCCTACTTCATAGCGGCCTACGGTAAACACATTGTCGATGAACGGGACATATCGCCCAAATCGAAACAGGCCTACCAGACCGGCAAAAATTTCCAATACATTAGCGCCATGGGACTCCTCATGGTACCCTTCTCGTGTACCCCCCTGCTGACCGGAACCTTGTTCACGGTCGGGATGCTCGTTTTTAGCGGTAGTTGCTATTACTACGCCCTGAACGATATCCCGTTCGCGCGGCAAAGTGCGTTAACGCCTGCCGGTTCCATGATTACGGTATGCGCCTGGCTAACTTTCCTGATTTAAGACGCAACTGTGCATCATTGACTGCGTTTTTTTAATGTAGTCTAACTAATTCTTTACCCACGTTTGTATTGTTATTTCGCTCATTTTACTTTTTTTTAACTATTTTTGGGCGCGTTCAAAGTTGAGTTATTTTTTTATAAGCTTCAGAATTTTTTAGCAAAAAAATTTGATTGTAGTAAATCTCATTTTTACACTAAGTTGCGTCTCCTATTGCACTGAAAATACTAAATTTAAAAAAAAAATTATTCAGTTTTAAAAGCACCCTTACAAGACAACCTTAGTAGCTAAAATATGCCACCTGGTTGCATTCATGCGGTAAAACATGTACATACCAAACATTCATATGACAGCCCTAAAATTCACAATCTGTCTTACCTTTACCTTTTTCATAAATCTTAATTAATATTTATCGTATCCTCTACCGCCCAGCACAAAATCTTTAATTCAGTATTTTTATTTATTAAATAATTGCAATTGTAGGTATTGTTTTTTAATATTGGCCTTGCTGTTAAAACGATATGTATTTAGTATAAAAATGCAAAAATTATATTACTTTAACTGTTAATATTATTTCATACATTTATTGACATTTTCATACATTTTATGATCTCCAATAAATTACCATTATGCTTAAATTGTTAAACTTTTAGTATTTATATGATTTTATATTTAAGTATATACTTTAAACCTAATTTACCATAATAACAATGAATAATGATTTTACAGGCCAATATTTTTGATGTGGCCATTGTTAAAAAAAAACAAACAATTGGTTTGAAATTTCCCGCATACCTTTCCACTTAGGGGTGCCATACCCGTTAGGACTCTTTAACTCGAACAAAGCAATTAATATTGCCGACGGATTAAATACACGCCGGCGACCAAGGCTCTTACTTTTAGACATATCGTTTAAGACCAACTGCCTAAGGCCACTCAGAAGCTTTAAAGTGGTTGCACATGTATGCTCTTTGTCCGAAGAAAAAAGCTACTGTGCACGGATTTGAACTCGCAACCTCCTGCGTCTAAGGCAGAAGGTTTGCCACTGAGCTATCTGAGCCGATTGGCCAAACAAATAAATTAGCCCCACTTGCTAGCCGAAGTTCACGACCGGCAAGACCCAGCTTATTTGCACAAGAAAAGCATTAAATTTCTACAGTAATTAGAAAAGTCGGCCGAAAACTTTTCTTGCCCGGTACCGGTCCGCCGAAAAAAGGGGCAGAGCCAAGTCATTATTATTAACAAGAGCTTACTTAAATTGAAAAATTTATTTATCACATGATGAAGGTACTCTGTATTTTATTGATTATTTTAAAAATGTTTTATCTTGTAATTTATAGTTTTTGGACTGTAATTGTAAGTTCGAGCCAGGGCTGGGCCTAAGATGAAACAAATTCCGGGCTGGGCCAAAATTGAAATAATGTCGAAGGGCCAGGCCTGAATTTGACGGCTTGGTTTAAACTCTAACAGTAATGCAGTCAGGAAGGAACTATTGAAAGACGAGAAAAAGATTAGCGGGATCATTATAATCATGACTTTGGCTAAATAAATTACAATTTGAGACATATCTTATTGCTTATACATTTTTGCCAAGACTAGTTTATTAAGATATTTACACGTAGCATTTTAAATCTAGCCCAAGGACATATACTTCCGAATAATTCTAATATTCCTTATTATAAGAACAATATTCAAGTATACGGGCTAACTGTTAAAATATTATATTCCTGGTTAAAAACTTAATAAAATTTCGCTGAACGAGCATATTAGTAAGAAGAGTTTTTGCTACATCTAAAAAAAGCTATTAAATTAAATGTATAATCTTAATGTAAACAAACGCTAAAAATACCATTTTGTTTAAAGGAATGTCACGTAGGCTGGCAACTATGTAATTCTTTTTAGATACAACTATTTTAGCCTAAAGCTGTGACTAAATATAATAAAAAAATTTTGAATATTTTTTATTTTCTTATCTTGGGGCGCACCGCGTTAACAGTTAATTAAGTTTTAAAAAAAAAATCGTATTAAAAAATTTTTTAATATAAAGCGCATTTAAAATTAAATATACTTTTTCTGAAAAAAGGCAATATTGAAAATTATAAATTTCTGGAATTATTGAAATTTTAAATTATTTTCAAATGGATGAGTTTTAAACGCGCCGTTATAAATACCAATAAATGCATTTTTTGTGGCGCCGGTTATTTTTTAATTTAATAAAAACTATAAATTAAACACATATCGACAAATTTTAATTTTAGACTGGGATAATGAGACAATTAGTAAATAAAATTTTGCAATATTTTTTCAATTCGGTTAATGTTATCCAATTTTTTTCGTCAAAAATAAATTAGCCAAACTCACAAGAAATTTTCTAAATTTGCTTTAAAATTTTAATTTGATTGAGTTATCTTCTACATTCTCTATTAAGTTGCTAAAGCTTATGCATGATTTAGTTGGCCAAACTTTATGACAGTTTTATATACTTAAATTTTTTAACGATTTACTATACTAATTTTTAACAAACCCTATTGAGAAAAATATAAAATTTGCCATTTTCAACCAAAAATATTATCTCAAAAATTGTCGAGCTGTGTTTTATCCGTTTTTTCCTATTTATCTATTTCCTGTAAGAGTGGAGGCAGGCATTTATATGGGTTTAATATTCCATGAGGGTCAAACGCCTGCTTAATTTGTCGGGTTAAGCTCCAGAAGACGTTGTTTTTTGCATCGTATTTTTGGACAAACTCGAGTTTCGATAAACCAATGCCATGTTCAGCGCTTATGCTATATCCTTTCCCATGGTCGGCAGATAAGCAATCAGGTGTGTGACTAAACGAAGTGTCTGCCGAAGAAATGTGAAGTAATTGTTGGTATATGAAAGGTTGGATAGATGCCAATAAATCCGGATCAAAGGTCCGAGACGTTATGTTTAAATGCAAATTACCGTCCCCTACATGTCCGTACCCCACAACACGAATAGCCGGTGTATTTGAAAGATTTGATTTGGTGTCTGTAAATATTTATAAAGGTGTTTTATAAGTGAATAGAGGACAAGGATAGGGTCAGGGCTATTTAAGGGGGTACAGGCGGCTTTAAAATTTGTTTAATAAATTGATAACTTTCTACGAACCCCCGTAAACATCTTATAAAAGTAGTTTATGATCTCCCAAAATTAAATGCGCAAATTCACTTGTGCGAGTAACCCCCACCCCCCATCTTTCAAAAAAATTCCCTACGGCTCTAAAAGAGGCAGAAAGAATTTGAAGATTAAATTATGCTAAAATCAAAATTCAAATTAAAATAGTGTATATAATGAATTATATTTTACTAGATATGGTGGGAATCATATGCTGATGCATGATTTGCACAAGCTCATAAAATTTGGTGATGGGAAGCGACAGGTCATATTTGTAAACGTAGCCGTCGGAAAGTAGGGCAAGGGTTATGCTTTCACGGAGTTGCCAAAGCTCTCTCGCTTGTTGAACGTTTTGCGCTATAACTATTCCTAAAATTTCATTAATTTGAACCATTAATTCCCACGAACCGCAAATTTAAGGCTCGACCCGTAGACAGTTAAAGTTACGTTGACCAAACACATGTCCGACAATTTATTGAGATTTCGGCCAGCCCAGTTAAGACTTTTATTAGTATTCAGGGCGAAATTAAACTAACAATGATTAACTAAATTTAAATAAAATCATATAGCGGATGTTAGCGCCCAACTACAGATACATCATATATTGTGCAAAGAGTGTCATAATAATGTTCATATTTCAAGGCTAAAAATAATTAGTGTCAAATGGAAGAAACAACTCATGGTTATTTGAGTGGGAACTCTTTTTTTTAGTTGGAATATTATTGAATATCTAAGAGTCCAAAAACAAATTAGATTAGATTACAACTGTTTATAATATTAATATATAATACTGGCTATATATATTTGACAAATTAAGCTCATCTCGATTTAACGCAAAAAAACAACCAAGTCACATGAATATTGTAATCTCTGTTTCAATAATTCTAACAAGTTTTTCTTTAAGCCAAAAGTTTTAGTTGGCTAGACTTTTAAAAGACGGTAAGTCAACTTACAAAACATAGAAACAAGTTTGCAAATGTGTAAATGAATGAAAAATTAGCAACCTAAATCATTTTCGTTAGTAGAATGCTCAAGATCTTGTAACTTTGAACAAAATTCTTCAAGTTGAATACCCAGGCGAGATGCTCGAGAATTGGTGGAAGTTTCAATTAAGGCATAGAATTTGTAAAATGTTTGGCTCATTTTGTGGCCTAATATAATATTTTATATACCTTAATTTCTGATGCGGGTCAAATAAACAGTACGGGGTAATGGGAAAATATTTTAAATATAAATGTACAAAAGTTGGTCTATAAAATCTTTTTTAAAATCAAAATATTTGACATAAAATTTGTAAATTGCTAATAATATAGCACCGTAATTAACCTGTTCCGGTATGCATCGTAAGCTCATTAGGGATACTCAACCCGAGATTATTCACGACAGATGCCATAGACCCTAGTAGAAAACAAATGCAATAATTAAAGCTACCATCATAAAATATCATCTTTTGGGAGGTTAGAAAAAATTTCTAAATTCACAAGCGGGATTATGAGGTCTGACGGCACCAAACTTCCAAATATAATCATATTCTGAAAAAGTCAGACCGCGTGCAGAATTTGCACGACCAGTCTTAAAGTTGCCAGCCAAGACCGGGCCTTTGCAATAATCTTAAACATCATAGCCAGCTGTTCCATTTTTAACCACCGCCCTCTTACACTTAGGTTATTTTTACGTAGAGTTTTTAATTTTATAAACCTACGTGTCGCAATAAATAAATTAATTTCGGAGCGAGGAAATTTGGTAAATTGTCAACTAACTAAAATGTTAACGCGTCCAATACTATCTTTAAAATGTTAAACCTAATTTTATTTAATTTTTTCATTAGTCACTAATTGTCAGTAAGAGCAATTTAAAATGCCTTGGGACGATAGTTCAAGTTTTATGAATATTTAATTAATAAAATAAAATTTGTATTAATTTAATATATATAATTTCGCATTGTCAAATATAATGTAAATATATATTAGTAGTTTCATGATAAAATAGTTGCTTGCAAAGTGTGTGTATATTAATTTGTTCCCTAAAATTAAAACAAAATAAGGAACATATATTTTTCATAAATAAAAATAAAAATTTAAAAATATCAACTTATTGTATAAAATTGTAATCTTTCACCCTAAAATTGCAACATTTTACTTGTTATTAATATAAAAAAAGTAATAACGATTTAGTACACGCTTTATCAACAGACAATTAAAAGTGGTAACAAAAAATTAAAAATACCCGTACTACAAGTATATATGTAAAAAAGGGTTAAAAATTATATAGTTAAAAATATAAATCAATGTATAAATAATATAAAATTTTAAAAATGGTCAAAGTTAATATTAAATATCATATAATACTGATAAATAGAGTAAAACTATTGTTGCAATAAAAATTTCAATTGATTTTTACAAATTTTAAATAAAAGAAAAATATTATTGAAAAACGCACAAATTATGAGACCTTTTAGGAAAAGCAAAATATATTTAATTGTTCATTCAATTTTAAAAAATTAAATAATTGTGGCAATTTTAATAAACGCATCTAGAGTCTGGACCATAATGCATTAAATTGAAAATTAAATAACAAAAGCTATAATTGTGCAACAAAAAAAATGTTATTTAATCTATTTTCCAAATATTTTATATGGGTTCATAATACCATGTGGGTCAAACATGTTTTTAATCTGACGCATATAAGACCATTTTGTGTTGTTAGATAAGCTGGGTAAGGATTCAAAAGATGTGTTTAAAAGATTTTTGGATTTAAGGGCAACATTCTGTAACAAGAAATGACTTTTAGCTAGCCCCATGCCATGTTCGGCGCTATAACTGTATCCTCCGCCATTGTTAGCCTCCAAAGCGGGCCACGTACCATACAAAAATGTTTCAATTTTGAATTTGAGCTCAGCCATAGTCTGGAGCTGTTGAGATGTAATCGGGATATCTTGACGAGGTGAGATAGAGCATATGACATGAATATTTTGGTCCCCAAAATGTCCGCAAAAACAAACATTTGAGTGATATTGATCTGCATGGTTTGCAAAATTTATGATAAACATAATAGCTTGCATGAATAGGTAAAAAAAAGAATACCTCAAAAAATTATATAGTAAAAAATTCTTTAAGGCCTAAATAATAAAACCGAGCTTTTTTCCAAGAATAAAACAAAAGGTAAAAGAATAGGAAAAAAAAATAAGTGAAAAAAATACTTCTGTAATAATTTATTTTATTTTTAAAAGACTAATTGTGTCTTGTTATTGATTAGATGTTTTATAGTATAAATTGAACACGGATTAACGTTAAAGTGACCTGTTGTTTGTAAAAATTTGAAAATTAATTTTTAAGGTTGTAAGGCAAATTTATATTTCAATTTATTATTACATTTTTTTATATCGTTATAATTTTTTAAATGAAACAGGCCACAGCAAAAAATGTTTAAAACATAGTTACAGCGGAGTATTTTGGAATAAAGTACTTAAACGTCGTAATTGCTTTTAGATTGTTAAAAAGACAAAAAATGTTATAATGTTGAGGAGGAAGAAGAAGAAGAAACCTTTATTAGCACCGAGGTTTTCGGAGATAAAAGCTCTGAAAGTTTGAATGAAGCGTTCCCAATCAACTATGGGTAATGATATGTCAAAACTTTCAAAGAGCCGACTTTGTTGCAGAACGTCATCTGTAACAATTTGAGATTCGTTCGATTTGGGCATGGTTTGCATAATTTTAGCGTATTCAATTTTGTGCTTTGTCTCGAGGTCACACAACGCAGGGTAAATGTTCTTCCTAAGATTCCAAATTTTAGTTTGCTCCGACAAAGTTTGGGCAAGGATCACGTTACCGGTACTTTGCGATTGATTTTGAGAAAAGGAGTCCGAAATTTTGGCACAGAATTCGACGAGCGAGTCGTTTAGTGCTGTCGAGCCCGAAAGATTTGAAGACGCGGTTTGAATGATAAAGTAGAACGGATACATTGACTTACCGTCTTCGGTTTGAGCAAATGGACAATTAAGCCCGTAACAGGCTTGAACAGCTCGCATACAATCTAAATCGGAAGAGGAGCATGGTAACATAATAAACATAGGTGTGCAAGGTGTTTAAAAAATTAGGAAAATTTTTGTAAAAAGCGATGTCTTACATATATTATAGCTACAAAGTATATTTATTGTGAATTTTGTAAGTAAATTATTTTAAAGAGTATTGATATAAATAATTTAGTATTTTTAGCCATGCGATAACTATATTTTTAAATACAACGTAAACTTTACTATATATATTCCACAATCATAAATTGCCACCAAATAATAATTTTTAATTGATAGTGAAATTATGTTAATACGCACAATATATAAGGTTTAAATAATGCTACTATGTTTAAGCCCAAAATCAGATTTTTTAAAATAATTTTGGAAAGTGGACCTCAAGATGGGATTACGTAAATTTTTTTATTAACATTAATATAAAAGTAATTTTAAAGTCACATTTTGACAAATTATGGTAATTGCCCATTTGACGTCACTTTACATTCTGTTCCAAATTTTATGTTGCAATTTTTATTTGTCATTTTACCCATCTAGTTTTGACAAAAATTTAGAAAACCTTTAAAAACTACAAAATTTTCAAAATTAAGTTTGGTCTTCTAAAAAAAATTAAATTTGAATTCGGGACAGTGAAGAAAAAAAATTGAGAAATCATCCAAAATTATTAATTTTTTGACTTTTCAAAACAATTTTATGAGTTTAGCCAACCATTAAAAAATGAAGAGCTGTAAATTTATAATGAAATCTGGACGTCTTTGAAAAAAAGTGCAAACAAATTTTGAAAGAGGGCACAAGTTTTTATTGCAAAATCGGATAGGGTTTCCGACCAAAAGTTTAAATCTGTCGATAGGTGATATTAATAAGGATTTTTGAATAGCCAACATAATTCAGTGTTTTTAAGTCAAATTTAAACAGCCAGGACCATATATAAAAGTCTCTCAAGCTGGTCTGGCCCGGCTAAAGCAGTAAATTTTTTTTAGCTCGGCCTATCTCAAGATCACGGCTTTTTAGAGTTGAACCATAAAAAATTCATGAAGAAAAAAAATCTAGAAATTTTGTGAAAAAAGAAATTTTTAGAATTTGGCCTAAATGTATAATCCCAGCCCCGTTATTACGAGGAAAAGTCTAAGAAATAGGTGTAAAACGTTTATGCAATGAGTTAATAAATTTACAACAAAAAATACTTAAGAGTTTCCCATTTCTATAAGACCAAATTAAAATTACAAAACTTTTGTAAATAAATAAATGATATAAACCTTGATCCATAAATTCAAAGGCAGAAAGAGTTTCTCCGAGTTGACTTTTGGCAAGTTCAAACGCCTCTATAATGTCCTCAAAATTATTGCATCCTAATTAAATTGTAACAAATGGTATTTAATTGAGATGTGTAATTTTAATTAATTATTATTCATAAAGACAAAACTTTACTTATATCCTTAACAACGAAATTGTAAAATTCCTTTTAAAATAACAAACCCTTTATAAAATTGTCATATGCAAATTCAATTTGCACAAACTAGTAATTTATCTTTGATATATTAGACAATTTAATCTTTTTTTCATATGCGAGTTTCTTTATTTCTCTCTTTTACAAATCTTCTATAAGCTCAAAACAAACATGTTTAAATATGTTTAAATGAAAAAGCTAAGAAAATTGATATGTTGATAGCTTAAAAGAAAGTTTTCGAAGATAAATTACTGTTATAAATTAAATTAACCAATTAAGAAACAAAGAGCAAAAAAACAACACTTAAATCTAATTATCCTAGAAATTCAATAATCGGCTAAAATAGCTCAGTGGCATCCCTATCTTACACGCACAAGGTCTGGGTTCGAATCCGTGCATAAGCATCTTTTTTCTTCGGGAAAAAGCACGCATGCGCAACCATTTATTGCTGTTGAGTGGCCTGCTTAGGTAAGTAGGCCCTAAACGATATGCTTAAAGTGAGAGCCTTGGCTAGAAACCTATGTCGCAACCCGTTGGCAATATTTATTGATTGGCTTAAGTTAAAAGAGTCAAAGACGGATGGCGCCCTTATGAAGGTATGAGGGCTCAAACCGAAATATGTTTTAAATGTGATGCAACAAAAAATTTAAGTTCACTATGAAAAACAAGAGGTTTAAAATAGAAATATCCAATAAAAAATTAAATAAAAATTCCTTTTATTATTTTTTATATAAGATATTTCGTTTTTTAATTGTAATACATTAATTTAGCAATCTAGTCAAAGTATTTACACGCGTTTTAAACCTAATTATCGTTCATATCCTATAAAAACTTAAAAATATTTTTATACGCAAAAACAAATTTTACCAAAAAAAGCTGTACAAGTATCAGCAGGTTTGGGCGGACAATATAAGGCAACTTTGGTTATGACACCAAGCGTTCCCTCACTCCCTATAAATAGTTGTTTGAGATCGTATCCGGTGTTATCCTTCCGAACCGTATTCATGCAATCGAGAATTTCACCATTGGGCAACACCTTGTATATCATTTGTTAAAAAAACATAAATCGCTAGGCTTGTAACTTAAGAATAATGGTATATTTGGCGCAACCTTAGGAAAAGTTATTTTTTAATTTGTTGTATATACAAAATGTTTCCTATCCTAATAAAAAGCTAAGAAAACATCTTTGGAATAAAAAAATTTTGGAAAAATTTGGCAAAAAATAAAAATTTTCTACTTTGAACGCGCCCATATATAGAAGACAAAAAATAGTGTGAAACAAATTTAACTTACACTTCTTGCATCCCATTTTTTCAATATTTTTTGAATTCTTACATCGATAACTTTTTATTATAAATTTTAATTTTAGCTGAATTACAAAGTTTGGCCAGAAACAACTGCAAATGTGGTTAGAAATCTTTATATGTTTTGTTGAATTGTGTAATAATAACAATAAAAAAAAATTTTAAATAATTATAAAAAACGTGTATATTACCGCTTCTAACCCAACCACGTAGGCCCTGAGCGGGCCATAACGGACAAACCTAACGCCTCCCGCATGAGTTGCTAGATTCCCGCCAATTTGGCAGCTGTCTCGTGCCCCTAAATCGTACGGCATTATCATGCTCTTTTCACTCAATGTGTCTTCCAACGTTTTGAGGACACATCCTGCTTCACATACCATTATACCTTAAATAGGCACAAAAAATAAACAATATATATATTAAGGTGTATATAGAACCCAACCAAGTTAAATTCCGTTTTCTTTCGTAAAGGCACGTGCAAAGTGAGTTTTTATTTTCGTAATATTTCGAAAATTCTAAAAATTTAAAAAAAAAAATTTAAAAATTTTTTCAAAAATTTTTATTTTAGAAAAAGCATTTTATGTGCATATATTAAATTTGGCAACTTGTTAAAAATTTACGTTTTATTACAAAATTTTTTTTTCAAAATTTTGAAAATTTCACGAAAATAAAAACTCACTGCCCTAAGGTAAAAATTTTATTTATGCAAAAGGAAAAAATATGACATAATTTGTGAAATTTATCGTGCCAATGCAGCCAGCCTAACCATAATTTAGTTAAAAAAATAAAATATTAATAATTTAACAAATAAATGAACTCCCAACGCCCCCAAAGACCAAAATATAGATTATCGCGCAGTTTAATAAATTTTGTAAAATATTCATTAAATTTAAACTGTTTAATATTAAAGTTAGACACTTGTTCTATACAAATGAACAAAATATCAGTAAAATTTAAACAATATGTTGCACGAGGGTCGTTGAATTCGATTATAACACAGGTGGTTAGAGGTTTATGAATTCGATAAAAACAATCAACTCATTGGCCGTGGGCCACCTAATTAAGATGACCAAATTCGGCTGATTTTACGACCTCGAGAATCTTAAAATTTTTATATTGAATCAGAAAAAATATATTAAATTTATAAGTTACATTATTAATTTACACCACACCCTATATAAGACATAATTAATACTATTATTTAAAGATGGATTTTATCAATTTAGCATTTATTTACCACAGACCAAAATATTTTTAAAAGTTATGAGCTAACTAATTACAGAAACCAAACATGCCATCTTAGGAAATATTAAATTCGTTTGCGGTTATTTCTTCTCTCAAACTTTGTAAGTCAGCTATAAACATTGAACATATTTGAAAAAATGTTACAAAATATAAAAAAATATCAAAACATAAATAAATAAATTTTATTTTATATATTCACAGCAGCTAAACAAACATTTTTATTAAGACCCGATAATATATCGTGTCCTATTGGGCCAAACATTCTCCATTATCTAAATGTTGAAGTAAGAGCTTAATATACTTAAAAAATTTATTTTCCCTTATTTTAATAAAAAATATATATGTTACAAGTGATTTTAATATGAAAAATTAAAATATTTTCTCTTAAGGTAATCTCGAAGTTGCAAAATTTGTCATTTTGGTCAAAAATGGCCATTGCAAAATAGTCAAAGGCGAAAGAAACTACGGAAAACAACAAATATATATGAGGTTCAGACCTATTTTATTTTTTGAAAATTTTTACTCTTTGACATTAAATGCATTTTAACAAAAATTCTCCAATCTTTGTTATTAGAATTTAAATAGTTTTTCTGAGAGAAAAGTTTTGAAAAAAACTTAAAATAAAAATAAAATTTTTAAAATTTTTGAAAAATTTGAATTAAGTCTGAAAGCACCCAGAGATAAGGCCATCATGAGAATCAATTCATTTCTTTTTCCGGACATTGATGTTTGTCAACCTGTGTGTGTAATACAAAATTTTACAATTTATTTGTTTTTTTAACATTTTTTCCTTATAATCAATGTTTAAAACTGACTTACAAATTTGGACTAGAAAAAACTGTTAACGATTTGATCATTTAGGTTAATTGATTTGATTCTTTATATTAGCTCATATATTAATTTGTGAACTGTGTAATAAATCATAGCCAACTCAAGGATTAAAACGCAGCTTTTTTTCTATGCCATTAACCCAAATATGCTTATTTTTTAACTATTTTACACAAAGCAAAAAGGAAGAGAGAATTTTTCAAATAATTTACACACATCCAATAAAGTAAAAAGTAATTAGAGAACAATAATATGTCAGATTTTAACTTTTTCTAATATGATGTATTTGTTTTATAAGTCATATATGGAGTTGATAATAAATTTAAAAATATAGCTTTATTAATGCTATAATGCAATTTAAATGACAGTTGTATTAGTTAAGCAACCATCTTACTACACATGCCAACTGTAACTTGTGCATAAATTATGTACCTGATAATGAATCAATGTATTTAACTTTATTCATTGATGACATAGAAAGTATGATTTCATCAAATACTGGTATACTTCCATGAGCCAGGCCAGTGTTGCCTCCCTAAAATTACAAAAAAAATTTAATTATTTCTTTTATAATTTATTATTGTTTTTTTTGTTTTATAATGAAATAAATTATAAATACCTTACTAATCAATTATCTTTTTATTCCAGCTGTTTTATAATGATGGCAAAATATACAATATTTATTTATTTAACTTGTGGAACAATGGCCAATTTCTCCTGGTTGCAATATTGCAGAATCTTTGAAATTTCAGCAGTGCTATACGGCCTTAACAGTATTTGACTACAGCCTAAAATAAAGCATCAAAAGGTTAAATTAAACTAAACAAAATTTACTACCTTTACACTCCTTCAACCAATCAGTATTGTAAGAATCAATAATAGCCTCATCAATTATAACTTGGCTTGGAAGCAATATAGATTTAAAAAAATTAATATCCTCAATTTTTAGATTTTTAAACCATCCCCGCTCAACATTTGGATAACGAACATTAGTACGCAATGTTGTGAGATTTCTTACAATAAAGTTAAAATTTAAAAATTTCATGTTATTGGATAGATGTAAACCATAAATTAATATATTTTAAAAATATTGCATAAATTTTAATTTTTTTCACCTATTATTATTTGTTTAGTTTTTAGTTACAATGTGTGTATTAAAACAAATTTAACTTTTACATAAATAAAACCATGACTTTAACCCGTTTTTAACACCAACATATTTCTTACCTTATTACATCTACAGCCAAATTGCCGGCAGGACAAAAACACGAAACATTAAAAAATGTTTCGTGTTTTTGTCCTGGGGAAAACACGAAACATTTTTTAATGTTTCGTGTTTTTGTTTTTTTAAAACACGAAATATTTTTTTCGTGTTTTCAAAATTAATTTAGATTTTGGTAAAATGTTTCGTGTTTTAAATATTACTAAAACACGAAACATTTTTTTGGTTTTTAAAATTTATGTTAATTGAGTGTTCATGCAGCAAATTGGGTCATATAATATATCGTTCGACTCCAAATTTTATAGGGATTTTAACTATCATATTGTGTGTGCCCAATATATTGACAGGTGGTCTTTGATGTTTAAAAACTTTATTTTTGTTTTTAAATTTTTGCTTGAGTTTATTTTTGTTTAAATCTACTTAATTTAAATCATATATAACCTAAAACACCATATTAAATTTATGACCATATATGGTAATAGTTATTAAAACTTAACACTGCTTTAATATTTATCGACCAAATTAAACTTTTAATATATAGTTCGACGCCAAATTTTATGGAGAGTTTAACTTGTCTGCGAAAGGTTGACAGGTAGTTCTTGTTATTTTAAAACTTTATATTTTGTTTTTAGATCTTTTTGGGGTATTTTATTGATTTAATCTACTATGTATAGATCATATTTAACCTAAAACACCATTTTAAATTTATGACCATATATGGTAATAGTTATTAAAACTTAACACTGCTTTATTATTTATCGACCAAGTTATACCTGTAATACATAGTTCGACGCCAAATTTTAAGGAGAGTTTAGCTATCTTGTCTGCGAGGTTGACAGGTGGTCTTTGTTGTTAAAAAACTTTATATTTTGTTTTTAGATCTTTTTTGGGTATTTAATTGATTCAATCTACTATGTATAGATCATATTTAACCTAAAACACCATTTTAAATTTATGACCATATATGGTAATAGTTATTAAAACTTAACACTGCTTTATTATTTATCGACCAAGTTAAACTTGTAACACATAATTCGATGCATTTTATAGGGTTTAGCTAAAGGTTGACAGGTGGTTTTTGTTGTTTGAAAATTTTATTTTTTGTTTTAGATTTTTTTCGGTGGTTAATTATTGTATTATCTACTATATATAAATAAAAAATGTAAAACACCATAATAAGTTTAAGACCATAAATGGTAATATGTCTTATAACTTAACACTGCCTTATTGACCAAATTATTTTATATGGAGAATCTATCATATTATCAGTGCCCAAAAATTAAGAAGTAGCTGCGCTGCTTAAGATATTTATAATTTGTTCTTAGATCTTTTTTTGGATCATTTAATGTTGCTATTATGAATGAAATGCATCGTAAAATATCTTTTTAATTTTTGACCAATGATAGTTTTTTAAACTTAACATTGCTAAAATATTTATTGACCAAATTAAACTTATAATAAATACATCGTTCGTGCCAAATCATTATGGAGAATTTAACTATCATATTGCTAGTGCCCAACAAGTTTACATGTAGTATATATTGCTTAAAATTTTTTATATTTGGTTTTTTAGTTTTTTTTGTTTTATTAAATTATAAAATAATTTTTTTTAAATAATAAAATTAAAATGTTTGATATGCTACATAAGACCTTCAAGGTGTTACTTTTAAAATTTGAGTTTGAAATTTGTCACAAATTTATAGACCGAATCAATATTAAATCCTTTAATTACATTAAAAATTTAATTATAGTGCTTAAAAATTAACGAGTTGTCTATTTTGCTTGGAATCATTTTTTTTAACTTACTTTAAAGATATTATTTTACTCAATGGTTTTAATATAATATGATATGTTACTTAATATGCCATATTTATTTTATGTCCATGTGAACTAATATTATAATTACAAATTGTATCAAAATTGGGCCATTTGTCTACCTTTACGTGGATATGAGATTTTATATAACGGCAAATTTGATTGCTCGCCTCTTCCCATCATTTAGCAGAATTCACCAAGCGTTGGATTGTTCAATTAATATGGAACGTGAGCTGGGTTTAGACATTCGTGAGACAGGTTAGTATTACCCTGTTGATGACCCGTTGTTGCTACAGTAATCCTGTTCAGTACGAGAGGAAGCGCAGGTTTAGACATTTGGTTCAGGCGTTCGACTGAAAATCGACGGCAAGAAGCCACCATTTAGAAAATTATGACCGCATCGAAGTCAGAATCCCACCTAGAAAAGTAACGATATTTTAGAGCGCCTCATAGTCAAATAACTCGACATACGGTACCGTTTACGCGGGTACCGAACGAAGTTGAAGGCTGAACGCGTTGATTAGAATCATAATTAACAACCAACAACCGACTCAAAGTTTTTTATGGTTTTTAAATATGAACAAAATCAATATATGATAAGGTTCTTTACTGCACTTTTTTTTATGAAACGATTCATGATGATTTATATGGCTTTTGACATTGAATATTAACATAGAAATTTTATTACGGGGTTACCATCTAATTATTCTGCACTGATATTAATGTTAATTAAATTATCATTGAAAATAATAATAACATTGAATTTTATGTTAAATCTTTCAGAATGCTAGTTCTTGTCACCCAGTGTGTGACGTTTGACAGCTTTTATTACTCGTACCCTAGATTTTAGCTTAGCAAAGTATTATATATCGGTTTTCCTTTGAAAATTTCCCCTTGCTCTATTACCCTTAACTCACTTCATTAATTATCGCTTTTGACGCCCGTCCCATCGTTGTCTATCATTCCACTTCTCTGAATTCCTTTACCGAGTAACATTGCGTTTTATTACGTTTAATTACCATTTTGCACCTACCTTAGTTCTTTCCTTTTACAAACTTAGGTCACTTTGATATCCCAGATGTCAGTCCCGCCTACTCCCCCTGAAGCTCGTCATCGTGCTTTTAATTCACTACCTCAAAATTCTTTGATGGAAGCTGACCTCCTTTTTGAGCAAAGGTTTTGGTCAAAATTTTTAGGCCACGACTGCAACGTTTGTAGTCGCCTATTTTTTTCTAAAGACCTGGTAATAATATACACGGTTCGGAATCCTTATGCTTTCCATCACAATTATCCGTATGCCAATGCGCCGCTATTTCCCGCCTTTCCCTTCCCACTTGCCAGTTTTAGATCCGATCGTGGAACGCCTCATCTCCCCCGCCTTCCATTTATGCATTAGGACGGTTGCGTTATTCTCACGGTCAATATGGCGTTCGAGGCCAAATTATA
Organism: Acutogordius australiensis; assembly: GCA_030555515.1. NCBI lineage: Eukaryota > Metazoa > Nematomorpha > Gordioida > Gordea > Gordiidae > Acutogordius > Acutogordius australiensis. The sequence continues at coordinate 13,240,880 of CM060242.1, read as the reverse complement.
AATATTCCAATTGACGTTGACGAGATAGTCACCCTTTTGCCCCTGACCCCAGACGAGGATATGAGCATACGTTCTAATCAAAAAATGCCACTCTCATAAGTCGGTGCTATAGGGGCGTTATGTCACTTGCGCACTCAAGACGGCTGTCGTATAAGTTAACCACAACTCTACAAGCAATTTAATATTCGCCTACATCCAACATTTATACATCCCCCGCCACGTCGGTGTTGAGTGTCGCGGTTATTCCTCCGATTAGTATCCGTTTTTATTAATCTACGACAATACACGCATACTTGCCTCGTTGGCAACGTGCTCCCGTCAAAATCATCCTTTAGTTTCAGCATGTGCCTTAACAATATAAAATTTCAGGGCGCGATTTATGATAAAGTAGTATACGCATACTCAATAAGACATTCTTTAGACCTGGTCTACGTAGCTCTTTCTCGCGTTTAATTGGCGAGGAGCCGGGCACTATATGCCATATCGCCCCCACCATAAGCCTTCCTTTACGTCAAGAATTGGCATGGTTTACGCACACGCCGCTAGATACACTGCAAAATAGTATGCTCTTCATTTCTCGCCCTAGTCTCTCTATTGTTCAACCCAGAGCCTACGGGCCCACGTGCTCGACATTTCTTCTGACTTCGTCATTTCTCGCTCATCTATTCTAATGCTCTCGAAAACTTGGACATCCAGCCTTACAGATATTTCCATCCCGGTTTCACTTGTGTCGCCTGTTTTAGACGTCCTGGGGGCGTTTGGAGTAGCTGTCTATCTCGCACTGTAGCTTCATCATCTAAGCTAGTACCCCTAGTTCTGCCATCCTTTACTCATACATGTTGCCCAGGAGACATATGTGCAACCAATATTTGTATTCATTATATATATATATAAATTTTATGTACAAATGTAACTCAAATATTTATAAATAGGATTCGTTACCTTTTTATAATATATTTTTCTGGCTATTAATAAATTTAAAAAGTTTTTACGCGAAATATTCTTTATTATTTGAATGCTGCAAAAGCTTGATAAACCAAAAAATTTATTTCTCATTTTTTGAGATGATATATCAAGGTTACAAGAAATTTTTAAATTTTTCTTTACAATATTTTCGAGGTCATAAAAATTGGCCAATTTGGCCAAAAAGGGTTTTTGGCATGGACGAATCTAAAGAGCCGAAGGCAAATGAAATTAAGAATATCGGAAAACATATATAGAAAATAAGGGCCTCATGGGGATGTATGCTTTTATGTTTTTAAAAACTTCTTTTTTTCTGACATCAATATTAGTTGATTTGTGTAACAAGACTATTTCATAAATTTCACGTCTCTGACGTTGATACTGTTGACCTGTGTCTTATAAGATTCATATAAAGACTGTTAAATCATACATAACTAAAAAAATCTGTTTAAATACATAATGTAAAAATTTTGTTAAATAAGGCACTAGCAATATGACTTTAAAATTCCCCATAAAATTTGGCGTCGAACGATATATCACACGTTTAGTTTAATCAATAAATGTTAAAGCAGTGCCACGTTTTTAGAATTACTACCATATATGGTCATAAAGTAAATAGTTTCTCACGTTGCAAAGCATATTGGATTTACATATAATACACCTACTAAATTAATATTTAATCAAAATTAGTTTAAATACCAAATTTTAATATTTTAAACAAAAAAAAACACCTGTAATTTTTTTAGGCATTAAAAATATGACATTAAGATTCTCCATAAAATTTGCCGTCGAACGATGTATTAAAAGTTTGTTTGGTCAATAAATGTAAAAGCAGTGCCAAGATTTAGGAAATAATACCATATATGGTCATAAAGTGTAATAAGTTTCTCACGTTGCAAAGCATATTGGATTTACATATAATAAATACACCTACTAAATTAATATTTAATCAAAATTAGTTTAAATACCAAATATGAATATTTTAAACAAAAAAAAACACCTGTAATTTTTTTAGGCATTAAAAATATGACATTAAGATTCTCCATAAAATTTGCCGTCGAACGATGTATTAAAAGTTTGTTTGGTCAATAAATGTAAAAGCAGTGCCAAGATTTAGGAAATAATACCATATATGGTCATAAAGTGTAAATAGTTTCTCACGTTGCAAAGCATATTGGATTTACATATAATAAATACACCTACTAAATTAATATTTGATCAAAATTAGTTTAAATACCAAATATGAATATTTTAAACAAAAAAAAAACACCTGTAATTTTTTTAGGCATTAAAAATATGACATTAAGATTCTCCATAAAATTTGCCGTCGAACGATGTATTAAAAGTTTGTTTGGTCAATAAATGTAAAAGCAGTGTCAAGATTTAGGAAATAATACCATATATGGTCATAAAGTGTAAATAGTTTCTCACGTTGCAAAGCATATTGGATTTACATATAATACACCTACTAAATTAATATTTAATCAAAATTAGTTTAAATACCAAATTTTAATATTTTAAACAAAAAAAACACCTGTAATTTTTTTAGGCATTAAAAATATGACATTAAAATTCTCCATAAAATTTGCCGTCGAACGATGTATTAAAAGTTTTGGTCAATAAATGTAAAAGCAGTGCCAAGATTAAGGAAATAATACCATATATGGTCATAAAGTGTAATAAGTTTCTCACGTTGCAAAGCATATTGGATTTACATATAATACACCTACTAAATTAATATTTAATCAAAATTAGTTTAAATACCAAATTTTGATATTTTAAACAAAAAAAAACACCTGCAATTTTTTAGGCATTAAAAATATGACATTAAGATTCTCCATAAAATTTGCCGTCGAACGATGTATTAAAAGTTGGTTTGGTCAATAAATGTAAAAGCAGTGCCAAGATTTAGAAAATAATACCATATATGGTCATAAAGTATAAATAGTCTTAAACGTTACACATATGTTATTTTATATATGATAAGACTACTAACTATAAATAACAAAAAAAATAGTTTTCAAAAACAAAAAATAAAGATTTTTAGCAACCCACCACCTGTTATATTTTTCACCTTGAAAATATGACCATTAGATTTTCCGTAAAATTTGGCGTCGAACGATATATTACATGACCATATTTCTTAAAAAATTTAAAAATTGAAAGAAAAATAAAAATTTGACTAAAAAAAATGTTTCGTGTTTTTGTAATCTTTAAAACACGAAACATTTTGGCAAAAATATTTTTAATCTTTAAAACACGAAAAAAATATTTCGTGTTTTAAAAAAACAAAAACACGAAACATTAAAAAATGTTTCGTGTTTTCTCCAGGACAAAAACACGAAACATTTATAAATGTTTCGTGTTTTTGTCCTACCCCCAAATTGCTTTATAATTAATATTGCTTACAAAAAAATAATCTAATTTATTTTTTTTACTAACAACTAAATACCTTAAGCTAACCTTAAAATACACCTATCACTTTCCTAATTCTAACTTATTCTTAAAATAACATAAACTAAATACAATCCTTGGATGCATTTTTACTTAGAACCTGGGCATATTTGCTTTAGGTGTCAAAAGAAGTGTAATAAGATTTTAGTGTATTGTAGTGAGCCTTGTAATTTTTTTCCACAAATTATTAAAAAAATATTGTACCCCGGCAGTGTTAAAAAATAATGTCTTAAAATTCAAGTAAATTTTGTTTTAAAATCTGGATGCTATTTTAGGAAATTTGGTTTGTTTTTTTAATTTTTAAATTCTTTATTATTTTTTAAATATATTATTGACATACATGTAACTCAAATGTAAGGCCACGTCAGGCCCGATTCTAGCTTTTCCATCTTAGGGGGGCAAAAAAAACTCGTGGGGGGGCAGAAAAAATTTTTTTGCCGCCTTCGGCGGCAAAATTGGCCGTGACCTTCGGTCACGGCAAAAAATATACATGTACAACAATAGAATCCATGTTCAAAATTTTTTAACAAATTAATAGTAATTTTATATTCTTAAATTAAAAAAAAGAGTTTATAAATTGAATATGTGAACGGCAGGTCTATTCGGTGTAAAATGAACTCGTGTAAAATGACCTTTTACACGAGTTCATTTTACACCGAATAGACTTTTACACGAGTTCATTTTACACCGAATAGTAAAAACGCTTTGCAACATATTTATTATATTAAAATGATGGTTTTCTTATGTAAAATTTTATGAGGATTCCAAATATGTTATTCAATTTTGTTTAACTCTTTTAGTTTTTAAATAAATGCAATTTTAAAATTTAAATAACTATAAGAGATAGCATATATGAATTCTTACAAATTTATAAATTATAATAGACCAATCCAATATTATAAAACTAATTGAATTATTTCATTCGCGAAATTACATTCTCTAACTTATAATTTCTGTTAAAATATAGATAAATAAAGCCCAAATGTTAGTTCGGAATGATATTATAAATAGATGAATTGTGACTCTTTAATTTATAACTCGTGTTGCCGAGTGGCTAGAGTTCGTCTCTCCAGCCCAATCGTGCCCCGGTTCTACTCCCGGTGGTACACTTTTTTTTAATTTTTTTTTAATATACCCAAATGTTACCTGACTTAGATTAAAAATATTTTAGTAGTTCCTGGAGTGTTTTTATGTTATTTTAGGTAATTAAGATAATATAATATTATAATTTTTTTAAACCTTATTTTTTTGTCAATAACTTTTTATTTATAAAGATACCTTTATTAGGAAACTTTGTAAATATGTTCACTGGTAGATTAAGAGCTTATTTTAATTTTTATAAAAGGTGACCCACATATTTCTCATTAAATAATAATACGCCTGAACAATTAATGTGATATTATAAATTGTTTCATTCATTTAAAAATTTTTTAATTAACTTTTAAAATAAAGATCCTACTCCAACTGCGATGATTAAGAATTCTTACATTTAAAATGGCTCTTTCTTAAAAAAGGGATTTCGCCCGTTAAAGTTTAAAACATATACATTTTCATCTATCTACAATTTATTTTATTTTTTCACGTATATCAATATCGTAATGTAATATTTATAGATAAAATAAATGCATCATGTATAATTTCAAATAAAGGGCAATATTGAACAATTTGTGGTGTATATTTTTTCAAATTCTATAAATTAAATTACTGATTAGTGCGATGACCACGGACTCTAGTTTTTTGATTAAGCTTTTTAGTGTTGGAGGGTATTTTTAAGCTTAAGTTATTTGTAGACGAGGTTACGTATCTTTTTACAATTTTACTTTTAGTTGTTTTTAATTTTTTATTAGTAATATTTTGTTGTTCATCATAAAAATAAATCTTCCCCAGTTGAGGCTCGCTCGACCTCTCTTTTTTGGTTATCATATAATTTTGTACATTTCTTAATAACAACCCCTAGTGGGTGCGCTGTCCATTCAAATTCATTTTTCAAAACAAAGTTCATACTTTCTGAATTATTGGTTGTAAACAGATCATTAATTATATGTAAATTTAAAGGTTTATAAACATTATTATATAATTTTAATTTTGAAGATGACAAATAATCTGAAAATTTGTTTAAATTATTATATTGACAATATTGAATTATATTTAAAAATTTTAAATCAAAGTCCTCATCTGTTTCAGCAAAAAAAAGCACATCATTATCGAAAATTTTTTTAACAATTGCTATCCTTAAGGTTTTGTTGCAACCTTGTTTATCGGTAAGGAAAGCTATGAATGTGGTTTGGGAATACCTTTTTAATAAATCCTCGGAAACCGAATCGATTGTTGAAGTTGTGCACATTAATTGGCTTTGATATAATTAAATTGTTGTTATTTTCAAATTGGTAAGGAAAAGATTTAATTTTCAGTAATAAATCAAAATATATATTGCTCATTATAATAAATAATTCAAAAATACAATTATATTTTATATAGTCATTTGAGAACAACCGAAGTTTCTAGAAGCAGGAAGCGACAAAAGGGAAAAAAGGGAATGACTTAAACGGCAGAAAGCAGCTGAAGTAAAGTTTATGGGTCATATAATAAATTAAAAGTGCACGCAGCTCCAGGGATAAATTAATAACAACATTTAAGTGTTCAAAATAACATTTTAGGAACTGCTAGTATTTAAACTAAGTCAGGCAACACTTTGTTAAACACTTGGGTATATTAAAAAAAATTTAAAAAAGTGTACCACCGGGAGTAGAACCGGGGCACGATTGGACTGGAAATTGGGTTGGAGAGACAAACTCTAGCCACTCGGCAACAATAGTTATAAATTAAAGAGTCACAATTCATGTATTTATAATAACATTCCGAACTAACATTTGGGCTTTATTTATCTATATTTTAACAGAAATTATAAGTTAGAGAATGTAATTTCACGAATGAAATAATTCAATTAGTTTTATAATATTAGATTGGTCTATTATAATTAATAAATTTGTAAGAATCTAATTGAATTATTTCATTCGCGAAATTACATTCTCTAACTTATAATTTCTGTTAAAATATAGATAAATAAAGCCCAAATGTTAGTTCGGAATGATATTATAAATAGATGAATTGTGACTCTTTAATTTATAACTCGTGTTGCCGAGTGGCTAGAGTTCGTCTCTCCAGCCCAATCGTGCCCCGGTTCTACTCCCGATGGTACACTTTTTTTTAATTTTTTTTTAATTTTTAATATACCCAAATGTTACCTAACTTAGATTAAAAATATTTTAGTAGTTCCTGGACTGTTTTTATGTTATTTTAGGTAATTAAGATGATATAATATTATAATTTATTTAAACCTTAATTTTTGTCAATAACTTTTTATTTATAAAGATACCTTTATTAGGAAACTTTGTAAATATGTTCACTGGTAGATTAAGAGCTTCTTATTTTAATTTTTATAAAAGGTGACCCACATATTTCTCATTAAATAATAATACGCCATTTTTATTTTGAACAATTAATGTGTTATTATAAATTGTTTCATTCATTTAAAAAATTTATTAATTAACTTTAAAAATAAAGATCCTACTCCAACTGCGATGATTAAGAATTCTTACATTTAAAATGGTTGTTTCTTAAAAAAGGGATTTCGCCCCTTAATGTTTAAAACATATACATTTTCATCATATTTACAATTTATTTTATTTTTTCACTTATATCAATATCGTAATGTAATATTTATAGATAAAATAAATGCATCATGTATAATTTCAAATAAAGGGCAATATTGGGCAATTTGTGTTGTATATTTTTTCAAATTCTATAAATTAAATTACTAATTAGTGCGATGACCACGGACTCTAGTTTTTTGATTAAGCTTTTTAGTGTTGGAGGGTATTTTTAAGCTTAAGTTTTTTGTAGACAAGGTTACGTATCTTTTTACAATTTTACTTTTAGTTGTTTTTAATTTTTTATTAGTAATATTTTGTTGTTCATCATAAAAATAAATCCCTTCCCCAGTTGAGGCTCGCTCGACCTCTCTTTTTTAGTTATCATATAATTTTGTACATTTCTTAATAACAACCCTTAGTGGGTGCGCCGTCCATTTATTTTCATTTTTCAAAAAAAAGTTCATACCTTCTGAATTATTGGTTGTAAACAGATCATTAATTATATGTAAATATAAAGGTTTATTAACATTATTATATAATTTTTATTTTGAAGATGACAAATAATCTGAAAATTTGTTTAAATTATTATATTGACAATATTGAATTATATTTACAAATTTTAAATCAAAGTCCTCATCAGTTTTAGAAAAAAAAGCCCATCATTATCGAAAATTTTTTTAACAATTGCTATCCTTAAGGTTTTGTTGCAACCGGAAAGCTATGAAAGTGGTTTGGGAATACCTTTTTAATATTCGATAATGATGGGCTTTTTTTTCTAAATGAGGACTTTGATTTAAAATTTTTAAATATAATTCAATATTGTCAATATAATAATTTAAACAAATTTTCAGATTATTTGTCATCTTCAAAATAAAAATTATATAATAATGTTTATAAACCTTTAAATTTACATATAATTAATGATCTGTTTACAACCAATAATTCAGAAGGTATGAACTTTGTTTTGAAAAATGAATTTGAATGGACGGCGCACTCATTAAGGGTTGTTATTAAGAAATGTACAAAATTATATGATAACCAAAAAAGAGAGGTCGAGCGAGCCTTAACTGGGGAAGGGATTTATTTTTATGATGAACAACAAAATATAATAATAAAAAATTAAAAACAACTAAAAGTAAATTTTAAAAAGAAACGTAACCTCGTCTACAAAAAACTTAAGCTTAAAAATACCCTCCAACACTAAAAAGCTTAACCAAAAAACTAGAGTCCGTGGTCATCGCACTAATTAGTAATTTAATTTAGAATTTGAAAAAATATACAACACATCCAATATTGCCCTTTATTTGAAATTATACATGATGCATTTATTTTATCTATAAATATTACATTACGATATTGATATACGTGAAAAAATAAAATAAATTGTAAATATGATGAAAATGTATATGTTTTAAACTTTAAGGGGCGAAATCCCTTTTTTAAGAAACAACCATTTTAAATGTAAGAATTCTTAATCATCGCAGTTGGAGTAGGATCTTTATTTTTAAAGTTAATTAAAAAATTTTTTAAATGAATGAAACAATTTATAATAACACATTAATTGTTCAAAATAAAAATGGCGTATTATTATTTAATGAGAAATATGTGGGTCACCTTTTATAAAAATTAAAATAAGAAGCTCTTAATCTACCAGTGAACATATTTACAAAGTTTCCTAATAAAGGTATCTTTATAAATAAAAAGTTATTGACAAAAATTAAGGTTTAAAAAATAATAATATTATATCATCTTAATTACCTAAAATAACATAAAAACACTCCAGGAACTACTAAAATATTTTTAATCTAAGTCAGGTAACATTTGGGTATATTAAAAAAAAATTTAAAAAAAAGTGTACCATCGGGAGTAGAACCGGGGCACGATTGGGCTGGAGATTGGGCTTGAGAGACGAACTCTAGCCACTCGGCAACACGAGTTATAAATTAAAGAGTCACAATTTATCTATTTATAATAACATCCCGAAATAACATTTGGGCTTTATTTATCTATATTTTAACAGAAATTATAAGTTAAAGAATGTAATTTCGCGAATGAAATAATTCAATTAGTTTTATAATATTAGATTGGTCTATTATAATTAATAAATTTGTAAGAATTCATATATGCTGTCTATTATAATTAATAAATTTGTAAGAATTCATATACTATCTCTTATAGTTTTTTAAAATTTAAAATTGCATTTATTTGAAAACTAAAAGAGTTAGACAAAATTGAATAACATATTTGGAATCCTCATAAAATTTTACATAAGAAAACCATCATTTTAATATAATAAATATGTTTCAAAGCGTTTTTACTATTCGGTGTAAAATGAACTCGTGTAAAAGTCTATTCGGTGTAAAATGAACTCGTGTAAAAGGTCATTTTACACGAGTTCATTTTACACCGAATAGACCTGCCCTATGTGAATTAGAATTAATTGTTTTCACTGTCATTTGCTTAAAAAGAAACGAGATTTGAATTAATTGTAAGTATAATTTTTATCATTTGGTATCATTGCGCATAAAATTAAAAATATGATATATATGAATGATAAAAATGAATTATATAAAACTTTGGATTTTAGAAAATGAAAAGTGAAATAAGATTGATTATCATGAAAACAAAATGTATAAGTATGCTAATTTGGAAGAATATATTTGAAAAAAACACTGGTTATATATAACTAGTTATTAATATTAGGGTAAAAAATTAAATAAAACATGAACATAAAGAATGCGCATAAAAAAAGTTTGCAACCATGTTAAAATAGTAAGCAATAATTAGCTGATTATGAGCAGTGTATTGATCAAACTATTTTATCTTTAAAGATTTTAATTAAATTACATAATTCATCAAAATTTCCCTAGTTAATGATTTTTCGTGTTTACAAGAACCAAATCACCTTTATGCAGGTCACTACTTGTCAGCCGTTATTATCCTTCTTAAAGAAGAAAATGTGGCCTCACAACTCGACGTTGAAGAGGCAATTAACAAATTTATAGGAAAAATGTTAAATAGATTAGAAAACGCATCATTGTAATCATATAAAAATTTAACAAAATCAATAGTAACACATTCTTGGTAATTATTAAGTTTCTTATTAAAAAAATTTTGGCTACGTCAATTTCTTTAGATAATGAATCTTTATCAATATTACTTATTTTTTAAAGAGGCTCTAATTTATATATATCCGAAAAAAGGATAATCAAATTTATAAAGGGAATCTAAAGATTTTAAACAACTATTATCGGTAAAAAATCTATTATCAAAATATAAATAAATCGATAATATTAAAATAAATACTTTTTACTTCATCATTAATATTAAAAAATATTTTCAAACTTATGAGTAGAAAATAAATAAAAATCAGTAAAATCTTTAGGTTTAGTTTTTATCCATAGATAAATTATTGTCATTTAAAAAAATATTAATATCAAACAATTTTTGATTAAATCTTCAAATGTATTTTATTTCTTAATTGTTTAATTTCTAACAAACAATGGTGTATTATATCAGAAGTTTTAGAAATATAATTCTGCATTGAAATTGATCTATAATTATTTTTAAATAAAATAAATTTTCAATTAAATACAGAAAAATAAATAGATGATTATATATATGGTCAAAAAACCCCGATTCGGCCCTGTGACCTGAAAATATAAAAGTTTTTTTATTTTTAATTTTTTAAAGACTATTAAATATTTTTGTGTAATTTTTAAAAAAAACAATGGGCAGGTAGTGACCACACCACCAATGGGGCAACCGCCGGGTTATGATCCCGCATTTACTAACTACCTTGATTGCATCATGTTGAAAAAATTTATGAAGGGAAGAAAAAATATCAAAAAAACCTTTCCCATCACTTAAAATTTTAAGACCATCTTTTGCAACAAGATGCAACCGGTGGTATGCAGGGAATATACGGGACATGGTGTCCAACCATTTTGCTTAGAAATACTTAAATACCACCTTTTTCCCCTGACATTACTTTCGCCCCATTGTAGCATTGTGCGATCAGGTTCTTTGGTTCTAGATTATATTCTAACAAAAGATTGTTGTTAACTGAGAAAATTTCTTAGGCATCAGATTTATGAAATGCTTTCACAAATATAAAGCTTTCTGTAAAATCAAATTTTTCTATATATTTCTGTTAGTTTGATCTCTCTTGCGGATGAGGAGTATTAATGAATAACCACTTTTAAAAAAAGTAAATATTTTTAAGATTATATTTTCTAGATATTTTTGACGGAGCAAATTTAATTTTATAATGTGAAAGAAATAAAATTACTATGTATTTTTGGGGGGGGGGCAAATTCAATTTTTTTTGGGGGGGCAAACATAAAATTACCATGTATTTTTGGGGGGGGGGGCAAATTCAATTATTTTTGGGGGGGCAAACAAAAACTTTTGGGGGGGCACTGCCCCCCCAAAAGGGGTCTAGAATCGTGCCTGGGCCACGTACAAAGTGAGTTTTAATTTTAGTAAATTTTTAAAAATGTTAGATATTTTATTTTGTAAATGAACGCATTTTTTAATTTGACAATTTTAATTGAAACATATAAAAAACTTTTTAAAGATTTTAAATAAAATTTTTTTTTTAATTTGCACATTGCCTTATGCAAAAAATATAAGCAGCCTTCTGAATATGACATATTACGCTTATGATTCAATTTAAACCCAATAATCTTCAATCTTCTGATCTAATTTTTAACCCTTAAAATTTTTTATCATATTAAAGTCTATATGATGTTTTTCAAATTAATTTTATTAAATTTTTTGCCGTCTTAATGCCTTGCTAAAGTAGTTAAAAAAATATATTTATATTTAAAATACTTTTTATTAATAAAGTTAGTGGTATAGAAAAACATTATTTAATTTCTTTATTATATATGTAAAACATTTTTTCTCTCTCTCCTACGATGGGGCTCACTATATTTAGCATTACATTTTTTATATGTAAATTTACATAAATTAGCATAGCTTAAAGCATTTCTATTATGCGCATTATATGTATGTACTTGTAAGCAATTTGTCTCTGGAGGGTAAAATTTATAATTAAAATGATTAATTTTATTAAATTCAATAAAACTGCTGATTTTCAAATCAGACATTTTATTTATTAGCTGATTGACTCATAAAAATATTGTTTTGATTCAACAGTGCTTGAACGGACAATATTTTTTGATAACCTATTTATTTCCCTCTACATACCACCTTAATAGATATGTGCCGTGCAAGACAAAATTTTACAGCCGAAGTTGAGGGGGCTTTGAATAAGCAAATTAACATGGAATTATTTGCTTCGTATACTTATTTATCAATGGTAACTTTCTTGTTATTTTATGCTTATTTTATAGGCCGCTTATTTTGATAGAGATGATGTTGCACTTCATAATATTTCCAAGTATTTTAAAGAGCAGAGTGAAGAAGAAAAGGAGCATGCTAGCAAATTGATTAAATATCAAAATAAAAGGGGTGGCAGATTGGTCCTTAAATCAATTCAGGTTTTTTAAATCAATATGTATTTTCTAATTTTACTAATGAAATAATTGTATGATTTAGAAACCTGAAAGAGATGAATGGAACTCAGCGCTTGATGCTTTTACTGCAGCTTTAGAGTTAGAGAAGAATGTTAATGCATCATTGTTGGAATTGCACTTGCTTGGAGGGACACACATTGATCCAAATGTATAAATTTTTATAATTTTTACTAATCTCTTACAATTGCTTATTTAGTTTTTTTTATTAGCTACAAGATTTTATTGATGAGTATCTTAAAGAACAAGTTAATTCAATTAAAGAGATATCAGATCATATTACAAACTTGGTAAGAGTTGGTGTTGGCTTGGGAGAATATATGTTTGATAAGCACTTTTATGACCAATCTGAGTACAGCTATAAAGAAACCCTTTAATTTATGGCTTTTACTTACAACAATGTGTTAACCCCAATTTTAATTTAATTATTATCGCTGATTGTTTCATTATTTGCTTAAGTTAGCATTTACTTCCTATTTCATTTATGCTCATTTTTTTAAAAAAAATTATTTTTGTTCTTAAAAAATATACATTTATAAAGTTATATCAAGATTTTTATCTATAGAAAATAAATTATTAAATTATATATTAATTTACATTTGTAATCACTCTTGCATCACAATAAACACACTTTTTTATTTGTTGTGTAATTATTTCAATATAACACTGATAAATAAAACTTCTGTATGTAACCAATCAAAATGTAAAATTACTTTATATAGGCCTTTTTCAGTTTCATCTTTTTGAGCCCTATAATGTCATTAAAGACATTGTCAAATTTATTGTTAAACCATAATATGTATATATTCAAAATTAAGCTCTGAAGAACTTAAATTGATATGTTTATTAAGGTTATGTTTGATGATGATCAACCATAAAAATAGATAAGGATCATTCAGGGTTTGTCACTCTTAATTATTTGAAATAAGTTGAAATACCAATTATTTAGTCAGCTATTTTTTGGGCAAGGCTTGAGTGTTTTTTCAACTTGGGCGATTAGAGTTTATTTTTATTCTATTTTTTAAATTTACAATTATTAACCATTGTTTTTTACAATGTTTTTGTAAACTTGTGCAGTTAGCCTAGCTGATTATTATTTCAACATGACTCTTAGTAACTTTTATAGGCTTAAAAAATAAAAATTTATCATCCCAATTTTATTTTTTTTAGAACATTTTTTTAAATTTTCTTCAAATGTATTTTAAAGGTGCCCTTTGGCACATTAGTTGATTTAAATCAAAATGTTAATGTGATTATCTGAAAATCCATTATTACTTATATCATCCTTACATAACTTGGTGTTACAATAACTTAATTAGTAATAAAAAAAATTGTTATTATAATATATTCAATATATTTATTCATTTTGAAAATAAAATATTGTTAGGAAGATTTTAAACTGTAGCTTTTATTTAATACAAATTGAATTAACTCAAAAAATATATATTACAGTCTCTGGAGATAAGTATTAAACTCATATTTGGTTCTAATAGTTTCTGTGAGGTCATAATACTCAATTTGCTAATATTTTTCTGTGCTTCAGGCGGCTAAAATATTAAAAGGAGGTCAGATAATACATTTGGACCTGGGCCAGCTTAATCTTATTCTCTGTTTTTTGCTTTAAAACGTCTTATTTACAAACCCAGGCGACTGAATATTTAAAAAAAATTAATTATTTGGTAAGTGCCATAAACCTGCCCATCTTCTCTTATCATTTCTTTGATAATTTTAAGTTTAAAAACAAATAAATTTCAAAGACTTGTGAAAATGGCAACCTTTGCTGGGGTCTCATCAAATTTATCATAATTATGTCTAAAAACTACATTTCAACTCGAAATTTACTATCCAACCATTAATTATTTGAATTCGACAAAATTATGATTATAAAATTTGGTCCTTTTACTTGTCATTCTTAAGAAAAATTAACATATTTGGGCCTTGCTTGTCGAAACGTGGGACAATTTATTCTTTAGTATGTGATGCCCTACAATATGTCGTCGTATCACGCATGATTAAAGCATCTTAATCATCAATCATCTTTGACGTGTATTTTGAATAAATATTTCATTTTAGGACTTGTATTAATTTTACTCAAAAGCCTTTACTAAAATTTATTTTTAATATTCTCTCCTGCAGGCCTCTTTATATGGACATAAGTGAAACGACGTTACAAAATTTATATAAGGGCATGTGCAAAGTGAGTTTTTATTTTTATGAAAATATCATAATTTTGAGAAATTTTTTTTGAAATAAAACGCAAAATTTTTAAAGGTTGCCAAATTTAGTATATGCACATAAAATACTTTTTCTGAAATAAAATTTTTTTTAAAAATTTCAGAATTTTCAAAATTTTACGAAAATAAAAACTCACTTTGCACGTGCCTGCCCTAAGGTCAAAATAAGTAATATTTTAATGACGCTTAATCTTATAGACCATCATAAATTCTCTAAAGCGTGCATTTTATGTTTGTAAATCTCAAAAACGCGCATTTTTCTCTAAACGCGCAATGTTTCGAAGGCGTCCAAGGTCTCTCACATCGCCGCGCCGAGGTATTTCATGATTAAAAGCAGGGGCCCGGGGCCACCTTAATCAAAATCTTTATGCCCTATATAAATCAACTATAAATATATAAGTTTTAGGCCATTAAGCAAATCAGGGCAGCTTATTACCTTAAGGCATTAAGCGATTCCATGCTCACAAGATAAGGTACTCTCTTATGCGCAAATTTTTTTTGATAAATACCTAATTATGATGAAATTTAAGTTTTTTATACTATTTTACTCACTTCCAAAAAAAATTTCAATCAATTTTTATTGTGTCAGATGAAAATTTCCAAATTTACCTCAAACTACTGGTACGATAATTTTTCTTAAAAAACCTTTAAGGGTTTTAACACCTATTATAAAACATAATCCATTTATTTTGCCCCAATTTATTTAAAATGCGTCCAATTGTCTAATGCCCTAGGTTAAAGGATATTGCCCAAAATCGCTTATTGCTTTACAACAAATACAGTTTTAATTCTAAGTATTTATGTATCTCTTTACTGCACTTAGATTAGGGCAGAACATAATAAAACTATAACATAAATAGCGGCTATGCTCGCTATGAAAACCAACGAATTTCATATGCTAAATGAAAACAAAAAACTTGCGCTTGTGAAAATTTGCTCTAAGTCGCAATTGTCAAATAAAATCTACAAATTAGGGTTTTACCCTTGTTCTTTTATATAATTTCAAACTCATTTTATACATCCCTTTCACGACACGTATAAAGATTAATGCAATAGCAAAAAATACATTTGCAATATTGTTAAATATATAGCTTTAGAGCCTGTTGGACCTTTTCCAAAAAATTATCAAGGTCACAAAATGTCCTGTTTTTTTATTAGGCACATATTTATTGTGATAATGTCGAGTGCCAGGTTTAAAAATTGGATTGAAGGTGTGGTAAGCATTATTTATGTAAAGTTAGAGCATTAAGCAAAAATGGTGTATTTATATTTTTATAAAAATTGTATAGGCACAGGCTGTCACGTCCCCAAATAATAAGCAGAGTTTGTAAAAATTAAGCTACAAAATTTTGGCTCATTTTCTGCTTCATATTTTGGACGACGAAAGAGAGCTAAAAATAAAAGGTTAAAATTAAAATATCAAAAAAGGCTTTAACACAAAAAACTTTAAAAGCTCACTTTTTAACTTTTTGAGTCTTTTGTTAGGGCGCGTTCAAAGTCTATTCGTGTTTGAAAATGTTAAAAATTGCGTATAATTTTTAAAGGTTTTAAAATGATTAGAAGCTTTTTTTATACGGATTTAGTTATATATTTAATAAAGTTTTTATATCTCATGTTATAAATATTGTAAAAAAACAATGGTCGATGTAAAACCCTGTATTTCAAAAATTTCAAATTTGTTGAAAAAAATGAACGAACTCTGAACGCGCACTTATCAAACTTATAAAAGAATTGAAACATATATTAAACCCGTTTCCAAAGCATCAGGAATTATTAAAAAAATAGTATGTATATTCTATCTGCTAAATAATTTTCAATACATTAATTTGACTAGGGACAGTTGAACATATTTAGAATAAATTAGGTGGGGATGTATATTAATCATT
Organism: Acutogordius australiensis; assembly: GCA_030555515.1. Classification (NCBI taxonomy): domain Eukaryota; kingdom Metazoa; phylum Nematomorpha; class Gordioida; order Gordea; family Gordiidae; genus Acutogordius; species Acutogordius australiensis. The sequence goes on along the minus strand of CM060242.1, from coordinate 13,224,150 downwards.
TGGTCTAGTCAGACGGGAATAAAACTCGGCTTTTTGGCCCATGTCATTATTTTAAATACCTTCGACGTTTTATATCAAGTCGCGTCAGCCCTGGCGGTAATTTTTTCAGGAATTTAATTTTGCTACAACTTATTAATTTTTTAATTTAATCAAGATTAAAAATTAATTTAATATCCCCAATCTAGTTTAAAAATCAGGCCGAATCGATCAGTTATATTTCTAGCAATAGTTCGCATCGAAAAATAATTTAAAAAAATACAAAATTACATGTATTCATAGATATTATTGTTTTTGTATTATATTGCATATCTGAGCTTAGAAAAAAAAAACAATGAACTAAATATCCTTGGTGATAAAAGATCTTGCATAAAAGACATTGAGTAATAATTAACATTTTTCTGAAGTTCTTAAAATCTTACAAGGAAAGAAGCCTTTTTTGAATATCCTACAAGAAAAGGGGTCTTTTTTAAATACCCCTCGAAAGGAAGAAGAGTTAATATTTCAAACATGGCCACTTTTTTCCAACATTACACAAACAAAATAACCCAAAAACCGATTTCAAATTAATATTTTTTTATAAATATATTGTGACCTAAATACATAAAATTTATTTAATTATTTTTTGTTTTTTTTATTATATAAACCTGTTCCCGCCATTTCCCTCCTTTAGGGTCCTGATGAAGCGAGGCAATTTCACCCTACGTCGACCTCTTATGTTATAAATATATATCAATATTAATTAATATAATATAAATAAAATTACAATAAAATTATTATAAATAAAAAGTTGTTTATGTTAATATTATTCATCAGCTATCAGTAAAAAAGTAAGCTCAGCGCCATTGAGCTTATGATTATTAGTGATATGCAGGGAAAGAAAGAACAGAAAAAGAGCGAGTCCACTTTTTCGGGAGTTAAATTTCCAATGGAGAAACTTTCACTAGCAAAGAAAAAATAAAAACTATTTAATTTTTGACATCTCCAATTTTTCTTTTTGTGGTGTTTATCGTGTTTTTCAATCTTAATCGGCAATTTTTTTAAAAATAGTTAGGTACTTTAAGCATTTTTATATCAACCCATTTTAAACAGCCAAGCTAAAATTAGTTGTCTCCAAATTATATATTATTATTTAATTATTAAATAATTTTATGGCCAAGCTCATATGTTGTAAATTTTATCATAATAATTTGATATTATAGCCCACTCTACCCTCAGTCTGTTTAATGCCCTGCTCAGCTCAGTTCAGCATTCAACCCGATCTGGCTGATACTATCCGGTGGAGTGAAAAAAATGTATTTTTTCTAGATTTTATTTTAAAAGTTGAGCTGAAAGAGAGTAGGTTTATAGGAGCTCACACAATAAAGGGTAGGGGGGGGGGGGGGGGGGGGGGTAGAACAGGCTAAGATTAGAGTTAAATTTTAAATATTAAAAAACAGTATCTTTTAGTTAAAATTAAAAAAATAAATAAATATGTTAAAATTCAGAAAAAACTAAACACATGACGCTGGCGGAAACATTTTATTGTGAAACGCAATTAAATAAAATTACATAATTATATTTTAAAATAAATCATATCAATGTGAGCTATTAGTGTTATGTTAATGTTTCCTTAAAGGTAGGTGGAAGGGTTAGGGCAATGTTAGGTTTAGGGTTAACCTTAGGTGTGGGCTGAACAAAATAATGTTTATAGCCATAACCAAGCTACTTTTGATCGGTTAGGTGTATTCTTCTCAAATTTTGATATTTATTAAGCAAATTACAAAAAAAAGGTATTTATTTCTAAAACTAATACTTTTACCTTCAAATTTTCGTTTTCAAAATATTCTATATTGGCTGGACCAGCCAAATAAATTTATCTAATCCATTATGCACATTAAAACTCTATGCTATTTTAGTATTTAGAAACTTATGTTCCATTTATTGCGGCGCTGATTTTATTACCGTCATGGCATTGAGCAGATTTCTACTGATTCCTATGTTCGTAATATTCATATTTAAATTTGCATCAAATATTGATGGTGCTGTACTGACAAGTAATATGGCGAAAATTAAGGGATCTGTTGGTAATTAAATTATTTCAATTTTTTTACAATGGGCATGTTTAAAGTCATATTTTGAAAAAACAAAAATGTTTTTCATTTTGTTTGTATTTTGTCTAAATAGTTGGCTTAAAATATATGTAATTTTTCTACAGATCTAACCAAAATTTAAAAGCTAAAAATTTATTTTTTAAACGACATCTTAAAACGGTGTTTCGTTGTATAAATCTATTTTTTTACTAACATTTGATTTACATAGGTCCAAACTATTTTTTTTTGCATTAAAAACACATTCCTTTTGAACGTGCCCAGCCGTGTTTCTTTTATGAATATACTTATTCGAATCCCTAGATCGTTGCGAAATTGAACTTGACGGACAAAAGTACAAGTTGTCCCCGGGTGATTTGTTATATCCGAAGCAATGCATGAGATGCACCTGCACTGCCACCAAAAATAGCTACAATGCCGAATGTGCCTCGTAAGTAACCTATTCATATCATCATAAAATAATTGGTTAAGGCCACGTTCAAAGTGAGATTTTAAATGTTAAAAAAAATTTTAACAAAGTTTTTTTTTTCAAAAAAAATGTTTTCTGTGCATAATTAAGTTTGGCAACTTTTTAAAAAAAAAAATTATTTTAAAAAAAATATCAAAATTAATACATCAAATTGACTCTTAAATGAGAAAAATTACTGTTTTCATTTGTATTAAAAATATATGTTTTTTTGGTTAATGTCACCATATAGTTTCCAATTTTTAAAAAAAAAATCTGATTAGAACTTTTATCAGTGGCTGTAGCCTAATAAAAATATTTAAATATTGAACACAATGGATTAACGTTAGAATGACTTGTTTTTAAAAGCGTTAAGTAAACGGGCAATTTGTTTTAATATTTTTTCAAAATTAAGTTGTTGATTTTTTTAATTGGAACAAGCCACAACCAGTGTGGCAGTTCAGCTTTTATTAATACAAAGAGACCTTTAATAGGTAAAGTAGGTAAGCTCACGCAAGTACCCCCTTTTTTTAAAAAGGAAAAGAAAAGATGAGTTAACAACCCTTAGCGATTGAGAAAATTTATTGAGCAATTTAAAATACAATGTTTTCGTAAAGTTGAGTAGGAAGGTTATAAAATTTAATGTCCAAATTTTGCCGTGATAATTTTTTAAAGGCAATAAATTATTTGCACTATATTGGGCATTAGACTTCATTCATATCTAAAAAAAATGCGAAAAAAATATAAAATAAAAAAACGGGCTTTATTTGCTTAATTTATCTCTAAAATGTTAATACAAATGCCACAAAAGTGTTAATAACACAAGTCATTTTTCAGAGTTGTGAGTTAACTACAGAGATCAAATCTGCCATCTTAGGGATTTTCAAATCCGTTTACCGTTTTTTTAATCAAACCTAGTTAGTCAGCAATAAACATTAAAAATTTTAGAAAAAAAGTTAAAAACAAAAAAGATTCAAAAACATATTAATTTTTGCAAATTCACAACAGCTTTACTGTTATATTCAAACTTGAAATTATATTTTTTTAACTGATAATATATCGTGTCGTATTTAAGCTTGGACGCGAAATATTTTGCATTATCTTAATGCTGATGTAATAGCTTGATATATTAATAAAACTTAATTCTCATTATTTGTGATGATAAATATAAGTTACAAAGGATTTTTATATAATAAAAATTAGATGTGTCAATTTGGTCAAAACTGTCCATTTTCTGTTATGGACGGATCTAAGGAGCTGAAAAGAAACTAAGATACAGAAAATATATAAGAGATAAGCTCTAATGGGGATGCATTCTTTTATGATTTCATTATTTTTTGTGACATGATATCTGTTAACTTATGTAATTAAAGGGATTAAAAAAATAAAAATTTACAATAACTTATGTTTGAATGCGCCGAAAACACATGACACAAGATATTCGCTATTATAAAAAACGACCGCGACCGCATATTGTCGCTTGATGTTCATTTTACATTGGAGCAGGGGTTCATATTTTTGAGGTAAATGGTGAGCTCATTCATAGAGGAAAAATGCAACTCATTGCCATTTGAGTGAAAACTCTTTTAATTTTATAATATAAAATAAACAACAAACTTCTCACTTAGAGTGCAAAAATTAATTGATTCACAATTATAAAATTGGTAAATAAAATTAGTTAAAAATTTGATTTGTAATGAGGAAAGTAAACTCACCTCGATTAAACGCCAGCAAGAAATAACTTATTTTGAGCTCCTTCTCTTTGATTATTATGTGTTCGCTTATCATAATATATTTTTCAGGTGCGGCAAAACGGTAGGAAGCAAAACCTGCGAAACATCTGAAAAACTACTTTACCCAAAATGCTGTGATCGAAAGGCATGTTAAAACTTGCCAACTGTCAAAATGCATTTACCTTTTCCCTTAAAATTAATAATGTTTTTAATGCTACAAAGATTTCAAATAAAAAGATAATTTTGTCGTTTTGGCATTTCCGAGATTTACAAAAAATAAATATTTACCAAACTAGTTTATGAGAGCGTACACCTATGTCTGTGATTGAACTTGTAACTTTTAAATTTGCAACCCTGGCCTTTTTTAAATTTTTCGGCCCGATTTTTAATAAGGATGCATTAAGGCAAAATTCTAAAGTCATGTATAAGTGGAAAATTACTTATCAAAAATACACAAAAAGAGGAATTAAAAAATCTTTGCCCAATCCGATCCAATCTTTTGAAATATAGCCAGACCTAAATTGTCAGGTCCATGCCCGATAAACTCTTTTTTTTGTTGCATTTGGCATTGCTTTATACCCTATGACATTATAGTGGATATACTTCTAATTTTAAATTGTCCAAAAAATATACCCATAAAAAAATTTCAATTTAACTAGGATAAACAGAAAAGGTTATCTTTATTAATTTTTTTTTCCCTAGACTTATTGCAGACTAGTCTGAATTGAAAGGAAAATACGGAGAAAAAGATCGAAATAAAGCCAGATAGCCGTGATTTGATCATTTATTTTTCTCAAATATCGAACTATGTCATAATGTTTAATAAGAAATTTATATGAATTAGCTTTGGTGATAAAATGATAAATATGGAACTTAAAATAACTTTGACACTACTAATTTATAATTTTGCAAAAGAGAGAAGTGTGCTATCAAAAAGCCTTATCTATTACTGTAATTTTCCCAATCAGTTGCCTGTTAGCCATTGACAATAAAAATTGTATACATACAAAAATAGAATAAAACATTTGTGAAAGCCTTTGATTTATTTTACTTTTTTTCTTCAAATTATGTATTTATTATAAACATCAATAATCACGAGATTTTAATTGCGCAATTTTAACATATCTGTCGTAATCTTCTTGTGTCCAGGTCGAATCTAAGATGTCATATAAAACATACATTTTACAAAAATGCCAATATCAAAGTTGGATCCGTCAATGATGCAATCGTTTTTTATTTGAATTAAAGTTTTTTACCAGAATTAACACTCGACAGTTTTTTTTGTTTTGACTTATTCGTAGGTATATAGTCCATATTTAAAACATTTTTTATTTTTTAAGGAACCAAATGGGAACCGGGCCTAATCAGTCCATATATAGATTTTTAAAATGTAACTCTATTTTATCATGTTTTAACTACTTGTGATACTAACATATATAAAAAAAATCAATAACGCCTCAAACATCTTACATGGCTCACCTTCGAATCCATTTAAACATATAGGCATATATAGCAATATTTTGATTTGCATTCATTCTTTGGACCTTATTTCATTTTAGCAAAAGTAGATAGGCCATTTAAATTTAACCCTTGAATGATAATTTGGAAATTTGTTATAATAAGTGAATGGTAGGATAAGAGCACACCCCGATCTACATTTAGATCTTCAAAAGTTTGATTCTAGCATACTAAAGTTTTATATAATTTTTAAAAGAAACTGTGGTCTTGTTTGAATATAACCCACCTTTTCTTTTTTATATAAAAATAAAAAAATTTTAAGATGCTTATTATCTGTTTAGGTAAAGTATATATACAATTTATAAAAAAAATTATCACATTACACAGGACAACAAATATCAATGTCAGAAACGTGAATTTTATGAAAATAAAAGAATGCATCCCCATGATGGCCTAAACTCATATATATTTTTCGTCTTTCATAGTTTCTTCCGTCTTTGGCTCCTTAGATCCGTCTATAACGAAAAATGGCCTTTTTTGACCAAATTGACAGATCTAAATATACCCTAGAATGAAAAATTTTAATAATCTTTTTTTTCCTATAAATCCCTTGTAACTTTTATTTTTAATCATTAATGAAAAACAGATTTTTTTAATACATCAGGCTCTTACATCGGCATTTAGATAATACAAAATATTTCGCGTCCAAACTTTAATACGACACGATATATTATCGGTTTTAAATGAAAATATTATTTGAAGTTTGAATTTAACAGTTCAACTATAATGAATATGAAAAAATAAAATTTTAATTTATTTTTGTTTTTAATTCTTTTTTGTTTTTTTTTACCTTTTTTCTAAAAATTTTAAATGTTTATAACTGACCAACCAAGGTTGATTAGGAAAAACGGTAAACGGATTTTATATTCCCTAAGATGGCAGGTTTGATCTCTGTTGTTAACTGATAAATCTCAAAAAATTGTTGACCTGTGTTATTAAAGGCATATAGCGCCTCTTTACTTACATCAATAGATTAAATACATATATTATGAATCTTAACTTGGGGTTCATGCATTTGCCTTGAACAAACTAAATTTCTCTAATAGATTATTATAAATTTAAAAATTTAATTCAAATGCCCCTATATTCAAGAACTTAACAACAGTCTTTTTAGCATGGTTGGTTCTTTCGTAACCCATATCTAAAATTTGTTTTTAAACTCTTATTTAAATGTAATATAAAATTACATTTAAATGTATATTTGAAAAGTATTCATTAATTTTTTATAATCAGTTATTTTAAAATGTTAAAATATTTAAATTCAAGATAGGTTAATCTTTGACTTCAATCAAAAAATTTGTTAGATATTTTAGCTCGCTTACAAGCCATTTTTGGCAGCTAATATTTCAGAAGACCCATTGATTTTTATAAATTTTATAAATATTTAATAAATTTAACCATGTTAATAATGAAAAAAAACCTTGATAATTTTGTGCATCGTATGCATAAGGATCAATCTCTGGGTTAACATATTCGCTAGCATTTTGATCGTTGTAATAATTTGGAGCAGCCTCTTCATATACTTGTTGTTCAGATGGCTCTTCAAGCTGTTCATATGCCAAACTGTCGTAGTCGCTATCTTTGACAACTGTCAAACGATGAATTGAACGTATTTTAAATGACATGAATACTTAAGGTTCAAAATTTGAAGAGATAGATCCTACTCTAATTTAAATGAGGTTTTTCACCGAACCCGCCAGGCACACTTTTTGGGATGCTCAGGTGGGACACAATGGAGGGGTTGAAGTGGGAGAGGAGGCAATTGTATTGGGTTTTTGATATGGGAATATTCTGAAACACCCATAAATATTTAAAAAATTTAAAAGGCCAACAAAGTTTTTTTGCCATAATGAAATAGGCTCTAAAAATCTTTATCTAAATATTTTAAATAAAATATTGACTTGTAAGAGGCACACTTATTTTCATTTCAGAAAGTAAAACCGGCGGTTTGTTCATATAGCGATAAACGGTAAACAAGTGACTCAAAATACTATTAAAATTAGGCAACATATTTGGTAAAGTAGTTTATTGATTGTCTGAAAATATTTTTATTTTCATATAAAAGAACCGGCCTAAAGTGAAAAGTATCAAGATCGTTTGCACTAAAATGTTTGTCATCTTAGAATGGTAAATTTTTGCAAAACCTTGACAAAAATTCACAAAATATAAGTTGCTTAAATTTACCTGGCCCAGCTATTTTGGCGCGGATCCATGGATAAACGCGAAAGATAAGAATCAACGTGCATACTAGAATGAGACCTAGGACAAACCATGTGACAGGATTTTCCAAAATTTTCCGAAGTTTCTCCGGGGTTAGCCAGGTCGCCTTTCCCACATCTTTATCTTTTTTCTCAGGCTTTTTAGCTAAACGCACAAAGAATGAAATAAATGATTAAACACATAAAATTAGGAAATTAAAAATAAATATGAGGTATATATAAAATTTAAAATTTGCCATTATATAAGTTAAAAGCAAATGTATACAGATGATGTGTTTTACAAGTATAGATATAAGGACATAACATATTATCTGAAAAATAATAAAGATTTGCAAAAAAATGGAGGTTGTTAATATGGGATGATAGTGTAAAGTTTGCTTTAGGACTAAGAGTCATTAAAAAATGTTATTTGAGGATTTTATTGATTTTTGCTCAATATTAAATAAGTATACCTTTGTTACAAATTTGGAAAGCTATAATAATTACTTGACTTCTTCTTGCTAGGTTTTCTAGTCTTGGTTGAAGTAATTGTACGGGAAGTTAACGTTGTGCTATATAATGTTCCGTTTTTACTAAAGCCAATAAGAATTTTGTATTATTCTTCAAAAAAAAAACAAGGTAATTAGCATGTATTAATTTAAGAAGCTTTGGCGCTTCATACTTATATCATATAGTAAAAAAGATACTATGATTTTAATTGAATTTTGAATAAAATAGAAGGCAAAAATTAATGATTTTAGCCCAAATCATAAACAGATATCTTCTAGCCCACCCAAAAATTATTTTTAAACATTTAAAGAAAAGCCCAAGGCCCAATATAGCCGACTAATCGGCAAGGCATTCCCCTTAAATCTGATATAAAAAAAATTATTTTTCAAACTTTTTTAACTTTTATGGAGCACACACACCGCTATTTGAAATTTACAAGTGGTCGACAATTGAATTAAAATTTTATAAAGTTTTGACCCTATGTGCTGATATTTAAGGTGTCAAATGTTCTTACCAATTTAAAGAAGTTTTGATCCCAGACAAGCTTTTTTCTAGCTAATCAAAGCTTGCTAAATTAAGTGTCCTAATTAAAGAAATTCAGTTTTGTAAGTGTATAGAAAACCTGTTTATCCATAATGTCGTATGGTTGACCAATAGGTGCGAAATATCACTCGTGTTTTTAGGATTAATAGGAGCTTTAGCTTAAAAACAGATTATAAAGTTGTTTTTTCAGTTTCAAATATCAACCCTGTTACTAAGCATAAATTAATTTCGTTGAAAAATGGCATTTTGTTCCAGCAAAGCATTACTTTTTATGCTTGACATAAGTTAGGACGTGTCGCAAATTATTTTTTTAGAATACAATCCCTTTTTCCTCTTACAAATTTTGAATAGAATTAGTAAAATGACAAAATTGCTCATAATCTTTTATTAGATAAAGTTTTAAAGTAGAATATAACGTTCCAAAGGATTATATTTTAAAGCTCAGAGTGGTGATCTTACTCATTTGAGAATCAAAGCAACTCTGCAATTTTAGTGAAAGCTCTATTTTTTGAGTTGAACATTGAAAAAATATCCAAAATGAGTCTAAAAAAATTATATAAATTTGGAATTCTTAATAAATAGTAAAAAACTAGCTCACCCCAATTTAATGCACAAACAAATGAATTTTAGCTCCTCGAGTGTTGTAAGCTCCGAAACATGCCAGAAAAACAATTTTTACGGCATTATTTTTATGTTTAAACAATTTAACTAAATAAATGCCGCTTAACCAAATTTTGGGCAAAATTTTTTCTATTTTTAAAACAAAAGAACACATTTTTTTAATTTTTTTTTTAAATATATTTTACAAGTTTAATAGAAAAGTGTTCCCCAAAAAAGTCCCCTAGATTTTCTTATGCACACGGCCCTGACAAATAAGTAACAGAATAAATTGAAACAGTTTGATGAAATATTCAAGGACGATTGAGTTTTTCCAGGTAAATTGAAGTTCGTAGTTTCATTCTTCGTCATTTTCGTATATCCGGGCATTGGGGTCGTTTTTTTAGCAGGCCATGTAGTTTGCTTCAAAACAAAATCGCCAGGGTTAGGTGGAAGCATTGAGCATTGTCCATCTAAGCAATATTTTCGTTTTGTAGGGTCGGTGACGTTAAATAATCCGCAGAGGGTACCTTAGTGGTGGTGAAAATTAAAATAAAAAGTCGTTACTTAGGCTTACCCTCTACGCCTATACCCGCTTGAGCGTCGAATAGGTCGTTGTACCAAGATTAAAAAAATTCGGATGATCTCGGGTCCGACTATTAATACTAAAAAATATATGAAGATTCTTCACAAAATTAAATTTGTATCAGCTGACGAGCTGTTTCTAGCTAAAAAATATGCTGGTTTCACATTGTAAATATAAAAAATGTTTATCAATTTAACATGAGAAAATTTACTGATGAAAAATAAATTTATCTCTAAAAAAAGAAAAAACCCATTACTATTATGAAAAGGATAAGTTTTAAGATTTTTGTTTACCATCCGGAAAATATTTTCTTTTTGAAGGCTCTTTGATTAATTTTGGACATTCGTAATAACAGTGAGTCATATTATTTATGCGTGTCACGTTGAGTTGTATTCCTAATGTTGGGTGTGATGTTTTAAAAGTGGAACAAAAAGTGGGATCGAAGTCTTCGGCCTGTGTCCAAGTTCTGCAATTCTCCTATGAAAAAATTGTTAGGAGGTCCGTTTTAAATTCATTTCAAATCTTTTATTGTCATTTTATAAGCTGTCAAATGTCTGGGTTATTAGCTCTCATTAATCTAAAATTGGCCAATATGTGCTATTCGATAATTAAGTAAGATGAAACAAATGTGGTAATCATAGTTATTTTTCTATTTTCCAATTTATGTTAATTTTTTAAAGCGCACGTCTTAATAATCTTTTAACAACAATACAAAAACTAGATGATCCTTGCAACAAAACAAAAAATAAACAGTTTTTTAGAGGAGAACAAAAATTAAGTGATTGGTCGGTCCCTTTACCTTTTGTAGGCCTATTGTTTGAAACTCTTTGATTTTGAAATTAATAAAGCAAAGCTAATTCTGCCGTTTCAATTAATTAATGCACGAGAGCCTAAGCCGAAAAGCCTAACCGATGTGTGTTTTACCGCATTTGACTCCGCTTGGCGATTTTAAATGAATCTACAAGAAAAATGAACGCCCTGACGGGCATGTTCGTTCCTTACATCACAGGTCAACAAATTATTGAGATGCTAACAACGGAGATCAAACCTGCTTAAGGATTTTCAAATCCGTTTACCGTTTTTTTTATCAAACTTAGTTAGTCAGCTATAAACTTTAAAAATTTAAAAAAAAAGCCAAAAAAAAAACAAAAAAGATTCAAAAACAAAAATCAGTTGAAATTTTTTTTGTATATTTACGACAGCTAAACTGTTAGATCCAAACTTCAAATAAAACTTTCATTAAAATTGATAATATATTGTGTCGTATTTTTGGACGCGTAATATTTTGTATTATCTAAATGCTGATGTAAGAGCTTGTTGATATACTAAAAAATTTTATTTCTCATTATTTGATGTGATAAATATATGTTACAAGGGATTTTTATATGAAATAAAGATTCTTAAATTTTTTCTTTTTAGGGTATCTCGATCTGTCAATTTGGTCTAAAAAGGCCATTTTCAATATGGACGGATGTAAGGAGTCAATGCCTGAAGTAACTAAGAAAAACGAAATATGTATATGAGATAAGGCCATCATGGGAATAAATTTTTTTATGTTTTTATAAAATTCACGGTTGTGCCATTGACATTTGTTGAACTGTGCTATAAAAAGGGTATACATACTTTATACAAACTCCATTAAAATCAGTTTCTTTAATATGAATTATATGATTGCTTTTTTGGATTTCAGAAAAAAACTGACACTGTGCAAACAATAACAATGTTCAAACTCACGCTAGAGAAATATGCTATGAATCAATTTTTTATATTTTAAAAAAGTACAAACGTGCAGCAATATTTTTTGACTCGGGTACAAAAGACGACTAAATAATATATTTAATACAACATTTGGAGCCCAAACTTAAATGCATGCTTCAAAGCGAACATATTTGCTTAATTTACACTAAATCGTTCAGAACATGACTCTATAAAATTTGTTTTTGAAATATACATTAGCAATAGGCTGACATTCGGTGAAATGAATTCGAATCCAACCCTCTGCACATTTTTTCCCACCATTTCGTGGGAACGGGTTTGAACACGACGATCTCCAAATCTGATTGTAAAGGGCACCCTTTATGCAAGGATTAAAGCAAGTATTCGGTTGCTTTTCCGGCAAATCACGGTACGTAATCTTTGCCGGGGCAGATTCAGTAGGTAAACGGACCTGAGGTACCGATTCCCAGGCGCTGTATTTTCCATCAGCACGCTCAACATCGACAGGTTTTTGCAATTCACGGTTAGCCGTTGACCATGCAACTATGAAAATATACCAAACACATTGGTAATATATATGAATCGGGATTATTTTACCAAATACACTAATTCAATATCCTTTAGCCGGCCTAATTTGTTTTTTGTTCGGTCTTCTAAAAAAACTAAAATTTGTTGGTATACTCCCTAGGGTGTAAATTAAATTAAAGCAATACATTTGCTTGCGGTCCAGGGTTGACAAGAGGCGTTGAGACACCACATACCTTTACCACACCAGGTACCTTCAAATAGTGGCCCTAGTGAATTATATTTATAGCCATTCTTGATATCCCTGGCACATTGAGAGTCTTGACAGTCGGCTAATATCATTGAATCTGTGGCATCAGAAGATTTTGCCAAACTCTTGTTTTTGGGCGCTACGCGGGCCTTATACAAAGGATAGTACCGAGGTCCGTACACGTTCATGCATTGCTCTTCTATTGAGACGAGTTGACCCGGAAGCTGGTTTTGACTGTATGTACGAAAGGAAAATGGTGTTGTACTTCATGAAGTTATTAGCTAGGCATATATAAAAGGGCATTGAGCATAATCGGGAGCAGGGACGGTCCGTTTATAAAAACCCCTGATCAAACACTTTTTGCACCCATATGACCCATATTTTTATGAAATTTTAAATAAAAAAAAATCTAGTATCTGTTAAAAATTGCCTGACGTCCTCTAAGCGACCTTATGGACCAAAAACAGGACCGAAGACATCGGCACCATTAGGTATAACTTTTACAGGGGACAATTAATTGGCTAAAAATGATTTACCTACTCTATATAAATTATAGTCTCAAAAATGCAAATAAATACGCCGCTTGGTGAAGTGGTGCTGTGCCTCTAAGTAGCCTGTATTGCTCCTCCCGGCATTTAAAAAAAAAATTTTTACCAAAGGACTTTTTAGAATTTAGCAAAGGCTAAAGAGCCAATCCATATTAATTACATATGGGTTTTTTCCATTAATATTCGCTGTAACGCATTGTGGCAGAACTCTAGAAGAGGCGTAACAAAAATTCAACTTTTTCATGAGCCATTTTCCTTTTTCGCGATGAACGCCCACCTCTTGCAGCGATCTACCCAGTTTCTCAGTCTCGATAAGCTGCTTCGTAAATTGGGCGGCATTGTCGACGTATAGGCATTGTTTATTATGAAAAATTGCATGGAAGGATTCTCGGCTACACGGAGACCAAAAGTCATATGAAGTGGCGGCAATGGCACGCATGATGTAACCGTTTTCAAGGCACCTTGCTTGTCCGGCATCTTCGTCATGGTTCAAGCCTAAACTATTAAAATTTGTTTTTGTATAATATCTAAGTTAGACTTTAGCTGAAATATGTGTCGTATTTATGATGGGATGCCAAATATTTTGTATTATTTAAAAGTTGTTGTACGAGCTTGATATGCTTAAAAATTTTATGTCTCGTAATATAAGATAAAATATATATGTTACAAGGAATTTGGAACAAAAATAAACATTTTCTCTTTAAACTATTCTCGAAGTCACAAATTCTATGGTCAAAAAAGGTTATTTTTTCGATATGGACGGAGCAAAATTTTAGAAGGCGAAAGAAACCACGAAAACCGGTAAATAAATGTATGAAATAAGGCCATCAAAGGAATCCATTCAATTCATTTTTTAAAATTTTTTTTGACAATGATATTCATCAACCTGTGTTATAAATGTGTGGACCAATGAAAAAGGTAAATGGAAATTTATATTTAAACAATTATTACATTTGTATTTTGACAATTATTTTAGGCATATGTTATTTTTATATTTTATCAAATGTAAATAATAGCGGACACAATTTCAGTTTGAACTCATCTCTACTGAAATTGCAATGTAATTTTTTTCATTAAAATTCAAATACTTGTGCCCAATTTCGTGTGCCCCAACTTTGGGTACTGCTGCCCCTCTAACGATCTGGAAAAATGAGCAGGCACGTGGATCACACACGGTATTTATATAGGCTAAGCCTCCTATAGCATGGTCGTCCCTCATCGTATCTAACCTTTAGGAAGAGAAAACCAGTGTTTAATAAAAAAGAATTTAGCCGCAGTAAATTCCTCAATTCTAGTGAATGGTGAGGAAAGAAAAAAGTGAATATGAGGGAATTCATTTTTTCACGGGGGTGAAAAATATTCAAATGAAAAATTTTCATTTACAAAAAAATGAATATTTCTCATTTTAATAAAAAAGAACTCAATATTTTTATTTTTTGGTAAAATGGAGTTTTGATAGTATGGATGAACCTCTTTTCTTTTTTTTTCAATATGGAATTTTTTCAAATGAGTCGGAGTGAGGTACTCCGGGCAATTTTTGGAAAACTTAGTTTTTTACATGGCCAAACTCATGTTTGTTATATTTACATTTTATTATAATAATTAAAATTTTCATAAGTTTTTAAAGAACCAAGCTCAAATTTATTAACTTTTAAATAATATTTCCTTAATTAGGTATTCTTGTGTACTAAATGCCGTTTTTAATTAATTCACACTCAAAAGCAATTATACCCAAATTTGGCAGCAGTTTCCTGTGATAATCTTAAAGTTCATTAAGCTTGTTCGGATAAGCCATTTGAGCTCATTTGAGGAAAAAAGAAACAAAATGCATTTTTTGAAAATTATTCATTTTTAAAATTAGGATTTTTTGAGGTGAGTTGCAAGAGAAAGGAGATTTTTTTTTTCATTTGAATTTTTTCAAATAAGGGGGGGGGGGGGGTAAAAAATGGTAAAGAGTTGAGTTCAAAATATGGCTAATTTTGCCAAATATTTTGAACTCCAACTCTTACAAATAACATTAGGGTTAGATATTTAGTTAGAAAAATGTTTTTGATGTTGAAAAGTTTTAGCAATAGAGAATCGTGTCCTGACAGTGAAGTTTAAATTGATTCAACCCATCATTATCTGTTTTGTAGAATGTAGATGAAGAATTTTTTTACCCTGTGCCTAATTGCTCTATGGGTACTTATTGCTGGCGCGCAGAAGTTCATATTGTTAAGGTCAGAGTGGTGAGCTGACTCATTTTGATAATAAAAATATACGCCTGGGTTCGCACCTCATTGCAATCTGAGTCGTATACTTTTGGTTTTTGAATTGTAAATTGTAACATTTTTCAAAATAAGTTTTAAACAAAAAAATCATTTTACTAATTACAAAATTGAATTAAAATTTGGCGAAAAATTTGATTTTCATAAACGAGGATGAGCTCACCTTAATCAGCCCGCTACAAATGAAATCTGAGTTCAAGCTTCTCAAGAATTGTAACCTCTGAAAGCTAGAACTAATATACATTCTGTCTTTCCAATCATATTTTTTAGATCCTCCCCCACCCGCCTTTCCCACAATGATTTTGATTCGATTTCAAAGCCTCTGTATTTTTAATGAAAGACTTGTTATAATTAATTGGCACAAACTGAGCCTACCCTGTTAGCAAGACGGCAATGTCCCAACTTGGTCTTTCTTCGTGTTCCTCCTGGTATTCGCAAAAATTATCGAGATATTCATCGGGGTTTGCGGAAGCATTCGTAAAGGATGATTTAGATTGGCCCGTTCGACTTGCTGGAAAAGTTGCCATGAACACGAGCTTTACAATTTCGATATTCATGGCTGTCGGACCTATCGATGGGTGTAGGTATATGAGATTGATGGCGTTAAATATGGTTAGGATGTAATCCTTGGCCCGATCCGGATTTTTCGCTATAAGTGGATGATGAAAAGCAAACGGGTCGACAAAGACGGCAATTTCACACGAGGCTTCCCGCGAAGGAGTATCACCTTTTTGGGGACCAAAGATTATCGAGTCATTATCTATGCCGTTAATCGTCTTTGGTGTTGAAGCATAAAGGGCATTATTAGGGGCTGGAATGTTCCTCTTGAGATTCAATTTCCAGTTTGCTGATCTTGGTTTTAACCTACTGGCATCGTTTTTCTTAATGTCATCACCTGGGCTTCACAGGATGATAAATTTTATTATTTTATAATACATAATAAACACATTAATATTTTAGCAATATATAATCACATAATGTTACCGAGTTCCGGGTCAATTTGGCACAAAGAGATGTAGATTGTATTTGCGACATCCTCCAAGGGCAAAGTGTCAATTGAAGAAATATTATATAGAATACCATCTAGCCATAAAAAACCGGTTACCTAATTTTTAGATTACAAAATAGATGTAATTTTTTTATTGTGGCTTATGCCACAGTGCTCGCCACATTTATGTGGCCAGTGTTATCAATAAAATGGTTAATGTCAAATAAATTGTGCATCGACCACTATATTTTTGATCTTGATCGAAAATAATAGATTACGATCACATTGACCACGATCACAATTAAATGGCCAAGATCATGATTTTATGATAAAGATCACTATGTTGTGTGACTATTTAATGGTGACCATGATCAAATAATTGTGATCGTGACCAAAAATATAGTGGTCTATGGCATACCATTAAACATTTTATTACTAACATTAGCCACATTAATGTGGCCAGCACTGTAATACTTTTTAATAATTATCGAAATATCAATCTCAAACTCAATTATTATTTATGACGTTGACATGAGGTGAGCTCACCCTCCATAATCGTATTTATAGCAAATTTTAACTTCTTTTAGACCATACGAAATATAAAAAAAGAAGTATATGTATAAATTCAAACTTTTTTTTGATGGCTAATGCTAAGAGCAATTCTTGCTTCTGGATATTGCAGAATCGTGCCGTGGTAATGGCCTAATCCTCTTCTCTTTCCCACATTGTTATGCGTATTTAATACGGAAGGCCCTTCCGTGTTTTTTGAGTTCACGAGGGAAGTTCTAAGATATGGCGACGTCAACCTCATATTTGGTATCAACCGCACGACTACAAATTCTGTCCCTAAATGTCCTTTAAGGTACAGAATTTTTGATTCGTGAATATGCATATCCAAGCACCCCTGACAATTTTGCTTGAGAAATTGATCTAGCCAAAACAGTCTTTCTTCCCGTTTTGTTACGTTCCTAAAAATAATTACTACACCAAACTTAATAACCGCAATTTAAGTGATATAATTTTTTTTTATGTATAAGAAAATATACCTATAGATTTGTTGTAGTTCCGATCCTCCGCCTTGTCAACTACCTATAATGAAAACACATGATTGATATTATTTGTATAAGAGTAGATGACCAGATGCGAACCCATATTTTTATGGGGGGGAGAAATAAAAAAGCTGAGGTATGTTGTCATAAAAGTCTAATTTTTATTGTATTTTTGAACGT
Organism: Acutogordius australiensis; assembly: GCA_030555515.1. Taxonomy (NCBI): domain Eukaryota; kingdom Metazoa; phylum Nematomorpha; class Gordioida; order Gordea; family Gordiidae; genus Acutogordius; species Acutogordius australiensis. The sequence continues at coordinate 13,206,410 of CM060242.1, read as the reverse complement.
TCACAAGAATTATTTTAAGCAAAGGGGAGACGCTCCCATACGTCCATGTAGATGACATTTAACGATGGGCCATATTAATAGACATATATAATAAGTTAGAAGCTAATTATAAATCTTTATATTATGGCTATGTTATTAAATATTAATTAGCTGTACATTAACTGTATAGAGAATTGTATATGAGAGTTTAGCCAAGATAAATTAATATTTGTATAAAAATTTTTAAAATAAACAGATTCGAAAAGATTGCAAATTATTTTATAAATCCAGTAGGCTCCCAACATTTTTTTTATTTTTTCAAGATATCTACATAAGTCAGCATAACGTTTGTGTACTTAAATTTAGCCGATTTCTCTGTCGATTGTATG
>CM060242.1:13143163-13205842 GCA_030555515.1 Acutogordius australiensis | reverse complement strand
GTAATATTTTGATTTATACTTCAACGGTTCCGCACGATCCAAAGGATATAGTAGCAGTGGCCTTGTTAAAACCGTGTATAAACTCACTGTCAGAAGACAAGAGCGCAGGGCATGCAGGATCCTTGGGTCTGATTATGCCAAAGAAGTTGATGTCCCATTCTACCTTTACCCGAAATTCGTGATTCGCGTGACATTCATACGTAACTAATATAAAATTGCAAAATTATTATTTTAACAGGCCTACTGATATATTGGCTAGTTCTCATTTCAGAATTTAAAACCACGTCTTTATCAAGGTAAGTCATTTTGAGAACAATTATTTAAAAATTTGATTTTGATTAGGTCAAGATTTGAGTCCATCTATTTTGTTGAAGCTAAATAAAATAATTCTATAGGTAACACCACTATTATGAATATAAATAAACTTACAACGACCGATGGATGGTTTTTTGGATGCTGGTAACACCTATAAAAAGAAATAAAATTATGTAAGTGATTATGTTAAAGAGTTGGAAAAATCAGTTTACAAATATGTATGTTCGCTGCTTATAAATGATAAAAGTTAAAAGGACGGTTAACACCTGAGGTTCTGGCATTTGTACCATTTTAGGCGTGGGACCTTTCTCGACAATATCTTTTGTATCAACACTACCCTTAGGTGGTACTAGCGATGTATACGGACAGGCCGCTTTGACTTCTTGCACGAAACAAGCTTGTTTGCAACGACCTCGATACGATATTTGGAGCGTTAGGAAAGCGTATCCGGCTTTCTTTAATAAACAGGTAAAACGATAATTTTTATAAGGTTTTAGTTGATGAAAAACTAGAACTTGAAATAATAAAATGCCGAAATAATTTGGCGCATAATAAAAAATCAAATTATGGAATCCTAATGTTATTTCAATCTGTTTACATTAACACGGTGCCGGCTCGCAATATTGAAAGTATGTAAAGCGATGATTTGGCTATGATATATTTTATTAGGTAGAATCTTCCAAAAATTTTATACCAATTGATTTTCCTTCAACAAATATGGACTCATTAGTCCATTTATTCCAATATGGTTTTTAAAAACAGTTAAACCTGGGTCTAACATTTTTTTATTAATTGATGGGCTGAGCCAGAGTTTTATTAATTACAAGAAATCCATGCAGCCACTAAAAACTCTTCTCCTTTAAGCCTGAACTTCAATTTATTCATTTCAGTTAAGGCTTTAAAAATGTAATGTTTTCTTAAAGGTACATTGAGCTCAGGGTGGTGAGCTCAAAGTTAGATAAAAAAGAAAATATGTAGGCCTTGGCAACTCATAGAAAGGTAAGTGATACTCTTTTGATTTTAAAACATGTTTAATGTAACACTTTTTATAGAATCAAATGATTTGGCGAAGTACTCAATTTTGATAATTGAGTAGCTTGAGCTCGTCTTAATTTTCCTCGATACATATTATAATGATCAATGAGAGAGCCCTTCGAGCAATCTGAAATCATAAGTGCATGAAAAACATTATAATAAAGAAAGTTAGTTTAAATGGGTTGGCAAAATCGATTTTGAATAATTGCGTTGTCTTTTCCCATTCAAAATTGATTTTATATCTAAAAAAATAAATTTATGAAATTCTTTGAAAACAACACATCTACTGTAAAATGTAAAAGAGCCAAAATTAAAAGATTACCCGCTCGACGCCACAACCATCGTAAGGAATGGACTTTGAAACCACGTCGGACGCCTTTTCCTGGCCGGAATAGACGTTGCCGCAAGAGGAATCTCCCAAGCCAACGAGACCGTGAAATTGGTTCGGCCAGAGAAGTTGGAAATCTATGCCTTGTGGACCGCACTTAAATACGACTAGACAATCATCGGAAACGAACAAATGCGATAAAATAAAATTATCATGAAGGTTTTTATAGGAGTTTATTTATGTTAAGGAATTATAAATTTTTAAAATTTGTGAATTTTTAAATCGGCGTAAAATTCTTAGAGGCACAGGGATTTTGAATTCATAATTTACTTATATATACGGCCATATCAGTAAAAGAATTATTAACATTGTTTAAAGTATTGTGTGTTGCAATGTTTTTAATACCTCTTTTTCAATACAATATTTTCAGCCTGTACATTCAAAATTAGTAAAATTGCCAAAAGTTAACTAACTTTGTGTTTTTAAAAGAGTTAATATTTTCTGCCTAAATTGATTAGATTTAATATTTTTGTATTTGCCAGTGCTAAAGTTATTTAATTAAAGCTGGGCTTTTAAATATTAGTTTTTGTTAATATAAATAAAATAAATTAAATATATATAGATTTCATAGTGTATTTTTAAACTAGTTAACTAGTAAATTTTTTTTAAGGTGGCGTTTTTGTTTTTGGTTTTTAAAAATTCTAATATCCATAAATAAATACTAGCTCAATGTGGAAAATTTTTTTAAGCTTAGAATTTTTTAATGAATAATTTAAAAATGATATTAGCCATGTTTATTTATAAGATTAATATAATTTTTAAATGAACTTAGAGCAACTGTCCAGGATATAAGAAAATATTATAAAAAACATTGAATGATAATTTCCGATGTAAAACCCAAATTCAAGAATTTCATATTTTTAGAGTTTTTAAATATTTTCGAAAAAATGAATGAACTCTGAATGCGCCTTAAAAAATACATTTACTCTTAGAGTCACAAAGTAGCAAAAGTGTATTTTTTGGATTTTTTATGTTATCTTACAATGTACAGAGGAAGAATTTGTCTGGCGCAATGAATATTAGGCCATAATAGAATAATTCATGCTTAAACCCCATCTGAAACCTGATAATTTTGCTGAGTTGTGTTTTAAGGTTAGTACATTATTATAAAAATTAGACTATGGCCGGTCGGTATAGGCAGTAGCCGAATGGGAGCCCTCCGCCTTTTCTAGCATATTTAATAGGGTCAAAATGTTGTATTTTTGTCGTCTGGCATTTGTTTATAACCCCATAAATCTTGATATACAAAATTTAGCCAATATATGAGATATGGCCATCATGGGGATAAATTCTTTTATGTTTTCATAAAATTCACGGTTGTGCCATTGATATATGTTAACCTGTGTTATATATAGCCCACACCCTTTAGTAGAGAAGCCCTTAGTTTGTTAAAAAATAGGGCTTTTTAATAAGGCCCTTTTACGAAATCGTATATTATTTTCCTTTTGGCCCTATGAGATTTTCAATAGAAACTTGAAAAATCCCATACGGGCTAGCTCTTTTTTTAACCATGCCTTCTCATCAATATAATATGGACAATATTTAATGCCACTTACAGCGACACGGAGAGAATTGAGTCATTGCATTTCCCTAAAAGATATGTAAAAAAAAACAAATATACTCAAAATGACAAAAATCTTAAAATGAACCTTGAATAAAACGTTAATTGAAAATTTTTTATAAAAAATATTGGTAAATTAGATTTTAATAGTATTTTCAAACAGAGTAATGAACGCCTTTTTATAAGAAAATGCTGATATTGATTGATTAATAATGGTAATACCGATTGATCGATGTCATTTTTGGGGCAAGTGGCTACGAATCTTTCGTGTTTGAGCATTTGAATGCCTTTAGGGCCCCAATGTTCGATATATAAGTAGGCTTGGTAAGCATTGTAACTCTAAGTAACAAACACTTATAAAACATAATAAAAAGAAAATGTTCTTCAAAAAATAAAGGATCTTACATTGTAATAGTGTACTAAATACAGAAGTCAAAGCAAACACAAGTATTTTTTAAAGCTGTTCGATTCTTCATAGATAGGTTATATGGTGTCATATTCAACCAGTTTATTTATGGGCCGCTTATATTCGTCCAAGAGAATTTAAATTGGAAACCACAACCTATTTATGTACAACTGTATAACAGGTGTTTCAAACAGTTGTGTTCGTTGACATTAAAAACTTTGATTGAGTGTAAGCTAGTTGAGAATACTTTGAAAAAAAAATTTCTTTTTAGCGTTTATAAAGTATTTCACCAGCGAAATATCCATTTCGGATGCTAAAAAACTTTAAAGGCCTAAATAGATGGTGCTTCTTACCTTTATTAAACCACACTTTTTGTCTATGATCAGTTCGGTTTTGGTTCTTAAATCACGGACCATAGATTTGCAGGTGCCATAGGTAACGTTTGCGTATCCCTTACGCTGATACCAATTGAATACGACCTTTATATGGTGAGAATGACACGTTCTCCAAACTATAAAAATATTTTCGCTTAGGTAATATTGTTTAAAATTTTGATTTTTGAATCTCGTATATATACAAAGGTTCATTATATCTGTTTAATTCAAGCCTTAAAAGTTTAAAAAAGTTATAATAACTAACTTGTCCATCAAATAAAAATTGTGTTGTAAAAAAATATTTGATCATAGCAAAATTTTTCATTTGCCTGGACATGAATTCGTGTACTATTAATTTTTAATAAAATTTCAAATCAGTTTAAGCAAAAGGTTATTTCGTTAAAAAAAAGGGCAGTTACATTAATTTAACATATTCTGAAAATCTTTAAATTAACATGGCCTTATTATCTCATAGAATCTTTTCTTTTTGATTTCTTGTTAGAACTTATTTGTAATAGAAAAAGGCCAAAACTCTATTTGTGGTTTTTTATTAAAGCAATTTCAAAACAATTAAATTATATAAATATAGTCTTACACTGTGTATTCCAATTCTATAAAATAATAAAAATTAAATATGTACAACATAGTAATGTAAATATTCCATATAACTAAGGTTATATTTTACGAGCAATAAAGATTATTTACGCAGCTTTAAATATGACCTAAGGTCTACAGAATCAAATTCTATGACCACCTAGGGCCCCCAAGATATTATTCACATGCATAAAGGCAAATTAAGCAATGAAAGAGCCAGGTAATTTTTAGCAGGTAATTGGTTATTCTAATCAAAATATAAAAAATGTAAATTATCAGAAGCTTAGCTAACATTATGCGTAGGGGTGCCATTATATCACGGACCGGCACATACCGGCTTATAGAGCCACTTTTATGGCAAAACATTAGTCGACCCTTCCATTTGTTTAATTTTCATTTTTCCACATTATATCTTATGTCGACTGCCAAAAATGTCATTCCTGGTAATAGATGCCCAAAGATATTTATTTTATTTTTTAAGTTAAAGGTTAGGGGGCACGCTTAGCTTATTGGAGGTCCTAAAATAATTTTGGCTTAGCCCAACATACTATAATATAGGGCCCTAAACACAAATAAATTAATCTCCTAAATGGGTAAGAAATTAAGCCAAAGTAATAAAGTTGATGATTCGTGCTTCATTAAAATACGTGAAAAATAGTTTATTAAATGTTTTTGACACTGACCGCCCAATAATAAGCTCTTTAACGCTTTGCAGATTTTGACATTTATAAATTAATTCTGATTCAAACATTTATATAATCTTTCTCCTAGTTGAATTGCATTTCAAAATAAATTATTTTGCCAATATATAGATAAAACCTATGGTCCCCTCTCAAAATATTTTTGTCCACCTGAACTAAATCAGGACAATTTTTTTATGCCTCCCACTATCAAATGAAGCAAAAACTAACTAATCAACTGCCAAAGATGACGAATTTTTATATTGTAAAGCAATAATAAGGTTTTTCTTGACACTCTAATCACGAATCTGATTTTTAAATTTCCGGCTCGCTTTTAGTTTTGAAGATATTTGACATTGTTGAAAAAATGGCCGTTTATCGCTCAAAAAAGAGCTGATTCTACCAATTTATGATCAAATTTGAATCACAAGTACTACGTGTTTTAATAGCTTCTAAAGGCAGATGCTAAGGTGCCTAAAAATCAAAACTTAAACCTAGCACTAACCCTAATTTAACCCCAACACCAATTCTAACCCTAAACATCACACAAACCTAACTTGAATACTAACCTAACATAACCTAATTATTAACCATTAGGGCTATTCAAGCTGCGCCCGGATATTGCTATTAAGCCCAAATAATATGAAAGTTTTAATTTGTCGCCCCCTCTTATCTCATACCAATTTCCGGTTCATAAAAGCACATGCTGCTTAAGGGCACGTTAGGCATTAACAAATATTTTTTTATTAGGGGTTTTTAAGTAAATTTGTGGAAAAATGTGTATTTTGCGCAGGACAAATTTTAGGGGCGCTGATGTACCATGGGCCCTGACGTTGAAATAAACGAAATGCATTTATCACCAGAGGCGACTAAGAAATTTGACCTTAACCCACTTTTGATAAATCTGCTGTTTTTTTTATAATAATGACAGCGATTTCATTCTTTTAAAAAAAACATTCTATACTTATGTTGCACTATTTAACACCAATCGGAAAAATTAGTTAATTAAAAATGCTTTTGGTCAATGTTATCTAGGCTTTAGCGACTATAAAAACTATAGTATTAAGAGCAAGTATATGAAGGTCTAACAGCTTTTACGAAATTATCTAATCACAAAAATGAGTTACTTTGGTAAAGCAGCAGTCTTGAGATAGGCCACCTCGAACAAATATAATTAAGAATAGGAATAGATATAAAACAAATGGCATGCCTCGTTTTATTACTGTCGGTAACTTATAAACTCATGTCATTTTCGGATTATTGGAAAAAGGGTTGACTAAACAACTTGTAAAATACATATAAAACGCCTTAGCTTAGGTGATTTAATCATAAACAGTCTGAAAATCATTCTGGTAACGTATAGGTTAAAAAAAATGATAGAACATTCTAAGATTTTAGTAATTGATAAATAATATTAAATATACAATTTGAATTGCTTATTCTACTTATGACCAGACTAAATGTCTGTATCCAATACCATCATAAAAAATCCTTTTATTTAATATTAGGTTTTAATTTTAGTAAAATATATCGTTGCATGTAATAAATCAAAACATTGTAAATTTGTTCCGCCAATTAAGAACAGAGCCGTAACCAGAATTTGTGGCAAATTCTAAATAAATTTGTTTTTGCCATTTTCATTGGTATATTAGACACAAAAAAAATCCCAGATTAAAATTATAATAAATTGCGGAAGAGGGGGGAGGTGTGCGCCAGTGTCACCCTCCTCTCCTGGTTACGGCTCTGGCAAGACCGGTTCGTTTAACGGTCGGGCTTTAACGGTATTTAAAAGTATTTTTTAATGGCTTGAAATAAGCTCGACTATTGCAAGAATGTCGATGTAAATAAAATTATATTAAGAAATAGAAGTTCTCCTAATAGCCGCCGAATGTGTATTGATTTGAGGGGTAAGGTCGACGCGGACGCCAAGGTCTGGCCCTTACAACATAATCAGTTCTCCCTTGATCGGTTGCAATGTGTGAATGATACCCATAAGGTGTGTGGCTGCGATATTGATGATTGTCTGGACTTGCCAAATCATCTGTCGATATTAAAAAAATTAGAGCGGCGATTCAAAGTTGCAAAAATAATAGGCATTTATAGTGAACTACTCTTAATAGTCGTACCTAATATCAAGATATACATGAAGATCGTTTTCTAGTATCAATCCTTCTTAACGCTAGGATTCAAAGTTTGATTAAATATTAACAAAAATAATATGATACAACCCTGGATATTCTGTTAATAAATTAGCTTTGAGGCATTTTCTGTAGCTTTTGCGCACAAAATAAAAAAGAGCATGAGATAAATCAAATTAACGGCCTTGTATTCAGCTAAAATAAATGTCATAATTGAGGAGCGCCATAGATTAAATTTAAAAAGGTTCAACTAGCATTGGTCAAATACTTTGTGAGTCTTCAATCGAGTCGCCTAGGTCCAAGTCATTACTAATTTCATCTTCACTCGACTCAACTTGACTTGAGGGCACGGAGGTGACATTCGTAGATGGTGAATACCCAAAATCATATTCGTTGGCACCAAAAGCTTGCCGCTTAACAAAACTATGTGTTACAACCCCATTAGACAATTCATGGTCAATTGTTGATGCACACAGTATCTAATTTCGAAGACGTAGCGAAAAATTATAAATTAAGAATTCATCATGCCAATTATAATATCTTAAATTTTAGTGCTATATTGCGATATATAGTTTTAAAATGCTTCTTAATTATATGTTAGATTAACGTATACACTACTTAACCCGATAAGAAACACCATTGAGCCCTACGCCCTCCGATATTGCTATTTTTATGGGCAATCAAACGTTTTACCTGCAGGATAATAATGAATATTGAACAGGTAATCTTCGAGAACATGTTGCAAGACCTAAATAATATGTTGGTTTCAAAACATAGAGTACAAGACTTTATGTTAAGTAGGTTGGAGGTGCGAACAAAAAATTTGAATTCCTCGTTGTTTCATACCAAACCTTTTAGGAGTTTCCTCAAAAATTATGAAATTTTGGAAGAAGATGTTATGATATTGGTAAAACATTAGTTTACATTTTATCCATAAACGAATTCGCAAATTTAAAAGTCTCAACATTGATAATTTGTTTAACCATTGTTTTATGAGAAAAGAATTTACATCATTTCATAGTTCTCAGGGGTCACTTTATTATATTTTTTTAAACTTTAAAATGAATTTCGCATCTTTTACTGTTGCCATAATCCTAGCAATACATCAGGTTTGTATCTATCTTACCTTATAACCTGTTAAGTTAAAGGCTTTTTTTACACTTCCCCTTGTTATAGATTATGTTTTTTAATTATAAATCAAGTTTTTTTTATTCTCAACAATTGCAAATAGATTTGGATAACAGGCGTTGAGGGTAAACGACGGGGCGGTCCTGCCCCAATCGTTGGTAGCCAATCGGCATTGCATGATCAATCTTCCACCTTCGATGAAAGTCTTACATCGCCTGCATCAGCCGCATACAGTGGCAACTCGGGAGCTTATGACGATTCCTATGCAGGCGCCGGTGCAGGAAACCCAGGACAATATGATTACAGCGTAATGGCACCATTTTTATACTAATTATTTTCTTTATTATGCATCAATGGTTAGTACGATAAACAGGAATATTGGGCCCAATCGAAATTCGTAAAATCGAATTTGCCCTTTAATTCTGGAAGACTCTCTTAAGCCTTTTCATTTGTAGATTTATTATGTTAATATTTATGGGTTCTCAAACCCATTCTCGGCCTAAATATTAAGTAAAATTTTAACGAATTGCTTATAAATTTTATAAAAGTGCTTGGGCCCCCATAAGCAGCCCCGTCTTTACAGCCCTGCACATGGTACTGAATAAACATTAAAAATAATATTTTTACAGGCTTATTCTTCGTCCACGGGGTACCCGTCTCCCTCATCTTCGTACGAAAGTGGTTCTTCCTACAATGGTTACGGCGGTGTGAGTCCATCTCAATACGGCTACAATGGCGGAGGCGGCTATCCCAGCCATCATCACACAAATCCTTATGGTAGTTCTTCTTATGGTTCCCATTACAGCAATCCCTATCACGGCGGCTCTTACGCCTCTCATCATCACAACAATCCTTACAGTTCATATGGCGGCCAGTACGGTGATCCCTACAGTTCCCAACAGTATGGCGGAGGAGATCCTTACAGCTCCTATGGATCGAGCTATTACGGAGCTGGTTCGGGCCAATACCCACCAAGCTATAATCCATATGGTGACGCTTCTCCCAACTACGGGGCCTCGTATGGTGGCGGTAGTTATGGCTATTCATCCCCATATTATGGGCAGCAACCACCTTATGGGGGTGGGGGTGATCCTTACTCTAGTGGCTACGGACCTTCAGGTGGCTCTTACCCATATGGAGGTGGGTCATTATCTCCACCCTTCTTGGGCGGTGGTATACCTCCTCTTCCCTTTTTTTAAAATTACGAGAAACGTCCTTATATCACGCGCTATAATTTTATTATTCCTCCATCATATATGAATTTTATTATTTCGTGTAAAATAAACATTTTTATTGAAGTCACATATAAAAATCGCGCCGGACCAATAATTTTACATTCCTCTCAAAATTATTGTTTTGTAATTTATAAGATGATTTGTGTAATATCAGACAGTTGAGCAGAACGTTACCTTTAGTGTCGTCAAAGGCATGGGGAAAAAAATTTGTTATGAAACTTATGTAATTGAAAAGGGGCACTGTCCAATGCTATTTGATATATTTTTGAAATAAATGTATATGACATCCTTGAAATACATAATTCTGGGCTATATTTCCGAAATATCTTAAGAAATACTCATTTTGAAACGTGAAATAATTTTATAATTTTTTCATTTTTTGAATAACTTATATTCACATACATACTTTATGTTAAAGCTGTTGAGACCGCTCATGCCTTCAACTAAATGCTTCAATTTTGTTGTTTTCATAGATAAATTTAGATTATTTCCCTAGATGGCGTACACAAAAATTTATGGGTTAAAATTTAAGTGTAAAATCAAAATTTTAGCCTTTTTAAACGCCGTAAAAAATAAATTTGACAAGTTTCATGTTAAAATATGGGTTCAAATTACTAAAATTTAGCATTTTAATATGTATAAGCTAATATAAAAAACTATAACTCGCGAATTTCAATTTTCCAAGCTATATAAGTCTTTATAATTTCAGTGTTTTTTGTGTTGAATAAAAAGGAGAGCTGGTTAGCACTCCCCTGGGAAAGGACGGATGGGGTCTGTATTGGCCCTTATTCAATACATTTATGATGCTGTTAAGGCGCATCATAAGTACTCTTCGGGGTACACAAATTTTTTTGCTTATATATGGTATTCAGCAGGTTGGTCCTTCTATATATATCAGCAGGTTGGTCCTTCTATATATAATATAGATATTCCGAATCAATTTATTTTTAGATATAGAAAAAAGCTTTAAATGTAAGCCCTATATAGCTAGATATTATAGGTATTATATAATATCGTTTTTAAAAAACTAATGGTCCGTCAGCTGATTTGTGATGCCGACCCGTAAGAAAGTGCATAAATTATAAAAGCAGAATATTATTTCGTCCATCCGTAGCCTCTTTGAAAAAACGGGACAGAAAAATATAGTATTGGCGAGGGCAGGCTAAAAACATTAGAAACGAGCTGGATCAGTGTTAAAACTGTTAGGTTACGGGCTGGTAACTTTACAAAACATTTATGCGAATAAATATTTGACCAAGCAATAAAATCTTAATTATGCCGTGGAACACAAAAATACAGTATTTCAGATAGCACTGTGGCAAATCAAAAACGCAGGAGGTTTGGTTGGAATTACTACATGGGAGGCTTTCAACGTAAAATAGGTTAGTGCAATGTAGCCTGCTTAGGCAGTTATCCCTAAACAACATGCCTAAAGAGAAAAGGCTAAAAACCTAAGTCACGGGCGTGCGAGCAAATCTTACTCGACGGCAGTATTGTTTTGCTCTAAAGCCCTAAACGGATATGGCGCCCCTATAAGGGCAAAGGTAGGGGAGAAACCTTAAGCCCAATAACCTCTCATAATACATTAATGTCAGTTTTGTAATAATTTATAGTCTAATGGTATATTTTCCTGGGGCTACATACTAAAGCTAGGCTCATTTTGACCATATGGGTTCCTCACAGCCTTTGTTAAAACACCAATGAGAGGATGCACTTTTAGAATATGAAATTAACATTAAGGTATATAGAATTTTTGCAATTATCTTATGTATGAATGTAATTAACATATTAATTTTTTAAAAGGGGGTGACTAGGTATATTTAGATTTTTGCGCATTAAATATAAATGGATTTCCACATCAATAAAAAAATTATTTTTTAAAAATACCGTCAGAAGAATAATTCAAAATGCGGAAGATAAATAATATATTTTTTCAATACTCATTTAAAAAAATGAAAACGATATAAGCCATGACGAATGCTGAATAAAGCCCGTTTGTTGTTTTTCTTATATAATCGGTAAAAGATTTTGTTTATGCTTTAAAATAAATTTTTTTTTGCATAATTTTTGTAAAAGCGCCCCCTATAAAACAATTTATTTTAAGATATTTTACACTGAACCCTAAATTTCCCAACTAAAACAAAAAAATTATTTCTAAGCAAACCTGTTAAAAAAAATGTTTAGTAGTGAGCAAAATAAAAAGATTAAAAAACTTTTATTTAATGTAATAGGTTATGACATAAGATGGATAGCTGTAATTTAGATAAGGATAAAGAATGCTTTAAAATAATAATAAAATAAAAAAACGGGTAGGGCAACCTTAAATTACATTTAGGTAAAATATGACAATAAAGAAATGTATAATTAAAGAGAGAAATTTAATAATTGAAAATAAATTCATTTATAAAATATAATAATGAAAACAATAACATATAAAATAAAGCCTCAAACTATTTGCAGGGATAAAAAATGAAAAAAATATAATGTAAGTGGCAAAACATTTTCTTTTTATAATTTGTATGCAATAATAAAATGAAATAATTATAATAATAACAAAATAAAAATATTTTATATTGTATAAAATGCATTAAAGCATAGAAAATATTTAAAAAATTAATGAAAAATAAAGAAAGCATATTTTTAAAGAAAAAAAATTTTTTTTAAGCATACGAAGGTTGAATAAAATATAAAGCATCAGTTTCACTAATAGGAATTTATAAATATGTGAGTGAATACGATTAAAACATAGGTAAAGTAAGATTATTAATAGGAACTAAAAGTTTATAAAAAAATCTCTATGATTAATCTCATTTCAAGTTAAATAGAAAGCTTATGTTTACAAATTGGAAATGATTAAAAGAAAATGAGATTTAATAAAAAAAAATCTCTGTGATTTGCCTCATTCAAAGCTGATGAGAAGGCTTATGTTTGAAATAAGAATTGAAAAAACATTTTTAGTATATAAGCAAGTTATTTGATAAAATCTTAAAAAAATCCAACGTGAAAGAACAATTTTTATTCACACCTTACTCAATAATAACAATTTTTATTCACACATTAGTCACTTAATAATATAAAGGATATCGAAAATAGGAATAATAATAAAGTTTCATTGTAAACACAACATTTTCATGTGATAATATATGCGACTGACCAAAAAACAAAAATATTTTCTTATTTTAATATAAACTTTTGGTAAGCACCAAAAACGACTGTTTCCCAAAAATATATTTAGCATTTCAGCAGAGACAAAAAATTTACAAAAATCTAAACTAATTAAAATGCTTTGCATTTATACTAATATCAATTAATTAAACCAAAATAATGCGTTTAAATCTTGTATTTGTAAAAAAACGGTAACTGAAAAAGATGTTTGTTTTTTAAGCTATGAAATAATTATTTTTTTTCACCCAAAAGTCCTTAATTAAAATGACAATGTAATAAACTCATTTATAAAACTATAACTGTAATCAATGTGTCATCTTAATGATATTTAGCCTTTCCACCAATCAAAAAATACGCGCTACCTACAACTGACCAGCTAGGTTTCGAAATAGGCTCAGCCGTAAAATACGCAGAAAGTGGTGAATATTAAAATAACGCCCTTATGCGGCGGCAGCTTTGTTGACATTGAGTGGTTTGACCATCTTAACGGCACTATTGCTGTTGTTGTTGTTATTCGAGTTTAAAGCTGACTTTTTGTTGATGGAATTACGCGAGTTTCGACTGCTTTGGTTACTTAATTGAGAGATAAGTGAATTCGAGCCTAATACATAGGGTTAATAGTCATAGATAAATTATGAATTTTTTACATTAAAATTTTAAAGAAATCCTAGGAAAAAACATAACCTTTTACGAGTCAGTTAAATAGTAATAAACATTAAGTAACAAAACAACGATGTAATTTTTTTTTACAAAATTTTAGAGATAAATTCAAAAGAGCCTACTATTGTGGAAGGATTCCTTGCGTTGAGCAGGTGCGTCACAAGACGAAGCGCCGGTAGGGGCAATGCTGCTACTATTATCTTTATTCACGTTAACTATGTTGGAGGATCTCGGGCAATTAAGATTGTCAATTGATGGTCCAGCATTAGCTACATTCAAATGTTTAGGCACCGAATTGCCATGATCAGGTTTCGATGAATGACTTAATGTCGAAGTTCCGTTGGGATCTCGTAGTATCGGTTTATTAACATGATGATTGGTACCGTGAATTTGGGGTGTGGGCCCATTGGCCTTTAGCAAACTCGCTTTCTTTTTTGCCTCCTCGATTTTCGCTAGCGTGGCGACTTTGTTCCTGGGATGAAAGGGTAAATCCTCGAGTCTTCGAACTTTTGAGTAAGAGTTTCGAGGGCCCAAGTTATTACTGTTATTATTAGTATTATTATTGTTGATAGAGATATGTGACTCCTTTTTTGAAGGTGCGTAACGTTGTTGCCCGCCTTGGTGATGATAGTTATGTTTGCCAGGTTCGGGAATAGATGTGTTTGATGATTGGGGAGGAGTAGGACCACCACCACGGCCAGCTTTGAAAGACGAGGAAGAGCTAGGTGAAAGTTTAGATGACGGACCTTGAGCTGATTTATCAGCAATTTCAAGTCGAGAGCGAGCCCCTGAAGCAGCTTGCTTAGATTGCGGGGGTCGTGAACTGGGGGCATTGGCAACGGCAGTTGATGCAGCAGGAAATTCGGTAGAATAATCATTTTTCAAGGCCGCCCTACTTTCGGTCTTATTGTTGGTGTTGTTGTAGGTCCCTTTGGGTGAAGAGGATCCTACAGTACTAAGGTTAGTAAGGGGCAGAGATGAAACAACTGGCTGTCTAGGTTTAGCCGCATTTTTCAAAGTCGTACCTTGTGGCGCATTGTTGTTTCCCCTTGGATGATTTTCTACCGATGAGCCAGGTTTATTACCCTGAGCACCTTGTTGATGGTGTTTTTTTGATGCATGCCGGTTAGGACCTGAATGTTGATTCCTTCCACCACCGCCTCCGGTAACCTTAACAAAACCCGCCAATGAATTTTCATCGTCTAGCCATCCTTCTCCAGATATGCCGTTTTCTTGCGAAATTTCCACATTGTCAGGTTTATTAGACCGTTCTGGGGTGTCTTTTATAGTTGTTGACTTATTCCCAGATTGTGGTTTATTTTCAATAATTGGCTCCGTCAAAGATTTTATAGAGCTAATGACATTGGGAGGTCCCGAATAGTCATTAGCCAAATTTCCAGGTCCATCAAGCGCAAGTGCATTCAATTCCATTTGTCGTTGTTGCTGTAATCTTTGTCTATTTTTTCGCTTCAAGGCTTGGGCATAGCTCAATTTTGTCCCGGGTGGGAGATCTTCTTCTTCTTCAAGTAGTGCCTGGCCATCCCCAGTCCATTCTTCGACTGAGAAATTATTTTTCATTGCAGAAGATGATTTGCCCCTTTGGCTTGTTGTTTCCATGCCTGTATCGTTCTCTTCATAGCCATTGATAGTAGGACCAAAATTTTTGAATATACTTGAACTTGGGTAGCTCATATTATTTTGCAAACTTTCGTAACGTTTCAGCTCAGTGGTTGCTGGAGATTGATTTGCAGTTGATGCAGATGTAATTTTGGAGGGTGAAAGGAGCAATACATCGTTGTTGTTTCGATAACTCGCGGCACCTCCAAAATTATAGTTTTCGGAAGTGTTGGTGCAGGCCAAAGGAGATTTCATGGGTGAATACTTTAAATATAAAAAAATAAAGGAGTTATAAAATTTTATTTCTGGCCGAAAAATGTACCCAACCACTGAACAATAACCCCCTCTTTTATAAGTTTAAAAAAATACAATGCTAAATTGTCATTTCGAATATATGCAATTTAAAAAAATGCCGGGTTAATGCATTTCCCAAATAAAAGACAATTTTCCATTAAATTTAACCCAAGCCAAATCATTTTGAGATTATAAAACCACAACAACAATTGTGTTTGAGTTTTCCACCTTACCTTAACACACATAAGGGCGCCATACCTGATTACTTTTAACTTGAGCAAAGCAATCAATACTGTTGACGGTTTTAGTAAGATTTGCTCGCACGCCGGCGACCTAGGTTTTTAGCATAGAATCTTACTTTAAGCATATCGTTTAGGGCCTACTGCCTAAGGAGGCCCCTCATCAGCTTCAAAGTAGTTGCACATGACTATTTTCTAAAGATAAAACCCGTTTATGCAGTGATTA
Source organism: Acutogordius australiensis (assembly GCA_030555515.1). NCBI lineage: Eukaryota > Metazoa > Nematomorpha > Gordioida > Gordea > Gordiidae > Acutogordius > Acutogordius australiensis. Next base: position 13,189,787 of record CM060242.1, on the reverse strand, counting down.
GAACCCAAACCCCTAGCGTGAAAGACAGAGATGTTTGCCACTGAGCTAACTAGACAAATTATTAACAGTTTTAGTATATCTACCTGTTTGGACAAAGGTGTATTAGTGTGACTCGTAGCCAAGCCGACAGTATCCGGGGCACATATGGATGAACTAACGAGCGAAAGAGACGAACCAGACGTGTCGGAAGAATTTGTGGTGACTCCTCCCACCAAGTTATGATGGTGAGGGAGCCTACCTGCAACATGGTTGGTATCTTTAAGCTGTTGCCCGCCCAGGTGGTTACCTTTAGACACCGTGGTATCGGTGATAGAGCGTTGACGGTTATGGACAGACGACATGGTGACTGATAAAATATCGGAGGAAAGAGGAGATGACGGTTGGGAGGACGTTTCTTCGGGCTGATAGTTTTGATTGTATGCGGCGGTGCCGTAAGTGTTGTCCGTGGAAAATTGATACTGGCCGTTAATTTCCGCGAAATTTGATCGATGCTTGCTGCCTGGTTGTGTGGCATGTCTGAAATTAATAAATTATTTAATGTAAATTTACGGGGAAAAAATCACTCAGTAAGATAAAGTGAAATGTACAAAAATGATGCATAACAATGATATGTAATTAGGTGTCAACTTTTTAAAATTATGATATATGGAGGAAGCATCCCTATTACGATTTTGTCCATCAGACAAATGATTCGGGGGTGGGTAAGGTTGATATCTAACACATATCGACATGATATATAATAGTAGGTTAAGTTACAAACCCATTTTCGAAATCTGGTCAAACTTCCGTCATATTATGAGTTAAAGATATAAATGGTAAAAAATGCGCTCTTCGAAAGTTAATAACTAGGCCACAACTCCAAATTTTAATCTTTTGCAAAAATAAATTTAATTATTATTTAGTTTTGACAAAAATTAACGAAAAAACCCTCTAGGAAGCGCCAACAATAAGCATGTTAACAAACAGTTATTCGTAAGGGTGCATTCAAAGATTATTCAATTTTTTTTTGACAAAAAACGCATTTCAAAAATTGACAATCTTAATCTGGCATTAATAACTCTTTATCTGAAATAAAATTTTTTAAAAGTTATAAAAATCAAATATTTAGAACCCAAAATTATAAACATTTTGGCAAAAATCAACAAAACGCACATTAATAAGGTGTGACCATTTAAATTATTGTTTGGACATGTTACCATAGCATATAGGATCAAAATCCAAAAAAATTTCATTAAATGGACACATTTTTATAAATATTGCCAATCATTAAATTGAATCAAAATACAAAAAAAAATATATTTAATTTATCAGACAAATTTTTATAGAGGTGTTTTATAAAAAGTGCAAACGGATATTAAGATAACTCATAATCTGTATGGCAATATCGTATAGGTATTAATTACCAAAACCGCAGATTTTGTCGGTATGTGAGTAAAAAATTATTTACATTGATGAAACAAATGCATATTTGAAAAAAATAATGAGAAAATTACCCATCCAAAGTGACTATTTGGGGAGAGTTTAACGAAGGTGGGGGGTGGGAATATCTGTTGTTACCGACCGTGCCGTGTGAGTGCTCCCTTCTATATTGTTGCGCCGAGATATTACTACTATTACTGCTATTAGCACTATCATATTGACGATGGTAGGATGCCGTTTGGGCCATATAATGGTTTTTTAGCGGAGCAGCGTAAGCGCCGCTATTAGGATATGTGGGTTTGTTGTCGATGCTTAAAGAACTAGGTGAACTAGAAGAGCCGACGGGTGTCGGTGAGGGCTGGGGCAATAAAAAGTTACTCACGTTGATACCACTCCCATGATGATGATGATGGGGCCCATTATTGTATGGGTGGTGCTGGTAACGTCTATTATTGTGCTGGCCCGAACCCTTATTACTATTGTTATTATTATGGAGATGGGTAAGGGGAAGTGGGTAGGGCTGTAGGGCGGTGAGCGACGACTGGGGTATTTGTGAGGAGAATGAATGAGTGCTTCCGTTGTTGCTTGGTGGCAAACCTAACGAAATATTGCTACCGCTATTATTATTATTATTATGTGATTGGTGATGAAAATGCAATAGGTATGAGGGAGGTGTATGAGTGGTCAAGTAATTACTACCACCAGCACCACCTTGTGGAACCATGAGTGAAGGAACTGAAGCCAATGAATTTTGATGATTATTGGTTGGGTATGCCGATTGCTGGGCAGAGAGTTTAGACCCGGGAAAAACATTAAGATGGGGTAGAGGCGGAAGAGGTTGACCAATCATATAATTGGGTGGGCTGACGAAATTGCTGTTGTGGTGCAGGGGTGGCAATTGTTGCTCATTTTGCCTAATTTCATATATAAAATAAAATATCAATGCATGGATTATCGTTTAAATCTCCTAAAAAATATATAAAAAAAAGATTTGTTTTGAGTAATAAAAGATAATGAAAAAACTTGTAATTAGGATAGCTTCCACCATTCCCAAATTTCTTGTGATGTGGCAATAAGGATGAGATGTTAGGGTGGGGTGGTTGCGAGTTAGAATAATACCCATTTGTGATGGCAACATGTCTGGGATTTTCATTAACAGCATACCCCATCCCTCCCAATTTATAAGGGGGCGTAGGTAAGACAGAAGAATTAGCATTACCGTGGCCAGTTGCCATCAAGTATGCAGAAGTTTTGGGTGAGTAGAAGCCGCCCAAAGTTCCATTTAGAAGATTAGCGGTGGCTCCGTTTAAAGCGTTGTGAGCATTGCTCGGGAATCCTGGCATTAATGGTTGGGGTGTGTTACTCAAAACGCCAGCCCCTCCTGCGTTTGGTGGCATGTAAGGGGCGCCAGGTGCGGAAGGGAGAGAATTCGAAACAGCAGAATTACCTGTTGGCGTTATGTTTGTACTTGCCGCAACATTAGCAGGGATCGTTGGTGGGGGCGGGCCCGCAAACTTTAGAGATACGGTATTTGAGGCGCCGGTTGCCGTGAGACTCATAATGGGGGTAGGGGCATTGTTAGCAATGTAGTTTAGCGGGTGAGTAACGAAAGAGGGATGATGCTGACCTGTGGGAGGCGGCAAGGGGGGAACGAATGGAAGGGAGGGGTGACTGATGTTATTGCCATTGGGCTGATGGTGTGGTTGGTTGAGAGCGTTAATGGTATAAAGATGATGCGGTAAATTAAGGTTAATGGCACCCAAGGCTGCAGGGCTGGGCGAAAGACCACCGAGCAAACCATTGTTGCCGGTAGCAGTAGCTGCTCCGTTGAGGGGAATCAACCCATACGTATTGAAATTGAGGTTAAGGGGCGGGAGACTCACGATAGGTGCAGCGTTATTAAGATGGTTCGAGTTACCACCTCCAACAATTTGTGTCTTCACACCAGGATTAAGGGACTGTGCTTGTGGCGGCAGTAAATGGGCGGGCGGGTACACGGAAGGTGGATGCTGCTGTTGAGCAGCGGGTGTGGCATACATCGTGGGAAATGGAGGAGGCGGCAAAATGGATGAAGATCCACTCGGGTGGCTGTAATTACCAAGGGTGGGACCACCGTCAGCCATTACAGAGGTTGCCGCGTTAGATAAGTAGCTGGCAACGAGTGGTATACCATTCACGATAGCGGGAGTCGTAGTGAAAGATGTATCAATGCTCATTCCATTATTTATTTGTTGCGTGGTCTTGTAGGTAGAATTAAGTGAGTCTGGCGTCGTTTGAAAAGCCGAACCATGAAATGCGTTGGGTGAAAAACTCCGGTCTTTGTTAAATTTAGTACCTTTGCTCATTACCAAAGCCTGGTCTAAATTATTATCATTATTATTATTATTAATGGTAGTTGGTGAAGCTTGTTTGGCATTGTTGTAGCCATCAAATGATTTTGGTAAATTAATGTTTGAGGGCTGTCCGTCAGGTTTAGAGGCGTCAGTAAAATCGCTTGATTTGAAAGATTTCTCATTAGATAATTTCTTACCCATAGCAAAAATTGACGTGGCAATGTGATCGTTTGACGAAACCTGCAAATAAGTTAATAATAACAATGCCTATATATTTCAAAATGCATAAATTAAACAAATGTAATTTGTCTTATAAATGTATGTATAAAACTAAACCAAAATGATAAGCAACAAAGATATTTACTGTATCTAGAGTCGAATCGTCCACGTATCCATTTATTAGTTGATCTGTGCCGATTAAGTTTTTATTTAGACCCTGTAAATGTGTAGATGTTGCTACGGTCATTGTGGACAATTCTAATCCGTTGGTAAGGGCGGCACCCTTTGAATTGGGCTGAGATTGCACATAAGCGCTAGCGGAGATAGTTTCAGTGTTTGGTTGCGAAAACTGCTTTGTCTCATTGGTGTCATTAGTTTCTGGGGGTATAGGTGAATGGAGGGGTGCGTTAAAAAGGTTTTTATTTGGAATAGGAGCATCCTTGGCTTTTAGGCTTATCTAAAGAAAACATAAATATAAAAATAAGAGTGAAATTGACATGATACTGCTTTAACTATTTCTAATTTGACATTTACTTATGGTAAAATACCTGTGTTTTAAATTAGGCAAAGTTTATGATAAATTTTTTATTAAGAATATATTTTTAATACGTGTAATAAATTTAATTGATTTTTATATATTGTTAAAAGAGCCTAAGCTATAGTATCTAGGTGCCATAGATTCGCTTAATGGAGTGACAGCCAAGCTAAGTTTAACTAAAGAACTAATAATATAATACAAAATTTGCAAACCACCAGAAAAATTGGATCATTAGGGTAAAACTAAGCTCACAAAACCTAGCCAAACAGAACTTAGAGAAATTAATTAAAAGTTTATACAAATTCATCTATATTTGTCAAATATGCACTGCCAAGGAGGCTTTGAAAACAAATAAAATAACCTTAATTTGCCAAACTAAAATAGCATCATTAAAAACTTATAATCAAAACAGAATATCCTTTATTGTCATTGCTTTTGGATGACAAAGATTGTAAAACGTCTGTTGTTAAATTTAAATAACATAAAACACTCAAAAACTATCGCTTAATACATTTTTTGCATGTGAAGGGCCATATATTAAGGTAAAACTAGTCGGCCAGGTAATTAAAAGAATTAGGCATATTGACTTCCAATTTGTAAAATATTAGTGAATTTAATATATTTTTAGATAATATTTTAACATATGTTCTTTATTAATTTTATTTATCAAAAAATTTTAAATATATATAAAGACATTAATCACATTACATTAGTTATGTTTTTGAACATTTTATTAAACCGTAATAAAAATAAATTTAGTTAAAAAAATTTAACAGTATAACCATGGTCAGTACATTTTTTGGATAAACTATTTATAAATTTTTAAATTTGGGTACATCAAATTATTATCCATTGTTTGTTTAAATATTTTCATATGCAATTGCTCTTTGTTAAACTTTATTTATACATTTAAATCTATATAAATCATAGTCATTTTAATCATTCATTTTTCTCTTGTTTAAAAGATTTTCATTAAAACATTGTTTTTTTTTATATTTAAATTTTTTAATAATTCCAAAATGATACCCCTATCATTACACGGGTCAACAATTTTTTGAGAGTTATGAGTTAACTACAGAGATCAAACCTGTCATCTTAGGGAATATCAAATCCGTTTACCGTTTTTCCTAATCAAACTTAGTTAGTCAGTTATAAACATTAAAAATTTTAGAAAAGGTCAAAAAACCAAAAAAGATTCAAAAACAAAAATAAATTGAAATTTTATTTTTGCATTTTCACAATAGGTAAACTGTTAAATTCAAACTTCAAATAATATTTTTATTAAAAACCGATAATATTTCGTGTCAAATTTAAGTTTGGACGTGAAATATTTTGTATTATCTAAATGCCGATTTAAGAGCTTGATATATTAACAAAATTTATTATTTATTATTTGTGAATAAAAATATAAGTTACAAGAGATTTTTATATGCAAAAAATATTTTTAAAATTTTTCTTTTTAGGGTATATTTAAATCTGTGAATTTGGTCAAAAAAGGCCATTTTTCGTTATAGACGGATCTAAGGAGCCAAAGATGGAAGAAACTAAGAAAAACAAAAAATAAATATGAGATAAGGCCATCATGGGGATGCATTCTTTTATGTTTTCATAAAATTCACGCTTCTGACATTATTATTTGTTGACCAGTGTTATATGCAAGAAATCAATTTTTTATAATATGTTAATTAATCTACATTTTTTTCATAGTAAAGAAATTATATAATCAACAAAGGCTTACATTTAAATTGTTAATAAATGCAGAGTTTAGTGCTTGCAGGCTGATTAAGCATTTATGCGCATCAAATTTGCCCTCAAAATAGACATACCAACATGAATCACTAAAAATTTCAATGTACACAGGTTTAGGCTCCACATTTAAGAAAAAAGGTTTCATGCCCTAATATAAAAAAATTTAAATGGATTTAAAAATAATCATAAATAATTGCATTGTATATACTTCAATAGTTGTTTTTGAAGGTATGTCTTTTAAAATTAGGCAAGACCTACTTAAGTATTTAGGCATAATTTTCCTTGCTTTTTCGTCAAAAATGACATGTGGACTATCTAAAACAATGGTAATGTTAAAAATTAAAAATATTAAATTATAAATATAAAATAATAATCCTAATTATTCGATATTTACCTTTGAGAGCCTTTGTGATCATATTAAAATCTGAAGTAACTTTACGAACTTCAGGTATTTCAGTAAATGCTTCAAATAAAATGCTGCAATCTTTAGGGTTCATAATACTTTGTATGAAAGGATGAAAACATATTTTCTTTCTGAAAAAATTATTATAAAAAATTAAAACCCATTAAAAAATTCGGAAATAATGCCAAGAACTGAATCTTTTACATCTCCAGTATCTAAAATTAAAAAAAAAAGTTTTTACTTATGTTATCATTTCTAAAAGTTTGTGTAGAATAAGAATTTTGAAAAGCATTAGAAAACTCCAACAATGGTGCAGAAGGCATTTATTTCAATAACAAAATAATTGCCAAACCTAATATATATGTAATCAATCTAAATTAATATAATCATAGTACAAATCATATATGGTCAACTTACGAAAAGCGGTCGTAAAAAGATATCGTCTGTAAAATTGGATTTAACTGATATATTAAATGTTGAAAATAAGGCCGTGTCTTGTAATAATTATGTTACAAACAAGTAGGCCAGCATACTTAAATTTTTAATCTTTAATTAGAAAATTAGCATTATTATTAAAATGTTTTAATTTTTTTTTATTTTGCAATATATTTTAAATAATTATTTATGAATATTATAGAATATCATTAGTTATATTTTAAATAGCTCAATCATAATTGGCTAGTAAAATCTAAAAAAATTTTAAACTAAAATAAATTTGTAAGTACATATAAGGGCACGTGCAAAGTGAGTTTTTATTTTCGTGAAATTTTGAAAATTTTAAAAATTTTAAAAATTTATTTTTTTTTTAAATTTTTTATACAATTTTTTTTTTTAGAAAAAGCATTTCATGCGCATATATTAAATTTGGCAACATTTTAAAATTTTGCGTTTTATTACAAAATAAAACTTTTCAAAATTTTAAAAATTTCACAAAAATAAAAACTCACTTTGCACGTGCCCTAGTAAAAATAAAAATTATCTTTGGATCTTAATTTAATATCAACATTTTTAGGTTCTAAAAGTCAAAATGGCGCATGAAATAAATTTTTAAAATAGAGCAATTTTATATTCTTAACTAAATTCTCTAGTTAACATATTTTAAATATGGGATGATAGTATATGATTTTAAAATAATTTTAATGGGTGATAGTTTTTGAACCAAGAAAAAGCAAGAAATTGTACGCACAAATACAAAATGGCGTCGATTTTACAAAAGAGTGCAAAGTATATTTTTAGCAGTATTAAAATCATAATATATTTTTAATTTTATTTACGATTAAATTTTATATATTTTTTGCACCAATATTCAAGCTAAGATGCATGAAAAAGGACTAAGAATTAAATCTTTAAATCCACTTTTATAGTTATAGGTGTTAAAATTTAAAGTATTAACAAATCCACTTCAAAGTGGCATATTTGTTTTTAAATAGTTGAGATTATTTAAACCGCGATTAGCACTGTGGGCTCCATATGGACCCCAGCACATCTTAAATTTTAAATATCTTCTAAAATATTATATATTATGGGCAAATTTTTGTGACTTTTTTCTTAAATATATAATAAACAAAACTAGTAATTAAAATTTGGTCTAAGTCAAATAACAAAATTTGTTTTAGAAATTGAATTGAGGTACATATGGACCATAACCCCTAAATTTCAATTTTTAAACCATGTTATTCATTCTATATAAATTCAAACTTAAATATTTGCAACCTTATTTTCTGTTTATTTTTTCTAAATAATTTCAGTAGGTATACAAAATGTTTGTATTGTATAATAATATGAATTATTGTTTTTTTCTTTCTAAAGTATCTAGTTTTTTTGGGGGGAAAAAGAGTTTTTTTTTTTTTAAAATTTTAAAAATTTAAAAATTTAAAAATTTTTTTTTTTTAAAATTTTTAAAATTTTTAAAAAAAATATTTTAAATTATTTTTATAAAAAAAAAATAAAAAAAAACTATGGTAAATAATAGCCAAAAATAATTTTTTATATCAAAATATTTTTTTTCCATGAAACTCTCTAAATGTGTTCTACTAGACGTAAAAAAACGATTCGAGCAATAATATTGATATATTTAATTTACTGACATGTTTATTTAATGTAAAATAGAAAAAAAATTTCAATTATTTAAATTTTTTTCTACTTTTTGTCATATAAAATTATATTCTTCAATAAAAACTTAAATAAGTCTATAAATATACAAAATAATAAAAAAAAAATCCTAGCTTTAAAACTCTAGATGTTATTGAGGTTATAAATTGGGGTCCGTATGGACCCCATCATAGCATTCGCGTTACAATTTTCTCACCCTATTATTCGCGGGTTAAAACTAGATATTTCATATAGAAAAATAATTCGTGTCATTATTACACAGGGCAACAAATTTTTGAGAGTTATGAGCTAACTACGGAGATCAAACCTGCCATCTTAAGGAATTTCACAACCTATACCGTTTTTCTAATCAAACTTAAATAGTCAGCTATAAACATTGAAATTTTTAGAAAAAATGCCGAAAAAACAAATAAGATTCAAAAACAAAAATAAATTGAAATTTTTTACAACAGCTAAACTGTTATATTCAAACTTCAAGTATAATTATTAAAAACCGATAATATGTCGGATTTAAATTTGGACGCAAAATATTATGTATTATCTAAATGCCGATGTAATAGCTTGATATATTAATGATATCTATTTTTCATTATTTGTGATTAAAAATATAAGTTACAAGAGATTTTATATAGAAAAAAAAATTCTTTTTAGGATATATTTAGATCTGTCAATTTGGTCAAAAAAGCCATTATTCGTTTTAGACGTTTATTTTTAATACAATTCACGATTGTGCTATTGATATTTGTTGAACTGTGTTATACAATCAAAACATTTTATAAACTAAATATGTAAAACTATTGCAATTTTTTTAGTTTAAATTTACATTGAGGCAATATCATGGTTTTCAACAGTCCCCAATAGAATTTATAATTTATAAACGAATTTTATTAAACTTAGATCAAATTTATATTAATATTTTTGTTTATTATATATTTAAGAAAAGAGTCACAAAAATGTGACCCATAATATATAATATTTTTAAATATTCAAATTTTAAAATGTGCTGGAGTTCCGTATCCCCACAGTGCTAATCGCTGGTTAATAAAACTGTAAATAAAATTATAATGATCTAAAGCATGTATAACATTCTGTCGGGGTCTTTAAATGTTCTTGGGTGGATACATTTTTATTAATTTTCCCCCGTATGGCTGCGGCTAGTAAAAAAATACGCATTTGATTAACATTCTTGTTAGCCCTATCCGAAAACGGCCAATTAAATTCCCTTTTTTTTTAGATATTAATCGTTAATCAAATTTTTTTTTTAATTTTACTTTACAATTTCAAGATTAGTATTAACCACAGTCTCGCAAATTAATGGGTTTGATTTATGACTCTGAAAAATCTTCGCCCTTGATTTTATAATATATGCTTCTGATTAACAATAATCCATTGCTTTGAAGACTTTAAAACCATATAGACTAATAGATAGGTCGACTGTTACCTAAAGGAAATCCTTCATAACCATTAATTAAAAATAGTAATCGTTATAGCACAATTACATCCCAAATTAATTATTTCCTGATATGAAAACACCTTACCTACGAACATACAAATTATAATTTACATAAGAGCACATGCAAAGTGAGTTTTTATTTTCGTAAAATTTTCAAAAAAAATGTTTGTAATAAAACGCAAATTTTTTAAAAGTTGCCAAATTTAATATATGCACATAAAATGCTTTTTCTGAAATAAAAAATTTTTGAAAAAAAATAAATTTTTAAAATTTTCAAAATTTTAAGAAAATAAAAACTCACTTTGCACGTGCCCTAATTAATAATTACCTGATCTAATAAAGTAATCGAAAATATTATCTACAAACACCTGCAAACCGTTTTTGTTGTTGTCCAGTATAGTCATACCGTTATAAGTTTTTGCCATTAATAAAGATAGCTTCAAACAAAAAGCGCTGGGGTATCAAAATTCACCACTTTTATTAAGGTGAATAACACTGTACGACAGAAAAAAACAACATAAACGATTTTCACAGGTTTTTGTTTAGAATTTCTTGGATATCATGATGGCGCTTTTAGTTTTTTTACTGATGCCTCCAAAAAATTTTAAAATGACCTCAAAGTCCAAAAAAGTGACTTTTGAACTTAAAAAAACAAAAAAATGGTGCCGTTGGATAGAGTATAGTCTTACCCATCTGATTATGAAAAAATTAATTAATTTGTTTTATTAGAACACTAATATTTAAATATGAAAACTTCTATATAAAATGTTATTTTTAAGTTTTTTGAACTTTTACACTCAACCACTGACCTTCTGCCCCTTATCTGCTTTTTACAGCTTCTATTCCCATTATTTTTTTTATACACGCTTTTTTATATTATTTTTTTACCCACTACATTCTCTCTTTTGATAAATCATATATTCCGCATCTAGGCATATCTGTTTGGCTTAATAGTAATATCCGAGCGCCGCTTGAATATTTCTAATAAATTTGGAGTCTTAATATTAGGTTAGTCTTAGGGTGTAATGTTTAGGGTTAGGGTTGGTGTTAGAATTTGGGGTTAAATTAGGATAAGTGTAACGTTTGAATTTCGATTAGGTTTGGGGCCGGCCTGTTTTATGGGCTAGTTAAGTGTGACGACATAAGGCTATAAAATTTCGCTTTTACATATGTCAACAAATTTTCGATTTATGAGCTAACTACAGAGATCAAATCTGCCATCTTAGGGGTTTCAAATCCGTTTACCGTTATTCTAATCTAATTCAGTTGGTCAGCTATAAATATTGAGAATTTATGAAAAAATGTCAAAAAAATAAAAAAGATTTAAAAACAAAAATAAACTGAAATTGTTATTTTGCATATTTACAACAGTTAAACTGTCAAATTCTTCGAATAATATTTTTATAAAAGGATACGTGTCGTTAGAAGCAAATTCTGTTTTATCTAAATGCTGATGTAAGAGCTTGATATACTAAAAAATTTTGTTTTACTTAGATAATAAATATAAGTTACTAGGGATGGTTATATGAAAAAAAGAGTCTAAAGGTATTCTCGAGGTCGCAAAATCTGTCATTTTGGTTAAAAAGGCCATTTTGATGTAGACGGATCTAAGAAGCCGAAGGTGGTAGATACAACTAATTGTAATTTAGCCTTTTTTTCTTAAAAAGCTACTTTGTTACTTCTTGTTCTGATAAGAAATGACGGGCAATATGTGCATAGATTTAAACTTTTTCATTTTTATGTTCTAAACAGGGGCGTATTTAGGGGATGTCAAAAGGGGGCAATTGCCCCCCTTTAGAAATTTTTTTTAATTTTATTGATGTATTTCGGGGTTGAATTTAAATATTAAGCATATAAAAGGGAATGAAAATCAATAAAATTGCTCTTTTTGGAAAATATACAGCCTTATAAATTAATTTTGCAAATAAAATATCAATAAATCTGTAGTTCCTTTCCTCCAAAAAAATTTCTTGACCCCCTTTAGAAAAGTTTCTGCATACGCCACTGATTCTAAAAAATAATTATGTATCCAAAAGTACTTTTAATTATGTTTTAAATGTCTTAATTAAAAAAGTCTCTGCACTTGTGAAAGACTAAATTATTTAGGTTTAAACTAAGTTCATATTCGTATTCCATGTTAAAAACTGGTCTAGAAATGTTAATAGTATAAATAATTTATAGTCTGGCTTACGAAAAATTTGGGTCTGAAGAAAGGTGTGTGGAGAAAAATGAGTTAATTCAAAAAATTAATTTTTCAAAAAATCAAAATACCTTGAGTTGATAATTAAGGTTTTCTCTTTCTAAACACTTATTAATCTTTTTTTACTTTTTTTGTTATCAAATTATTAAAGCTCAAAAAACTCCTAAAATGACCATAATGGCGTTTTTGACCCTAAATAACAAATCCGAGGCATTGGAAAAAATGACTTCATATTCGTAATCAGCACCAAAAACTTGACCAAAATCAATGGTTGCCATAAATGATGCTTGAGGTCGTCCAAATTTTGTTGTCCAGTGTAATAGCCAAAAATAATTTTTTATTTCATAATGTTTTTTCATGAATCTTTTATAAAATGTTCTACCCGACCTAAAAACACGATTTAATCAATAATATTAATACATTTAATATATTAGAATGATTTATTTAATGTAACAAAAATATGAAAAATTTCAATTTTTTCAGATTTTTTTCTACTTTGTTCAAATAAAATTTGCTATATATATAATAAATATATTCGTTTAGCTTTAAAATTTTTACAGTTTTAGAGGTTTAAAATTGGGGTCCGTATGGACCTCACAGTAGCATTCGCGTTACAAATTTCTCTCCGTACCATTCGCGGGTTTAACATAAGAACAAAAAAGTTGCAATTGTGAGCTAAATGTTACATACGAGGATAAACAAATTTTAAAATGTGCTGGGAGCTGTCACTGTCGCAAAACATTATCCAATACGTTAATTTTTTAACAACATATAATAAACCATAAATTGTCCATTAACATTGTTTAAATTAACCCGCGAAGGGTAGGAGAAATTTGTAACGCGAATGCTACAATGGGGTCCATACGGACCTCAATTTTAAACCTCTATAACTTCAAAAATTTTAAAGCTATTATCTTTTTAATTATTTTAAAAAAAAATTCGTGCTCTTTACAACTAAAATAAATTATCATTAGGGAATATTGCAAATATTATTTGGCACAGTAAAAAAAAAATCCGAAAAATTAAAATTTTTCATTTTTCTATATTACATTTTATAAATTATGACACCAAATTAAATGTCAATATTATTGATTAAATCTTGGTAGGTCGGGTATAACATTTTATCATGAAAAAAATTGGCTATTATTCACCTTGAAAACTAAATTATTTATAAAGAAAAAAAATATCTATCATTATTATATAATACAAACATTTTATCTTAATATTAAAACCGGGGCTGGGAAATGGGCTTTTGTCCCCCACATGCCCACAAACTCGTGGGCATGGCAAAAGAAAAGCCCCTTTCCTTGCTTAAATAAAAGGGGTATGAGAATAACCCACCCATCATTATTATAAAGAAAAAATAACCCACCCATTATTCTTATAAAGAAAATCAAAATTTTTCGAAATTATTATAAAGAAAACAAACAATGGGCTTTTTGGGGCTCTTTTTAAGAGCCACTTTTTGTGGATTTTTTTTTGCCCCTTTTCTTAGTAAGGGCTTTTTATGAATTCTTATTTTGGCCCTTTATTTGTAGCTCCCTTTCTTTCTTTATATTTTAAGGGAAAAATGAGGCAAAGTTTTTTGGCTCATTGTTTTCTCAGCACTTAAAACTAATATGAAAGAATATTTAGAAAATAGGTTGCAATCAGGGCTGGGAAAAAAAACTAAATGGGCTTTTTTTTAACAAGTTTTTGGGTTTTTTTTTCCAAATGCCCACAAACTCGTGGGCATGGCAAAAGAAAAGCCCCTTTTCTTGCTTAAAGAAAAGGGGCATGTTTAAAAAAAGCCCCTTTTCTTAAAAAAAAACTCCTAGGAGCTTTAAGAAAAAATAACCCACCCATCAAAATTTTTTGAAATTATTATAGAAAACATAAAATGGGTTTTTTGGGGCTCTTTTTAAGAGCCACTTTTTGTGGGTTCTTTTTTGCCCCTTTTCTTAGTAAGGGCTTTTTTGAATTCTAATTTTGGCCCTTTATTTTTGCCCCCCTTTCTTTTTTTATGTTTTAGGGAAAAAAATGAGCCAAAGTTTTTTGGCTCATTGTTTTCCCAGCCCTGGTTGCAATTATTTGAGTTTAAATTCACATTGAGACAATATCATGACTTTTAATCAGGGCTGGGAAAAAAAACTAAATGGGCTTTTTTTTAACAAGTTTTTGAGTTTTTTTTTCCAAATGCCCACAAACTCGTGGGCATGGCAAAAAAAAGCCCCTTTTCTTGCTTAAAGAAAAGGGGCATGTTTGAAAAAAGCCCCTTTTCTTAAAAAAAAAACTCCTAGGAGCTCCAGAAAAAATAACCCACCCATCATTATTATAAAAAAAATCAAAATTTTTTGAAATTATTATAAAGAAAACATAAAATGGGCTTTTGGGGGCTCTTTTTAACAGCCACTTTTTGTGGGTTTTTTTTGCCCCTTTTCTTAGTAAGGGCTTTTTTTGAATTCTTGTTTTGGCCCTTTATTTGTAGCCCCTTTCTTTTTTTATGTTTTGGGGGAAAAAATGAGCCAAAGTTTTTTGGCTCATTGTTTTCCCAGCACTGCTTTTAATATTGAAATTAAGATGGAGGGGTCCATATGGACCCCAGTGGAACTTCTAAACAAATTTTGTTATTAAACTCAGACCAAATTTTAATATGGACCGCACAGTGCTAATCGCGGGGGTTAATGACCATGTTAAAAATAATTTTTTTTGCTCAAAATCTACAAATTTTTTATAAAAAGGATTTTTTTTTAAATATGCCAAATAAAAACTTTGTAAAAACAAATTAAAATTTTTAAAATTTTGAAAAAAAAAATTACTTCAAAAGTGGCCTAATTTCACTCTACATTCTTATAATTTATAATTTTTTTATTTGTTTTTAATAAATTTATATATAAATATATATTAAAAATGTAATATTTGAAATGATATAAAATATTCTATTACAAAAAGCCTAAAAATAGAAGTAATTATTTGATTCTTCCTATAACTGTATGTCTACTAAAATATAATTCTATAATATAATTGGCAAAAAGTATTTTTTATTAGTTCATATTCAAAGCCATATTTTAAAAACAAAAAGTACTTTTTTGTTTAGGTTTAGTTAAACATTACAAAATAAGAGTCTTGTAAAAATTCAATTTTTTTCACCATTACTCAACTTAAAAATCTAATACCATATATAAAAAAATATAAGTTATAGCATTAATATAGAATAAAGCTTACAATCGATAATAAAGAACATCTAAAAAATAAAGTAGTAAATTTTCAAATTAATATTTTCATTGAGGTTGTATTTTGGTAAACGATATTTTACATTTTTAACAAATTTTGTTATTAGAATCGGAGCAGATTTTACTTACTTGTTTTTATTTTAAAATACGCTTTGAGCTTACGGTAAAAGATTAATTCTAAAAAATTAATTCTTATTAATTCGAATTGTTTCAAATTTTGCAGCCCAATAAAAAGTTAAAAAACATAATGGACCCTGTTAAATTAAATCATTTTAGTGGGTTTATTTGGGATAAAATTCGCGTGGTTATGTCCCTTAAATTTTGAGGTCTACAATATTGTTCAAGCCATTCCAGGAGTGATTTAGATAATTCTCCAAAGTTGGTAAAATTTACCGTTGTATTGAAGGTTAGAAACAAAAAATCCATTATCATGTGAAAGATCTATATATAAAATTTAAAAATTAAAACTTCTCACTTAAAATAAGGTAAAATAATGTCTTAAAACCAATTAAGTTGATATAAAATTCAATAAATCTTTAAGCACCATAAAAAAGTTTTCGAAATAAGAATAATAAAACTTGATTTTTAATTTCCCTATTAGCCGTATATGTTTGTAATTGCTGAGGAGTTAAATAATCTGGCTGCAAAGCTAAAGTGTTCATACCACCAGACTTATCGGGAACTGATAATAATTGCATTTGTTGGATATTTTTAATCTGGGCAGCGGATAACATGTTCTGGTAATTTGATTTCATCATGTTTAAGGCATCAAGTTCTTTCTGCAGTTTCAATATTTCAAAATCTTGCGTTTGAGCATTATTTTGCAAATGCAGAATATATTTTTGAGCTATAAAGACAAGGTATAAAAAAAACAGAGTTAATTAATTGGGGCAATAAGCTTTGTCCATAAATTATTCATGTCAAATAATTTCGCAAATAAGGTATGCAAAAATATAACACCAATGCAAGCTTGGGTATAAATAACAAAATTAAAAAAAAACAATTAATTAGTATGTAAATTGAGGTGTGTTGATTAACTCATTGATATTCTGAGCCTATATATAATTCCAAGCCTATTAGAAACAAATGAAACCCATTAACTGGTGTTTAATTATGAATCCAGCTCAAAATATCTGCTATTTTTGAAAAACTTTGCCCCCCCCTTCCTTCCACTACCACTTGAACAAGTTATTAATCAAGCTTAATATATATTGAATTTATAACAAATGGAACCCTTTAACAGGTATATTATAAGCACAGCTCAAACTATCCACGGAATAAAACTTTGCCACCTTTCAACAGGTTCATATATTAAAAATTAATGAAAATAATAAGATTTTATTGAAATATTGAAGAAAATATAGAAAATAAAGAAATGTTTTTTATTAAAATTATTTTGAATTAATTAACATTTTAATTTTAGGATAAGCAATACTTTATATGAAGCCAAACAGTAAAGGATCTGATTACTTATATAAATTCATATGAGCTATATTGAAAATATTACACATATATATTTGATATATGAATAGTGTTAGACCAAAAAATAAATTTTAAATTTCTATTTTATTCTTAAAACTGTACAATAAAAAAACAACATAAACAAACAGGGTTTTGTAGAGAAAATTATCTTGCAATAACAATCCCAAGTTTAATTTTTTCCCAATGCCTCCAATTTTTTAATACTGCATCCAAAGTTCAAAAAAATTTACAAAATTTTTTTAACTAATAATTCCAAAAAATCTATTGGCATATTTAGATTCCTTATGAAAAACATATCTAAAAGAGATTATATACTAAAATTATTAGAGATTTACTTTCAAGTTATTTAAAATCAAAAAAACGAATTTTATGACAAAAATTTCTAATTTTACAAAAACATAAAAAATTTTATATTATAAAAAAAAACGATGTCTTAATAATAATTGTTTCCTTAATCAAAATATATTTTTAAACTTTTGTTTCTACCCACAGGTTTTAAAATATAGAAGCCCAAAATACCCCCCAAAAAAGAAAATCCTGATATCATCAATTAAAATGACATTGGCAAATTATGATTCATATTAGTAATCAGCACCAAAAACTTAATAATATGAAAGTTGTCCTAAATGATGCTCAATGTTGTTTAAATTTTGTTGTAGTGTAATTTATGCAAACATACATCATTTAGTTAAAATAATTAAACCAAAATTTTTTTAGTCTTTTAAAAAATACTATATACATAATTTTAAAGTTTACAATGTATATGCTAAAGATATGCACCAAATGGTTTGGTTAGAAGGTGACAACACTTCAGGCACGATTCTAGACCCCTTTGGGGGGCCAAAAGTTTTTGATTGCCCCCCCCCCCAAATGAATTTGCCCCCCCCCCCCCCCAAATTATATAGTAATTTTATTTCTTCCGCATTATATAATTAAATTTGCTCCGTCAAAAATATTTAAAAAATATTATCCTAAAAATATTTACTTTTTTTAAAAGTGTTTTTATTCATTAATACTTCTTATCCGCAAGAAAGATCAAACTAACAGAAATATATAGAAAAATTTGATTTTACAGAAAGCTTTATATTTGTGAAACCAATTCATAAATCTGATGCCTAAGAAATTTTCTCAGTTAACAACAATCTTTTGTTAGAATATAATCTAGAACCAAAGAACCTGATCGCACAATGCTACGATGGGGCGAACGTAATGCCCGGGAAAAAAAAATGGTTTTCAAGTATTTCAAAGCAAAATAGCTGGACACCATGTCCCGTATATTCACTGCTTAAACCACCGATTGCATCTTGTTGTAAAAGATTGTCTTATTTTAAGTGAAGGGAAAGATTTTTTTGATAATTTTTCTTCCCTTCATAAATTTTTTCAACATGATGCAATCAAGGTATTTAGTGAATGCGGGACCATACCCCGGCTGTTTCCCCATTGGTGGTGTGGTCACTACCTGCCCATTGTTTTTTTTTAAAATTACACAAAAATATTTAATACTCTTTTAAAAATTAAAAATAAAAAAACTTTTATATCTTCAGGTCACAGGGCCGAATCGGGGTTGACCATATTTATAATCATCTATTTATTTTTTTGTATTTAATTGAAAAATTTTATTTATTAAATATAATTATAGATCAATTTCAATGCAAAACGATATATGTTTCTAAAACTTCTGATTTAATACACCATTGTTTGTTAGAAATTAAACAATTAAGAAATAAAAATACATTTGAAGATTTATTCAAAAATTGTTTTGATATTAATATTTTTTTAAATGACAATAATTTATCTATGGATAAAAGAAAAACTAAACCTAAAGATTTTTCTGATTTTTATTTATTTTCTACTCATAAGTTTGAAAATATTTTAAATATTAATGATGAAGTAAAAAGTATTTATTTTAATATTATTGATTTATTTATATTTTGATAATAGATTTTTTACCGAAAATAGTTTAAAATCTTTAGATTCCCTTTATAAATTTGATTAACCTTTATTTTAGATATAAATAAATTAGAACCTCTTTTAAAAATAAGTAATATTGTTAAAAATTCATTATTATCTAAAGAAATTGACGTAGCCAAAAATTTTTTAATAAGAAACTTAATAATTACAAAGAATGTGTTACTATCGATTTTGTTAAATTTTTATATGATTACAAAGATGCGTTTCTTAATCTATTTAACATTTTTTCTATAAGTTTGTTAATTGGCTCTTCAACGTCGAGTTGTGAGGCCACATTTTCTTCTTTAAGAAGGATAATAACGGCTGACAAGTAGTGACCTGCTTAAAGGTGATTTGGTTCTGAAAAATCATTAACTAGGGGCGTTGAATTTTGATGAATATTGTAATTTTATTAAATTCCTCTAAGATAAAATAGTTTGATCGATACAATACACTGCTCATAATCAGCTAATTATTGCTTAATATTTTAACATGGTTGCAAACTTTTTTATGCACATTTAACGTTTATGTTCATGTTTTATTTAATTTTTTACCCTAATATTAATAACTAGTTATATATAACCAGTGTTTTTCATATATATTCTTATAAATTAGCATACTTATACATTTTGTTTTCATGATAATCAATCTTATTTCACTTTTCATTTTCTAAAATCCAAAGTTTTATATAATTCATTTTTATCATTAACCAATATCATATTTTTAAATTTTCATGTTTCTACCCACAGGTGTTAAAATTATAGAAGCTCCAATTAATTCAAATCTCATATATTTTTAATCAAATCTTTAGTTAAAATGACATTGGCAAATTTTAAATTCATATTAGTATTCAGATTTATAAACTCATTTTTTTAATTTAAGAATATAATAAATGACTATTAATTTGTTAAAAAATTTTGAACATGGTATTGTAATTTTGCAAACATATTTAGTTAAAATAATTAAATCAAAATTCTCAGTCTTTTACTATGTACATAATTTTAAAAGTTTAGTCCCCCCACTATGCTAAATTTTTGCCCCCCAAATGGATTAGTTAGAATCGGGCCTGACAACACTTATAAAATTTAATTTAATCAAATTAAAAAAATTAACTTTTTTGTAAAAGAGTTGCTTTGCTAATTTTCTGTCTATCATCTTCTTCTTTAAAAATGGGCAAAGGTAAGGACTGATTTGCAACAGTGTCAAAACTTTCTGCTGAGGCCAATAATTCTGCTACTTCATCATATCCTTTCTTTAAAAAAAGATAATATAAGAAAATTATAAAAAAATCTTTTATACTATTAGTAAACAAACTAATTAACTAAAAGATTTTAAAAAAAGTTAATAATCATATAAAAATGATGAATTGCATAGAGATCAATATAAACGCTCACTTTAATTGCATCACGCCGTTTTTGCTCAGACAAAATGTGCGCTTGACGTTTTTTACTCTTTGGGTCAGAGAGGGCATTTTCACTGTCGTCTGAATTATGATATAAATAACATTATAGCCCGCAAAATATTTTAAATCTTAAGTGAAATTACCGCTATCAACAGTTGAAGACTCTAGAGTTGTCAGTGATAGGGGCATACTATCGCATGCATTCGTAGATTTAACATATGGCTTTGGCTTAGAGCCTTTTTTATATGTTTTTAAATTTCTAAAAATCTATTTTTTAGTACAAATAATAATAGATATTAATAGTTTTTTTCTAATTTCTAATGCTTGTGTTAAAAAACACTCAAAAAACAAATGGCGCATTAAATAAACTATTAAAATTTATTAGTTATTTTCTTAACAAATATCTTAGTTCGTATTTTAAATCTGAAATAATAGTAATTAATTTTGTAATGTTAACAGTAATTTCTTAAGCACAATGTAAAATTTAGAAATATTTTTTTAACAATTTGAAATTAGTATTAGCCGCAGCCTTCGGAAAAATGAATATCAAAAAGACATTAGTTGTGCAACATGTGATTGTTCGTAAATTTGAATTTTATGTCGTATCAACCTGTTCCCTTGCAAACCACTAATCCTGTAGTAATAGATAATAATCCGTTGCATATTACTTGGCATGATAGTGCTTGGATACCAATCTTAAATTCAACTAACGTATTAGATTATTTTTGTGAGCGCTCTAATCCATTTTATGATAGAACTTGTAACAATGAGAGCATTAAAATGCAGAACCTGGACCCGGAAACTCACCTTAAAAACATGACTGGTATACCACACGATCTATTATGAGCATATTAAATATTTTTATGGCTATTATAAAATTATTTAAAAAAAATACATCATAATATACTTATTACCAATATTCATTATTTATTTTGTAAAATGTGCATATATTGCCAGATTTTTTTGTTATATTAGGCATTGAGTATGTTCTAATTCACAGCCAAGAACCTATTTTGTATGTTATAAGAAAACAACATAGACATAGAATTAGCAGTGGAACCCCAACTAACTTGCAAAATAGTAATGTTTCTTCTCAACCAGCCCCCCAAGTAATTTTTGAACACTTAGTAGTTTTTTTTAATATGGTAGGTTCTTTAAGTACATAATTAATTTATAGTTGCTTTTAATATATAATACATAAAATTAGCCTTTAAATACCTTTGCCAATTGCCTATGTTGTCAATAAAAAGACCTTATTTTTTTCTTTCCAAAATATACATGATGTCATCAATTACCCATCAAAAATTAAGAAAATCTTCATTCCAGCAAGCTTGCATTAAAATATATTAAATTATGATCATTCTATGCCTTTTATTCAAGCAAGCTTTCTTTTTTTTTGAATTAAATTGAGTGTAAATCTATCCTTTATATACACAAAGGATTAAATTATTTATTTAATGTAGACGGTTTTTTAATATGACCCATAGCAAAAATACCATCTATTGTAATTACCTAATCCTTTACCTTTTTGCCAACAAATTAAACCACAAGACCTCTATATTAATGTTGTAGAGTTTACATTTTTATGCTTATAACTGTTATTGGCAATGAGGGGTTTTTTCAAAAATGTACAAATCTTTGAATTTCTGTTTTGCTGATGATTAAAAAAAATATAAAAAATTAAATTTTTTTTTCTTAATTTTATTAAGCCCAAGATATATGGACCTTGCCACACTGCCTGCTGCCAATCCCATAATAAATTTAAAAACATAAGTTTGAACAATTTTATAGAGAATGAATATATCAAAAAAATAAGTTTTTTTTGCAATTTTAGCAAATATAATTGCCTGTAGTAAAATTAAAGATTTTTAAAAATACATGAATTTAAAATAAGGCACACATTAATATTAATGTTATACTTCTATCTTACAAACTAAAAAATTGTTCAACTGTTATATTTGAAAATGTTGTTAAAAATATTTTAATCACATTGGTAATTATGGTTTTATATCAACCATTATAGATTATCATGGGCACTACTCCCTTAGCTGATTATTACATAATAGCTGGCGTTGTTTATCAATCTCCCGATTTGGCTTCCGTTCTAAATTCCAGGATCCTGACTTCTCTTTTTAATTGCCAGAGCGCATTTACTGAAAGCATAGGTTTTTTTATTTTCCTCTTTTTGATGTGTTCTAAAATAATTTATAGGTTAAACTAATAAAGTTAATTTAAGGTAATTTATAAATAAAACGCACACTCTTTCCAATTGTGATTCAATTTTTTTGTAAGGGCACGTGCAAAGTGAGTTTTAATTTTTGTATAATTTTTAAAATTTTGAAGAAATGTATTTTGAAATAAAACGCAAATTTTTAAAAAGTTGCCAAAATTAGTATAAGCGCATAAAAGGCATTTTCTGAAATGAAAATTTTTTTAAAAAAATTTTGAAAAAAAAATAAATTTTCAAAATATTACGAAAACTAAAACTCACTTTGCACATGCCCTAATATGTAATTCAATTTTTTCTTGTAAGCTTGAAAATATAACTAAGAATGTAAATATTAAATTTTAAAGGTAAGTACTCTGCATTTTATTTTTAGTTTTTATTTGAGGTAAACCTGTCTTAATCATATTTTTAGCAACATTAAATTAAAGAACGTGTCATGCATATAATTTTTTTCATATTTGTAAATTTTTTTATTTTTTTGTATTAAACGAGTCATACATCATTCAAACTGCTATATTTTTGCCATTACATTACTTCATAACACGAGAATGAGGCAGCTCCCATTTTTTTAAAAACATGAATTTAAGTTTAATTGAAAAAAAAAGTTTATCCGAATTTTTTGTTCATTTGGGATATGTTTAAAGTAAAATATTAAAACCATGAATGTTAATTTTACGTTTTGTCGAGAAAAAATACAGATAAATTCCATTTTTATATAATTTGGTAAAGTGTAATATTAATTGACAAAAAAAAACATTTTTTCTAAAATCTGACTTTGAACCAACCCTTACCTAGAGCCACCAGTTAATATTACCGAGGAGTAGTTCACGCTTGTTGATAAAAATCGTATTTTGAGTCATGGTTTTTTTTGATTTATTTGCTTCTTTGTAATTATTATTTTTTGTTATATATTGTTTTTGCTCAAATTACGATGAGATGCTTATTTACCACACATATTTGATGCTTTTATTTTTTAGACGAGTTAGCTTACCATTAGGAGCATATATATCTTGCAAAATGAACTTTGTTAGCATTAATGATTTACAACTCCTAAATATATGATGTTTTATTTTTACCCTTTTCTATATTGACATTAAAGCTATGCTCACAAATCAAATTAAACAGCCGACACCCACACAAGCCATAGATAAACCTGCCTCAAGTATTTTAAAATTTATTTTATCAATCATTTTTATTTCACCACGTTTTGAAATATGAATATTATGCAATTTAGATAATTCAGATGTTGGTAGTCAAAATAACAAAAACTCGACTCTGGCTAACAAAGAAAACGAACTTTTCATATACAAAAGCGACATTCATTGGAATTTATCTAATGCTCCAAGTTTAAATTTAAAAAAAAATTGTATTGCTTTCTTTTTGTTTCATATAAACACCGATGTTTTTTTATGCCAGATGACCCAATGTCACATGAAGCTAAAAGGGCTGGCGTACATAGGGTTGATTTTATTATTCGCGATATGATAATGGGAACAGCGTCGAATTTTAACAAATCTTCAGATACTGGTTCCATCATACAGCCAAAAATTTGTAATTTTTATAATAGTTGACACAGTTTGACAATTTCAACTAGGATCTTCCCACTAATCGATAGTGCATAATAATTATTGTCTTACTCATGAAAGCTTAGGAAAGGCTCATTTTTAATAATATAAAAAATAAGGGAGCCAAATATAAGGGGAATAAAATCAGTCAGAAAAATATAAAATAAATTTTTCTCACTTAAAGCCGCTTTACTCTTTAAAATTTAGTTTTGCTCAAACATGGGCATTTTCTTAGCTCTAAATGGCTCTTGGTTGACGTTAAAGGCGATTTTTTTGGATGGTTTTTTTTGCAAAAAAGTTTATATTTTAAAATATTGAAAAAACTGTTATACGTATTAAACTAAATGAGGAAAATTTTTTATTTTACATCGGTCCCTTGCAATTGTTTTTAAATCCAAGTGTGGAAGTTAGAGCCTGATAAATATTTTATTTAATATTTGCAGAAATTTTTTACAGAATGTCGAGGTAAAACTTAATTTTCCGGCTGCGCAGAATAAAAACCGAAAGTTTGGTTAAAGAGGAAAGAATCTGACAAAAATAACTATTTTTGCAATTTTGAGATTCATCTTCTAAGTCATTCAAAAGCTAGCTTCAAAAATCTTGAAATAAAAAATTTACCCCAAATAAAATTAGATATATGATGCGTTTATAAGATTGCTGGCTATTGGTACATAATAACAAAAACATCATATAAATTAGAGGATAGAAAAAAACAACTTTCGCTTTTATGTATTTTCTATAATTTACATATTAAATATATAAAGATATGCCAAATAAATTGTTTCTAAAACAGTTTGCGTTTTAATTATTTTGTTGATAAAAATACTTTTTTCGTTTTAATCTAGAGGCGTAAAAACTTTTACATATAAATTATTTGGAATAATTTAATGTTTTTAGACCATTTCGGGGGCATATAATTAGTATGTAACCTTGTTAGCTAAAAATGTTTTCCTATTAAAGGTGCAAAAGTTGATTTTTTTTTTATTTCAAAAAATTTTAAGAATTTTCCTCCTTTTAATTTTTTAAAAACTTTATTTCAGAATTAGTATTTTTCTAATAATTAGGATGACAACTTTTTTGTTAACATGCGTTTTACAATAGAAATTTTTTTAAAAAATGATTTAACTTTGAACGCGCCCTTATAATTATTTTATTTTAGCCGCCCCTATGACTGACTCAACTATGGAAACGACAGATAGTATAATTACCGCTACGTAATAACGGATAAAAATAACGGGTATCAATATGTGATATAGATTTTTAAATTTTATATAGCAAAAATTGTACTAATTTATAATAATTCACCGACTTAAATGTATTATATTTGACTGAATAAATTATTTATATGTTTAAACAATATTTGAAATAAATTGTATCAATTTTAAATAATGTTATAAAATGTATAAATCTGCCAGGTTTTAATGTATAACACAGGTCAACAAATTTTTGAGATTTATGAGCTAACTACAGAGATCAAATCTGCCATCTTGGGAATTTTTAAATCCATTTACCGATTTTTCTAATCAAACTTAGTAAGTTAGCTATAAACATTGAAAATTCCATGAAAAATGTCGAAAAAACAAAAAAGATTCAAGAACAAAAATTGAATTTGAAATGTTAAATTCACACTTCAAATAATACTTTTATTAAAAACCGATAATATATCGTGTCGTATTTAAGTTTGGACGTCTAATATTATGTATTATTTAAATGCTGATGTAAGTTGATATACTAAAAAATTTTATTTTTTATTATTTGAGAATTGATAAATATAAGTTACAAAATCTATCAATATGTCAAAAAGGCCATTGATATGGACAGATTTAAGGTGCCAAAGGTGGAAGAAACTACGAAAAACAGGAAATATATATGAGATAAGGCCATCATTGTATGCTTTTGTATCATAAACTTATTTTTTCTTACAATGATATTTGTTGACCTGTGTAATATAATAATGCTTATGGTGATTTAAAAATTTAGTTGCTGCCTGGAAAAGAAAGGTCTGCTAATCTTGTTAAAAGTAAAAATTACTACTTAGTTTATTAGCCAGTTTAATATACAGATGAATTTTAGACTAAAATATAAATTAAAGGAAAAAAATAAGATAAAAGTTATCGAGCTTATTATTACTTCTCATACGACTTCAATATAACGCTGTTCGACATTAATTTTTTAGAAATGAAAACTAATTAATCAAATCATAGTTACCCATTATTGTTTTCGTATAGCGCTTGTCAAATTTTGTAAGCCTGCTATAATCATTAAAAATTTATATAGAAAATAAAAACACAAATGAGATACAAACACTAAAAAAAATTTAAATTATTTATAATATAACGAAAATGTTAATTTCTGACTTAGCTATTTATATTATCCAAATGAATCATACCATAAAAGTTATAGCCAAAACATTGTGTATAATCTGGAAGTTTGGGTAAATATGCTTAAAAATTAAATATTTTTTCTAGATAAAATATTGATGTTTTTTTATTTACCTAATGCTGAAGGTCGCAAAATCCGTCACTCCAATTTTAGTTATTTTCGTATTTACAGGGTTAAGTCCGATTTGGAATTACGGTTCATTAGAAAAGGTTATATTGTATTAAATTCGCTAAAACTTCATAACCTTCGCCGAACCTTTATAGATTTTTGAATCTGTGTTAAAAGGCCATCTACCATTGTACGCTTAAAGAATTAAAATATTATGGGGAATTTTTTATATTAGAATAAATTACACAGGTCAACAAATTTTGAGAGTTATGAGCTAACAACGGAGATCAAACCTGCCATCATAGGTGTAAGAATTGTAATATAACAAAGTATATTATATTTTATTATTGAATGTTTGGCAATATATATAGTATAGAAATTAGCATAAAAGTACATCTAAGTATAGAAATTAGCATAGAAGTATATCTAAAAATAGATAAGCTTGTGGATGAGATTAGATGGAACAGTACATTTAAATTTGCATATCAACAATAG
This sequence comes from Acutogordius australiensis, assembly GCA_030555515.1. Taxonomy (NCBI): domain Eukaryota; kingdom Metazoa; phylum Nematomorpha; class Gordioida; order Gordea; family Gordiidae; genus Acutogordius; species Acutogordius australiensis. Next base: position 13,162,538 of record CM060242.1, on the reverse strand, counting down.
GGATTTTTAAATCCGTTTACCGTTTTTTCTAATAAAATTTTGTAAGTCAGCTATAAACACAGGCCCGATTCTAGCTTTTCCACTTTAGGGGGGCAAAAAAAACTCGTGGGGGGGCAGAAAAAAATTTTTTGCCGCCTTCGGCGGCAAAATTAGCCGTGACCTTCGGTCACGGCAAATATACATGTACAACAATTGAATCCATGTTCAAAATTTTTATTTTTAACAACTTAATAGTAATTTATTATATTCATAAAATAAAAAAAATGATTGCGTTTATAAATTAGATATGTGAATTCAAATTAATTGTTTTCACTAATATCAATTGCTTAAAAAGATATGAGATTTGGAAATTAATTGTAAGTATAATTTTATCATTTGGTATTAATGCGCATGAAAAAAATTTGATATATATGAATGATAAAAATGAATTATATAAAACTTTGGATTTTAGAAAATGAATAGTAAAATAAGATTGATTATTATGAAAACAAATTGTATAAGTATGCTAATTTGAATAAATATATATGAAAAAACACTGGTTATATATAACTAGTAATAAATATTAGGGTAAAAAATTAAATAAAACATGAACATAAACGTTAAATGCGCATAAAAAAATTGCAACCATGTCTTAAAATAGTAAGCAATAATTAGCTGATTATGAGCAGTATATTGTATTAATCTAACAATTTTATGCTAGAGTTATATTGATTAAATTATAAATTTTATCAAAATTCAACGCCCCAGTTAATGATTTTTCGTGTCCTAGTACAACCAAATCACCTTTACGCAGGTCACTACTTGACAGCTAAAAGTTATTATCCTTATTAAAGAAGAAAATGTGGCCTTACAACTCGACGTGGAAGAGCCAAATAACAAACTTATAGAAAAAATGTTAAATAGATTAGGAAACGCATCTTTGTTATCATATAAATATTTAACAAAATCAATAGTAACACATTCTTTTTATTAAGTTTTCTTATTAAAAATTTTTTGGCTACGTCATTTTCTTTAGATAATTAATTTTTATCAATATTACTTATTTTTAAAAGAGGCTCTAATTTATTTATATCTAAAAAAAGGAGAATTAAATTTATAAAGGGAATCTAAAGATATTAAATAAATATTATAGGTAAAAAATCTATTATATCAAAAGAATTAATAAATAAAACAATAATATTAAAATAAATACTTTATAATTTATCATTAATATATAAATGATTATTAAACTTATGAGGAAAATAAATAAAAATCAGAAAATTCTTCAGATTTAGTTTTTCTTTTAAATAAATTATTAAATAAATATGTAAGTGAATTTGTATTTTTTAATTGTTTAATTTCTAACAACCAATAGTGTATTAAATCAAAAGTTTTAGAAACATAAATTGTTTTACATTAAAATTGATCATTAATTATTTTTAATAAATAAAATAATTATTCAAACGATAAATACAAAAAAATAAATTGATGATTATAAATATGGTCAAATAACCCCGACGCTTCGGCACTGTGACCTGGAGATATAAAATTTTTTTTATTTTTAATTTTTAAAAGAGTATTTAATATTTTTATGTAATTTAAAAAAAAGGCGTTGTGGTGACCACACCACCGATGGGGCAACAGCCGGGGTATGGTCCCGCATTCACTAACTTCCTTGATTGCATCATGTTGAAAAAATTTATTAAGGGAAGAAAAAATATCAAAAAAATTTTTCCCTTCACTTAAAATTTCAAGACAATCTTTCAACAAGAAGCAATCGGTGGTTAAACCAGTGAATATACGATGGTGTCCAGCTATTTTTAGAAATACTTGAACACCACCTTCCCGGGCATTACGTTCGCCCCATCGTAGCATTGTGCGATCAGGTTCTTTGGTTCTAGATTATATTCTAACAAAAGATTGTTGACAAGTGAGAAAATTTCTTAAGCATCAGATTTATGAATTGCTTTCACAAATATAAAGCTTTCTGTATAATCAAATTTTTCTATATATCTAAGAACAACAGAAATAATTTCTGTGTTAGTTTGATCTCTCTAGCGGATGAGAAGTGTTAATGAATGAAAACACTTTTTAAAAAAAGTAAATATTTTTAAAATAATATTTTTTAGATAAATTACTATGTATTTTTTGGGGGGGCAAATTCAATTTTTTTTGGGGGGGCAATCATAAAATTACAATGTATTTTTTTGGGGGGGGGGGGGGCAAATTAAAATTTTTTTGGGGGGGGGGGGGGGGGGGGGGCAATCAAAAACTTTTGGGGGGGCACTGCCCCCCCAAAAGGGGTCTAGAATCGTGCCTGTATAAACATTATTTTAGAAAAGATGCCAAAAACAAAAAAAATTTAAAACCAAAAAAATTGAATTTTTTTCTCGCATATTTACAACAGCTAAACTGTAAAATTCAAACTTTAAATGAAACTTATATTAAAAACCGATAATATATCGTGTCGTATAAAATTTGGACGCGAAATACTATTATCATAATGCTGATGTAAGAGCTTGATATACTACTGGCCTTTTTTGACTAAATTGACAGATCTAAATATACCCTAAAATGAAACAATTTAAAAATTTTTTTTGCCTATGAAAATCCCTTGTAACTTATATTTTTAATCACAAATAATGAAAAATAATTTTTTTTTAATATATCAAGCTCTTACGTCGGCATTTAGATAATACAAAATATTTTGCGTCCAAACTTAAATAAGACACGATATATTATTAGTTTTAAATGAAAATATTATTTAAAGTTTGAATTTAACAGTTTAACTATTGTAAATATACAAAAATAAAATTTTAATTTATTTTTGTTTTTGAATCTTTTTTGGTTTTTTGACCTTTTTTCTAAAAATTTCAATGTTTATAACTGACTAACTAAGTTTGATTTGGAAAAACGGTAAACGGATTGATATTCCCTAAGATGGCAGGTTTGATCTTTGTTTTTAACTCATAACTCTCAAAAAAATTTTGACCTGTGCTATAAAACTATATTTCTCATATGAGATGGTAAATATAAGTTACAAGGGATTTTTATATGAAAAAAAATTCTTAAATTTTTTCTTTTTAGGGTATTCTCGATGTCAATTTGGTCAAAAAGGGTCATTTTTTCGATATAATTGGATGTTAGGAGCCGAAGCCGTAAGAAACTAAGAAACTAAGAAAAACGAAATATATGAGTTGAGGCCATCATAAAGTTAAATTCTAATGTTTTTATAAAATTCACGGTTGTGCCATTAAAATTTGTTGACCTGTGTTATATAATTTTCATTATTATAAGAAAATTCAGCTAACATGCAAACTTTTGCCGCTGCCATTCCTAAAATCTTGTAGCCACTTTTTAGGCTAAACACCTATCCATTTATAGTTTTTGTTAATTAACCCACGATTGCGAATGCGCAAAAGCAAATATGGCTATTGATGGATGCATATTACACAGGTCAATAATTTTTTGAGAGTTATGAGTTAACTACAGAGATCAAACCTGCCATCTTAGGGAATATCAAATCCATTTACTTGTTTTTCCTAATCAAACTTAGTCAGTTATAAACAAATATTAGAAAAAGAGGTCAAAAAACCAAAAAAAGATTTAAAAACAAAAATAAATTGAAATTATATTTTTCATATTCACAATAGTTAACCTGAAATCCGACTTCAAATAATATTTTCATTAAAAACCGATAATATATCGTGTCGGATCTAGGTTTGGACGCGAAATATTTTGTATTAAATGCCGATGTAAGGGCTTGATATATAAATAATTTTATTTTTCATTCTTTGTAATTAAAAATATAAGTTACGAGGGATTTCTTTTAAGCAAAAAAAAATTTTTAAATTTTTTCTTTTTAGGGTATATTTAGATCTGTCAATTTGGTCAAAAAGGCCATTTTTTGTTATAGACGGATCTAAGGAGCCAAAGACGGAAGAAATTAAGAAAAAAAAATACATATGAGATTAGGCCTTCATGGGGATGCATTCTTTTATGTTTTCATATAATTCACGTTTCTGGCATTAATATTTGTTGACCTATGTTATAATATATTTTTCACTCATTGGTACTTTTAGCATATAATATATTTGGGGTATGAATATTTACTTTATACATTTTATTATTTTTGAGCGCGTTCCATGTTATGTTATTTTTTTTTAATTCTAAAAAATTATTTTTAATATTTTTTTAAAAATCTTTTATTTTAGAATTAATATTTTAAATGATAATAATTTAGATTGGCCACATTTGGAATTTTTTGAAAAAATTAACTCAACGTTGAACGTGCGCTCCTCAGGGAAAAATGTTAAAATTTGTGTAAGTGCGTAGATCATTGCGTTAATATGTCCAATTTCGATAAGAAATAATATTTAGTATAATATATCACAGCACAACAAATTTTGAGAGTTCTCAGGTAAATACTGAGACCAGACCTGCAATTTCTATGGTCACCAAATATGTTTTCATTTTTTTCCGATAAAACTTATATATTGATTTATAAACAACCCGACTTTATGTCGACAACTGTTTTTTTTCACTTTTTGTTTGTTTATAAGTTCATGCTAAATATTTTGTAGTTAACATCAGGCTTTTTGTTGTGTGTTATTGTTCGTTGTACTATTTATGTTATGTTTTTTTTATATTGTATTTTATTAATTCATATGTTGCACATTGTTTTGGTAATGTAATATTAAAGAGAGTAGCCAAGCTTAAAACTGATTTTTAGAATTTTGAAATAATTAATTAAAATGCGTCTAAGCTGAATTTTATATATTATTTTTTATTTTAAAAATTTTTAGTTTTTTAGCCAGAAGTTTAGCGTCCAAGGTTAAACTTATAAATTTTATTATTTTTTCGATTTTTTTTTGTTTTTTTTTAAAACCTCGGGATATGTGTCTTAAAGTGGTTGCGTCCAAGTTTAAATTTAAGTTTTTTCAAAATTTGATTTTATTAACAAATTTAAGTGGGATGAGTCTGCCAAGGTGTCTAAACTTAAATTTACAAATATTTCGATGCGTCCAAGGTTAAACTTAATAATTTTATTATTTTTTCGATTTTTTTTGTTTTTTTTTTAGAAAACCTCGGGGTGTGTGTCTTAAAGTTGTTGCGTCCAATGTTAAATTTAAGTTTTTTTTTAAATTTGGATTTTATTAACAAATTTAAGTGGGATGAGTCTGCCAAGGTGTCTAAACTTAAATTTACAAATATTTCGATGCGTCCAAGGTTAAACTTAATAATTTTATTATTTTTTGGATTTTTTTTTGTTTTTTTTTAGAAAACCTCGGGGTGTGCGTCTTAAAGTGGTTGCGTCCAAGGTTAAATTTAAGTTTTTTTTAAATGTTGATTTTATTGACAAATTTAAGTGGAATAAAATACTTGTGTGTAATGACAAATCTTGGTATGTATGACAAGCCCCAAACCCGTGATGAAAAAGATTATTTATTTAGTAAATTTAATTAGTGATTGAAATTCACAATCAATATAAAACTGGTTATACAATTATTCAATTTTAGTTTGTATTTTAATATTCCAAACTCAAGATGCTTACCTCATAAACCAATAATTTTACACAATAAACAATTTTAGGTCTGTTCCTACAAATAAATTAATAGCATTATACAGAATTTATTTATTAAACATAAAAATAATAAATAAACATAAATATTTTAGCAATAACGTCAATTTAAGGTTAAGCCATTATAACATTCTATATAAAAGACTTGGCAGACTCATCCCATTTAAATTTGTTAATAAAATCAAATTTAAAAAAAAAACTTAAATTTAACCTTGGACGCAACCACTTTAAGCACACCGAGGTTTTGTAAAAAAACAAAAAAAAAATTGAAAAAATAATAAAATTATTAAGTTTAACCTTGGACTCTTAATATTTGTAAATTTAAGTTTAGACACCTTGGCAGACTTATGCCACTTAAATTTGTTAATAAAATCAAATTAAAAAAAACTTTAATTTAACCTTGGAAACCACTTTAAGACACACACCCCGAGGTTTTGTAAAAAAACAAAAAAAAATCAAAAAAATAATAAAATTCTTAAGTTTAACCTTGGTCGCATCGAAATATTTGTAAATTTAAGTTTAGACACCTTGGCAGACTCATCCCACTTAAATTTGTTAATAAAATTAAATTTAAAAAAAAAAAACTTTAATTTAACCTTGGATGCAACCACTTTAAGACACACACCCCGAGGTTTTGTAAAAAAAACAAAAAAAAATCGAAAAAATAATAAAATTATTTTAACCTTGGACGCATCGAAATATTCGTAAATTTAAGTTTAGACACCTTCGCATACTCATCCCACTTAAATTTGTCAATAAAATCAAATTTAAAAAAAAATTTAAACCTTGGACACATCCCGATAGATTAGACTTCTTGGCGGACATATCCCAAGGTTAATTATGTCCAAAATAAAAAAATAAAAAAAAAATTAAAAATTTTTAAATTAGTTTGGACGCATTTATTTTTTATGTATCTTAGACTTGTTGGCAGACACCAAGTAAATTTAATACAAAGACAAATTCCAACATTACATGCAAAAAAAACATTAAACAAAAAAACTTGCATATGGATGAAGAAAACAATGAGCCAAAAAACTTTGGCTCATTTTTTCCCCCAAAACATAAAAAAAGGAAGGGGGCTACAAATAAAGGGCCAAAATAAGAATTTAAAAAAAGCCCTTACTAAGAAAAGGGGCAAAAAAACCCACAAAAAAAGTGGCTCTTACAAAGAGCCCCAAAAAACCCATTTTATGTTTTTCTTATAATAATTTCGAAAAATTTTGATTTTTTCTTTATAATAATGATGGGTGGGTTATTTTTTTTTAAGCTCCTAGGAGTTTTTTTTTAAGTAAAGGGGCTTTTAAACATGCCCCTTTTCTTTAAGTAAAGGGGCTTTTAAACATGCCCCTTTTCTTTAAGCAAGAAAAGGGGCTTTTTTTAAACATACCCACGAGTTTGTGGGCATTTGGGAAAAAAACTTTTTTCCCAGCCCTGGGATGAACTCTACCAGGCAAACATAAACAAAAAAATATAAAAAAAAAACAATATAAACCCTTCTTGTACTCAGTACTATGTACTTTATTAGTGTTAATTTGCTTACCTTTTTACATTTTTTAAACTGTCATTTAATTCATTTTTTTATTAAATAAAATGAATCTGGATATTTGAAATAAAATTGAATTTTTTTTTATAATTATATTACAAAAATAAATTTTTAAATTTTTTTCTTCAGGTGTTCTCGAAGTCGCAAAATCTGTCAATTTGGTCAAAAAGGCCTTTTTTCGATAAGGACGGATCTAAGGAGCCAAGGCGAGAAGAAACTAAAAAAACGATATACGTATATGAGATAAGACCATCATGGGGACAAATTCTTTTATGTTTTCATAAAATTCTTTGTTGTACTATCGAAATTAGAGCTGTGATATTATAAACACATCTACATTTTTTTTATTCAAGAAATCTTCAAAAAAGTTAATATTTAATTGATGAATTTTTCAAATTTTAAAGTACGAATTTAACAAAAATAAGATTATGCCAAATGCATAAAACAAAACCTCAAATTGGCACACGATCTACTTTAAGATGGTGCATGGTGAAATTAAAAAATACATTTAAGAGTGATTACAATTTATAATGGTAAAATGAAATGGCATTAAAATTTTGCAACAATCAGAATTGTATATATTAATGATTTTGTGTGATTATTAAACAAGTTTTTTTATGTTTACATAATTATACATTGACAAATATCAAACTAACTTCATTTTTTTCCGAATATTTCAAATGATAAAACCGGAGATCAGGATATATACGTCTCCCAAAATAATGTGATGAGTAATGGTCAAATGTGCCTTAGAGATCAATCATTTCAAAGTGATCATCCTAGCTTTAGTATTCAATTATATTTGGATAACACCTACCCTAGCTGGCCCACTACCTCCCGCGGGATATCACAAAGGCAATGGAGACTTAACGACCATCCGCCTTAATGTGTCCAATATTGGTGTACTTTCATTACTTTCTCAAGGCATTACCATTCCTTTTAAAGTTTGTTTTTATATATGATTAATATATGTTTCCTCTCAGTCGGTTATATTTAGAGTTAAAATCGTGCCGTGATATTAAGGCCCTACTTGCCCGACATTTTATTTTGCATTTGGGATGGCCTAAAACTTTGCTTATTATTTCCTGTCCAGCCCAGCATGGAACCTTCATATTGCAAGCTTCTAAAATTGTTAATCAAATAATACAGTGTGTCGAAGACGATTTATTCTGTGTGATAATAGTGTCAGTTAAGGCAATAATGAGATAGAAAATTGGGGGCTTGGCTCGACATTAGAAAAGTTTCGGGTCTTGATTTTGATCTTTATTTTAAGTAACACCCTTTTAAAAAATCCGTTAAGTCATAACTTTTTACAAAAAGAAATATAGATGCCGAAAAGGATACTGATACGACAAAAAATAAAAATTTAGTTTGATTAAAAAATGTCAGGAGCTTCTAAAATATCTAGCCATCGAAATAACTGCTTTAAAATGTGTTTCGGGAGTTTAATTCTTGTCTGTTGCACTTAAAACGCAAGGTCGGTCAGTAATATACTGGCGCCCTTGGCAAATTTAGCCGCTTAAACACAAAATTTCCCCAATAATTTAGTTTAAAAATCATGTTATTTACTAGAAATTGCCTAGTTGCACTCATAAACGGACCGGCATCGGGTTTGTTGCAAAATTGATCTCAAATTTTTACAATGTAAGGAGTAGCCTAAGAAATGTGATATTTATGATTTTGGTAAAATAAGAATTAAAATATAGATTAAAGGAATAGGTAAGTGTAATTTCGACATATTACTTTGCTAACAACCATTGGTAGTGAAGTTTCTCCCAACTTTTTTCTTCATTAGAATTACCCATCGGGGCTGTGCCACCTAACCGCTGCTCCTGGCCCCGCAAGATTAAAGGGTGGCCTATGTTTTTAGATGGGCACCTTTAAAAATTTTTGGCGGTCACTCATTCAACTACTCCCTTGTCTCAACGTTGCTTAACTAGAGTGTAGAGAACACAAGCTTGCAAGCGCTCAATGTAGTTCACATTGATAAGAAAAGGTCTGTTTTGGGCTGACACCATTTCTTATAAGTTTAAGACATTACTTTTTGAAACACATTCGGTGCCCAAAATTATGGTCCGATGCTTCCAAGCATTGGTTGAATTGTCCTTATGGACAAATCGACCCTGCTGAAGTCATTTATCAATGGTGCTTATAATCCATTTTCCTTGACAATTGATAGTGGATCTACTATACAGGAGTTAAATAACCCGGGTGGCAAACATCTCTGTCTTACACGTGTGAGGTTTTGGTTTGATCCCGTGTATATGGATAGCACATGTGTGCAACCACTTTGAAGCTGCTGAGTGGTAGGCAGTAGGCCTTAAACGATATGCCTAGCGTGCGAGCAAATTTTACTATTCAATAAATTGTTTTGCTCTGGGTAAAATAGAACCCTAGACAGATTTAGCGCCCTTATATGGGGAAAGGATATAGCTTTAACCTTAATAACAAATGTATTTTTTTGCTGTTAAAAAGCAGGTTAACTGCCTGCCATCATTCCCCCTAAGAAATTTAAATCTTTTTATTCTGAATAAATTTATTGTATAAAACGCTGATTTTTGTTAATTTAATATAATGTGTTGATCTCATATCTTTTTTATTTTATAGGCCTTAGGGATCTAAATTTACTAAATTAAAATGTATATTCTATTTATTACAATGTATTCAGCCAAGAAAGATGACATTTCAAAACGCTCAATTATCCATCGTATCACCAATCGATGTGTTTCAACTTACACCAAAAGGAGTTTCGTTGATATTAAAGACGACGGGACAGAACTACGATCCCCTTTTCAATGAACACGATATTTATGTTGCTATATTTTCAAGTTTAATTTAATTTAAGTATTTCTTACCTTAAATTCCGATTAAGAGTAGGGTAACCTGAATTATATATATGTTATTACAGAACTGAGAAAAAGTCCATGTCTGGGCTAAACTTATAGAACTTAAAGGATATTTGTTAGCCTGTAAAAAAATCTATAAAAATCCCAAATATATTCTAAAATTTTACAAATAAACTATTTTTAATTATTTATATATAAAAAAATTAGATTTAGCCCGACATTGGCTTTGTTAAAACTCTGATTTTATGTGAGGTCTTGTCTGATTTGATTTTGAATAACTCTAATACAGTGAACGAAATTAAAGGTTTGCAAAATAAATAAGTTATCTGTGTGACAGCCTGTTATTCATATATATTTTTAGAAACAAATCGGAGCATTCACGAACTTTTGCATATTCAACTTGTTGGAATTTTAAGTACACACAATATTAATTTTTGTACAAATATTTACTTAAATAAGGCTTAATAATAAAATATTATCTCAGTTTATATATACATTTGCGCAAAATATTAATATGTAAATGTTTGACGAAAAATGTTACAAATTATTGGATCTATATTGTGTTGTATTTTTATTAATAGATAAAACGATATCCGAACAAAAACGAAAAAGACTTTCCCCAAAAAAGTAATATATAATTTAATATACCAAATTGAAAACTTTATATTTAAAATAGCTTATTTACAAAATTTTATAATGACTATATATAACACATTTCGACAAAAAATTTCACAACAAGGTATACCTAATAAAAGTATTATAAATTTGTCGACACTGTGTTTAATCAGTTTTCTCTTTTGATATAAAAATTTATATATAGATTACCAAATCTAGCACACGGTCAGGATGGAATATTAACGAAGAAGCTTTCTTTACCGTTAGCCGGCGCACTATTTTCAGATGGGAAGAAAATGCAATCATCATTTTTAGGGTATCCACCTTTAGCTGGAGCTCAAAGTTATAACCCTTTGCTTCCGAAAATGGGTCTCAAGACTTACAATGCCAAAGTCCCGGAGAATGCGAAAATTTGTTTTATCCAGGTATGCATTATATTTCATAATTCTCTCTTTTCGATTTTTCTTCGGATATGTCAATCTCACTTAAGTAAATTGCTTGCATACTTAAAAGTTAGGAAAATATCTCTTTTAACTATTTAACACGCACCATTTATAATTTGATTTTGAATTTTAAAATATTTATTATTTTTCAAGAGATTATACTTTATGTTTGATTTAATTAAAGGTCACAGGATTTGACGGATTTATTGGCGCTGGTGTTTATAAGCTCCTTCGACAGCCGCCCGAATTTGAGATTAACAAAGAAGGAGATATATGCACGAACAAGGGACTCGACCATGCCGTCAAAACGGTGTACAATTTTCAAGTCGCTTTCGAGACTACGCGAGAGCGTTCAGAAGTTAGCGAAGTTGTGGTAAGTTCGTTTAGAATGGATTATTTTTTAAGCCTCTAGTGTGTTTTTTTTGGTACCGGAAAAGTCGGAAAGTTCAATTTCTTCAGACCGGGTCGAACCTCTTTCCAATATTTGGACTTGACCGGACCGGATCGCGAACGTAATCGGGTCGGACCGGATCGGATCTTGAATTTTTAAATTTTTGGATTGGACCGGTTTGTTTAAACTGTGCCGGCTAAGTTCAATTTAAAAAAATTAAACTTTTAGATCGAGTTCCGATTAACAATAAATGTTTAAGCAGCTGGTAAAAATTATAAGGAACTATGAAATATAATTTTTATTCTAATAAATATTTATATTGCTCTGATAAAAGGTGACTGTTCAGAAAATGCGAGATATCCCACCAGTGTTTGACAAAACGAGCTACACCTTAGACGATTTGGGCAGTAACACGGCCATAGGAATCAATGTTTTAAAGGTAAATAATTTCACTAATCTTGTTATAGAATTTGTAACTAATTTTTACTCCTATCGACTTTAATTTATGTGTTTCATTTGAAAATCCCAAAGCTAACCCTCAAAAATTTATGGGCATAGCCTATTTTTTTATAAACGGTGTCACCCATATTAAAAACTTCGGAGGTATTTAATCTAAGATAAATTGGATATTATGTCTTTAATGTATCATGTTGCATTAGTGATTATTACCAAGACCCGAAAAATCATAAATCAATTTTTATGGTCATTTTTTATTAAATTAGGTTGGCCAGTTCAAATCGAGAGCTCAATCGGGCCAGACTGAACTTGGACTTTAAATTTTTATCTATCTTAATGAACTGAGCCGGACCGTGAGCTCAACGACACTTCATGAAGAAGGAAAAAAACTTATTTGTTTCGTGAATATATAAACATTAAATTTTTAATAGACCAACGCTGCTAGTAAAGATACGAATGCCGATGGAACGCCCAGTCCAGTTCGATATTTTCTCCAAAACGGGACCGGGTCCTTCGAGATAAACGAAGAATCGGGCGATATATACGTAACGAAAGACCTAGATTTTGTTAAAAAACGCGAATACCCTATGAGGGTAACTGCCGTGGCTCAAGGCTCTCCTATGCCCGCCGTCGGAACAGACGTTAGAATTAAACTGGTTAATAGGGTAAGTAACACATTGGCAATTATTTTTTAATTTTGTTAAAAAACTTTTTGACACTTTAGTTCAAATTTACTTTCCAAGTGTTTAACTCTGTCTAGTTTTAAACGTTTGGAAGGGGTCAGATAGAAGTATTGGGTTGGTTATATTTTATTATTTGACTTGTTTTAGCTTTTTTAACATATATATCTTAATTTTGATTATAAGGTAACTTTTTTTTATAGCTGGTTGATATTGAAACTTAAATAAAATAACGCAAAGTTTTATAAATTTTTAAAATCCTTTCTGTCAATTTCTTGCTTCTAAAATACATGTTTTGTCTTATTGACTGTTTTGATGAAAAAAGCAATTCTTAAAACTTTACCATTTTCGAATAATCACATTTGAGAATGTCAAAATCTGTCAAAATCGTGTAATCCTCTCGGTTTTGTTACAACATATTGCGCCAGATATGAATAACATGAAATTTTGTACGAAAAAAAAACACCTATAAGAGAGTTATCTACATGTGAAAAGTAATTGCTTTGACTTTTAAGGAGATATTTAAAAATTGTTTTTAATAAACTAAATTTTTTTTCCCCTATACACAGGCCAACCGATACCCACCAGTTCTTAAAATGACTACCAAAATATCCTTATTAATCCGGCAAAGGCGTCAAGATTCTTCAAGCAATACTCCCGTACCCGACCCGGCTGCAGGAGCACAAGCATCTGCTCCCCCTAAAAAGGAATCTGGAGGGGCTGGTGGTGGTGGAATAGGCGGTGCCATGGATCCCTTGCTAAAGCAGGATAACCTGAAAATATATGTGTCCGAAACTATAACAGTTGGTATGGAAATATTTTTATATCACTAACAAATTAATCCGCTAAAAAATGGGATATACAGCATTTATGTATATATAAAGCTTAAATTAAAGATATTTCGATAACAATTGGGATTACGTTTGTCAAAGTTATAGATAAAGGTAACCCCAGCTGTTGCCGAATTGATTATTATTGTTGTATTTATACCATTTTTTTACGAGTTATAGAAATAAATTATGAATTATATAACTCTTTATAAAATATATACATATTAGACCCCAATTAGACCATTTTAAATATTTTAGTTCAATCATACGCTTAACTTTTTTTTTTATTAAGGCTTCCCCCAAAAACCAAACTGCCAAATCTCATAGGCGGTAGTTTTTATGTTAACTACATTATTTTTTTATAGGTTCGGTCATTGCAACGATCGAAGCAAAAGATCCCGACCCATTGGAGGGCTCAGGAATAGCGTATAATATCAAGGGCGGAGATTGCGGGTTTTTACGAAAGGACGAACGCTGTTTCAATCTCGATCCAGCTACCGGTAGAGTATCGATTGGGAAACCTCTCAACTATCGGGAGGAAAAGTTTTACTACTTGCTCATTCAGGTTTCGGATATGGGACCGAGTCCGCTCATCTCTCAAATCTCGCTTCTCATTGTGGTCAATGGAATCAATAAATACGCCCCCGTAAATATTTGCATTAGATATTGCTTCCATAGTTTTAAGGCCGTTTTCAAGCTAGCGGAGTAGTGTAAAAAAGTATCGAAAAAACAAAAAAAAAATTTTTCGTTTAAATCAAGTGAAGTAGTGTTACGATACTTTTGTTTTTACACAATTAAATTAATTATTGGGACCACAATGAAAATATTTTTTACCTTATAGGTTCCAAAATCTTTAAATTTTTTGTGGGTAGGTGTATCACAGGTTTTTAAATTTTTGACCAACTTAGGATTTATCTTCAATTGAACTAAAATTATTTTTAATTGTGATTTGAGGTTAAAAAGCCATTTGCGCCTTAACACATTTGTAAAATGAAAAAATAAAATATAAACAAAAAAGGGTCTATTTTTCCCAACAAATTGGTTAAGCTGATTTGAATAATATTGCTTTGTTAAGCTACTTAGACCTTAATTTTATTACAGAAATTGTCATTGTATAATTAGGGTTCTAAGGCACCCTTGCATCTAAATATAATTTGATAGGAATTTGTTGGAATTCCCGCTTCCCTCTACATATCCAGCCTCACTCCCGTTAATTCTAAAGTTATCGACGTGGTAGCCATTGATCGAGATGAACCGAACGCACTTATAACCTACTCACAAATAATAACGGACAAATCGTACGCAAAATTTTTGTCATGGCAATTTCTTCATTCTTTCAAAAAAAACATTATTGCTCTAAAATTAAGTTAGAAATGATACCTAGCCAATGTGTAAATTAAAATTTTATTTATACATGTTTCTTTTTCGCTAAATAATTTTTTCTTTAAAATTTACTTTTAAGTTATGATCCATTGATTGCAAACTTCAAATACTCGCCCGAGCTGAAAGGCATAGTTACGAATGATAGGCGACCCCTTAAACCCGGTATTAGTGAGGAAATTGAGCTCAAAGCTGTCGATTCTGGGAATCCTTCCAAGGATAATACAATTAAAATAACTGTCAAAACCTATTATGGACCAGCAGGTATATCCAATATTATTTGAAGTTTGAATTTAACATAAGTTGTTGTATATTTTCAATTTATTTATGTTTTTAAATCTTTTTTTTTACACATTTTTTAAAAATGTCAAGTATAAATGACAAGCTTGATTAAAAAAAAACAGTAAACAGATTTGAAAATCTCTAAGATGGCAGGTTTGGTCTCTGTGGTTAGCCCACAAAAATCTGTTGACCTGTTTAATAAAATCTATTTTTCTTATTATTGTGCCCACGGTTTCGACTTATTTTACATATAACAACAATTTTATCGGAAATTTTAAAAATTAAAAAATTACGATTTTTTCTCTTACCTGTCAATTAAATATGTGGATTTAGATTATATATATTTAATATGGTTCATATCTTTTATCCTTATTAGCTGGAGAAATTGACAAATCGCAAGAACAGGATTCTAACGGTACACCCCTGATTGCCTTCATAGCTGTCGTTATTATCATCCTGTTTCTACTAATCATCGTGGGTATATTTGCTTATGCCTATAGTACGGGCCAGAAACCAGCTCAAGGTAATGCAATTATTGTGTCTGACAATATATTATCATATGGTAAATTATATGGTGTACAACTAACTAGCCAAGTTAGTCATGCCCTTGTTACTATTATAGTCTTGTTCTAATGTATTTAAATTTTTAGACTTAGTCTAGATAGAAATAGTTTCTATTTAAAGGTTTTTCTAGCCTTGGATTGCCACATAAACTGCCCGACTCATCTATAAGTTGTACCAGAACCGATCCATGGCTTACCAGTACTCCCTTAGCCAACCGTTTTCAGGCGCCTAAATTACCTATTTTTCCAATATTTTAGGTCAATAATCATATAATCCAAAAAAATTGCCCCCCGCCCTCTCTCCCCCCCCCCCCCCCCCCCAAGCAATGCTTGGGTTGCCCCAAAGGACTGATTGGTTTTTATAAGTTATATGAATGTATATAAATAAATTTCAATAGTTAATGAAAATCCTTAGAAAACTGAAATCCGTTGATTGTCACATTTGAGATAATATTATATTTGGTTTTTTTCTGACCACATTTAAATTTGTCTTGACCCGGTAAAACTTAAAATACTCATTTTTAATTTTATAATCGTTTTTAAAGTAATAAAGTTCTTTTTTATTGCATTTAATAAGCGAGTGTAAAAAAAAATAATTATTTTTTACTCTATTTTATTTTTTAACTTTGTAAACAAAAAACAATTGGGTTAAAGGTTTCCCCCATACATTTCCTCATAAAGTGGAGCCATACCCGGGGCTTTGACTCATATTAAGATTTTCTCGCGCGCGACCTAGGTTTTAGCCTAGACCCTCCTCTCATGGTTTAGGGCCTAATGCCTTATTAGGCCACTCAGCAGCTTCAAAGTGGTTGCCACATGTTTCTTATTTTCCGAAGGAAAAAGATGCTTACGCACGTATATTGAACCTTCCTGCGTATAAGACAGCAATGTCCACTAAGCTATTTGAGCCGATTTTTAAACTTTGTAACAATGTTTCATTCATTCACAGTCATAAAAATCCCGGTTATGCTGGGTGGAAGTTCCCGCGAACGAGGCGGCGATAAGAAAAAAGAAGGAGGATTTTTTAGTGGCTTCTCGAGTTTCCTACAAACTTCCAAGCCGGTCGAAATGAATCTCCAAGCCAAGATGGACGATTACGATAATGATTATAAATACGATTACGACTATTCGTATGGGACATCAGGCGAATACGATAATTATGACACTAGCTATGGGGATTCCTACGGCAAAGATGTAAAATTAATGCCATCTAACAAATTCTTTTAAATTGATACATTTCGTTGCGTTTTAATTTAAAAAATTAGCTGGTGGTCGACTTAAGAAAAATTTTAAGATATGAAAATAACTTACAAACTATGTAGAAATTAGTATTTCTTCAAAGCTAAACCAATAGTAAACGTGCCTCACTCAGATTAGTCAAATATTATAGTTAATTTGTTTGATATTCCCAATCATTAAGACATGTGCATTAATTAGTTATTTGAATCATTTAGGACCTGAATCGGGTTAAGAGCATATTGGTCAGCTTTCTGACCTGATCAAAAGATATTGACCTACTAACTGAAAATAAAAAAAGCTGCAAATAAAAATCTTATAATCTAAATTTTATTTTCATATTTACAGTCCTACTACGATTACGATGAAAGCCAGGATTATTATTCTAAGGTAATATAAATAAATTTACGTGCTTACTTACATGACTTCTATTTCAAATAATATTTTATTTGTTATTGCATTTTTCCTAAAATTTTACATATAATGCACTAGCCGAAAATTAATGTAAGTTTCTTTCAAGGCACCTGAATATTTTAAATTCTAAATTTTTTAAAGTAAAATTAATTAAAGTTAAACGAGTACAATATTTGCATTTATTTAACACAAAAAAGCTTTTTGATTTTTTAGAAATTCATTGTTCGCCCTTTTAAACGGTCTCTTTATATAATTTTTGTACTATGATACTTTAGATATT
Source organism: Acutogordius australiensis (assembly GCA_030555515.1). Taxonomy (NCBI): domain Eukaryota; kingdom Metazoa; phylum Nematomorpha; class Gordioida; order Gordea; family Gordiidae; genus Acutogordius; species Acutogordius australiensis. The sequence goes on along the minus strand of CM060242.1, from coordinate 13,145,019 downwards.
TACATATACTAACATATACAATGCTATATGGGTTATTTGTTGAACCCTATTAATTGCTTTATGCGCAGGAAATAAATGTTCTACGCGCATTAATTAATTGTCACATAACAACCCTCTATTGAGATCAGCACAAAATAAATAATTCATTTGATTCCTTTAATCTAGTCGGACTATGGTACGGGCACGTACGGTGGGGACGATTACTCAGCCTCCTACGGAACTGAATCCGGGGCTTACGGAACCGGGGCCTATGACACGTACGGCACAGAGTCCGGAGCCTACGATGCCTCCGGGACCTATGATGCTTCCGGCACCTATGATGCTTCGGGGACCTATGATGCCTCCGGGACTTACGGAACCTCTGAGGCAGGAGGAACTTATGGGACTGAAAGTGGCGCTTACGATACTTATGGCACTGGTGCCGCCGACTCTAGCGCTTACGGCGGAGCAAGCGGCACTTATGGTGCTGGTACTGAAAGTAATTCATTCATTTGACTTTTAAACATGTGCTTCTCTCAAAAATGGGTGTGTGTTCAGTGTCTCCTTTGGGTTGTTGTAATTTTACATTTATTTTTGAACGGCTAACATTTTCGGGGAAGAATGTAGTTTTTTGACTCCACCCGTTAGCTGTTATATGTCCGCCCCGTAGATTCAGTTAGAAACGTTTTTTATATCTAATTAGATTTTTCCATAAGAACCGTTTTTAAAAGAAGCAAAACAAACGATTGTTATGAAAAATAATTCATATCTCTCGTAAAAGGTTATGGGACCGATAATACGTACGGTGGTGGTCAAGACGCCTCAGCTTATGGGACAGGGGCCGAAAGTGGTGCCTATAGCGATTACGGTGCAACTACGGATGCAAGCTCTACCGCTAAGGATTACGGTAGTGAGGCATCAAAAACTTAAAGCAACTGCCCAATCATATTAGCTTCCTCTAATCGGATCCAGCTTAAAAAAGAATCTTTCGCAATATTTGCTATGAATGGATCCAAAATTGTCCCAAAAAACCACATTTTCATCTTTTATGTTTTTTTTTCTCGAACCCTCTCTACCCATATAATAATGTTTATAATATCCTTTGTATGATTACGAAAATTATAATAAAATGGTTTCTTAAATATTCAAGTGTTTTAGGTGGTGATGGCCTATCTGCGCATGTGAAAAGCTTATTTTAAATGAAAATCAATAAATCTAATTAAAAATTTATGAACAAAACAAGTAGGGTAATTAATTATAAATGGCTGGTTAAAATTCATTAATTAAAGTTTTTGATGTTAATATTTAGTAAAATAACAAACTAAGCTTGCCCGCGGTAAAAAATTATAATTTTTCCGTTTTTGTTTTTACTACATCGTTAAATGAAGATTATTTAATAAGTTCCACAAGATGCTTCAATCTTTTGAATTTTGATAACGGCCCCGTCAGGAATATCAAATGGGTTGATCCGGTAACTATTATTGTCAGGTAAAAGAGCTGGTCCGCCTTGGGCGAGAGGGAGAAACCGCTTACAACGTATGTAAAGTACTAATCCTGACTTGTAATATATCTCGGAATGATTCCCATTTATGCGATAATTGTCAATCACGAAATTGTCGGTTGTTTGTACTACCCTTAACTTTAATACAAAATGTAACTTATTAATAAAAACCATATTATACCCTGGGATTAATTTTTTAATTAATCATAATATCTTTTAGATCAATGGACCAAATATTTTTAGGTCCTACTCGTCATTCTTATATCTTTTCGCGTAAAAATTGATCAAATTCAATCAACAAATTGTGAGTATTAACTTAACTTGCATGAAAAATTAGAGATTCGATGGAGACAGCCCTTATATCATTAGGTTGTGA
>CM060242.1:13077733-13142963 GCA_030555515.1 Acutogordius australiensis | reverse complement strand
TACACTGGACAACAAATTTTGGACGACCCTAAGCAACATTTATGGCAACTATGGTTTTTGGTCAAGTTTTTGGCGCTGATCACGAATATGAAATCAGAATTTTAGCCAAGGCCTCAGATTTTTAGTTATTCGGTGTCAAAGTTGAGATTTTTCAATTTTTGGGGTATTTTGGGCTTCTATATCATAAAACCTATGGCTAGTAACAAAAGTTTAAAAATACATTTAGATAACGAAAACATTCATTATTAACGTAAGGGGTTTAAATTTTTTTTTAATATTTAATTATTTTTTATTTTAATTTTTGTAAAATTAGTGGTTTTTGTCATAAACTCCGTTTTTTGATCTTAAATAACTTGAAAGTAAATTGCTAATAATTTTAGGTAATAACCTTTTTTAGATATGTTTTTTATAAGGAATCTGAATATGCCAATAGATTTTTTTTAGAATTAATAGTAAAAAAAATTTTTTGAATTTTTTTCTAAACTTTGGACGCGGTTTAAAAAAAATTGGAGGCCTTAGAAAAAAAACTAAACCCGGGATCGTTATCGCAAGAAAATTCTCTATAAAACCCTTAAAAATCGTTTAAGTTGTTTTTTTTTGTTGTCCAGTGTTATTTACACTCTCGTAACTGCCATAAATTTGCGGCTTTAGCTTTATATTTAAATTCTGTAAATAATAAACAATTAATACTGAATCCTTATCCGTGGTCGAAAAATCAATTAAATGGATGATTGTTTCGTTTATATCTATGTAGTTCAATGTACAGTTCATTGCTATTTGCTCCAACATTAACAGTGTCATCTAAAATATTTCGATGGTTAAAATGGTTTCTAAGGAGAGTCATATTGACCAAAAACCTTTTGGAATATGCCTAAAACTGCAAAATTATAGATTCCATATCGTTATTTACCTGCGCTGCGACAGCTATAAATTTTAAAATATCTCAGAGGATATGCAATAATGTATCTTAGATTAGGGATTTTCCCTGGACTTAAATAATTCAAACTCAAATTAGCCACAAACTTTAATAAAATTTGAAGGTATATTGGGATTTGTAAGGACACGTGGCAAACTTCGTTAACCCCTTTATTATTCCATACTATTTTCCTGTGTATTTTTCAGGGCTTTGTCTCTTTAAATCCAGTTGGTAGCCTTGCTTGGTTAGATATTTAATCCACGCAGGTGACTTTTTTAGGCCGATGTTCTCAAAAAATAGACCACTTTGGGATTGTTGGAGGTTCCTCATCTAGCTATAAAAAAAGTCCGCACTGCTTGAGAGTAGAACACACCACACAAGCTTGCAAGCGCTCATGGTCAAATATGATATAGTCTCATTAAAATTAAGTTGAGAGGTTAGGGAAAATTAATGTTTTTCCTAAATTGCTTAGATTTTAAAATATATAGTATCAGAAGATAAAAAAAATTTTATTGCAAATAACAAAATTAAAGCTGGGCTTTTAAATATCAAACTCAAACTTTCTCTAAAAGTATATGTTTAAGTCAATTTATAAATTTTTTTTTTACATTAAATATTTGAGTCTAAGACGAAAAAGTGCCATATTTGGCATTAATATCCGATGTGTAGAGGAAAAAAAATTGCCTAGCTGAAAAAAAAATTGTCCTGGTAAAAATATACACATAGCTCGACAAATTTTAAGATATAATAGAGGCCAAGACCTGCCATCTTGGTCATTTTTTTTATTTGAGAAAACAGCCCAATTCAGAAGAAATTTCGGAGAATGGAAAAAATATTTGAGATAAAGCCATCATGGAAAATTCTAATGATATTTGTCAATCTGTGTTATGCTTGCTTACAATTCAGGACTTAAATTTAAATTAGCTGATTATTGGAATGTAATACGATAAAAAATGGGTCTGACACACAATTGGTGTTACAATTTTCCTAAGCCTGTCAAGTGTCACGGGTTTAATTAATTTATTTAAAACCCGGCGCAAGATTAACTAAATTTGGAAAAAATATGCTGTTGTCAGATGTTGTGAAAAATGAAGAACTGTTTGCTTATACATTTAAAAAAAATAACTATTTAAAATTAAACAGCTTTTCAAGGTTACTCCATGATTTCAAAAATAGCTCTGTGGCAAGCATTCCTGTCTTACACGCAGGAGATTGGGGGTTCGAATTCGTGCGTAGGAGTCTTTTTTCTTTAGAAATTAGAACTTATGTGCAACCACCTTGTAGCTGCTGAGAAGGCCTACGAAGGCAGTAGGCCCTAAACGATGTGCCTAAAGTGAGAGCCTAGGCTAAACACATAGGTCACCGGCGTATATGAGTCAAGCCCTAAATGGGTATTGCGCCCTTATATGGGGAAAGATATGGGGAAAACTTGAAACTCAATTGTTTTTTTTAAATATTTTCCATGTTTATACTATTCTTATTATTTAATTGGACGCAAAAAGATCATTTAAAATTTAATTTGCGTTTTGTTGGAATACTAAACACATAATTTTTTGGCGTTGTCACACAAGGCCAAATCTAATGAGTACTTATATGAATTATATTCAGTATTTTAAATTGAATAAAATTTAGTTATATTTTACAAGCCATCATTTTTCGTAAATAAATCAGCGTACCTAGGATTTTTTTCAAAGGATAAAATATTTTAAGGGAACATTGGGGTGGGGTATGTTGTCATATATGCCCAATTTTTATTGAATTTTTAGACCTTTCACAAGATTAATCATTTAGCAGGGGTCGCGCCGGCTTTACCTTCCCCTCTCCCATCCCACCTAGGTATTCCAATGATGATCATTTTATCATCCAATTTGTTATAGGCATGTCATTAAATGAGAAAATTAATAACCTTAATTATGAAAAACAAAACTTGAAGAATTGTGCTGGTAAAATAAATACTTTATGATGGATTTTTGAAAAAAATTAGTTCAATTTCCGCTGAATAAATGTAATCAATAAATATAATTTAGGGCGCGTTTATTTTATTTTTTTAAATCTTAAAAATTATGAAAATTCTAAATTTTTAAAAATTGAGTTTTAACACGGAATTGTTAATCGTTATATTTACAATTTTTTTTCCACCCGGGTCAGTTGCTTTAAGTATATTTTAAATCTTATCAAATTTATAAAGCCGATTATGATTTCAACATACCAATATTTTTTTTTTTCAAAAAAATTTTCCAAAAAATAAATTAACTAATAAAAATAAATATATAAGTGGGCACGCGCCCGATAAGGCAAAAGAATTTAAACAATTATGATTCGAAACCAAGTAATGCTTAAAACAAAGTTTTTCATATATATGAGTAGACAATACTTGTTTTGGCTGCATGGATCCAAACGAATTATGACTAATTTGCTTTACAGTTTCATGAGGGTACGGGAAAATATTTAATTCCGTTTGTTCGACTAAACGACCGGTATATGGATCTCCGTGCAAAGACGTCTTATTTTCGAATGTTGAATGTATTTCAAACACAACAAGCCTGTAATTTGGTGACTCCGAAGGTCGGATAAAAAGCGGTAAATCTCTAATTTTTTTGCAATATGCACTTACTTAATATTAGCATCATATTGAATAATTAATTTATTAAAATAAAAGAATATATTTTAACCTTTCGGTCTTCATCAATTTAATACAAAAAAGAAATCGATGATGAAAAATCATTATTTAATTTAAAAAAAAATCAAAATGCGAAGATAAAGGAGAGGAAAAAATGTACCTTTTAACTTAACCGCGAATTCTAGGGTTAAAAATTTGTAAAGCAAAAGCGCCGATTCGACCCCATATTTAAACCTCAGAGTTTAAAAGCTATGGTCGACATTATTATATTAAAGAAGAATATTTGCATTTTAATTTTAACTTATATATAACATAAATGTTTACTGTAAATTTTATTTAATACAAAGTAAAAAAAATATAAAAAAATGTAAATTTTTCTTTTAGAAAAAATGCACAAAATTTTTATTAATATTATATAATATTGTTAAAGATTTTAAAAACAGTCCTAGGCCCATGGGTTCTCTTTTTAGACTTTAAGAATTTGATGATAGATGATCATATATTATGCGCGCCCTATTTTTTTTAATATATTGTTTAAAAATTACTAATGGGTTAAAGTTGGTGAAATTTTTTTTTCTTCCTAACTTTTTAGTCCTTTTTGCCACCAACAAATTACAAATTAAGCAGCATAAAGTTTCATTGAATTCAGCTGATTTACATTTTAGGATAAAAATAAATAATAATTCTATGTAATTATATTAATTTTTTAATTGAAAATAGTTTTGTTACAATTTTTGCCAAAAAATTTTATGAAATTTTTTATTAGGGCACGTGCAAGGTGAGTTTTTATTTTCGTGAAATTTTCAAAATTTAGAAAATTATATTTTGTAATAAAACAAAATTTCAAAATGTTGCCAAATTTAATATATGCACATAAAATGCTTTTTCTGAAATAAAAAATTTTAGAAAAAATTTTGAAAAAAAATGAATTTTTAAAATTTTCAGAATTTTCAAAATTTCACGAAAATAAAAACCCACTTTGCACGTGCCCATATTTAAAAAAAAATTTATTATACAAAACTAAATTAGTCGAACTTGTGGAAATAGAACATTTTTGTTTAGTTCTAATTGCACTGGAATACCACCGTTTAGCCTTTGATTTCATATGTATCGCTAAAAAATTATCTTTTGATGGCGCCTAGAAATTTTGTGGCAAAATAAGAATAAAAGTTAAGATTTTTTTCCTTTGCAATAAATATAGGTTAACATGTTCTTCAATTTTTTTAACAAAGGTCAAAATTTTAATCTAAACTGCCACTCTGCTGAAAGATTAATTTTAATAATAACCTATGATAAAGGAGCTTCCTCTAGACCTTTTTACTCCTTGGACGGCTTATCCGGTATGGCTTTACGCCTTTTAACTCTACAGCAGTTCCCGCAAAGAATGAGATTTAGCACGCGCCGGTGACCTAGGGTTTTAGGCTTAGACTCTTAGAAAAATTGACGGCGTTCTAACTTGATAGAACACATTATGCGCTCAAGGTCGTCCGACCTAAGGTAATTATAGAGTTGGGAAAATAATTAAAGGAATAATTTTTTTTTATATTGTAAGTTTTGGTACCTTTTTACATAATTAACGTAGTCAATTAAGCTATAGACGCCATCAGCTTTTACCAGATCGCAAATCTCACCGATCTTTATCAGATTTTCTAATAATAATATTAAATGTATAATATCTAAGTCTCTTGAAGGATGTACTCTTGAAATTTAGTAGGCCCGCTATTTTTTTACATTTGTTCATGGGTAATACACCTGACCGCTTTTATTAAATATGTTAATGACTAATTTATACCTGTTTTTAATTTACACATAAAATTTTGTAAAATATATTATATAATTTAATTTCTTTGCATATGATTTACACCGAAATTGTATTTTATGTTTCTTTACCGCAATATTTAGGGTCAAATATTAAAAGGAATGGTAATGGTGTCCCATTTTAACATTTTAGAACTTTAATAACTTCACACACAGGTTATATGAAAATTTGAAATAAATTCTTTTATTGTTTTTTTTAAAAAAACTGTTTTAATAAAATATAAATTATGCCATCTCATATACATAATCTAGATTTCATTTAAAATGAGCCAGAATCATTGTCAATCCACGCTTATTAAATCTTTTAAAACCACCTTCAACATAGTTGCATAAGTGTATTTTTAGGTCATTAACATTCTACAAAAAATTCATGGTAAAAAAAAATATTTTTTTGGCTGCTTTTAATCGATTAAAGAAATATATTTTATACGGGTAAAATAAGTAATTTATCGCATTAATTAAAATACAAATTTTTTTTTACCTGCTAAATATAATCTTGCGAACATAAGAATCAAGGTTTTACTTACAAGTTGGATACAGGCATGGTTTATAACAATGATGATATGGAGTCAGTATGGATCTCAAAAAATAAGTCACCAAAATATGTAAGATCAAATTTGTTATTAAAAATATTCCAAATTTAAAATGTGCGGATTTTGGATAAACATGTCGAGGGTTACATTATTTTATATATTGCAATCTAGTGAAGGATTTAATTTTAATTCAAAATAAGAAAAAACACCTAGTAAAGTTGAAATGCCTAATACAAATTGTAGTTACAAAAATACAACCGCCTAAATTTTATATTTAAAGCAAGCAAGCGTTTGACTTATATCATAATTAATTTAATACCTTTATGCATAAATAGATTGCGTTTTATAAGATTCCCGAATTTATCTATAAATTTAAAAAATATTATAAAACCTTTTGCTTATTATTATTTTAAAGTTATCTTACAACGTTTATCTAGAGATGGATGGGCAAGTTAACCAAAAAAAATAAACTAGTTTAGTATTTTTTAGATTGGATTGATCAATTAAAAGTTAAATCACTACAAAGTTAAATTAAACCTTAACTATGAAATTTAGAGTTAATATGGATTTGAATTTTGGTTATTTTATGTATGTTCTGCTTAATTTTGGTTAACTAGGTTAAATTTTGATATCCCAATCCTAATTAAAAAGATATTCCGACAAATTCAGAGCCCAAAAGTTTCCGAAAAACACCAAAAAACTGCCATTTAATAACTAAAAAAATCACTCGCATGAAGTTTAATATATGTTAACATTTGAGTTCAAAACCCTTATTTTGATTTATTTATAATTAAAATTGCCGTTGTCTGGCTTGGCGATTCCAGGAGAAGTGTACGAGTTACCGGTAGAATTGCATTCTTCAAATATCAGATATAGCTGGGGTGTAACCTTTTCAGTTGACCCATCTCGACGAAAATACAAAGCCACTAGGCTGTCAAACGGAAGAGCATATTCCGGTGCGTAAGAATTCAGCGGTCTCTCTATGAAGGTATCGGCAAACGCTTCAAATAACCGTGGTCTTTGTAAACCGTCTGGCTTGACTTGTAAAGGCTGGTACACTGCAAGCTAAGGGAAGTAAATTCATTTAGTAAAATAATTTAGAAAGGTGTTTGACTAGTTTTTTTCCTATTTGTTAATGAAAAAGCGGGCCCGTAAGCAGGGGAACGTCAAATCTAACCTTTTCTACCAATATAATCTAATATCTAATAAATTAACGAAATTTTGATATGCTTTAAAGAAATTTAATTGCAAGCCATTCGATGGGTGTCACCTGCCACAGTAGTCTATTTTCACACTCATTCCAAATAATTTTAGAAAAGCAAATGTTTGATTTAATTGTATGTATTTCTCACAAATTGAGTTCGGAATGGCTTGAGATTCGTTTCATTCACGTACAAACAGGATAATTCATTGAGTGACGAATTGGGACGGCCATAAATATCTGGCCCGTTGATATTGCTAAAATTGACACCACAAAGGGCGACTAAATCTCCTTGATAAACGGTATCTACGTGTATCAGTATCTATAAAAAGGATTAAAACAATGCTGATTTATGAATTAAATTTGGTGAAATATTGACATTAAATTTTAATCAATCAAATCATTAGTTTTTTATCATGCTGTTTCTTTATATTATGAGAACATATAAAAGACGTTATTTATGTGACAAATTTTAAGATATTATAAGCTAAATTTGAAGTTTAATATTTTTAAAAAGGGGGGGGGGAGGGGATGGTGACTAATTTGTTATAAGAGCAGATCATTCCATGATATTAAGTACCAAATCGTATTTTGGAATTAGAGTTATGATCAATTTGCAAAGCTGCACAAAACGCAATCTTATTTAGCGATAAAATTATCGGGCGGGCCGGGCCAGAATATCACGGCCCTATTAACAAAAGGCTTAATAGAGTTTTGTAAATTTAAACATAGTTTTGTGTGACACCTTTTTTGACAGAACAATACTTTTAAAAATTAAAAGCTTTGAATGGTAATTATCAGCTTAAAAACGAGTTAAATAGTACTTAATGCCAAATTTTGTCCGATTTGTCCATCTGCAAGCTGTGGTGCCGTTGTTTGCATATAAGGCGTTCAAAGTTGATTCATTTAAAAAAATATTTTTTTATATTTATTTTTTATTTTTTTTTCACACCATTGTGCTCAGCTTTATGTAAAAATACGTGATTCAAGATAAAATTATATATGAACTATAAAAGCGCCGCCCAAAGTTATTTTTATCAAATTACCTAAAGTCAATAAGGCTTTTGCCCTCCTAAGTCCGGCCTGGGAGCTGACAAATTACATTGTTTTTACGCCACTTATCATATATGAATATGGTAATTAATAATGTGAATTTTAAATTTATACGCGAAAAAAGAATGTGCATTATGGTTTAGCCCAGATACATCATGTTCAACACAGGTCGAAAAATATCAAAGTCAGAAAAATAAGTTTTTTTATAAAAAAATGATTACATTTCCATAATGGCCTTATTTCATATATATTTTCTGTTTTTCGTAGCTTCCGCTTTCGGCTATTTAAATGTTTATAACGAAAAAAATGGCCATTTTTACCAAATCAACAGATTTTGCAACCTCCTAAAAAAAAATATCAAAAATTATTTTTATGTAAAATTCTCTTGTATTATAATTTTTTTTCTCGAATAATGAGAAATAATTTTATATGTAATTATACAATATATTTGGCACCCCAACCTAAATATGTTGTTGTTTATTTCCCCAATAAGGGGAGATATAATTGATGCCATTTGTATTCTCTATTAGAGAATAATAGCTCCACGACGTAAACGCGGTATCATTAGAGCCAACCTAAATATGATCATCGGTTTTTAATATTCTAATTGGAGTTTGAATTTAACAGTGTAAATGTTTTAGATACAAAAATAATTTTTTTTCCATAGATTTTTGTTATGTTTTTTTGACATTTTTAAATTTTATGTATATGGCTGACTTACTAAGTTTGATTAGAAATAACGGTAAATATCCCAAAGATGGCAGGTTTAATCTCTGTAATTAGCTCATAAATCTCAAAAATTTGTTTACCTGAGTAATATAAATAACAATGGTATCGGAGTTAAAACCAAACCCAGTTCCCCAATAAAAGCGGTACCTGACAGGGCTTTGCCTCTTTTAACTTTTGCGAAAGAAATATACTCTAAGCGTTCTGCAACTTATTTTTAATTACTATATGAATTGCTTACACCAATATCTTTTTTATGGTTCATCAAAATTTTAACATCGTTGTAGTCATCCAGAGATAATAATTCGTAGGTGTGAATGTCCCAGTTTAAAATCCTATTTTTCTGTCGTATATTCCAAGCCACGTGACCATGTATCATGGTCAATAAGCCGGCCCCCATTAAATTTGGATATCGCGTTTGAGAAGAGTTGCCTCTATATTTTGTAAAAATTCTGTTTTTGTACCTTAGAATTTTTTCTTAAAATTAAAAATAATGGGTATTTTAATAAATCAAAACGCGTTTTTAACGCGTTCTTTCAATAGCTCTGCGGTAAAATGCAAATCCTACCATAATTCATTTAATTTTTTTTAGAAAAATGATAATAAACACGACTTTAATTAAAAAAATTTATTAAACATATTAAACATTAAAAATGTTGTCAAACTAAAAATAATGTTTTTGTTTTAACTCGGTAAAACCAATTAGATTTTGGGTAAAATAATTTGCGCAAATGTGGGTGTTAGATTTGATATACTTAAAAATTCAATATTTTATATTTCTGTTAAAAAGGTTAAGTCATAAATGATTTTTAAGACAAAAAGTTTTTTTTTATTTAGGCAATTAATTTTGGGATCGCAAAATCAATTATGCAAAATTTTGCCATTCTTTCGACTTTTTCGTAATTGTAGGGCCAAATTCCTGTTTTTGAAATAGAAAACCATTTATAAATTGTATATTATTTAACTGAATTCATAAATACTCTATAAATTTGTAAACTTGTGTTTTATGCAAAAATACTTTTATTTAGGCGTTGCTTTAAAATTGTTATAAGAAATATATTGTGATAGGATAAAAGTTATAATATTTGACCAATAATTATAAGATGAGCATTTGGCTAACGAGTTAAATTTTATAGATGGTCGATATATGAATATTTGTCTCGAGCCTCTATTTAATTTACTTAGACGGGCCCAATTGTTCAACGTAAGTCAGCACATCAATCGACCTCGTTGAAATTGTCTCACATATATCTAATGTCAAATAATTTTACAGGAAGAAACAATTTAAACGATGATTTATATTAAATTTATATAATAAGGCGCCACAAACATGGTAATTTTAGGTATTAAAAATTACAAAAACTTGTTTAAATAAATACATTTTACCACTTAAAATGAAAAACTATCCATTAAGCTATGCCCAACCCATATTGAAAAGCATAGCAGTGCTGCAAAAATTTGCCAAAAATTTTTAAAAATTGTAAATTTTATTTTAACGAGCCGTTATTTAAGGGCCCAGCCCATTTTGTAAACTGAAGCTATTTAAAAAATATATTTACAGTAATGAATGGTATTTAGATTCCCAAATCTCAGTTTTTAAAAAATAGCGCTGACACACTAAGCATGTTAGGTAATAAAAAAATGCCCTAATATAATAAACATGTGGTTAAGGAGTTTTTTCCAGGCCTTTATTTAAGGGAACGGCTTTTCCCTTGGGTTTTGCCTATTTAAACTCTACAGCAGGTCATGCAGAGTTAAATGGGATTTAACACCCACGTGTGACATAAGTTTTTAGGCCTAGGCTCTAAGACAAATGGACGGCTTTGGGATTCGTTGGCGGTCACCCAACAAACTAATAACCAGACGCTGCCTAGTTTGAGTATAAAAGTTAAAATAGCTCAATATCTTAGGCTCACGTCCAAACTTGCATATCTTTAAAGTTTTCAAAAAATAGCTAATAGTCCTTGCAAAAAAACAAATTTTGTTTTTTTAAAATTGCACCCAAATTTAAGGAGCTTTTTAAAAGTTAAATATTTAACGAGCAAATAACATCTTTGATTGCAAATTATGATTTGTTTAGATTAATAAAGAATTTTGTGAAGAAAATTGTTTAACTCATTAATATTTTAATAAATGGTAGTAAGATATAGAAATATTAGTTTTCCAAATAAAAGTGTATAAATAGGTAAAAGCACTTCTGAGGTCATGTCTAATTTTATTTTTATCTGAAAAATGAGTATAAAAACACATGAATCATGGTTGTATTAAAGCATTTTGCTTGTTTCGGGGCCATTCATCTGATGCGTTAAACGCGGTTTGATAAATAGAAATTCGCATTGTTTTCAATTTAACTTAAAAATCTAATTGCAATACCCGGCCTTTTATATGTAAGTGACAATTAATGCTATCATTTAATTATCGTGTGAAATTTGTCGCAATAATTACCCTATATTAAGGTTACCTTACGCTGTGACTAGAATATATGGATATCTATAAATTTTTACCGTTAGTAAGAGTGATATCCGTAGCAAGAATTTCTATGATAATAAAAACAATTTAGTATCACTTTCGTAAAAATTAAAAAGCATCAAAATGGCTAGCAAAAGTTATGTGCCTGTAAAATTTAGGATTGCAAACAATCCTAGAATGTATAGAAGAGGCATTATAGTAAAATCAAACATTCCTAACTAAATCAAAAATGAATTTAAATAACAAAGGTGTTTAAAATAGAAAATATAAATTTAAAAGCCTCATCAAGGGCAAATTTATAAAACTAATTTTATTCATTATTATTGCAAAAAATGAATTATTACAAAGGCCTACAAAAATTTACGAAGGTCTTGTAATTTAAAAAACGGCAGTTTAATAATACGGTGTTATCTAATATTTTTGCGTTTTTCCAATTCTGGTCTTGGCCCTCCATATTTAAGAAAGTCGGAAAAATATGAAAAACTTAAAACAGACTTGCCAAAATTTGACCAAAAAAGGCACTGTTTTAAAAATCAAGATTACAGTATAGTTTGTAATTTTGTTTAATTTAATATGAACGGTCTTTTATAAATAGATATCGCGATGAGTTGGAGTTGCTGTTAATTAAAGTTAACCTAACAAGGATTTCAGAATAAATAAATTTTAACATTTTAACTTTATTGCAGTTTTATCGGCTATTAAGACTGTGAATAATTACGCTACTTACACAGGTCAACAATTTTTTGAGAGTTATGAGTTAACTACAGAGATCAAACCTGCTATAGGAAATATCAAATCCGTTTACCGTTTTTCCTAATCAAACTTAGTTAAGTTATAAACAATGAAGATTGTAGAAAAAAGGTCAAAAAACCAAAAAAGATTTGAAACAAAAATACATTGAAATCTTATTTTTGCATATTCACAATAGTAGAACTGTTAAATTCAAACTTCAAATAATATTTTCATTAAAAACCGATAATATATCGTGTCGTATTTAAGTTTGGACGAGAAATATTTTGTATTGTATAAATGCCGATGTAAGAGCTTGATATGTTAAAAAAATTTATTTTTCATTATTTGTGATCAAAAATATAAGTTACAAGAGATTTTTATATGCAAAAAAAGTTTTTGAATTTTTTCTTTTTAGGGTATATTTAGATCTGTCAATTTGGTCAAAAAGGCCATTTTTCGCTAGAGGGATCTAAGGAGCCAATAACGGAAGAAACTAAGAAAAACGAAAAATATATGTGTGATTAGGCCATTATGGGGATGCATTCTTTTATGTTTTCATATAATTCACGGTTCTGACATTTATATTTGTTGACCTGTGTTATATAATCGTGTTCGAGAGCACAAAATATTATTTTTTATATTTTTAATAGTTTCAAGTAAACATGGGTTGATTATTATTTTTAAAAGAGATATTTATTTATTTATTTAAAAAAAATTTACACATTTCTAATTTCAAAAAATATAAAAAAAAGACCTAATCTTAACAACAGGCGATATTAAAGCGAAAATATTTAGTTCCGAGTCACAATCCTTTATATTTTTTGACATCTTCAGCAACTATGAGCTATATCTGATTTTATTAAATAAATTTTGCATTTACCCATTTAAAATGTGCCTGCCATCTTTCATTTTTTTTAAATTTTATTAGACACTATATATGTGGCCGAACCTTTTATCATACTCGATTTTTTAAATAATGATTTTACTTGGGCGCACTTTAAAATACTTTAAGTTGTAGATTGAGGAACATCCGAAAAAAATATTGTTTGGGTTAAAATATGCTTTAGTTATGGGTTAAAATTGAACGTGACAATTTTTTACATTTTTTTTGAATTAAAATAAATTCACAATTACACCTTAAATTTTAAATATATATTATTAAAAATTCACATAAAATTTTGCGGATGTATGTAAGCAAAAATGCAAACTATGAATTTTACCGCATCTTATTTGTTTTGGGTTAGAATTGAATTAGATCTAGAATTAAGTTGTGTATTAAGAATGTTAAGTTTAGGGTAGGAAAATTGGCATCTATCTATAAAGAACATAATTGTAAAATTTATGGCTTTTTAGTAAAGTTAATCATAATAAATTTTTTACCCATCAAAACTGTGCATTCTTTCAATGGCGCCGAGACCATAAAGTAAAATGCTTCAATAACCATCTCATAAGTTATTTTTTGGGAATAAATAAACATAGACTTAGCCAAAATTAACACCAACATATGCTTCTGAGCCTAAAATAATCATAAATACAGCTAAATAATAGCATAGCCGCAGATTTGAACATAACATTATATTAATTTCACTCCCTTAATGTTAGGTTAGATTTGATGTAAAGTTACTAGAAATGTTAGGAGACTTGCTTTTTGAGGAACGAGCGTACCCCAATTTTGAACTTCCTATATCCCAGAAGTATTTAAATAAAAACATGTATTAATTAAATTTAGGATAATTAAGTGTTTTTGATTTAAATATGCACTTTTGTAGTTTATATTTTTTTTTGTTAATTCAGCAAAATACAGAAACAAATTGACAAAAACAAAAATTTATTTTTGATTTTAAATCAATTTTACAAATCACCAAAAAAGCTGCAACAAATGCATAGATTGTGTCTATAAATATGGCTAAACATTTTTACGAATTTACATAAAAAATAAAAATTTCCTGCCATAATAAAAAAAAATTAATGTCAAAATATTTTAGAATTAAATTAAACAATATATCATCCTAAAATAACAAATATAATTTAAAAACTGCTAGAAATATAAAATTAATATTTTAGTTTTGTTAATAAATCTGATATCTTTAAAAATTACTTTTTTTTTAAATTTATATGTAACATACCTGTTAAATTTCATACCCAAATTTTTATGTAATTGAGAAGATATAATTCTAGAAATTTTTTTTGATGCACATTAGGCTGCCGCTAATACTTATTTCAAAATTGTAAAAAAAATTAAAAAAAAATTTTACCGGCTAACGTCAAAAATGAGAATTAATGTGTTTTAGTCGTTTTAGGATATTCCTAATAAAAAAAATTTAAATATCTTAAATTAGCCACCTTAATCAAATGCGCTCATTTTTTTTCCTTTAAATCTTAATTTTTCACTACTTGCAACCATATAAAAAGCAACTTGATATAAAAGGCCTTAAAATACATTTAAAAAGTCACACACATTGAAGATGTCATTTTCATTTAAATTTATAGCCTAAAAATAAATTGATTCAATAATTTCATTTTTAATATTTTAATTTAGTTGCATTTACTTTAAATAATAAAAAATAAAGCTTTTGTTCGGCAGGACAAATACACGAAACATTTATTAATGTTTCGTGTTTTTGTCCTGGGGAAAACACGAAACATTAAATGTTTCGTGTTTTTGTTTTTTTAAAACACGAAATATTTTTTTCGTGTTTTAAAAATTAATTTAGATTTTTGCAAAATGTTTCGTGTTTTAAATATTACTAAAACACGAAACATTTTTTTGGTTTTTAAAATTTATGTTAATTAAGTGTTCATGCAGCAAATTTGGTCATATAATTTATCGTTCGACTCCAAATTTTATGGGGAATTTAACTATCATATTGGTAAAAAATTGACAGGTGGTCTTTGTTGTTTAAAAACTTTAGTTTTTGTTTTTAAATTTTTGCTTGGGTTTTTTATTGATTAAATCTATAAATTTATATCATATATAACCTAATACACCTTGTTAAACTTATGACCATATATGGTAATATTTTTAAAACTTAACACTGCTTTAATATTTATCGACCAAGTTTAACTTGTAATACATAGTTCGACGCCAAATTTTATGGAGAGTTTAACTTGTCTGCGAAAGGTTGACAGGTAGTCTTTGTTGTTTAAAAACTTTATTTTTTGTTTTAAGTTTTCTTTGGTGGTTATTTATTGTATTATCTACTAATAAATAATGGTAACTTAAGGCACCATAATAACTTTAAGACCATATATGGTAATGTTTCTTATAATTTAGCACTGCTTTAATATTTATCGACCAAATTATTGTATATGGAAAATCTATCATCACTGCCCAAAAATTGAGAAGTAGCTGCGCTGCTTAAGATCTTTATATTTTGTTTTTTAGTTTTTTTTGTTTTATTAATTTATTCAATAGTTTTTTTACTATATATGATATGTTACACCTTACAAGGTATTACTTTCAAAATTGGTCACTATTTCTGCATTTAATGATTAATATATTACATCCTTCAATTTTAGTAAAAATTTAGTTAGTGCCCAAATATTAACAAATTTTTTTAATTTACTTTTGAGATAATATTACATTTAATGGTCTTTTCAATATAGTATGATGTGTTACTTAATATGCCATATTTATTTTATGTCTTTCCTAATGTGATTATATTAATTAAAAATTGTATCAAAATTTGGCCATTTGTCTACCATAACGCGGATATGAGATTTTGTTCAACGGCAAAATTAATTGCTCGGCTCTTCCTATCATTGTGAAGCAGAATTCACCAAGCGTTGGATTGTTCACCCACTAATAGGGAACGTGAGCTGGGTTTTGACCGTTGCGAGATAGACAGTTAAGTATTATCCTACTGACCCGTTGTTGCTATAGTAATCCTGTTCAGTACCAGAGGAACCGCAGGTTCAGACATTTGGTTCAGGCGGTCCACTGAAAAGCCGACGGCGCCAAGCTACCATGATTACTGAACACCTCTATGTCAGAATCCTACCTACAAAAGTAACGAATTGGCGCGCCTTATAGTCAAGTAACTCAATATACGGTACCGTTTACGCGGTTACCGAGAAAGCCGGACCCGTTGATTCGATTCACGATTAATAACCAACGACCGGCTCAAAGTTTTTTATGGTTTTTAAATATGAACAATATTAGTATATTATTAAGTTCTTAAAATACTGTAAATAAGGTTTAAATTGCAAAATACTTTAAAATTAAACTATAGTTGTATTTTCGGCCAATTTTGCCAAAATTACTGCACTTTCTTATAAACATTAGATTATAAATTTTGCACTTTTTACTTTTGGATTGGCTGAACTCATCAAAAATGTATATAGCAGATTATTGACTTAAAATTTTTCCCCCGTCCTTGAATAAATGCCTACCTACTATTTAAATAATTTCTAGCAAAAATTTCAATGTTAATTACACAGCTTACATTAAGGTTAAAGCTTTAAAAATTTGAACAGCCGTGTTGGGCCGAGCCGAAATAATAAACAGGGAGGGCGGCATATAAAAATAATGTTAAACTGCTATGGATAAAATCTAAAAACGATGAATGCTTGTGAATCAGCAGAAAAAATTGGGGGAAAAATTATTTATTGGTGTTTTTAACATTGAATTTAATTTAATGCCATTTTTCCATATTTTATAATTTTTTTATCCTTGATTATAATTTTTGAAAAAAAAAATGAAAAAATGGCAAGGAAAAGTTGCATTGGTTACAGGAGCTTCGAAAGGCATCGGGCGAGAAATTGCAAAAGCCCTTTCGCTCAACAAATTGAAGGTCGTAGCTTGTGCCAGGAGCGTTGACAAACTTAAAAAATGACATTTATTACCAAGAATTGGAAGCCTGCTCGCGCGATCTGGGTAAATTTGTCACTGTATTGAGGCCTTCCTTTAGAATTTTTTAAATTAACATTGAAAATGTTTTATGATGTAACCAGCGTTGAATTTATGTATCAAAAATAAAAAGGGCTGCCTGTAATTAACATTTCTTGTAAAAATAAATAATATATTTTATAGATTGTGATTCGATGGATTATGAATCATTACTATTCAGGTAGAATTATTCAGTTAAGAGGGCAGTTGGAGCCTGAGACTTGTTTACGCTTAGACGAATTATTTTTTAACTTTGTATTTAGAATTTTGTGACCATAGTTAATTGAAGATTCGTTTTTTTACAATGTGCAGGATGAGAAAAAGTCATAACAAAGGTTTAAAAACATTAACCCTTCTTATTTTTTTATGGACCGACTTCTATCCCTAATTGTCCGACTCAGTCATATCGATAGTGATTATATCAAAATTTTTTTAAATCAGATTAAAATAACTTAATATTGCCCTGATAACTATATATATAACTCCTATTGCACGCGTGCCGGCTACAAACCGGGCCTTTTTATATCTTATTGTATGTACATTTGACAAGATATGACATTACATCAATGTGGACCAATTGAATTCAGCCCGACTATTAACCATTGTTCTACATAAAAAAAATTGATGCTAACAAACATTTATATCCTTGATAAGTTGCCGTCTACCCAAATTGATAATGAGATTATAAGACCTTTAGAACAAAAAGAAGACGACTCGAATGAAAATGATACCTTAGGTTATCTTTTAATATTCACAACCGTCAAATTTTATAGACCTTTATTATCGAGTTCGACGTGACAGATGATATATTTGTGATTGACAAACTTAACCATTATTGCTTTTTTATAATGCAAATGTTTCAATTCCGAACTATTATTTATAATTTAGCATGGATCAAATCAAACTATATAATTAATCTAGTTGCTGTACCTGACTGAATTGACGTTATTCCAATCCCCAGCTAAAAACTGCTACTTCCACTACATTTCATTAGTGTTGGTTTGCATTTTTACAGAAATTTAGGGGTTAAGCTAAAGCAATTAGACCACAATTTGCATTTCACATAATTTGCTTTACTTTGTACATTGGGTTGATAATTTACTTATCATATTAGCGCATAAATAAAAATATACTTTGGCCCCATTTTATATAATTTGCTTTACCCAGTTTTATTTTTATATCTCAGATCCTTACCTATTAACCCATAAAATAGAAGAATATATAAGTATCTCATCCAAAGATGTCATCTTTTTATGTTAGAATTGATTTTTAAATGTTTTTCCCATTTTATTAAGGCATCTATAATTTTAACCGAATTTTATACAATATAATTTTTCACATTTTAGATCTCAACCTAATAACGCATCCAAAAAACCTAAATTCTCATTATGTAATATTAGCCGTTAAAATTTTTTTTATTTTAGAAAATATTTTTAATACATTTTGAAAGAAATATTAGCCGCAGCCTAAGCCAACAGGATCAAAGCCGAATTAAAGAAAGCGGCATATGAATGAAAAAACAACCTTTTTTTAAAAATTTAAATAGAATAATTGCATCATGATATTTTCCATTATACTCTGTAATTGATTACTTCTTGTTTAGTAATTTATATTAGGGCACGGGCAAAGTGAGTTTATATTTTCGTGAAAATTTTAAATTTTTGAAAAAAAAAAATATTTTGTAATAAAACACAAATTTCTAAAAACTTGCCAAATTTTGTTTATGCACATAAAATGCCATTTCTGAAATAAAAATTTTTAAAATTTTACGAAAATAAAAACTCACTTTGCACGTGCCCTTATAAGCAACTATATTTCGATCAAAATTTCAATTTTAAATGTTTTACTTGGTGTTTGACATTGTGTTTGTGTATTATGGAAAAACAAATATGAAAAATAATTTTGAATTTATATTATCATATGACTTTATGTTATTTTATTTAATTTATCAATAGATAACCTGAAACAAAATATATAGACTTTAAGCAGTAATACACCTGTTAATTTCTTTTATTAAATTCCATTTGAAGTCGAAAAATGTAGTTTATTCGTCAATAAATGTTAAATGCCAAGAATATTTAAATATATGGTCATGGGTAAATAGCCTTTCACGTTATATATCACACAGGTCAACAATTTTTTGAGTTATGAGTTAACTAAAGATATCAAACCTGCCATCTTAGGAAATATCAAATCCGTTTGACTCTTTTCTCAATAAAACTTAATTAATCCGGTAAAAACTTTAAAAAAATTTAGAAAGAAAAGGTCAGAGAAAAACAAAAAAGATTCAAAAACAAAAAAAAATCAAATAATAGTTTCACTAAAAACCTAAAATACATCGTGTCGTATTTAAGTTTGGAAGCGAAATATTTTGTATCATCTAAATGCCGATGTAAAAGCTTGATATATTAATATTATTATTAATTGTAATTAAGTTACAGAGAATTTTTATATGTATAAAAGATTTTTTAATTTTTTAGGGTATATTTAGATCTATTGATTTGGTCAAAAAAGGCCATTTTTCGTTATAGCCGGATCTAAGGAACCAAAGACGGAAGAAAGTAAGAAAAACGAAAAATACATATGAGATTAAGGCATGATGATGATGCATTCTTTTAAGTTTTCATAAAATTCTTGTCTCTGACGCTGATTTTTGTTGACCTGTGCCTTAATAGATTTATAAAAAGTCTATTAAATCATAAATAACTGAAAAAATCTGTTTAAAAACAAAATGTAAAAATTTTGTTAAATACGGCACTAGCATTATGACTAAAAAATTCCCCATAAAATTTGGCGTCGAACGATGTATCACACGTTTAGCTTAATCAATAAATTTTAAAGCAGTGCCACATTTTTAGAAATACTACCATATATGGTCATAAAGTTTGAATAGTTTTTCACGTTGCAAATCATATTTGATTAACATATAATAAACCTAAATTGGTTTAAATACAAAATATAAATATTTTAAACAAAAAAACACCTGTAATTTTTTTAGGCATTAAAAATATGACAATAAGATTTTCCATAAAATTTGCCGTCGAACGATGTATTAAAAGTTTGTTTGGTCAATAAATGTGAAAGCAGTGCCAAAGTTTAGGAAAAAATACCATATATGGTCATAAAGTATATATAGTCTTACACATATATTGTTTTATATATGATAAGACTATTAACTATAAATAACCAAAAAATAGTTCTCAAAAACAAAAAATAAAGATTTTAAGCAACCAAAACCACCTGTTATTTTTTTCTACCTTGAAAATATGACCATTAGATTTTCCGTAAAATTTGGCGTCGAAGGATATATTACATGACCATATTCATTTAAAAATTGAAATTGAAAGAAAAATAAATATTTGACTAAAAAAAATGTTTCGTGTTTTTGTAATCTTTAAAACGAAACATTTTGGCAAAAATATTTTTAATCTTTAAAATACGAAAAAAATATTTCGTGTTTTAAAAAAACAAAAACACAAAACATTAAAAAATGTTTCGTGTTTTCTCCAGGACAAAAACACGAAACATTTATAAATGTTTCGTGTTTTTGTCCTACCCGGTTGATGTCAGTATTAAATTTAATATTAAATTTTGCCGGTAGACTAAAATATTTGATTAAGCGGCTAATAACAGA
Organism: Acutogordius australiensis; assembly: GCA_030555515.1. NCBI lineage: Eukaryota > Metazoa > Nematomorpha > Gordioida > Gordea > Gordiidae > Acutogordius > Acutogordius australiensis. The sequence goes on along the minus strand of CM060242.1, from coordinate 13,122,373 downwards.
AATTGGCTGTAATACAGCCAGCAGCCTAGCTAAGCCTTTATATCAAAACTTTCACATTGCGCCATTACGTTATGGGCATAGCCAGTACTACTTTTAAAACTGACAAAAAAATAATTTTTTTATCATTATTTAATTTTTAAAAAATATAAAATATTAATGTAAGGGCACGTTCATTATTTGTTTTTACAAATTTTAAATATTCCATATTAAGTTTATTTGAGTTTTTGCATCAAAACCATTGTTTAGCAGTGACTTTAGAAATCTTGATCTACATAAACATAGCTGATAATTATTTTAAAAAAATTAGAAAATTTTAACCCTTAAAAAAATTTTAATATTGAATTAATATATAAAATTTTTTTTATTTAAATTTGAGTAAATTCTGAAGCTCTAATAAAATTTTTTATTTAATTAATATTATTAGAACATTGGCGCGTGTCGTATAGCCAAATATTGAATAAAGGTGTTGTATATTTTGATATAAATATTTATTATATTATATATTATCATTCCAGTCAGTTTATATATCTTTGTCGTCAATGCCATTTTATATAATACTTATTTAAATAGTTAAAGTACAAAACAAATAATCAAAGGTCGTTCATTCTATATATTATTTAACATTCAAATAGTTATACACTTAAGTTAAACAAATAATAAAAGTTCGTAAAGGACAATTAAATTAGATATGCAAAATACTAACATGGTGGCCAAGGAGTTGAACTCGCGACCTTGTGTAGGCAGGCTCGTTCTTCTCTTTGCTCACCTGTCAGTGAGGCCAGTTTAAAACTTCCCCCTATCATATGGCATATTTATACATTTAATGGCCACAAACATAATCTTTATTAACTTTCTACCCCACCCATGATTTTTCTCCTTATAACAATTAATAGAATCATGCATTGTCTTAACATTAATGCCGGTTTTTTTTAAAATTATAATTCGGGTGCGTAATGCCGCCCATAACTGAATGCTGTGTTCCTTAATCGAAGTTAATTTGTTGTCTTCGATTACGTCACTTCTCGAGTCTATGTCAAAGTACCACGGGGCACTATCGTTCACCTGATCGTCGTCGATGATCAAGTTTACCAGGTGATCATCCATCTTCCTCACGGCTTGTTGCCCCATTTCGTTTTCACACACGTCGTAAAGTTTAGAGTACTGATTAAAGTCCTCGTTCGTTTCGAAGGGTGTCCACGTATTGTTGGGATTCACCTGTTCGTCATTGCTAACATCATGTTCAGGTTGTTGTTCCTCCTCTTCGTTCAGATTGAAGTGACTATTATCGTCATGATCGGTATCGATTGTATGCCTTTCGCCCTCAACATCGTCAAAATTGTTTACCTGGATAAAAGGTTTGTATAGGTTATCGCCATCATACTTGTAAAGTTGATCAACGGTAGTACCCAAGTCACCCTCATTATTGTAATCTTCCATCATATGAGTGTCCCATAATTCATTATTAACAATTTCAATCGGTTGAATTTCATTATTATCATTATTATCATCATCATTATATTTATTATTATTATTATTAATTGACTCCTCCCCTTCATCTAAATAACGCATTTTCAGGCATCTTACTCCCATATAAATTCTATTTGAATAGACTGGTATAGGGTCGCCGAAAATGCTACATTGACCATTACGATTGCTGAGTTCCTGACGATTTTCATCAAAATCGTTATCATATATTTGTTCATCAGCGAGGTTATCATAATTATTACACCTCTATGAATTCCATTGATCCACAGCGAAGTCATCCGAATTATCATTATAAGGTTCCTCGAATATTTCATAATTATCATTATCGTTATTCATTGAGTCCTCTTTGGTAAACCCAGATTAATCGTGGTCTTCGGCGCCATATTAGAACATCGGCGCGTGTCGTATAGCCAAATATTGAATAAAGGTGTTGTATATTTTGATATAAATATTTATTATATTATATATTATTATTCCAGTCAGTTTATATATCTTTGTCGTCAATGCCATTTTATATAATACTTATTTAAATAGTTAAAGTACAAAACAAATAATCAAAGGTCGTTCATTCTATATAATATTTAACATTCAAATAGTTATACACTTAAGTTAAACAAATAATAAATGTTCGTAAATGGCAATTAAATTAGATATGCAAAATACTAACAAATATTACAAGCCAATGTCAATCAATTGTATAATTTTTGAAAACACTTATTTAATTTATTAAACATCTTGGTAAATAAGACACGCCAACATGTGATATATAGTGACCCAATGCTTTTTTGCTTCTTTATTGGAATTTTTTTAAGTTTCTTCGAATTTTAAGCTTATATATTAATATTGCTATAATTTTAAAATTGTATGCTAAGGATTTTTCAGAGACAATGTTTATCGACATTTAATCAAACTTATAAACACTATTGCCCAATTACTCAGATTAACAATTATATGTGAGTAGCTTATATTATCTATTTATAATTCAATCTTTGCCCAGAGTTGACTTATTTTTTAAAATAAGTATTTATGTATTACAGTTTTAAAATTTAATAATATAGAATGTTTTTTTATGATTATGCTTGTTTGGATACAATAAATTCAATATATGTATTTTTTCAATTTTTAGTTCTCTGCAGTGCTGGGAAAACTATGAGCCAAACTTTGGCTCATTTTTTCCCCCAAAACATAAAAAAAGAAAGGGGGCTACTAATAAAGGGCCAAAATAAGAATTCAAAAAAGCCCTTACTGAGAAAAGGGGCAAATACTCACAAAAAGTGGCTCTTATAAAGAGCATCAAAAAGCCCATTTTATGTTTTCTTTATAATATTTTGAAAAATTTTGATTGTTTCTTTATAATAATGATGGGTGGGTTAATTTTTCTTAAAGCTCCTAGGAGTTTTTTTTTTAAAAAAAGGGCTTTTTGTAAACATGCCCCTTTTCTTTAAGCAAGAAAAGGGGCTTTTTTTTTGCCATGCCCACGGGATTGTGGGCATTTGGAAAAAATACTCAAAAACTTGTTAAAAAAAGCCCATTTAGTTTATTTTCCCAGCCCTGGTTCTCTGTACTTTATGTTTAATTTATATATTATAGAATTCACCGTTCAAACTGTTCTAAAGTAATGTCTGCTGAACTAAACCCAAAGCTTAAAATGAATAATAGGGAAGAAAATGTTGTAGGTGTCAATGAAGAAGATTCAGATATATCAGGCAGTGGTGGAGGTGGTAGGAGGATGAGCTCTTATGATATAAATGTTTTACAAGAGAATGCAATGACTGACAAGCAGAGGAGAAGAATTTCAACATTAAGTCAAGAGCTTGAGAATTACATTGCTTATGTTGAGGACAACATAACAAGATCTGAAAATGATAACAGCGTTTATAGGGGCTTAGAGCTAAAAAATAAAATGAAGGTTGTGCTTATTAGTGACCCAGAATGTGATAAGGCCGCAGCGGCACTGGATGTTCACATAGGAAATCTTAAAGACCCTAAAGATGTGCCAGGATTAGCACATTTTTGTGAACATATGTTATTTATGGGCACAAAAAAGGTAAATGATTATTTTAATCTGAATTTGCATTTATTTATCCATAACTGTAATTTGTTAACCTTAATCTGTTTATTTAGTATCCATCAGAAAATGAATATTCTAAGGTATGGAAATATTATATAGTTAATGACTGCATAATTCTATTAAAGGCCTTATAATAAATTATAACTCTATAATTATGTATATACCATTGCCTGACTTTAATGTTCTTTGTATTTTTTAATGTAAAAGCTGGTTTTTGTAAATAATTTTTTTAGCCTTTTATCACATTATTAATAAAAATAAATTTATTTAACATCAAGTACCTTAATGAACACAGTGGTTCCTCAAATGCTTATACATGTGACGACCACACCAATTATTATTTTGACATAGCCCCAGATGATCTGAAAGGATCCTTAGATAGGTAATAACATTTTTTCTGTATAGGTTTTTAATAAATTTTAATAAGTATATTGCAATTGCATTTAAAAACAAATAGAACATATATTAATGTTATTTTTATTGCTATTATCTACTTTGTCCATATATTACCAAAATAGCATCATTTAATAATGTTTGTTAACAGTATGACTAGGAACCATTTAAAAATTGGGGTTTAAAGAATTTAGTAAATATTAATCAGTTTAACGGGGAGTTACCCTTATTTAAATTTTTGAGAAATTTAGTCACATATCAATTTGTTGTGTGAGTGTTTTAGTCACAATTAAAAGTTAAAGATCATATATGCTTATTTTTTTTATGGATTTAAAAATTTGCGCCTAACAGGATTTATATATTCCATCCTTTAAAATCTGAGCTCACTGACGAAATTTGTTTTGGCCTATAAGAGATGGTTTTTTCTATTTATAAAAATTTTAATGTTAATAAAAAATTTAAATTTCATAATAAAAAATATGTTACCAATAATAAAACCTGTGGTATAGGTTCTCTTTCCTTATTAGGTGATACCCATTAAGGCTTTGCCCTTAATCTACAGCAGGCCCCACAGAGATAAATAAGATTTGTAATACACAAGAATGTTCACATTTAAAGTTATTTTTATATAAATCTTCGATAAAAAAGAGAAATGAAGTATTTTTCACGTAACAACCTAATAAACAGTCTAATATTATTAATTTAAAATTACAATGCTATTATTAATTATAGGTATATCATATTTTCTCTTTAATTTTTAACAAATAATTTTGTTAGCATGTTATCTGTTATATCATACATTTTTGCATTTCTGTTATTGCCAAATTTCTATATCTGTCAGGTTTGCTCAATTCTTTATTTCGCCACTCTTTTCGCCTGGGAGTACAGAACGCGAAGCCAAAGCGGTCAATTCCGAGAACGATAAAAATTTACAGCAGGACAGTTGGAGATTTCACCAACTTGAAAGACATTTATGCGCCCCTGACAAAGATTTCCATAAATTTGGAACAGGTCTTGACATTTTTTTGTAAAAGCCTAGTATCAATTCCGTTTTATCTAAATTTTATAAAGGGCCGTTTTTAAATATTTTTTTGCACAAAAAAATATATAGTAATATTTAGATTTTTTATTTTCCAACATTTGCCATAGTTAATTATAGCCTCATCAAGATTAAAGCAATTACCGGAGCATATAATTTGTCAGAAAATATTTGAAAAATCGATATTGTTGCCTGTGTAAATGGCCATTTGTAAAATATTTGTTTATAAGGTTTAAAAGATTTTATTTGTTTTTTTTTGCATTTGTATTTAGTATGCCTTAAAAATATCCTTTAAAAGCCTTTTCATTTGTAATTACATTTACTAAATTTCAGGTGGCAAGAATAATTAAATGTTTTAATATTTATGTAAAATAGGTAGCAAAAAGACTTTACTAACTACACCCAAGGCTAAAGGACTTAATGTGCATAAGGAACTCTTAAAATTTCATAACGAATGGTATTCTTCAAACATTATGGGTCTCTCCGTTATTGGCAAAGGTTCAACAATTATTTAAAGATAGTATCAAATAAAATTATATTGTAGGTTAACCTTATTTTTTAAAACTTTTTTTTTCATTAATTACATGTTTTATTTAAAATACGCTCTAAAAATTTTTAAATAACAAATAATGTTTTATTTGAAGTTTCTATTGCATTTTGTCTGATTACAATAAAAAAATTAATTCATTTTTAATGTTTTAAGTAATATAAAAAAAAATATATAAAAAACATAAAGCAGCTTTGGAAATTTTTTTGTGCTGCATCTGCTCCCAAGAAGCAATTAATTTATTTAAACACATGGCATGGTTTGTTGATCAATTTTTTTTTTAAATTTTAGACAATTTTATATTAAATCATATTGCATTATAGCATACCATTTTACAGGTTAAGGTCTTAACCATATAACATTGCGACTTTAAATTTGCAGGCCGGCTTAACTTAAATATAAATAAAATATCCATATCCAAATTTTTAATTAACATAAATTAGAAATTTGGAATGGGGGAAGTTTTTTCATTGTTTAAACATCAAAATTTTACAAAATCACCCTTTACTCGCCCAGTCATTTTTTTTCTTTTCAAATTATGTGGTCAAAAATTCTGTTGAACATATATTTTAAATTTATTATTATAAAGAAAGTATTGAAGAATTAACTGAATGGGTAGTTGAGCTGTTTGGACCCGTTGAAAATAAAAGCGTTGCCATTCCTGAATGGAAAGAAAATCCTATAACCGATGAATACTTGCGAGTATAATATATTTTAATTGTTGCCAATCTACTTTTCGTGTTAATTAACATAAAGCGCAATGTGCATTTTTAATGTATTGTTTTAAATAAAGTCAACTTAAATTTTTTATAATTTGTCATTTTATTTTGATCATTTGCCATTATTTCATTATTTTTAATTTGAAAGAAATGGATAACCGTCGTACCTGTCAAAGATTTGCGCTATTTTTACCTTAGCTTTCCTATCCCCGACCTTACGCGCTTTTATAAATCCAGTGTAAGTTTTATTTTAAACTCTATGTATTTTTTAACAATAGAATAATCCTATTAAACATCTTTACAATTTTATGACGATTTTATATTCCTTTTAAACTGTAATGCAATATCTAGCTCTCGTTAAAATTTTTTTAAATGGTTGGTTTTTTATACATATACCTATATTTTGGCTTGTTTAATAATCATCTCATCTGCGTCTACATATTTTTTTTAATAATGTATATCTAAGTTGCGTCTTGTTCTAAATTATTGTATTATGATTTACCAATTCTTTTATGGGGTGAAACTAAGCCAATTTGTGAAGTTTAAAATTATTCTAGTAAGGGTTAGAAATGAAATGTTACTTTCCACATTTAAGCCTATGTCTTAATTCACCTTTTTTTTATTTATAAAAAAATTAAAATTTGATATATTTAATATTACTTTGGAAGAAACAAAATTGATTTTGGTAAAATTATACAACGGGTTGAAGTTAGTTGTTATTAGGTAGCGCTTTAACCAACTGTGTGCGTTGATTTGACATTCCTACACAGTGCAGTCCCATTTTTCTCTTATTTTAGTAAATGAATATTTTATTATATTTTTTTATTAAAATATATTTGTAGCCCGGTAATATAGTTGGCCACCTGTTAGCTCACGAAGGCGATGGTAGTATATTGTCGCTGCTCAAGTCGAAAGGCTGGATCAATTCCATTTGCGGGGGAACGCAACCCGGTGCTCGGGGTTACATGTTTTTCACGATAAGCGGAGATCTTACCGAAGTTGGGCTAGGTATAAATTGCCCTTTATTAAATTAAATTATTGTATTTGTTATGGTACTTTTAACAAATTTTTTAGATATATAACACAGGTCTTTTATGAATTTTCTGCGAGACTAGAGCGAACTAATATACGTGATGGCTTTATCTCTAATGTTTTTTACCGTTTTTCGAAACATCATTGTAAGGCCTTACAAACTCACGACACGACTATAGAAAAGTTGATTTAAATTGACATTTTGCGACCTTGAGAATCCTTTTCATCTAAAAAAATGAGTTTATACATTTGTAAATATTCTAAGCTCCGATATCATCTATTTATAGGTAGAGAATATTTTTCACCCCAACCTATATTGGACACGATTTTTTACTGGTTAAATCATTTTAAGTTTGAATTTATTATTCATATATACAAAAAAAGTTCAATAAGTTTATGATCTTATGTTTTTACTTAGTTTTTTAATGTTTATATCTAGCATACAAAGTTTGACCAGAAAAAACGATAAACTATAAAAATTACTAAGATATTAGGTTTCATCTTTGTAGTTAGCTTATTAATTTCTTAAAATTTTTGGAATGTCTAATAATTAATCAAATCAACTTTTTTTCCGTAACACCTTTATTATTTAACTTTACGTTTTGTAATCCTGCTATAATAATTGATTTGGAATACACAAAAGATTGTTAAAATAGAGAATTTATAACACAGGTCAACCATTTTTTGAGAGTTATGAGTTAACTACAGAGATCAAACTTGCCATCTTAGGGAATTTCAAATCCGTTTGCCGTTTTCCTAATCAAACTTAGTTAGTCAGTTATAAACATTAAAAATTTTAGATAAAAAGGTCAAAAAACAAAAAAGATCTAAAAACAAAAATAAATTGAAATTTTATTTATGCATATTCAAAATAATTAAAATGTTAAATTCGAACTTCAAGTAATATTTTCATTAAAAACCGATAATATATCGTGTCGTATTTAAGTTTGGACGCGAAATATTTTGTATTATATAAATGCCGATGTAAGAGCTTGATATATATATGGTCAATTCCACCTCAAATCGACAAACTTTTTCCCTTCAAGTCTCAGTTTTGGCTGAAAATTGACACACTGGTAGGGTTCTTGGGTGCTGATAAAAACCTAAAATTTTTTTGACCGGAAGTGATTTTTGACCGAGATATAAGCAAAAATATTTTTCATTTTTTTGCAAAAAAAAAATTTGAGGCAACTTTGCGCGCATGTATCATCAAAAGTATTGTAGCTAGAGTCATAATTTTTTTTTATTTTGAAGATCGTAATAAGGGCTACCTTAGACGCAAAAAATATAAAAAAATTTTTTTTTTTAAGATACCAAAAAATTAAAGTCAAGTTTAGACACAAATAGCTAAAAAAACGTATCTTTAAATTTTCTGAAAAATTTATAAAATATGGCCCTTAATAATATTAATAAATGTATGATTTCAAAAGTTTGGGACTGGCATGACTTTTTAAATAATTAAAAAAAATCAATTTTTTGCCTTAATTTTGGGACCTATTTATGCCCTTTGCACTATATTGAAATATGCCAAAATGCCAAATTTCACAGTATTTTAAAAGCAGGACATATGGGCAATTATTTTAGACCATAATAGTTTGATTTATTTGATTATTACTATTATTAAATTTTCAATGAAAAAGTGAACCTCAAAACCGAAAAAAGTGAAAATTTTGCCAATTTTTAAAATCGACTTTCTGGTTAACCAGCCAACCTTTTTTTAATATTTAACATTTATTTTATAGATAAAATATCGCTTAATAACATATAGTAGCCCCAGCTTTTTTCATTCGATTTTGACGCTTCTACAATAAAAATACCTAAATTTGCCAAAAAACAGCAAATTTTCAGGTGTCAAAAAACTAACGGATTGTATTCGTCTGTGCAAGCTTATTTTTTTATTATTTTTGCATAATTTACTAATAATGTCTAGAACCTATATAATCAGTCATAATTTGCCTGTTTAAGTGTTAAAAAAATAGTAGATATGTTATGTATAGAAAATCTTAAAAGAACGAGGTAGGTAAATTACAAAAAAAGGAGATTATGAAATCATTCCATTATTTTAATTAAATTTGTAATTTATTGTATTTATTAAAACATATTCTTGTGTTAAAACTCGTAAGGAACGCATTTAGTTATAAAAAACTTTAGGTCAATGCCCAAATCCATATGCCTATAGAATCAAGTAACAGTGATATTTCTTCTTTCTTTAATAGGTCTAGTGCGTCTATATTATAAAACTAAAATGTAAATGGAACTAAAATTGTTGGTTTTTACACTTTAATAAGGTCGGTTAGATATATATTGTATGCCTTGTTCTAAATAGCCTTTCAAAAACATATTTGGCATTTGTAAAAATTAGTAAAAAAGACTGAATGTCTCTATTTTATTTATATTAAATTGGGTCTAATATTTAGTCTTAAAATTCATCATTGAAGCTATTTCTGCCCGTAATCATTTAAAGTTTTTTAACCCTAAAACTGACTTCTTTTATGTATTTATAATATCAAAAAACCATGTCACTATGTTTCATAAAATAATCGACTTTTTACGTTTATTTTAAGTTTGTTAATAATCATAAATAAAAGAAAATATGTTGAATCATAATATTCTAAATAGGCCAAATATATTCTATTTTACTTATTTTTGTCAGATTTAACGTTTTTGAGGCTGTTTTATTTAATAACTATTGAATAAAGAAAAAAAATAAATTTTTACAAATTTTTTAACCTTATTATTTTTTCTAAAATCCTCCCAAAATTTTTTTATACAATAAATTTAACAAATTTTTTGAATTTTGCCGAGGATAAATATTGAATATTATGTACAATTTCTAATATTGTTCATCAAACTAAAAAGGACTAGTAAAAGTTAACAAATATAAGCATACAAATTTTAACTTTTTATTTTTTACACCTTAAAATTTCAAAATACTTGGCAAACTTTTGTTTTTATTTCATAAAAAGCTATGGGTACGTTGTAAAATGTTGGGGGAAATTTATGTTATTTAGCGATGTTTTATGTATAAAATGCAATTTTAAATTTTCAAATTGGTTTGGTAGTGACCCAGAAAGTCGGCTTTGAAGATAGGAGTAAAATACTGAAAATTACCAATTTTTTTGATCTGAAGTTTCCTTTTTCTTTCCAAAATTGACAATAGTATGATCAAATAAATAAAACTGTTATAGCCTAACATATTTGCCCCTATGTCTAACTTCTTATATATAATTAAATTTAGCACTTTTAAATATTTTAATATAGTGCAGGAAGCAAATTTTTGTCTGAAAATCAAAAAAAAATTATTTTTTTTAATTTTTTAAAAAAAGTCATGTCGGTCCCAGACTTTTGAGTTCAAATATTTATAAAGAATATAAAGGAGTATATTTTAGCAAATTTTCAAGAAATTTAAAAAAACGCTTTTTTAGTTATTTTAAACTGAATACTCTTCATAAAATTTTAAAAATTTCAAATAAATTTTTTAAAACAAAAAACACATGAAAGATAGCCCTTATTGTCCTCTTCAAAATAAAAAAAAATTAATATATGGTCAATTCCACCTCAATCCAGCAAGTCCGGGAGGGGTACCCCTTTTGATTTGACTGAAATTTTGCATGAAGGTAGTATCTAAGGGTATCTCATAATCTGGAAATTTTTTTTGACCGGAAGTGATTTTTGACGGAGATAGGGGCAAAAGAAAAAAAAATGCAAGGTGAATTTTCACATTTGATGCAATTTTGGAAGGTTGTAAGTCAAAAAGTTTTATAGCTAGAGACTTAATTTTTTTTTTTATTTTGAAGAGGACAATAAGGGCTATCTTTCATGTGTTTAATGTTTTAAAAAATTTATTTTAAATTTTTAAAATTTTATGAAGAGTAACCAGTTTAAAATAACTAAAAAAGCGTTTTTTTAAATTTCTTGAAAATTTGCTAAAATATATTCCTTTATATTCTTTATAAATATTTGAACTCAAAAGTCTGGGACCGACATGACTTTTTTTAAAAAATTAAAAAAAAATAATTTTTTTTTGATTTTCAGACAAAAATTTGCTCCCTGCACTATATTAAAATATTTAAAAGTGCTAAATTTATTATATATAAGAAGTTAGACATAGGGGCAATTATGTTGGGCTATAACAGTTTTATTTATTTAATCATACTATTGTCAATTTTGGAAAGAAAAAGGAAACTTCAGATCAAAAAAATTGGTAATTTTCAGTATTTTACTCCTATCTTCAAAGCCGACTTTCTGGGTCACTACCAAACCAATTTGAAAATTTAAAATTGCATTTTATACATAAAACATCGCTAAATAACTAAAATTTCCCCCAACATTTTACAACGTACCCATAGCTTTTTATAAAATAAAAACAAAAGTTTGCCAAGTTTTTTGAAATTTTAAGGTGTAAAAAATAAAAACTTAAAATTTTTATGCTTTTATTTGTTAACTTTTACTAGTCCTTTTTAGTTGGATGAACAATATTAGAAATTGTACATAATATTCAATATTTATCCTCGGCAAAATTCAAAAAATTTGTTGAATTTATTGTATAAAAAATTTTTGGGAGGATTTTAGATAAAATAATAAGGTTAAAAAATTTGTACAAATTTATTTTTTTTTCCTTTATTCAATAGTTATTATATAAAACAGCCTCAAAAACGTTAAATCTGACAAAAATAAGTAAAATAGAATATATTTGGCCTATTTAGAATATTATGATTCAACATATTTTCTTTTTTTTATGATTATTAACAAACTTAAAATAAACCTAAAAAGTCAATTATTTTATGAAACATAGTGATATGGTTTTTTGATATTATAAATACATAAAAGAAGTCAGTTATAGGGTTAAACAACTTCAAATGATTATAACCGGCAAAATTAGCTTCAATGATGAATTTTAAGACTAAATATTAGACCCAATTTAATATAAATAAAATAGAGACATTCAGTCTTTTTTACTAATTTTTACAAATGCCAAATATGTTTTTGAAAGGCTATTTAGAACAAGGCATACAATTTATATCTAACCGACCTTAATAAGGTTTAAAAACCAACAATTTTAGTTCCAATTACATTTTAGTTTTATAATATAGACGCACTAGACCAAAGAAAGAGGAAATATTACTGTTACTTGATTATATGGGCATATAATTTTGGGCATTGACCTAAAGTTTTTTATAACTAAATGCGTTCCTAACGAGTTTTAATACAAGAATATGTTTTAATAAATACAATAAAATATAAATTTAATTAAAATAATGGAATGATTTCATAATCTCCTTTTTTTGTAATTTACCTATCTCGTTCTTTTAAGATTTTCTATACATAAGATATATACTATTTTTTTAACACTTAAACAGGCAAATTATGACTGATTATATAGGTTCTAGATATTATTAGTTAATTATGCAAAAATAATAAAAAAATAAGCTTGCACAGACGAATACAATCGGCGTTAGTTTTTTGACACCTGAAAATTTGCTGTTTTTTGGCAAATTTAGGTATTTTTATTGTAGAAGCGTCAAAATCGAATGAAAAAAGCTGGGGCTATTATATGTTATTAAGCGATATTTTATCTATAAAATAAATGTTAAATATTAAAAAAAGGTTGGCTGGTTAACCAGAAAGTCGATTTTGAAAATTGGCAAAATTTTCACTTTTCGGTTTTGAGGTTCACTTTTTCATTAAAAATTTAATAATAGTAATAATCAAATAAATCAAACAATTATGGTCTAACATAATTGCCCATAGGTCCTGCTTTTTAAATACTGTGAAATTTGGCACTTTGGCATATTCCAATATAGTGCAAAGGGCATAAATATGTCTCAAAATTAGGGCAAAAAATTGATTTTTTTAAATTTTGTAAAAAGTCATGCCGGTCCCAAACTTTTGAAATCATATAGTTATTAACATTATTAAGGGCCATGTTTTATAAATTTTTTAGAAAATTTAAAGATACGTTTTTTGAGTTATTTGTGTCTAAACTCGACTTAAATTTTTTGGTAACTTAAAAAAAATTTTTTTTAAATATTTTTTGCGTCTAAGGTAGCCCTTATTACGATCTTCAAAATAAAAAAATATTATGACTCTAGCTATAAGACTTTTGTTAATACATGCGCGCAATGGCTGAAATTTGGTACACTGGTAGGGTCCTTGGGTGCTGACAAAAACCTAAATTTTTTTTTTTGACCGGAAGTGATTTTTGACCGAGATATGAGCAAAAATATTTTTTATTTTTTTGCAAAAAAAAAAATTTGAGGCAACTTTGCGCGCATGTGTCATCAAAACTATTGTAGCTAGAGTCATAATTTTTTTTTATTTTGAAGATCGTAATAAGGGCTACCTTAGACGCAAAAAATATTAAAAAAAAAATTTTTTAAGTTACCAAAAAATTAAAGTCAAGTTTAGACACAAATAGCTCAAAAAACGTATCTTTGAATTTTCTGAAAAATTTATATAATATGGCCCTTAATATTGTTAATAAATTTATGATTTAAAAAGTTTGGGACCGGCATGACTTTTTACAAAATTTAAAAAAATCAATTTTTTGCACTAATTTTGGGACACATTTATGCCCTTTGCACTATATTAGAATATGCCAATGTGCCAAATTAGACAGTATTCAAAAAGCAGGACATATGGGCAATTATGTTAGACCATAATAGTTTGATTTAATTAATTACTACCATTATTAAATTTACAATGAAAAAGTGAACCTTAAAACCGAAAAAGGTGAAAATTTTGCCTGTTTTCAAAATCGACTTTCTGGTAAACCAGCCAACCTTTTTTTAATATTTAACATTTATTTTATAGATGAAATATTGCTTAATAACATATAATAGCCCCAGCTTATTTCATTCGATTTTGACTCTTCTACAATAAAAATACCAAAATTTGCCAAAAAACAGCAAATTTTCAGGTGTCAAAAAACTAACGTAGATTGTATTCGTCTGTGCAAGCTTATTTTTTTATTATTTTGGCAAAATTATCTAAAAATATCTAGAACCTATATAATCAGTCATATTTTGCCTGTTAAAGTGTTAAAAAAATAGTATATATGTTATGTATAGAAAATCTTAAATGAACTAGATAGGTAAATTATAAAAAAATGAGATTATTAAATCATTTCATTATTTTTGTTAAATTAGTAATTTAATGTATTTATTAAAACACATTTTTGTGTTAAAACTCGTAAGGAACACATTTAGTTATAAAAAACTTTAGGTCAATGCCTAAATCTATATGCCCATAGAATCAAGTAACAGTAATATTTCCTCTTTCTTTAATAGGTTTAGTGCGTCTATATTATAAAACTAAAATGTAATTGGAACTTAAATTGTTGGTTTTTAAACTTTATTAAGGTCAGTTAGATATATATGGTGTTCCTTGCTCTAAATAGCCTTTCAAAAACTTATTTGGCATTTGTAAAAATTAGTAAAAAAGACTGAATGTCTATATTTTGTTTATATTAGGTCTAATATTTAGCCTTAAAATTCATAATTGAAGCTAATTCTGCCCGTTATAATCATTTAAGGTTGTTTAACCCTAAAATTGACTTCTTTTATGCAGTTATAATATCAAAAAACATCACTATGTTTCATAAAATAATTGATTTTTTACGTTTATTTTAAGTTTGTTGATAATCATAAAAAAAAGAAAATCTGTTAAATCATATAATTCTAAATAGGCCAAATATACTCTATTTTACTTATTTTTATCAGATTTAACGTTGTTGAGGCTGTTTTATTTAAAAACTATTATATAATAGAAAAAAATAAATTTTTACAAATTTTTTAACCTTATTATTTTTTCTAAAATCCTCTTAAATTTTTTTTTATACAATAAATTTAACAGATTTTTTGAATTTTGCCGAGGATAAATATTGAGAATTATGTACATATTCTAATATTGTTCATCAAACTAAAAATTACTAGTAAAAGTTAACATATATAAGCATAAAAATTTTAAGTTTTTATTTTTTACACCTTAAAATTTCAAAAAACCTGGCAAACTTTGGTTTTTATTTCATAAAAAGCTATGGGTACGTTGTAAAATGTTGGGGGAAATTTATGTTATATAGTGATGTTTTATGTATAAAATGCAATTTTAAATTTTCAAATTGGTTAGGTAGTGACCCAGAAAGTCGGCTTAGAAGATAGGAGTAAAATACTGAAAATTACCAATTTTTTTGTTCTAAAGTTCCCCTTTTCTTTCCAAAATTGACAATAGTTTGAATCAAATTAATAAAACTGTTATAGCCTAACATATTTGCCCCTATGTCTAACTTCATATATATAAACAAATTTGGCACTTTTAAATATTTTAATATAGTACAGGGAGCAAATTTTTGTCTAAAAATCAAAAAAAAAAAATTTTTTATTGAATTTTTTAAAAAGTGTAGTCGGTCCCATACTTTTGAGTTCACATATTAATAATGAATAATAAGGACTGTATTTCAGCAATTTTTTAAGAAATTCAAAAATACGTTTTTTTAGTTATATCAAACTGAATGTTCTTTACAAAATTGTAAAATTTCAAAAAAATAATTTTAAAATAATAAACACATGCAAGATAGCCCTTATTGTCCTCTTAAAAATAAAAAAAAATTAAGTCTCTAGCTATAATACCTTTTGACTTATAACCTCCCAAAGTTGCATCAAATGTGAAAATTCACCTTGCAATTTTTTTTTCTTTTGCCCCTATCTCCGTCAAAAATCACTTTCGGTCAAAAAAAATTTCCAGATTATGAGATACCCTTAGATACTACCTCCATGCAAAATTTCAGCCAAATCAAAAGGGGTACCCTTCCCGGACTTGTTGGATTGAGGTGGAATTGACCATATATATATATATATATATATATATATATATATATATATATATATATATATATATATATATATATATATATATATATATATATATATATATATATATATATATATATATATAAAATTTATTTTTCATTATTTGTCATTAAAAATATAAGTTACAAGAGATTCTTAAATGCAAAAAAAAATTTTAAATTTTTTCTTTTTAGGGTATATTTAAATCTGTCAATTTGGTCCAAAGAGGCCATTTTTCGTTATAGACGGATCTAAGGAGCCAAAGACTTAAAAAACTAATAAAAAAGAAATGTATGTATGAGATTAGGCCATCATGAGGATGCATTCTCTTATGTGTTTATAATATTCACGTTTCTGACATTAATATTTGTTGACCTGTGATTTATATGTAAAATAACTATTTTTCTATTTTGATTTAATACTAATTAATTTCCCTTACTAGTTTGATCGTGAATCTTTTTTTTATAAGCCAGTAAACGTGGTAGCATGATTAAATAAAAAAAATTGATAATTCGTCTTTAGGACAAATTAGCGGAGAATAAACCGGAGTGTTATTTTCCGGCCCGGCCCGCTCGATTTAAAATTAAGCTTGGCCCACTCGACTTTTTGAAGTTAAACCCGCTCGACAACTTAACATCTTGACGCGAAATATGGTTTTATATGTTTGGCTCGACCAGCCAGACCTGAAATTGTAAATATCGGTCTGAAAATGTTATATTTCGAGCTATAAATCTTTTTGCCTTAAAATTTTTTAACTGAATACAATGTGTCGAAATTAAACCCTGTAATATAAAAATTTGTATGTATTATTCTAACATCGCTAAAAACTAGGCAATTATAAGACAGAAAAAAGAGGCCAGGCGGTTTTTGGATCTCGACTTTAATCACAGTTTAATATTTTACATTTTTTCGACTTTTTCGTATCAGGTACGCCGGAGGTCAAGTTAAAAAACGGAAAAAATTGGAGATAAGTTATTTATAAATATTTTATGTAAGCTAAATTCTTTTAATCTTCATTTTGTAGACCTACGAATAATAGTGAAGGTAAGGTATAATGTGGTGGGATATATCTTTTTGTGTATAAAAAATCATTTAGATTTATTGAACCTTTGTTTATTTAATTACCGTTTATCTATAATGTTAGAGCACGTTGAAGAAATCATTGCTACCATATTCCAATATATCGAGTTGCTAAAAAAGGAGTGGCCTCAACCTTGGGTTTTTGAGGAATGCCGTGTAAGTTTTCTCTTTCCATCAATCTATTATTCGGTTTTTATCTGTAGTTTATTAACAAACTGAATTAATTGAAAAAAGGTTATAAGATTTTATATTAGGGCACGTGCAAAGTGTGTTTTTATTTTCGTGAAATTTTCAAAATTTTGAAAAAAATTTATTTTGAAATAAAACGCAAATTTTTAAAAAGTTCTCAAATTTAGTATATGCGCATAAAATACTTTTTCTGAAATAAAAATTTTTTTAAAAAATTTTGAAAAAAATAAAATTTTCAAAATTTTCAGAATTTTCAAAATTTCACGAAAATAAAAACTCACTTTGCACGTGCCCTTAATCACAAAATTTACTTAGTATATATTTTTTTAGAATTATCTTAAGAGCCTATATATCTTTTTATAAGAAAATGTTTAATATTAAACGATTTGGCGAGTATGTAAAATTTGTAAGGATGATTTTATTTTTTATATTAAATTTTATAGGACATTGGTGCTTTGCAGTTTCGGTTCCACGATAAGAAGACGCCCGATTCATACGTGTCTGATATTGCATCTAAATTACAAGTTTATGTTTTACCAAATGGAATTTATTTTCCAAAATATGTTTTAATGATAGTAAATGCCGATAAAAAATTTAGATTGACGATGTAAGAAAATATTACTATTATTATCCTTTTTGTAAGTTTGCAAGGTAGCAACTTAGATTCTAGATAGTTAAAAATCAAGCTAATTGGGGCATTTTTTTATAAGCGTGAGACATTATTAGAAGATTATAAAAAATATTTTGTAAATATGTTTGAAACTTTTTTTTTATTTTGATTAATTAATTACTGATGCTATTAATTAATTAAAAAAATATAAATATAAAAAAGAGATATTAATTATTGAAGACAATTACTTTTTTTTCATTTATTTGCTCATTCTCTTGTTTTTTATTTTCTTATTTTTATTTACATAAAATCGTCAACAATATAAAAACAAGCTCATACATATATACATGAAAATAGCTAAAAAGTTAATTAGTTAGTTGAAAAGTACTAGTTAAGTGTTTTGCATTACTTTATATAGCATTTTATGTTATCATACAATGTCTGCTCTATTTGTATGAAATTTATTTATCAACTACAATTAATTTAAGTTTAGTTAACAAACCTTTTTCAAAGTTTTTATTTTAGTTACTGAGCTTGTTACTTGTGGCATGACGATTTTAGCTTGTGTTTTTTGCTGCTATTATGAAGTACGAAAGAAAATAACAAATAAGGATATTAAAATGACAAACATATGTTACTTATATTCTTATTCCATAGATTTTTAACTCTTATCAAACTTAACGATATGATTAAATCATTAGGGTAAACATTTTGTGCATATGGGGAGGATATGATATAAATTAAGAGAGTCGAATATTTGTTTTTAGTTTTTTAAATCTGTTTAAGTAAGTTTTTTCAAATACATTATTTATCAGTCTTACTAACCATTCCAAATTTTATTCCTAGGATTTTCCTTTGACCGACGTTTTAAGCTGTGACTACATTTACACGGAATACAGACCAGACCTCGTTTCAAAATTATTAGACTGCCTTACACCTGAACGATTGAGGTTTTATTTTTACTTTAGTAAAATAACATTACAAATTTGAGAAAATATATATATATGGATTAACTATTTTGTTTTAAACAGAGTTCATATTTAAAATTCCATCTTTTTATATCTGTGTTTAGGGTTTTTGTGGTAAGTCAAAAGTTTGCTGGGCAAACAGACTCTAAGGAACCTTGGTATGGCACCGATTACAGCTGTAAAGATATTCCTGAAGATACCTTGCAGGTTATTAACTTTCTACCTAAGGCCACGTGATTGTTTAATCAAGATTTTCAAAATTTATGAAAATTTTATTTTGTGACTTTGACAAATTGCTGTAACTAATCTTTATCTTTAATTAATTTTATTCATATTTTATTTATCAATATGTTTGTAATGTAACATAGGTCAACAAATATCAATGTCAGATAAAATAAGTATATGAAATCATAATAGCATACATCAATGGCCTTATCTTATATATATTTTCCGTTTTTCGTAGTTTCTTCCCCCTTCGGCTCCTTGGGTTTATTATTTATTTTACTTCTTTTATTTTATGAAATTTTAATAAGGGGGGTACATATTGTAAAAAGGCCTTTTTGACCAAATTAACAGATTTTGCGACCTCGAGAATACCTTAAAAAGAAAAAATTCAAGAATTTTTTACATATAAAAATTCCTTGTAACTTAAATTTATCATCTCAAATGATGAGAAATAAAACTTTTGTATATCAAGCTGTTACATCAGCATTTCGTTAATACAAAATATTTCGCGTCCACACTTGAACGACACGACATATTATCGCTTTTTAATAAATATATTATTAAGTTTGAATTTAACAGTTTAGCTTTCGAGAATATGCAAAAAAAATCAGTTTATTTTTGTTTTTGAATCTTTTTTGTTTTTTTGACATCTTTATTTTTTTGTTTATAGCTTACTTACTAAGTTTGATTAAAAAAATGTGAAACGGATTTGAAAATCCTTAAGATGGCAGGTTTGATCTTTGTAGTTAGCTCATAACTTTCAAAAATTTGTTGACCTGTGTTATAAATGCTGATTCATGTTTTGTAATATTATGATATTTTATCGTTTATTTGCTCATTATATCTTTTATTTGAAATTTTTCATCAAATAATTTTTTCTGCCTAAAATAAATTTACATTTTAAATTTAAAAAATTCAATATAAATTATTACATTTACCAATTAATAGTCTATAACTGTTGCCAAATTTAATTAAGGGCACAACAAATATTTTCCTTGAAATAAAAAATTTGTGGAAAAAATAAAATTTTGAAAATTTTCAGATTTTTAAAATTTTTTGAAAATAAAAACTTATTTTAAACGTGCCTTTTTTGTGAATAACGCACTTGCTTTAACTTATATACATACTTAACATAAAACTGCCCTACAAAATTCTATAACTTTTGTTTTTTCCAACTCCTCTGTTGAGTGTTTATTTATTTTAACATTGAATATTATCGTTTAGAAATGGTTAAATTGTGGAAGCAATCCAAAGCTCGAATTACCCAAACCAAACTTATTTATCCCAAACGATTTTGTTATATACGCGCGAACGGGTAAAGCTGAGGTAATTTTGGCCACCTATTTATTAATATAACAATTTTAATTGAATAGTCATAAATAATTATATTTTTTAATGGAACGTATTTACTTAAGCTTTGCTGAAAAATTATAAAGATTTTGTGACAATTGGTGATATATTTAATTTAATAGTGATGTATCTATATTCATTTGTTAATAGCAATATTATATTTTTCGTTATTAGCAAAAACCTTATCCTACGCTCGTAAAAGTAACTCATATTATTTAAATATACAATCATTCCTATATTTTTTAAATTAAACTCATAATTTTAATTTTTTACGTTAGGACACTCTTATTACATTTTTTTTGGGATAGGCATGATTCGTAATTATCAAATAGTTTAGAAATAATTTATAATTATTTTATTAAAACGCTCTCATTTAATAAACAAATTTTGGAACTTATTTAGTTTGTATATTTTATTGCGTTTTTTGTAAATCAGATCTATAATTTCATAGACATTATTTTTATTTATTTTAAAAGGATGAACCTAAGATCCGTATATGGTTTAGGCAGGATGACACTTACCTCTTACCAAAGTCCTTCATGAATTTCGAATTTCTAACGTATGTTTGAATTTATGTATTGTATGACATTATTTTCGTTGATTTTTATCTGTTTTTTTTTCTAATTTTTGTTATCATTTTAATTTATATTAATTTCAACATTTTTTTTTGGTGAGGCGGTGAAAAAATTTGTTTAGATTATATTAAATACGACATAAACTTCAAAGAAAAACGACAATCACTGTGAGACAAATTAAGAAAATTTAAATCAGAGATTAAATGCTTTATTTAAAATGCATATCGCCATTAATATTTTGGTATGTTTTATGTGCATTTAATCGAACGAAATATTTGCATCTTTATTGCCTTTCCTTTCTTTTTGATCCTTAAACCCATTTGAATTGCACTTAATAGTCCACTCGCCTATCTTGACCCACCGAACTGTAATTTGACTTATTTGTACGTTCAACTTTTCAAGGACAGCTTAACTGAATATGCTTATAATGCTGAACTGGCTGGGCTTTCATACAATCTCGAGAATACGAAACAGGGCTTAAATGTTTGTTATTCTTTGGCTAAATTATTATAATATTTGGGTTTTTTAGACACATTTAACATGCTGTTCGTTTTGGCTATAAATTTTTATATTTTATTTGTGAAAAATTGCATATATTTTTACCAGCCCCTTAATAATGACTTTATAAATAATTTTTTTAGCTTTCCCTTAGAGGTTACAATCAAAAGCAGCTCATATTTTTGGATGAACTTTTTAGCAAGATGAGAGATTTAACCATTGACCCAAAACGTTTTGAAACAATTAAGGAATCGGTAGGCGTTTGCATTTTATTATTTTCAATCCTCAAATATAGTTTTTTTATGTATAAAATTTAAAAAAAAATTGAATTATGTTACCTATAACTTTAACATGCGTAATTTTTTTTATATAATATTTAATCATACATTTACAAACAAACACAATATAGTATTTACGCTCACTTAAAAATTTCTTTGCGGAACTGCCCTACCACCACGCTATTTATTTCACAAACTCTCTTATTGACGATACACATTGGAGTAAAGATGAACTTATAGACTCACTGGAAGGTAACATTATTATACGAAAATTTTTATTTAATTAAACTACCCGCGAGTTAACACCATGGTTTTTAAAAAATCCAGGTATAAAATCTATTAAATTGTTTAAAATTAACAATGATGCACATTTCTTTTATAGATTGTAATTTTTTCATCATTAAGTTTATATCAAAGTGATAAAGGCTTTTTGTATATGTTGTTACTAACGCTAATTCAAAATTAAAAGATATCTATTATGAAAAATTATAATAATTTGAGATAAGCGATATTGTAACTAAGATTTTAATTTTTATTATAAATACTTGTATACCAATTTTAACATCTCCATTTATTGGTGCGTTTTTTGTTTAATACATAATTGTTTTAAATTTACCTAAATTTTATACGAGAGTTTCCATTCATATATATTTAAATATTTTTTATATTTCTATAATTTTTTTTATTCAGAAATTACCCATAAGGATGTTCAGGCCTACATACCCAAATTGTTTAAGCGTTTTTGTTTAAATTGTCTGGTATATGGCAATTTTACCTCGGAACAAGCTTTTTCGATATCCTCATTGATGGATAAAAATTTTACGGCTAACAAACCGTTGTTTACATCTCAAATTATTAAAAGCCGCGAAGCTGTTTTACCTAAAGGTTCTTTTTTGATAAACATTTTTCTATATTTGCAATTTAATTTACTTTTGGTTATTTAAACGTTTCTGCCCATGGCCTCTTTAATTTATTTTAGCCCATCAAAAACATTTTAGCATGTAATGATTACCAAAATGATTTTATTAGGTGAAAATTCTTTCACATTAAATTGTAATTTTTTATTTTCCCAGGGTCTAATTACATATACCAAGTGGAAAACCCGGTGCATAAAACGACAGCAATCGACGCCTATTACCAAATTGGACTCCGCGATGTCCGTTCTACGGCATTGGTTGATCTCGTGGCCCAAATTATTGGGGAACCCTGTTTCGACATTCTACGTACTAAAGAACAGCTCGGTAATTATAGCTTGTTTAATATTTTTAAAACTTTTTTTTTTGCATTTGAAATCTCACTTTAAACGAGCCCTAAAGGCCAAAACTTGTAGTTAATGATGAATCATAATGAAAAAATTTATATTTGTTTAAAGTGACTAAAATGCTTAGAAGTTTTGTACGTTTTTTTCACCACATAGGCGAATATGTATATTTATGAAAAAATCTAAAACTTTAACCGTTAATCTGCATTACTATAAAGCTTTTTTGAATTTTGATTCTGTATTTATAATTCCTATCTGTTTTAGGTTACATATGCATGACTGTTATTCGGCAATCAAATAGCGTGCATGGGCTGAGGGTTATAGTGCAATCCGATCGTATGCCTTCGTATCTCGATTCGCGGATCGAAAATTTTCTACAAAAAATGGAGGTTTGCCTAAACTTTACCCCTTTACTTTATATTGAAAAGATGTATAGCGAATTTTTGAGTTTTTCATAAATATAGGTGTCTTGAATTATTTATAAATTTTATTATTATTCACAGGATTACATAATTGAGATGAGCGACGCCGATTTTGAGAAAAACGTGCAATCCGTTATCACAAAGCTCAGCGAAAAGCCTAAAAAGATGGGAGAATTGAGTTACAAATATTGGATTGAGATCACTTCAAACCAATACAACTTTGATCGAGGTTTTTAATATGCCTAGTACCGTATATCAAAATAATTTTATCTGTGTTTTCATTTTATCTTTGATCAAAATTAGAAAAGGAGGCGTAACTGCTTTTAATTCACAAATATTTTTTATTTGCACAATTTTATATGATGTGAGGCTGGTAAAAGCCCGTTGAGAGTTTTAATTAGCTTTATCAAAATAATCCGATTTTTTCTTAGGTTTTGTATAACTTCTTATTATTGACCTTCATAACTTTTCATCTTAAAACGAGCTTAGCTCTCTAATCAGAAGTTCTTTAAAGGGGTGACTCAACTCCTCAATTTTTTTTTTGATTTTTGTTTTGCCACAGTCTAACATCTTATGATAATTTTGTTTAGATGAGCAAGAAATTGTTGAATTAAAACGCATAACGAAGGATGATTTAGTTAAATTTTACCAAGAATACTTTTCACCCGAATCTACATCCCGCAAAAAATTGGCAACTCACGTATTACCCACGAGCGATGAATTTATATCGAATGATGCCGATGTCATTAAAGTTACAAAGGTTTTAAAATTAATTGCATATTAGGCTATGTTACAATGCGCTATATTTTTTTGCTGAAAACTTATATTTTGTTCATAAATTTAATCAGATTTAGCAATTAAACTGCTCCTTATTTTTTTAGAAAAGTTGTACGCGACAAAGTAAGGGTTAATGATTACATATTAATAACATTATTTTTTACTATAAAATATTCATAAACTGATTTATTTGACTATTTGTAAAATATTCCGAAAAAAAACATTTTTTCTGAATTGATATTGAACTTAGTAGGCCGAGTTTTTACGATTATTGTAAATAAATCAAGTTAATTGTTATAGGAAAAAATAACTCTAATAATGTGAGCATTATTTTTGTTATTTGATTCATTTTTAAATTTATGTGTAGTAAGGCATTGACAAATTTCGGGCATTATCCTTGATTAAAAGCTCACTCACCTTTTTCTAACAATATTTTGAAGAAGAAAAAAACATGAAATATAAAACTATGGAAAAATTTTCGTTTTTTTATGTTATTTGTTTATAATGTAATAAGCCATATATAGCAAAACGCTTAACAAAATATGAAATACAATAATTAGGATAATGTTACCTATATGTTGTACACCCCAGGTAAATAGGCTATTGCCTCTAATTATGCAATACATGTTTAATTACAGCTATTTAGTGTTTTAATAAATAAATTTTTAATTGAATAAATTTTTTTTAACAGTTGCTGTGCTTTACCATTTTACAAAAATGTGTCATAAATAATTGGCCTACTTTTGTTTGTAGCGAAAATCACGTTATATCCAAGACCCGGACCAGTTTAAAACGGGCCTTGGGATGTACCCGCTGATGAAACCTTGTTTGGACGTTGGCTCAGCAGGCCTCAAGGCTAATTTCATTTACCAGGGTGCTTTGGACGAAGAAAATGCTAAGGAGACGCAAGAAGCTAAGAAGGTTAGCCTTATATTTGCAAATGTTACCTTCTGATATTGTTGATTATGGCATTTTGTATCCTGGCTTTCCTTTTTCAATCACAAACGAGTTTAAAAAACGAATAAATTTGTAAAATACTTATTTTTATGAAAATTATATAGAACATTAATAATAATTTATATATTTTTTTTGGAATATTTAATACAAACCTGTGGGATAGGAGTTTCCTCCACACCTATTTCCCCATTGACGGCTCACCCTGGGCTTTGTCTCTTTTAACTTCAGTGGGTGGCCCCGCAGAATTAAATGGGATTTACCGGTGACCTAAATTTTTTGGCCTGGGTTCTCACAATGATCCTGCGGTTACCCATCTAACTACTTACCGTGCTCAACACTTTTCAACTTAAGTGTGGAACACTTATAGCTTATATTTGCTAAAACTTTTCCGACGTTTGGCATTTTCAAATAAAAATTGACCACGCCACGTTAAAGGGTCTGAGGTTGATTGCGAATCTCACAGCCAATGAGTATAATATCCATAACTTAGCGGCTTCTTTGGCCTTAATTTGCAATAATTGCCCCAGCTGTTTTTAGCTTTAAAGAATATTGAAAAAAAAAATTTAAAATAAAAGACAAAAAATAAAATATTAATTTGAACGTGCCCTTATTTAATTAAAATGCTCTTTGTGATTTCAAGAAAAAAAGTGTATTACATTTACCTATTTAAAAACATTCATGAATTGGCAAAAGTATTTAAATTACAGATGAAAATTGACCTAAAAGCCTTCCCCCCCCCCCCCCCCCCCCCACCCATTGTCGGGTCGCTCGAAAAACGGGCTAGGCCGGGCGGAAATTTACGGGCCGGGCTGATGTTTGATATCTTATTCTGCCTATTTTTTTTTAATTATTATAAACCATAACTAAAAAAGATGAATTTTTTATCATACGATGATTACGTTTTTTTTTATTGATTGTTTTATAACAAAAACTGTGCCCCAAACATCATTCCATTTCTGGGCCGGGCCTAAATTGAAAAATATATCGGGCGGGCCGGGTCGGAGTATCACAACCCGGTTTTAATTTTAATTTAAATAAAATTTTAAATTTTTCAACGTTTAGGGCTACCTCGAAATAAAGCGTAAATCTATCGTAGCAGATGACGATTCTGAGGTTAGTGAGGAAGGAAGTAGCTCCGGATCTTGGATTTCTACCGACGAAATCTCGGACCAAGAGGGGACCGATCAAGAAGAAGAAGAAGAGGTTGTCGGGGACAAGGAACAACGTTTGGCTGATAAGACGAGCCATAAAAAGCATGTCATAATTGAAGGTTTTAAATATATACGCCTTACTAACAATTTGGCCCAAGGGCCCATTCAGTGTGGAGTTGTTAAAAATTAAATTTTTTTTAATACACATTTTTTAAGGTACCAATCTTATTTATTATTACTTCAAATATTATTTTTTAAACAAAAATTATTAAAAAACTATAGGATTTATTTTTAATTTTTTTTTAAAAGAATAACTCAACTTTAAACGCGCTCTTATGTAAAAAAATGTACATTTGTATGCTTTTAAGTATTTGGCAAAATTGCTTTTTGCACATTCATTTTTTTTTTCAATTTATGGATGATTTTACGCCTTTTACGACTGTTCCTATCCTTATGATTACAAATCTTAACATCCGAAATTGTTTTGGTAGGAGAAAATAAATCTCACTCATTGCAAATTTTTTTTACTACTTCTGACCATTTATATTCTTTAACATATTAAATTTGTTACGACAAGACTCACTTCCCCCTTTTTTATTGAAATTTTTTATTTAATGATAATTTTAATAAAATTAATTCATGTTTATCTCTTTCCCCTTATTTAAAAAAATTTATTAAATTTATTCTAGAATTTGATATATAAAACGGCAATAGAGATTCATTTGCTGCTTTTTTTGTTTACCCTCCATCAATAAAATTTTTTTTCTCTATTTAGGCGGGCAAAAGATTCCCGAAAAGACACTTGCAGCAGCCGAAGGTAATGACACCGAGTTTGTGGGTCCTTCTCTCGGCACTATATCTGCCACAGACCGGGCCAGCCTAGATGTCACCTCCTCCATCATGCTCCAAGAAGGCCAGACCACGTTCAAGATTGACGACAAGGGCCGTGAAACTACGAAGGATACGGCCCATGTTGTTCCACAAAACGTGCCCCAAGGTAATATATTTCCAAATTTAACTCATTTAAAATTAACTTTTGTTAAAAATGGTTTAATTATACAAAAAAATATACGTAAAATACAAATAAGTTATGTTTACGAAATATCCTTTATTTTTTATTTATATATTTCATTTTTTTAATAATCATTTATTAACGAATTTGATTAAAAACTAAATTATATATATCACTTAATAAATTCAAACATTAAAGTTATTAATTTTTTTTTAATTTTCATTTTTCGCAATTATGTCAATTATGTGAATTTAAAAATATAAAAATTTATTTAAGTGTTTGTGTTGATCTTTTACCTTAGGGCATGGCCATTATATCAGGATGCAAAAATTATCCTTAAATCACAGTTAAACAAATTTCAATGGCACAACCATGAATTATATAAAAATATAGAGAATATATCCCCATGATGGCCTTATCTCATATATATATTTCGTTTTTCTTAGTTTCTTCCGGCCTTGGCTCCTTACATCCATCCATGTCGAAAAGATGGCCTTTTTTGACTAAATTGACAGATCGAGAAAAATAAAAATTTAAGAATCTTTTTTTCATATAAAAATCCCTTGTAACTTTTATTTAATAAATCAAATAATGAGAAATAAATTTTTTTAGTATATCAAGCTCTTACATCAGCATTTAAATAATACAAAAAATTTCGCGTCCAAACTTAAATACGACACGATATATTATCGATAATAAAATAAAGTTTTATTTGAAGTTTGAATTTAACAGTTTAGCTATTGTAAATATGCAAAATAATCAATTTATTTTTGAATCTTTTTTTTTTGGCATTTTTTTAAAAATTTTTTATATTTATAGCTAACTTACTATGATTAGAAAAAACGATAAACGGATTTGAAAATCCCTAAGGTGGCAGGTTTGATCTCCGTAGTTAGCTCATAACTCTCAAAAATTTGTTGACCTGTGAAATGATAGACCTTGATAAAAATCAAAAATTAAAGATTTTATGAAGAAGAGATTAAAATATTTACTAGCCCTTCTAGCACAGATTGACCAATTTTTGATGTATGAGCTAACTTTAGATACCCCATCTGCCATCTTAGGGATTTTAAATCGTTTACCGTTTTTTCTTTGTTGGCCAGCTTTAATCATCAAAAAATTTGAATAAAATAAAAAAGGTTTAACAGCAAAAAATATTCAAAAATTATTTATTATATATAAGACTGTTAAATCAAACTTAAAAGGATATTTATATTTCAAACCAATAAATTATTATTTCATATCTAAGATGTGGTGCAAAATGATCTGTATAACCTAAATGTTGTAGTAAGAGCTTGAAATACCTAAAAAATTTCTCATTATTTCAAATAAAAAATAAGAATTAGTTGAATATCAAAAAAAAAATTTCTTCTCTTTAAGAACTCTCGTCGCAAAAATTTGGCCAGATTTGGCCTTTTTGATTGTCTTCAATCTGGAGGTTGGGGATAGATGATGGTAATTACGAAAAAAAATTTAGAGATAAGGTCTTTATTTATTTATTAATGTCATAAACCTTTGACTGAATGTTGTTGACCTGTCTAGTAATACGAGATAAATTCTATTGATAAATAAAATGAGTTTTTTCATTTTTTCGCTTTATTTAATTTACATATTTTTTAGCTTTACCTCTCAAGTTTTATTTTTTCGGTGAAATCTATTTTTCTTTTATTGCAATATTTAATTGCATTAGGTGGCAAATCCGCAGGCATAGCCGACGGCGGAATCAGTGCCAGTGGCAAAAAACCGAAGAAAAAGGCAACGCGTAGGAATACTGATTATATGCGCATGATTTAACTTACAATATATTTGATTAGTTTTATTTTGTCTTAATTTCAGACCTAGATTTTCTATAACTTTAATGTTTATACATACGATTTTTTTTTAAATTCAGCTGCTATTTATTATCAACTTAGTATTTTTAAAGGTTAAATTTTTTTTAAAATTTCATATCAATAAAAAAAATACTCGTATATTGCATTTATATGTTTATAGGTAATTTTATTTTCTTTCAAAATCGGCCTTGGTCATTGACCTGTATATTTTTTAAATTGTGTTATTAAGCTGATTTTTGTTTAAAAGTTTTAATTCATAATTAAAATTAAGGTTATATCAACCGAAGATTCCATGCATAATTGTAATATTACCTTTACTTTGGTCCTAAATTAAGCAATAAAACACCTCTACAAATCTTTTTTCAAAAGGCTCTCTTTTATATTTTTATTGCTCCTTTTCTATTATGGTACTGTTTTTTAAAATAAATTTTTATATTTGATCAGTATTTTTTAATCCCAAATCGCGCAATACGAAAAAATTTAATCTACATTTCTGATTTTTTTGAATAATTTGCAGCAACTATTTTATAAGAAATAGTAATCATCCCGGTTTTGTAATTAATGTAAGTTTTTATCATTTTTGATTTAAAATATAATTATCCTTTTTTTATAATATTCTAATTACCCTAGCATTTTAAATTTTGCCAACTATCTGCAAATCTTATATTTGTATATAATTTTGTAATAAAAATCAATGTTTTACAATTTATCATTTAGGTTTTTGTTTTATAAAACTTTACAGTTTAAAGTTGTTTTATCGAACTTAGAATAAATGTATAAAACGGTAAAAAAATTTACACTAAAATATTTTATGTTAATTTGGTTTAAAAAACATAAATTTAACTTTGGCTCCGGCTAGTGAAAAAAGAGTTTTTAAGAAAAAAAAATTAAGCTTATTTGATTAATATTAAGGTGGCTAGTGTAAAAAATTAGGAAATTAAAAATTTTTTGTTAGGCATATCCTAAAACGACTAAAAAACATTAATTTCTAATTTTTTTTTAGATAAAACAAATTTTTTTTGAAAATATTTTTTTTTACAATTTTGAAATTAGTCTTACCTTTCACGCGAGCTTTTTTAGAGGGTGCGTTCAAATATGATTTTTTTTAATTCTTTGCAATAAAACGCAAATATATACCATTATAAATTCGTAGGATTTATTTTAAATATTTGTTGAAGTAAAAAATTGGTGTGGAATGATCTAAAGATATCACTTTCGTATAATTGTAGATGTTCGTCTGCTAAATAATCTTCGAACGTTCTAAAAATCATATAATAAAGCCATTTGTGAAATAAACCCAATATTCATATTCTCACTAGTATTATATATCGGATTCCCTAATCCGGACATAAACTTAAAGCTGGAACATACCATTTTCTTGCATAATTTTTTTATTTTAAAATGGTTGATTTTGGGCTTAACAATTCTTTGGTTTCAATTCTTGTATATTAACTCGCTATTAGGCTATAGGCTAATATTGACTATTTTAAACTAAATACTAACTAATGCTTGCGAGAAGCTGACCAATCAGTACCAATCTTTTTCCTATATTTACGAGGAAATGAGGTAAAAGTGGAATCTTTTATCTTTTATTTGCAAGTTTTTTTTTTTCAATTTTAGTTTTTTTTACATGTAACCTATGTTTTTATTCCAATAGGCAATGTTTTTACATTATTTGAGCCTCTTGATTTGTCTTATTAATTACATTAGTATTACATTAATTTTACTTTACTTAAAGAAATGTTTAATTTAATTTGTAATTTTATACATTTTGTCATTACTTTTTTTCTCTCAGTTAGGAAATTAAAATTGTATTTTTTCGATAAACCTCGGTGTAAATACCTTTTTATGGCACAAATACCGATTTTCATCTTGTCCGTTTTGGCACTCGACGTCCCCGTTGCAGAATGCCTTAAGTGAAGCACATTTCTGTGGGTTAGTTGCCAGGCGGCACACACAATACGTTGGTGGGTCCGGTCTTGGTTCAAAATCTGATTTTAAACACAGTAAAGTGTGACACTTTATAAAAAAAATTGATAAATTAGAGTGACCAAGCCCTAAAATCTAGGGAAGGGGTAGGAGTTTGGATATTATTTATAGTAAGCTTTCATGAAACTCCGTTTGATTGATTAGGCTGGGCTAGTTGATTTGATAAAATAAACGAATTTTATCTTTAATAAGACTTAAGTCTATGAAAAATTACAAGGCTCATTTTTACATAATATAGATTTCAATAAATCCTCATCGAGACGTGATATTCCAACCCTGCCTAATTTGTTTTTCATTTTTGGGCCCTAAAATTTTATATTTTAAGCTATGTATTTAGTGATGTATAGCGTTCTATACAGTGTGTTGAAATAATACTTTTTATCGTGTTATCTGTCAATTTTAATCCTTTTTGACAATTACAAAAAACAATAAGTCAATATATGGGATAGAAAATTTCGGCCAGGCCTTGGCCCGTTTTGTTCGGCCCAGTTCGACTTTCGGGCTGGCCGGCACCAGGCCGGGCGAACCTATTGGCCCTGATTTTAATCTTTAATGGAAATATAAGCAAAAAAAGTCACATACTCGTGTAAAGGAATGCCGCCGTCGTTGTTAGGAGATAAGTTGCAACTATAATTAATTTTAGAATTTTCTTTTCCCGCATTCAAATTATCAGTTAAAAATGTTGATCTTAGTCAAAAATTTTGGATTATTTTGGGCAAAACAATATAACAAAATAATGAAAGTCTTTCAAAGTAGCGGATGTAATATATTGATTAACACAATTTTATTTTCCTGGCTGCATATGCTTGCACTATTTGTAAGAATTAAACCCGCCAGATAACAATGTATAAAAGGCATTTTACTGTAATTAAGAGGTGTTCTTGTGTTTATGCAGGTGGGCTAAATGTTAATTTTTCGATATGTCTTAGTGATGAAAATCCTTACCCATAGCTTTTAATTCGGTCAGGCAAGTTTGGCTCTGTTTTATATCAGCATTTCATTTAAAATGCCTATCTCCCAAGGATATCCTGCTCTTACGACAAAATCTGATATTTTCTTTTACGGTTGTCCATTATATAATAATTTTACAAGACTTTAATCTTTAAACTTTTATGTAATATGTTCCTATGTCGGCGAAGCCAAATCTTTTAATTTGGCACTAACGCGTTTGTAATCGGATGCAGAATAAATTTCATGGTGGAATATTTGCTATTTTATCAAATAGCTCTTTAATGTTCTAAGGTAATTAAATTTTTTCAAAATTTCATATTTTTGAGCTCAGGGTGAGCTCGTTTATTTAGAAATAAAAAGCAGCTCATTGCAATTTATGTCGGGACTCTTAATTGTATGAGTTGAAAACAACCTCTGAAAAAAAAATCCACTGAGCTCCAAATAATGTAACATCTGCAAAGCCAATTTTAAAACAGAGTGCCCTGTGCCCGCCCGCTTGGCTCTTTTGTAGGCTTGCGGTCTGACCACGGGTATTACCAGCCAAGTCGGGCTAAACGCTATATGAAAAAGACTTTTTGCCATTTAAATTTGCATTATGAGCCATTTTAATTGTTTCCTCGGGGCTCTTAAGCCGGACCTAATGACCGAGCCATGATTATTGAAATATTTTCTGAGGGGGATAAAATTTACATAATTTTTTTTATTTTTAATCTGAGTTCTCTATATTCCCAGGCGTTTTTTGTTTGGACACCGGCCAATTTTTGTTCATCTAAAACAACTTTTTTTAATTAAAATACCGCCCCCCCCCCCTCCCCCGAAAATGGCAATAAACCAAAGGCTTTGAAAACTGTAAAACAACAAATTTATGAATAATTTTAATTTTCTAACTAAATTGGCCTATTGAACTATTTGTGAAAAAAGTTTTCTTGTCGCCTTCATATTTTTTCTATGTTAATTTCTTTGTAAACAACACTTCATAGAGCCTTTAGTCAAATGTGAAATAGCAGTTCATATTATCTAAAAAGCAAGAAAAGACACATGTTGCTGTTAAATTATAAAAATGAATCAGGATTTATTTGTTATTTCTAAGTTGTCTCTTGCTAAAATTACTTTACGTTTTTTTAATGCCTCGCTAAAATTATGAATATTCATAGGCAAAATTTGTAATTCAGGTACGTTACCTTTTAAAATTTGTTACAGTGCTAGCTTCAATAAAGTGGCACATGTTAGAAATAGAATGATCATTAGACCATAAAATGTGGCCATCAACTACTATTTTTTTGTTCGCGGTCACTAATAAAATGATCACAATCAAATGGCCAAGATGATGTTTTCATCACTATGGTGTGGCTAAATGGTCACACAACTTAGTGATGTTTACCATGAAATCATCATCTTGGCCATTTTATTGTGATCGTGATCATTTTATTAGTAACAACGATCAAAAATATAGTAGTTGATGGCCACATTTTATGTGTCTATTGATCATTCTATTTTGCCACATTATTTAAGCTAGCACTGTATTTAGCCCTGCCCGAATTATGTTTGTAATATCTAGCTCTAAGAGGTGAGCCCTCTCATTTATAATTTTTCTATTCTTATATACAGCAAAAACACTTGAGATCGCCGTTTATTGCAATTTGATTTGTTTTTTCTGAATCGTAAAAATACATTTATAAGCAATTATTCCACATTTAAAGCTAGAATTACAAAATTTTTAAAAGAGTACAGTTTTAAAATATAAATACCATTTCGCTGTGCAGATCTGGAAAAAATGGAATACATATCTAAAGATTTTTTTGCATTTTGTAAAATAATTGTCCAGATAAGTATTGGAAATTATCTCGAAGAAATCAGTAACTTAAACCTACTATTCAAAATACGAATGAGCAAAGAATATTTAGAATGTTCAATTACCATATCGACAAAAAATTTACAAAACAAGGTAACTCTTAATGTCCTAAAATACGTTTGTCATTTTGGTCCCAAACCACTTTATTCACTTTTTGTATGGAGAAAAAGTTTACTAGGTGGAGCCTTTTTTTCACTGATAGCACACAACACATTCTATTTTATATGCAGTTAGAATTTTTATTTTATATCATTTTTGCTGAAAATTTAAAAAGAACTATAAAACATAAAAAGCTTATCCCTATAAATTTATAAACATAAGTTTGTACATTAAAATATAAGCTAGATGATAAAAAAAGCAGATTCTTCACGCGTAACTTTGGCCAAAATAATGGGTTCTGGACGAGAGTGAGAAAAAACCGTAAACGGATGAAAAAAGAAGGCACAACTTTTTATAATTTTCCCAAATGTGTTATAATCTGGGCGTGGGTGTGAGTGTTTTTATTAAATTAGTCATTTTATACAAACTTTAAAATTGTTTAGCAAACTATTATTTATATTTCAATTTTTCATTTTATTATAAACAAGGACTAAGCATGCTTTCTTACTATATACAAATTCCTTAATAAAATAACTTTTTTCAAACCGGCCGGTTTATAGCCGGCCTGACCACTCTCTTTAAATCTTTTATATTTTAATCGTAAGGTAAAGGGGGGGGGGCAGAGGTAGATGTGGGGGCTTAAAAACAGGTCTTAATTATATTTTAGGCTGTTTCCATACATATAAATCTAATTAAAATTATTTGTGACCTCGCCAAAACTTGCTTTATTAACCAAATACTCAAGTTTAAGAATTGACATTACAAACTAATTAATTAAACCCTTAAGTATGTACAATATCTGGTTGACATATTTTTCATGTCTTCAGGCCATGTAGACGGGGTGGCGCGTACAAAATAAGTTAACATGGCTAAAAATTAATTTCTCAAACTATGAGGTGTTGATGCAATGCGAAATATTTGCAACCAAGTTTATTAATTAAGGAGATGAAATATTGGGCTCATCTTGCATAAGGCGAGTAAGTTTGTTAATATATTACATAACATCATCTCAATTTACCTATTTCCTTATTACAGAATTCCACCACTTATACTTTCGTAAGTTCTGCCATTTACATTGATTTATATCATATCAGAATTTTTGGGGCTTTAATTACCTATACAATTTATGCCCCAGCCCAAAAAATAACTAATATTCTTACTTAGACCTGGTTTCATTTATCGGAGACGATTGGTTGAAAATTTAAATATATACGGTACTAGCATTAACAAATGTAGTGTTTAATTTGTTAATTTGGCTAAGGGCAACATTTTTTGTAAGATATCGCCTGAGGCTAAATGTTGTTAAGATTTCGCCATTTTGCAGTAAAATAATAATTTTTTCGGCAATATTTTCGAGCGTCTTGCGATATATCATGTACAAAAAACAATTTCAATGCTAATACAATCTCCTTTAAAGATCGCTATTATCGCATAAAAAATTAATATTGTAGGAATATACCACAAGTCTATCAAATGTCGGTTATATCCGTTATAACTAATATTTTTTTCTACTTTTTTGTACGTTAAAACGCAGCATTTTTTCTCTCACAAATTTACACCTACTTTGAAGTTATGCTTACTATAACGGTAAGGTCCAAATAATGTGTTACAACTAAAAAACGGCCAGCCCACGTCGGCCTGCAAATTCCCCACCATTTACCCTACAACTAAAATTCGCAGTGGTTAAAAACAACAACAACCCTACAGCGATAATAGTGTATGCCTCAGCGCCGCAATGCTTTTAGGCAAAATTAATCCAAGCGCCATTTTTCATGTAATTTTAAATTGAGCTGGGCGCACCAAAAACCATAATTTAACGCCCCCCCCCTCATGCATCGCCCAGGTTGCTCTAATGCTGCCTTGTACACAATCAATGGAAAAGGTAATTAAAGTCCCAGTCTCAGTCATTAGATCATAAAGCTACTTTTATATCGTTGATATCTCTATATGAAAGATATGATTACGTTTATCTATATGGAATATTTACGATTATCTATATGGAAAATATGATTACGTCTTTGACTTGGCCTCTATACGTTGTTTTATTCACAATACGTCGTTGCCAAATATACAATATTTTTAGGACTTTAAGACTATGTGACATGCATGAGTGCTTATAATATTATCCAAAAAAGACATACGTCATACTATATATAACTCGAGGGCCTCGACACTTTTACGACAAAAATTTTCTTTGTTATTACGAAACTTTAGTCTGTCAAATTGTTCAAAATACATAAAAAATAAAAACAAAACAGTATAATAGGTTTGCGACTTTTCTAAGAATGCCATTTAGGTGTACATTAATAGGACTAAACTTTTATTTGCCAGGTTCA
The DNA here is from genome assembly GCA_030555515.1 of Acutogordius australiensis. Classification (NCBI taxonomy): domain Eukaryota; kingdom Metazoa; phylum Nematomorpha; class Gordioida; order Gordea; family Gordiidae; genus Acutogordius; species Acutogordius australiensis. The sequence goes on along the minus strand of CM060242.1, from coordinate 13,085,829 downwards.
TAATCTCTTTTATAGGGGGTGTGTACTCGTGCCTGCCCCTTTAAAATTCAGGCCCCGACAAAATTATGCAAAGAATTTGATCCGTTTATATCTATGTTGTTTTGATTTATAAGGTTAAATCTAAAGGACTCATAGAAGCAAGTTTACGTCAGCATTTTTGTAATTAGGTGCTAGATGTTTGCTTCCAAAAATTCCATTATCTTATTTTGCTAATAGAATTGAAGCTTAAAAAATTTTGAAGTTAATATAATTAAAAATTATAAGTTTTAATTTTCTCAGGTATATCAAACAAACCTACTACATTTCAATAATTTCATAATTCCGGTTGACAAAAAGCAATTTTCGGTTTTTAGTACCGTTAAACACCTAACTTAATCCCGACGCAACTTTTATCAGTGGTGCAAAATGCTAGTAAATCGAACTTTTACGGCATGGGACTACGCCGTATTCTGTTCCACGCTCGTTATTTCTTCAGGGGTCGGAATCTTTTACGCCTTTGCCGGCGGTGGTCAAAAGACAACAGCTGAAATATTCCTGGGGGATCGAAAAATGAGCGCTTTCCCAGTTGCTGGTTCACTGCTGGCTAGCTTCATGTCAGCCGTTACGCTGCTAGGACTGGCCGCGGAAACCTACAATTTCGGTTGGGAGTATTGGCAAATCTGCATCGCCTTCATTTTCGTCATTTTTGCCGCAAACCATCTCTACATCCCCGTTTTCTACCATTACAAGCTAACGTCCACGTTTGAGGTATAAATCATATAACACATATTTGTTTATGGTATACCGTTAGTGACTGGCTGTGGCCTGTTCCATTTAAAAAAAGAGAATTAAAAAAAATTGTAATCTATTAGATATTAGAGAAACTGGGACTTAATATACCGACTTGGCTAGTCCGACATATTTTTCAATTTAGGCCAGACCTGAAATTTGGTTTTTCCGGATTTAAAAATGCGCCCGGAAATTTTTTTATTACAATCTTAAAATTTTTTGTTTTAAAATTATCAATATTAAACAGAGTTTTAAAGTAATACCCTTCATCGTGTGAATTTTATTTTTAGTTCATGTTAATAATAGTAAAAAAATAGGGCAATATAAGATTTAAAAATTCCGGCCTGCAATGCCTTTTTTAGATTTCAGGCTCGGCCTGGCCTGTTCTTAATTTCAGTCCGGCATGTTTTTCGGAAAAAGGGGGGCGTGACATTTTTTAATTTTCCAATTATTTCAAAAAAAATAAATTAGACAAAAAATCGGATTTTTAAAACACAGGTTAAAACAACTTAATAATATATAAAATAATGTTTTGATGTTTTTAGTCTTGAAGTAGAAAAAAGTGTCACTTTTGACATTTTAAATTATTTGGGGAATTGATGCTAGGTTTGCGATTAGGTGAATGAACTGAAGCTAGAAGCAATTAGCCCATTATTATTAATTCTCTGGCCTGGACCTCAGCTAAATTAAAACTTGGAGCCCTAGTTTTCAGTAATACGCTTAACGTACTCCTTATTTAGCATTCAGGGTTGTCCCTTCCGCCTGTATATGGTTCATTACCACAGAACCTATGCATTTAAATTAGAGGTCAAAGTCAAAACCCCGCCTGGTGCCGGCCCGCCTAAAAACGGGCTAAGCCTGAGGAAAAAAAAATACAGGCCAGGTCAATTTTTTATATCTCATTTTGCCTTATTTTTTTTTTAAATATTGTATTTGCAAAAAAACGCAATTAATTTTATTGACCCTAAAGGGTGGAGCAGTAACAGTGTTGTTCACAACCCACAAAAAATGCAAGGTACTTTTATGCTCTTATTTCCTTCAAATATTTATGTGAACTTTATTTTAGAAAAAGTATTTTGTAAATAATTATGACAACATTTTGTTAAAATGTATTTTTTTACTAACAAATTTTTTTTTACAATTTTATAATAATTTGAAGAAATAACTAAACTTTGAATGCATTCTCTACTGTACATTTAAACCAAGGCATTGTAAAATATGCCAAATAGGAATATATATATAAAACCGTTTCTAATCTTTCCAATGCCAGCTACAAAAATTAAATTATGATTTAATGTGAAAATGAAAATTACAACTATATTTTTTATATATAAAACAGCTACTGTTCATAATTAAAAATATATTTTATTTTGTATAAAATGTAATATCATTTAGTTGAAAATCTTAATATGGTTGTGGAGCTTGATACAAAAAAAATTATTTTTTCAGATAAAAAGTTACATTTGGTTAAATATAAAAACAATATTAAAAAATAGGGATTCTTGAGGTTGTAAAATCAGTTTTGCCAAATCCTATTTGTTCAATTTCTGTGAGGTTATAGGCCATCCAGGAAAATGAAATGTGTTTTTAGGTATTTTAAAGAGAATTGAAGAATAATTTTATTGACATATACATATTAATGGCAATATTTCACCCTAAGAAATAATTTAATATAAATATAATTCTTAAGCTTTTGCCTCATTAAGGTATTACACTTTAAATAAATTGTCAACATTTAAATTTCTATAAATGATTTTAAATTGCCTCAGTGTAAAAAAAGTCTTAATCTATTAAACTAATCATAAAAATATATATGTATGTTGTTAGTAACAACAAAGGGGTACCAATATCTTTTTTTTATTTTTGTATAAGAAATGAGATTATATTCTTATATTAATATAATTATATATGCCTAAATAATTTAATCTAGAATAGAATTGTAATAAGGATAAAAATGTTTATAAAATTTGTATTTTATAACTATGACCACTCTCATTTTGAATCATGTAGCACATAGAGATTTTATAACTATTTAAATCTTCTATCCAACAAATAAGTCACATATTTCTCAGATAAACTTTTTTAATCACAAATATTTAAAATGAAAGATTTGTAAATCTTAACAAAAGGTCGATATGATAAATATTTAATAGAATACATATCTAATATAAATGCAAACATAAAAACAATGTTAATATATTTTGATGTTCATTTCATTTATTGCGTTTATATAATACAAAATGTGATAATTACACACTATGGGCCTGTGGCGCAATGGATAACGCGCCTGACTACGGATCAGGAGATTCCAGGTTCGAATCCTGGCAGGCTCGTTAACTTTTTAATATTTTTTTATATATTTTTTATACATTTTCTTGTATAGTATTTAGAAAAAAGGTTCCACAAGGTTGTGCGAATGATCGGTAGCCTAACATTTGTTCTTCAAATGGTAATTTTTAACTTTTCTTCATTTGATTAATATTTTTTCCATTATCATAATTTCTCTTTATAAAATGTTAAAATAATTATTTTTTATAAGCTTTTACAAAATATAATTCAGTATAATTCTAAACCTTGATAAAACAAAACAGTCCACACCCACAAATTAGGGACATATTAAATTTTGAATTAGAATTTAAAGCAGGCCCGGACATTTTGGTGTACACTTACTTATAGCCAGCCCGGTTCGAAATCACATAAAACGGCCCGAATTTTTTTTTTATTTTAAACTATAAATTTTTTGCTATAAAACCAATCAAATACAGTGTATCAAAGTATTGTAATTTGTAATGCGTAAAAATATTTTATGTATTAGTTATCAACAATAGCTAAGGCAATAATGAGATAGAAAAAATTAGCCCTGCCTTGCCCAACCCCAAATTATTTTATAATTAAAGCGCCTAACCTTTTTTCCCACGAGACCCAGGTCAGGTGAACTTTCGGGTCCCGACTGTAATCTTTAGTTTAAATTAGGTAGTATTGGCCATATTCCCTCACAGCACCTAACACATATTGGATTAAGCGTGGCTAGCATGCCACCCCACCCAAAGTTTTGTTTATTATCGACTAGGTCCGGTTCGAAATTTATAGCACGGAAATTAATGCAAATTATCAATCAATCAAATATCCTTTTTATATAACACTGGTCAACAAATATCAATGTCACAAAAAATAAGTTTATGGAAACATAAAATCATACTTTCCCATGATATTATCTCATGTATATTTTTCATTTTTCTTAATTTCTTCCGCCTTCGGCTCCTTAGATCGGTCCATATCGAAAAAATGGTCTTTATTGACCAAATTGACAGGTTTAGTGACCTCGAGAATACCCTATAGAGAAAAAAAATAATATTTTTAAGTATATCAAGCTCTTACATCAACCTTTAGATAATAATACAAAATATTTCGCGTCCAAACTTAAATACGACACGATATATTATCGGTTTTTAATATAAATATTATTTGAAGTTTGAATTTAAAGTTTAGCTGTTGTGAATATGCAAAAAAAAGTCAATTTATTTTTGTTTTTGAATTTCGTTTTTTTTTTACATTTTTTCTAAAATTAATGTCTATAGCTGACTAACTAAGTCTGATTTGAAAAGGTACACAGATTTATTCCCTAAGATGGCAGGTTTGATCTCTGTAGTTAGCTCATAACTCTCAAAAATTTGTTGACCTGTATAATATCAAACCTGGGTTATCTATGCCGGCAATCGGGTTTCGAAATCTCCATTTCATAAACGAGCCAACTGAGATAATATTTTCAGCTTTGTTTGTCAATTAATTACTTAGGTTTACAAAACAATGAATGTTCGGCGAAGTTTATAAGATCCACCAAAATAATCTTAGTGATGGCATATTTATAATTTATTTTTCGTATTTCGAATCACCAATGGGACAGGGCCCCGGCCAATTAAATTGGTATTTGTGATTTCGATTCTTAATGAAAATTAAAAAGACTTTTCTATATCGAAATCAACCTTCAATTTTTCATCTGAAATAAAGATAAATTTTTAGGTAAATCAAACTTTTACAATAAACTTGCTCCCCTGTAAATTACAGATATTTTAGGATTGAAATATAAGATTTTAGTTTGAATATAACAGTTAAGCCGTTTTATTAATTTTCAATATTTTTTATATGTTGGTTGTTTTTTAAACATATTTTATGAATTTCAATACGAAACGGATTCAATAATTTCTAGATTTAATCTCACAACTTAGATATCACAAAAATTTGTCGAATTATTGTGTACAACATTTTCAAATGAATAATAATTAGCACAAAATACATATACTGAGGAATTATCAAAACCTAGAATTAAAAATATTAATCAAAAAATTAATTAAAAGGTAAAAAATATTTTTACATTCAGCATTTATTCAAATTGAGCCTGCCCGATCCATAACTGATATTAAGCCCGACAAGACTTTGAATTTGGCATCTGGTTGCCTCTATTAAAAATTTAATTGAATTTTAAATATCCCATAACCCTGCCCCAGCCAACTAAAGCGTTTGTCATTAAGACTCGTCAGGATTAATTGATTCGTGAAATTTATGAATATGTATTGAATATCTCTATATTATATGTTTTTATTTATAACAGATATTTTATATGGGAATCGTACTTTATGCACCTTCGCTTGCATTAAATGCTGGTAATTATTGAAATATTATATTTAGTTATTAAATTCGGGACCTAAAAACCCACCTGGCCCGATGCCGTCACACTAGTTAGAAGTTCGGGTTTGAATTAAAAAATCTAATTTTAGCCTTGTGGTTCGTCTATAATCTTTTTTAATAAATTTTTTTAATCAATCCATGATTTTATAGCAATTAAAATATAATTTAATAGGGCCCACTTCCAGTTACGGGTAAAAATGGGATATAAATTTCCGAATATGATGGGTCGAAAGATCACGGCCTAAAACTTTAAAGTTAGAGACAATTTGAGGATAGATATTGATGTAATAATCCTTAATGGATAAATTACGCAAGCCATTTGTTTCACATATTGACAAATTAAAATCGGTTAAAATATAAATAAATATACGATTTTGCAATAGGGATATGTCCTTTCTCAAAATCCGTTTGCACCATTTTATTTTAATAAATAATAAATATTTTTAGTTTTAATAGCCGATTTATTAACACGTTAGCGCCTTTTTACAATATAACTTTAATTTTAATATGCAGTCTAACGAGATATAAGTTTAGACACTTATAACATCTTTACCGAAAATTAATCAAAAAAAACTTTTAAAGATATGGTCATTTTCGTTTGATGTGACAAGAAAAACGGTATTTATGGTTAAAAATAATATATGCTATTCTATAGTAAATTTTTTTTTAGATGAAAAAGAATTCAGCCTAATCATTATTTCCATAAGCCACGTTTGATTTCATATTAATTTTTGCAAAAAATGTTACAAAAACACAGTAATCATGGTTATTAAAAGGCATTTTGCATTATTGCCATTGATTGAAGGCGTTAACAAAGCGTTTTGTTAGGACGCATTCAGACTTCATTTAGTTTTTCAAATTATATTTTTGACAGTAAGCGCAACAAAAAGTCGCCAATTCATTATTAGCATTTAAAATAATTTTTCTGGAATAAAGTTTTTGAAAAATTTGAATAAAAAATTTTTTGACAATTTTTGAAATTTAAAAAAATGAATGAAGTTTAAACGCGCCTTTAAATAGGAGATCCCATTGTTTTTTACGAAAGAAAAAAAACAAGACACGGCCTTAGATAGATCTCATATCTAATATTTTACGTGCTAAGTGTCTTTTGTCTTATAGCATTTTGTTTAAATATGTATTTCGCAAAATAATACATTTTTAATTTTCTAGTTACTGAATTTTCAATAACCGCCTCAATTTTATCAATCGGCTTAGTTTGTACGTTTTACACCACCGTTGTAAGTTACATACATTTATAGCTGACGAACTAACATTTTATTTTGATTAAGCAATTTATATATGAAATTTCATCAGGGTTATGCAAGACATAATTTTTTTAAAATTAGACAAAATTTATAATGAATTTTGCTGTTGAATATCAAATAACGTTGAATTAGGTGGTTTTTTTTTCAATTTTTTTAGTTTAAAAACTTTAAACAATTCAATGGCATTAAAATGGTTTTGAAATAATAGCAATCTGTAAAAGCATATTTAAAATCTTAGCTTATAGAGTTCTCATATATATATATAGAATCACCATAATAAAAGTTGGGCTGTGAAAACACCCTAACTTTGCATTCGGGTGGGAGGGGGGGGGGGTTAAAATATAATTACAAATAATTTCTATTATATACATTACTCAATTTGTATAAATTAGGTTCAATTGGACAATAAAATGTAATATATATGAATTATAGGGTGGCATGAAAGCCGTAATATGGACAGATACCATTCAAATTTTCTTTATGTTTGCCGGGATTCTTGCTGTCATTATACTCGGCACCCTCAAGGTTGGCGGTGTCTCTGTCGTGTTTCAAAGAGCCCTCCAAGGTGGACGAATATATGCGTTTAAGTAAGTAATCATATAATTAAGTTGAATAAATAAAATCACAGTTTTGATGGGTAAGGAGTAAGAAAGTCTTAGGTCTATTGGCGGTTGTAACAATTTCGGCATTAGTCTAAATTCAATTAATCTAAATAATACTTTTGACCGTGATGTTGGTACTCGATGACTTTGTCGACCTTTGAAAAATTTAAAAATTAGCAAAAAGTTTCATCATATCTAAAGAAAAAATTATATTTTCACAATTTTTTTTGAACACATGTTTTAATTTCGTTTAATTTGATATTTCAATCAGTTACAACCCAAACCCATTTATTCGACATACTTTCTGGACCTGTTGGGTCGGTGGATTCTTCATGTGGCTCTCGATATTTGGGGTGAATCAAGCCCAAGTACAACGGTGCCTAAGTTGCTCTTCCCTTAAAACTGCCAAAAGGTTGTTGCATTTTAGTTTTTTATTTAATATTTGCATTGTTAATCTAATATCAGTTGGACAAGGTAGCCGAAATATAAGTTTAAAAGTCAGCAATTTGTTTGAAATGTTATTTTTAGGTTTGCTCTTAGCTGTGAATATTCTTTTTTAGGCTGCGGTTAGTAAAAAAAAGTTTGAAGAAAAAAAATTGAACGCATTTGATTAACATCAAGGTAACTAGTGCAAAAAATTTATGTTAGGCATATCCTAAAACAGCAAAAATACATTAATCCAAATTTTGATATTCGCCTTTAACATTTAAAAAAAATTTTTTTTTTTTACTTAGCCGGAGCTTTAGGTATCTTGTTTTAATTATTTTTTTGTTGC